>CM040127.1:212727334-213384834 GCA_022559845.1 Amorphophallus konjac
GGTTAATTGCATCTTTGCAAGTCAGACTTTCCTATCCTCGGTCATTGGGTACCAATCAAAATATTGATCCATGGCTGCCTCCCAATCTAAGTAGATGCTCGGATGATGAGATCCATCAAAAGTGGGAGCATCGACTTTCACAAGTCTCATTAGTTGGTCATCCGGGTTGTCCCGGGGAGGCCTCTCATTCCTTCTAGGGGGTGGGTCCCTTTCCGGTTCGGGAGGGGGGTCAAGGTTGAGTCCTCTTATGGCTGGCTCCACATGTGGAGGGGGATCTCTCCTATCTCCTTCCCTTGGAATAGGTCTATTTTCCTCAAGTTGTTCAAGCCAGGCCGTAATACCGTCAAGCCTTCCCATAATTTCGGTCATGTAGTCCACAAGAAACCTCATTTGGTCGGGAAGCTCATGCTCATTGTGAGGGGGATTTCCTTGGGGATTGGGATTCATGGTGTTATTGGAAGAAGATGGGTGGCCTTGATAATGAGTTCCACTACGGGTGGTCATGCAAGGTTGGGTGGGCTATGCAAAGGTGTGCGAATGCACCTAAGAAAGACTTAGTGTGACCCAAGACTAGACTTGTAAGGATAAGCCTATGACCGCTCTGATACCACTTGATGTGGCACAGCCCAAAGACCGCTAAATATGATGAGATGACCCTAGGACTTAGACCCGCAAGCATACAAGCGCTCAATGATTCTCACAATGACGATTTTTGCTCACCCGATTCACACGTTCACCCGGTGGGTCCGGGAGATAATGATGATGGTCCAGGGCGGGACCCAATTGTTCTAATGGACTTACAATGCTAGGGCTGACCCCAAATGAGTCTAGGATACCCAACTTTGTGGGCGGCTGGCCCGCAAGGCGGGGGCTTGGTGGCACTCACTCACGGTCCGCGGTGGACACCAACAAACTAGCATGCAAGTTCGAGCCCTCTTCTCACCGCCGACGAGCAATCAAAGCAATACTAAACTAGCAGGAATAAGGCTACTAAGGATAGTATCAGAAGCTCACCTGATCGGTGTGAAGACACCGATCCTGATCGGAGACGAGGGCGCGCCGGGAGGCGAGGGTATGCACCCGATCGCCGCGGCGATGTAGCTTGACCTGAAATTGCAAACGGTACAGCACTACTCCTCACGCAGGAGGGGTGATCTTGGGGTGGGGGTTATGCTTAATACATTCAAAACTACCTCCACGCAGGGAGGGGCCTTCAGCCGGCCAAGCGGGGTGGGGAGAGATGCAAAGGAAACCGAGTTTCCGAGCTTCGCCGATTCTGTCTAGCTTCTGTAATTCTGGACAGGGAGTCGATGTTGATGCAGCCAATAAATCCACCAAGCTCAGAATCTGATGAGACTTGCGCCAAAAGATTGCTAACCAGAGAGGGGTGCGGCTTGAATTTTTGGACGACGTTCTGATCTGGGGGCTGACTGCTCCGGCGACTGGAAGATGGATGCAGCTCTGGTCTCTGGCCGAGCTCAATCTGAAACAGCAGGTTACAGAAGCGGGCACGGTCGCTCCTGAGCTCCAAATCTGGCACCGCTGGACTCGTTGGAATCGTATACGAGTCTACTTTGTGGAAAAACAAACGGGGAAGTCTTCTGATATCGGAGATGAGCTGGGTGTCCAGAGAAGTGGACGTTGGTCGGGGCAGACTGTGAGGAGGCAGACCGGCATGGTTGTGGTAGAAAATTGGTATCTCTGGTTGTCGGATGCCGAATGGGATTCCGCCTTCTGTTCCTGGACGCTGAGAGGGGGAGGAAGAACTTTGTAGAAGACCCTGAAGGCTGACTCCTTCAAGGTTCGTCGTGGGAGAGCTTTCTCTTTCGCTCTGGCTTCTGGTCTGAGAAGTTCTACACAGTCGGAGAAGAATGGTGATTGCGGACAGCACCGAGCTCGGATGCCGACGAAACCACCTCGCCTTGAAAGCTCTCTGGAAGACCTTTCCAGAGATGTAGGCCTTGACACCAGGAGGAGCAGGGAGAGGCCGGGGAAGACGCGACTTCAGAGCCTCCTTCTGCTGCCTGCGACCTGCTACTTGAAGCTTCAATCTTTGCAAGAACAAGGGGAGGGGTAAGGGGAGTAGCACAGCTAGGGGTATTGGCTGAGGATTTGGGGAGGGGGAGGGATGTGGTTAGGGCTCCCAAGGGGTCCTAGTGGGGAAGGGATGGATGGAGAGGGGGCTGAAGCTGCTGGAGGTGGAGGTGGAGAGGTGGGTGTGCACAAGAGAGAGGGTGTGGGAGGGTGAAGGTGGGGGCGAACTTGGCTTGAGGGGGAGGGGTATGGGGCGGCCTAGGTAGTGGAGGGAAGGTTCAAATTCGAAATTTGGCCTTGGGAGGGGTGGGATTTGTGTGGGGAAGTGGGGGGATTGTGTTGGGAGGTGGAAGAGTTGCTTTGGGACAAGGAGGGGGAGTAAATGAGGGGTTATGGGGAAGAGGAGGGCCTTAATGGAAGTGGGTGAGGTAGTGGAGGTGGTTGGGGGTTGGAGTAAGTGAGGGGGAAGGAGGAGAGAGAGGGAGGGTCGAACTCCCCTTGGGAGAGAGAGAGAGTGAGAGAGAGAGTGAGGGAAAGAGAGTAAGAGAGAGAGATTTAAGAGGTAAAAGGAAGTGGTTTTTTTTCAATATTCATCAAGAGTGAGTACAAGTGGAGAGATGGGGCCTATATATAGGCAACCACTCTTTACATGACCAAAATGTCCCTGACAATAGGACAAAAGACCGAGCATAACCTAGACTCAATCCTATGGGCCCATAACTAAGGAAATAAGGCCCAATTAAGCAAAATAAGGGAAATGGACTAGAACCACATGACTCAATAAAAGAAAATACATAAGATAGGACTCAATAAAAAGAAAATACATAAAATAGACCTGGGAAAATGAAGATAACAAGTGGAGACCATGATCAATCCATATCAAGAGTGTGTAGACGACCAAAGCTAGAGGGAGTGTCGTGAGATGCCCTCATCACTCAGAGTGATTTATTGGATATTTATTTGATTTTTTAAATTTCCACCGACAAGCCTTTGAACAGTATATGATAAGCCATTTACTCCTTTTTGAACGGCCTGTCATTAGACTGTTTAGTGTTGGGTTCGGTGCGTTCGATTCAGAGGGGGGGTGAATGAATCTCCCCTTAAAAACTTTCACCCAATTAAAAATTCTAATTCGCTAACTAGACAAAACTGAAGGCTAATAAGCAAATGTGGAATTAAACAAACACACAGTGAGCAATCAACCCAAAGCGCACCTAAGCATTCAACTAGCGGAAGCACAATTAGACAAATCAAACCACAATGCAAGAGGGGTTTTTAGGTGGTTCGGTCCTCCAGACCTACGTCCACCCCACACTCAACCCGAGTGTGGATTACTGCTGACTCACAGCTTGAACCGCTGGGCATCACAGCTTGCCTACAAACCGCTGAGCCTCACAGCTTCCTGTCCGAGGTATCCACCTCGCCCGCTGAGCAACACAGCTTGCTATCCAGTGGAATCCACCACTACAACCGCTGGGGATTACAGCTTGACCCATCCAGAGGCAGCACCTCTGCAAACGCTGACTAACAGCTTGAAGAAAGGTATAAAATGGAAAACGAAAACATGAACCAAACAGCAACAGAAAGCTGTAAATAAAGCACAAGAAATATAGCTCTCGAAGGAGCAGTTCTGGCTTGGATTTGATCCAAATGCCAGACACCCACTATCTCTCTCTCTTTCTCTGCTCGAGCTCTCTATCTCTCTCTTTCTCTTCTTTCTCTTCTGCTCTTCTTCTCTTTCTCTTTTTCTTCTCTGCTCTTCTCTTCTTTCTTTTTCTTCTTCTTCTCTTCACGCTGGATCATGCAGGCTATGCTCTGCTTCAGTCGATCACCTTCTTCTGATGGGAGAGGCTTCATATATATAGAGCAGCAGGAGGCAGATAGGGCGTGCGTCTTCCACATTTCCCGCCCAGAACTTTTGGCCACGTGTCATCTTCCTGTCAGCCCTTCCAGCCTCAGATCACGTGCCAATCATCAGTCTCTGCAAAGTGTCCCTGTCAGACATTCGAACAGAGTTATCAGTATAAGGTTAAAACCTTGTACAGACTTAATGAAGGCACTGTAGAAGCGATGTACAGACTTCATGAATGCGAAGCAATGCAATGTTCATACTTTATGAATTCGTGGCTATGGCATTGTATAGACTTGGTGAATGCAGAACAATGCCATGTACAGACTACATATATGCAGTGCTTTGGCCTTGTACATACTTCACGCATGCAGGACTGTGGCATTGTAAGGCGTGTACAGACTTCGTGTATGCGAGACTAAAGCGTGTACAGACTTAGTGAGTGTGACACTGAAGCATGTACAGACTTCACGTATGCAGACTATGAGCATGTATAGACTCAGTGAATGCTAAGCAGCAACATGAATAGACTTCATGTATGTGAATGCAAAGCAAAGTATGTACATCAAGAACGAATGCACAATGGATGTATGAATGAATGCACAATGGCTGAATGGACTTGCGTTCTGAACAATGTACATACTTACCCCTTGAAGCGTGTACAGACTTCATGTTCAGTGCTATGGCATGTGCAGACTTCGTGAACATACAAGTGGGCGATGTACAGACTTGCTAAACAATGCATGCACAAGACGCTAAAAAATGTACAGACTTTGCGAGCTCTGTACAGACTTAGTGTCTTGAGTATAGTGATGCACAGATCAATGTATAGACTTGACTGAAGTGCAGGCATGCAACAAATGTATAGACTTGACGAAATGTCCATGCGATGCAACAGGACTCTATACAGACTTAGCCAATGTAAAGTGCACAATGTACAGACTTAGTCTGATGCGTTTTATAGACTTGCATGAGACACTAAACTGCAACGAATGTATAGACTTGCTGGCGTGGAATGTGCAGACTCCATGCAATGCAAGGCAAACGAATGTATAGACTCTGCATCCACAATGTGTAGACTTTGAAAACCAACAAGCGAACTCAATGTACAGACTTGCTGGATGTGTGAGCTGCAATGTATAGACTTGGCTGCCTGCATGCATGTATAGACATTATCGTGCAGACAGGACATCACATGCATTAGTGTATAGACTGTATGCCTGATGGATGCACTGATGCAGTATATGCATAGAGGAAGCAATGCACCGATGCAATGCATGCACATAGCAGGTATTGAACTGAAGTAATGGATGTAAAGACTTGTGTTGACGCTGCATGACAACTGCCAATGTATAGACTTCACAAGTGCAAGCAATGCAGCAATGTATGGACTATGCACATAGACGTTAAGAGAGACGGTCCAATGTATAGACTTCAAGTCCACTTGAGACGCTGCATGAGACACAGATAGGCTGTACAGACTTCAACAACAGAGATGCAATGTATACACTTAGCATATGCCTGAGACGCTAAATGAGACGAACGATGTATAGACTTGAAGTTCATGCATGCTACAGTGTAATATGTAGACTTAGTGTTCTGTAGCCAGACAAATGAATGCACAGTCAATGTATAGACTTGCTAACATGCATGAACAAGTAGCGATATATAGACTTGGCCAATGCAGCGATATATAGACTTTAAGTGATAGCCCAATGTACAGACTTGCTGAACTCAACGTTGGTGAAGATAAGGAGTGTATAGACTTGCTCAGTTCAGAACGTAGGTAAAGATGCAATGTATAGACTTCACATAAGACGCTGCATGAACAGGCCGATGTACAGACTTACCAATGTATAGACTTTAAGTCCAATGTAAAAGGCTGTACAGACTTTGAGACTTAATGCATAGTGGCGAATGTACAGACTTTGTCTATGATGTGCAGACTTGCTAGTGCATGTTGTGCAAGACAATGTAGTGTACAAACTTGCTAAGAAGCAATGTACAGACTTGCCATGTATGCATGAGCAACGTATGGACTTGCTATCCAGACACTACAAAGACTCTATAGCGTGCAGACATGCTATTTGAGTGTATAGACTGTGTGGACTTGAAAGCAAGCGGATGTATGGACTTGTGCTAGCTTGATAGCATGCATGAAATACCCTGTACAGACTTAAGCAATATACTGACTCTGAACGCATGCATCAACTGGATGATGTACATACTTCCTATATGCTCAAGTCCAATGTATAGACTTGCTGAGATGATGCATCTGAAGAATGTACAGACTTCAAACAAATGATGCAGTGATGTATATACTAGCCAGCAATAAGTGTATGGACTTAACAAAGGAGTGATGCAGACTATGTAGCAACGACTGTGATGTGCAGACTTTAAATGAACGAGCATGCGTTATATAGACTTGAGTGTGCACAAACATATGCAATGTATAAACTTATGCATTCTCCACAGAACAGATCAGACATAGCACACTCATGCATTCTCCACAGAACAGATCAGTCATATGCAATCATGTGAGCAAAATAATATGGTGACTCATTCATGTTGCTATCATTAAAACACCACATAATCATCAAAGCACAAGGGGCACAACAAGTTCATGGAGTTCTAAACGGTTGGGTTTTTCAGATAATTATCTATTTATCTTGTTTTATTGGATTTATCACCGACACGTTATACACGGCCTAGCATTAGACCGTGTGATTTCTTGAGTGGTCTATCTCTAGACCATGTATATCCTGAGAGTCCAACGCCGTGAGAGCCGGTCTCTCGGTGGGATAATTGGATAATTTATCACTTTATTTATTTATCACCGACACCTATTGGCGGTCTAGCAATGGACCGCGTATTGAGCTGGACGGCCTATCGATCGACCGCGTACCAAACCGAGATATATGGATTGTTTGGATTTTCTCTCTCCACCCGTGGTTGAAACTCAAACTTCCCTCGCCCTTTTCTCCGCGTTTTCTCAACCAAATGAGGTCCTGTTTGATTTGGGCGGGAGATCAGATTATTATCTACGGGTTTTATTTTATATTCTCTGCCTAATTTTCATTGGAAAACCCTAATTTCGGGCTGGACTTTCAGGGGTCTATAAATAGAACCCAGAGTCCAAGCTTGAAAGGGGGGGAGATCCGGCGTCCACATCGATATGCTGCCAGATTCTTGAGCGAACTGTAGCCAGGGAGGGAGGCTCTCTATGTCCGTTTGAGCCTCCGGTTCAGGGAGTGGTTTCTTTTTTATTGTTTTCATCCTATTGTCTAATCTCTCATTTCCATGGCATGATAATTTCCTCTTGTGTTTCTCCCCACGTTTTTTATTGTCTCTATAAGACCCTAGAATTTTTATAAATTATTTTAGGAATATTTAATTATTTTTTGGAATTTATAAAGGCCTAAATAAATTAATAAATAGAATATTGGATCAATAAGTCATTATAAGGCCCAATTAAGTTAAATAATTAACCTAGCCTATTTAAAGATAATCCAAAAGGTTAATGCACCAAGCCCATCAAGTTTGGCTCATATTCTAGAAGGGTAATTAGCTTATTCACGTATTTTAAGGATAAATACTATTTATATAAGATAATTATGTGGATAAACGAATAAAAGAGTTTTATGAAATTGAAACTCTATACACGTTGAATGTAACGGTCTATCGGGCAACCGCCACAGCCCTATAACGCACCAGGCTGGATGCGTTACACTCTGTTAGTTTCGTGAAAGGAAGAACGAGCAAAAAGATTAGAACTTTGGGATCTTATCTACAAGAAATTGACTTGGGAGAACTTATAACATTACTAAGGACTCTTAAGGATTAGGTTCTGGCAAATTAAGGACTCTAGAATCGATCTAATCTTCAAAACCCTATAAATAGGACCTAGTTCTGAACTGAGCGACCCTTACTTTTGGCTCATGAAGAATCAAGGTAAGGAGTCATAATTTCGGGTAATTTCCTTACGACCTTTTGTTTTTAATACATTAGACTAATAGCTCTCCGAATTTCATGCTAGGAGATCAAGCAACCAAGGAGATAGAAGCTTCCAAAGTTGCTGATTCAACCTTAGCAACCCATAAATCTGAACGCAAGTCCCCTGAAGATCCAGAGATTAGGACGTCTAAACGAGGTAATTAGAGTTCAATCCTTTCAAACTTTTTGTTCCCAATAGTTTCATCTTCATACCCTCAAAATTTCACATCTTTAGGTCAGGAGGCTAAGGAAATAGAGCAGATTGAAGTTGCTGATTTATCACAAGAAGTACAAGGGACTAAGGGTAGCACCTAGCATCAAATTCGAAGTTTAAATGTTTTAGAAGAGGTAGGTTATCTCATGATTGGAAAAAACAACTTGTTAGGAATAAAAGCCCTCTGGTTGTGCTTGATTTCATGCATTATAGACTAAGAAATTCATGATCTAATAGTTCTATACATTCATGCATCTCTTAGCCCTAAATGGAAATTAAAAGATATTATCATGTCTATTCACTAAACCCATGCATATAGTTGGCCTATACTTCGTTATCATGACTAGGACAGTGGTAGTTTTTTGATTTCCAGGCATGTTATGTTTTCATAAACCTTTACTTAGTTTACTGCCAGCAGATTCTCTGACGCACTAACGTAAGACCGTCACATGAATGTAACGGCCTTACGATAGACTGTCACACCCTGTTGTGTTTTATTGTTCTATTGTCTCTGACGCACTCTAGTAGGAGTGTTACACCACTGTAACGGCCCCTCGATAAACCGTCACAAGCACTGTAACGCGCCTATCCTAGACCGTAAGACCCCTGTGTTCTGCCAGCCCAAGGCAGAATAATAACCAGTTAAGTTTACTTATAAATAAGTTTAGATAGATAAGATGGACTTGTTATCATGACTTCAAGTTTAGTTACTGATTCATGATCAAACTGTATGATTAATGTGTTTTAGGTTATTTGAAGTTATGCTAATTTCATTGGCTAAAACTCTATAGTTTTGTATTCTAAATCATGATTTTCCAATGTTGAGTTTTATCTTGGTTTCACATTGTTACACATTCCTTTCTATCTATAGAGTCATTTCTCTAAGTACATGGCGTATATTCAGGTATATGTCCAATAGTTCACTTTGCACTATAGGAACATTATTCTTGGACATGAGGATCTCTCTATTGGATATTTCTTCCAATGGACTAGGAAATCTTGTTTCAAGACCTCCGTAATTCTTCGCGAGCTTGGGGTTCCCACTAGGACGCCGAGTTGGTTGTACCATTAAAGCCCATTGATTAGATTACACTATTGATGTTTTTGGTTATCAGTAATGTAACGGCTCTATGTTGGACCGTCAGGCACAAGTAACGGCCCAATATACGACCGTCACATTCAACTGAGTCCGATTTCTTGGTTCTGGGTTTAGAGTAATGTAACGGCCCAATACTGGAGCGTCACATCATGTAACGGCCCAGTACATGACCGTCACACTGCTTGAGTATTTTTAACCCAAGGTGGACCAAGAGTTGATATTCCAAGGTTTCTAGATGGACTATTAATGATCTAGAACTTATCATATTGATCAAGAAACCTAAAATAATGAATGGAAAATAAAGAATGTACCGTTATGCTGTCGATTTATTTCCATAAGCATAACCTTGCTTAAGTCATTCTTGATTTCTCATGATTCTTATTAAATCATTCATTCATTGAATTATTGTTATCATGAGCTTATTGAACTTATTACATTCTTGGCCGTACTTTATTGTTACATGCGTGGAAAAAGCTTGATTTATACTTGAAAATGTGATCGAGCACTGATTGTGTTCAAGGGCTCTATGCTAGTCCCCTCGGCTGATTGTCGGAAACATACTATTATAAATCATGGGGTATGATGCTACTGGCGTCGCATTGCACTGGGAGTACTTTCTCTATAAATAAGTGAAAATCTACAATACAGCATGACATGACTTTCTTGCTTGATATTCCACAGAAATTCACGAAGTACTTGCTCATCAGTAAAAGATACTAGAGTGATGATTATGTGGCTTGCTAGTACATTCTCGATACATTCTTGTTCATGAAAGGCCAATATCATGTCCTTGTTACATTCTTGCTAGTTCGTACTTGCTCTCATTCTAACTTACTTGATCATGTTGTTACTTTGGTTTAATCGCGTGATTAATCGTATTCGCATGATTCTTACCTTATTCTTTAGAGCAAAATTGTTAATTACTTTAATAGTGCCTTCATGTTGATGCGAAGATACCTACTGGGCAAGTGTGCTCATTACCTATTTCCAATCTTTTCAAGAAATGAAAGTGATTCGAATTTGGATTCGGGTTATACAAGTAGCGGGTCCGAGAGCAAATGAAAGTATTGTCAAGATGAGAATGAAGACTTAGAAAGTCTAAATTGTTTAGATTGAGTCTATGTAATTTTCCTATTTCTTGAGTCTAGTACATAATGGAAATTGAATTGGTGGTTGTACTTGAGTTAGTAATGAAATAAAGTTGAAGTTTGAATATATATATATATATATATTGTGCAATTGCATTTGTGTGTGTGATTGTATTGCGCTCTGGTCGTTCTTGCTTACAAGAGGCTTACCATGTCGACTGTTCGCGCTCCCCGAGTTAGTCTTCCGCTGTAATAAAGGCTCGGGGCGTGACAGTCTCCATATCATTTATATCCTTCCTATCATTTTTATGCCCTATAGGGGTTTTAAAACCACCCCAGGTATCCCCCACTCCATGCTATCATGTTAGTTTTCCATTTTATTTTATAGTTATTACACATTCCAGGACTGATTTGGGTTTTGTTTTCTTGTTCTCTGAGTTGTTTTGCAGGTCAACACAAGCATAGCACAAGGCCCATCCCCTTTGGCCGGCCGGAAGGTGTGGAGGATCAGGTCCCCATAACTTGAAGTTTGGAAACGTCAAGCAGTCTACTTTTATGTGTTCTAAAGGGTACACGGCCACACGTAGACTGTGCTGCACCTTTCAATGGTGTGCCTCGGACCGTTCAGGCGTTAGTCAACCTTCATCCTGCGTTCTCTTCCCAGCGCTGTGAGCGGTCTATTGAGCAACCGTCTACATCCATAGGCGATCCTCTTTGTACCGTATTCGACCTTCATAGTGTTCCTTTGGCGAGTGCTTCATCTCCCTTTTCCAAGGTAAGGGTGCACTTCCTTTGCATTCTGCATCTTGGTGGCGATCACATCCATACACCTTCTTCCACCTTTTAGCATCACTTTCATTTATCATATTTTGACTTAGAAAGGTGAAGGTAAGAGGGAGGGAGAAATACACATCTACACACCCATCAGTAGCATACTCTTGTCCTAACCAAGGTGCTTACGCTCAAGGCTATCCTCACCTCTGCTCTGTGAACGCTGCGCATATAAGGCTATCCTCGCCTAGTCCATCCACGGTACATAGGCTGCACTAGCTTGCTTCTATCATAAACATACACGTACCCATCACATGGGCATGGTCACAGGCGGCTAGTCAACACAAGCTCAGAAGCCGTATACCGAGTAGCCAACTAAAGGCTGTCTGAAACACACGTAAACTCACAAGTCACCAAAAACACAAGAACTCAACCTCGAAAGGCAAACCACGGAGCATCCGTCACTAAGACTATTCTCACAAGGTCCACATGACTAATCACATAGAAAACTACATAATACACGTAGTTTTGGTAAGTCCAGAATAATCAACTATCTCAATCCCAGACCGGGTCACATAGTCACATCGGTCCTCTAACATGCACAGGAATGACCCTCACATGGTCATACAATGCCACACGGGAATAACCCTCCATGGGTAACTCAACATAGAATCACACAACATCATCTGGACACGTAAAACATTAGGCATGTACTCACCATTCAGGGGAATACAGCCTCAAACCATGACACGAGACTCAACAATAACTACGGCCTCAAGTCGGAACACAAACTCAATCATGACCGATCCTTGATGACTCACACCCATACGCGAGGTTCATACACAAATTTAGTTATATGGATTGGCCTTCCATGAATAATCATAGGGCCCACATTTCAAAAGCACACTTCAGGCGAACATTACCTATTCGGGGTAGAAATAGCCCAATTTCTATGGATTTCTATAACATTTAAATATTCCATGACAAAACCCAAATTCCAGACACAAAACAAACTGATTAGGCCCCTGGTTGGTCAGCCTAAATAGAACATCAGTCAACAATTGACTTGGAGAAATGCGGTCTGGTTTGAGGCTGCGTTAACGTAGTCGCGGTTGATGGAAGGACCGCGTTAAGGAAAGACGCGGTTGGTCCTTCAACAGCGTTAAGAACTGCCTTCCTGATGAACGTGGTGTCCATGCCGCGTTCAGGATCCAAAACCTAAATGTGGTGTCGAGGTCGACCGCGTTCATGCTTCTAATCTAGACCTTCGCGAACCAGTGTGAACTTGTCCATTCCATGCCCCACTCGTCCCGTACGATGGGGAAAACAAATAAAAACCTTTCCTTGGCCTCAGACACGTCGGAAGGACTCAATTAAACCAAGAAAAACCCTGCAAATAGGTGATTCCATCTCCCGCCCCAAACGCGCTTAACCCATTTCAAAGCACAACACCCGACCTCACCTCGGCCTCGATTCACAAGAGAAATGTGACGCAATCAAAGGGAAACCATGTCCTAACATCCAACAACTCACGAACATGCAATTAAATCAAAGAATGCCACCTTGATTGGTGGAAATCGCTGCTAAACCCAAGGCATGCATTTCAAGCCCAACAGAAGAAAATCCACACCATCTTTCCCGTAGCGGCACAAATCCGCGGGAAATCACCACACAAGAGCTAGGGAATCCATCCTTCTACCCTATACGACATTTTACCACACCGGAGAAGTTGATTCCACGCTAAACCACTGCACTCCATCACATGAAATCCACGAAGCTCTGCCACCAACTCGCTCTTGTGCATGCCACACGCCACTTCCGATGTCTTCCACGCGTCTCCATGCCTCCGTCGGTCACCGGAGTGAAGGATAGGGAGGAAGAGAGTGAGGGGCGTAGGGGAGAGAGGAGAGGAGTGGGAGAGGAAGAGAGAAAACGTGGGGGAGATGGAGAGGGACGCCCTAGGGTTAAAAAAATTAGTTGGGGTATCCCATAAACCGTGAAAAGACCAAAATTGTAGATATACTCAATCTCTCATTAACTTTTCAATATAACACAATTAATTTTTAGTTAGTTTTTGAACTAAACGATCTGAATCCCACAGAACCATTCGAAAACCCGTAAATATCGGATCCAAAAATCGGAGTCACTATAGTCATCCTTTGCACCTTGAGCCTTCTCCTCAGTAGACTGAGCCCTCTCCTTAGCTGCATGAACCCACTCCTCATCCCAAGCCACCTCTATAATAGTTGCTCTTGCCTTCTCTTGAGCAACCTTTATCCTGACCTCTACATCATGTTCTTTCCTTCTCTCATATATTGCACCATGTGTTGATCAGTTAAAGATCCACGGGAGGCTAGCGAAAGAACCTCAGCATAAGCAATACCTAGCAACCAATAAGGCCTTCATCACTCAACAATCTCAAGATCCCATACACGTTGAAGGGAGAGCAATTATGACCCCCTTTGAGTGGATTACGGAGCCATTCTAGCCAATGATGATGCCACGTAAATGTAATCCACTCCCAAGCAAAATAATGTTAACTTGGGAGTAGGGGGGGCAAGTGTAGAGGGGGATTTTTGTAGCAACTCAAAATTTTATATATGCATTTATATGTGAAAAGAAATAATAAAAGATGAAAATCAAATAAATTATGAATATTTTTCCTTTATGTCTTTAAAGTATAGAATACATAAATGCGAACCCTATCCCACTTGTTAGCATGAATGAGGAGTTTTGCGGCACGATTCTGAGAAGGCAAAGACGTCGGTACTGTAGCAGTATTGTAGTATCCAATTTAAGAGAGAATTATTAGCTCTAATCTAATCCTAATTAATGGATGAGGTCATTTCGTACATCATTGAATAAAAGGGGTCATTGCTTATGTCATGGAGGGGGATTTATTTCAACATTCACATGTTGGAATTATTTCAACATAAGTTGGTGTAATAATAACATGGGTTGGTGAAATAGAAAAATTAAGTGAAAAATTGACTTAGAATTAAATTGACAATAAAATAATTATGGGATTTGGCCTATAAATAGGACTGGGATCTTCCTTACTCAAAGTATAAATCTCTTAGAGAATTGCTGGTTGTAGAGAGGAGGAAATCTTAAAGTTTGGAGGAGTGTTCGAAGTGTTCTTCGTTCTTGTTCGTCTTCCTCCTTGATCTTCAATTAGGTAGGTTTTCTCTCAGGAAAAACTCAATTAGATCTTCATATATGTTTCTTTGCATGAGTATTTCGATTCTATACAAATTTTCATGATCAAGTATTTATGGCTTATTTTAAGATTTAAAGTCCAAAAGTTAGAGTTTTCACTGTAAGATTGAGTTTTGACTTTCTATCTGACAACGTGGATAACACATGGACCGTGATTTGAACATGGTAACCAAGTCCGATTTGCCTCGTTTATGTGTGTTAATTCAAAACTTTAATTTTAAGTTTTAAAATCATGTTCTTGCCTTAAAAATACTATCGAGAAAGAAATGATTAGGTAAATGAACTCGTAAAGCTATCATTAATTGTTCAAACAACTATGCTCTAATTTTTGTAAAATTCTTATACATGATTGACCCTGTCTATTTGATCTAAGCTCTATCTGAAAGGTTGACACATTCTTTCAAATTTTCTTCAAACATGAACATATTATGCAATTGAAAGCTTGACATCTTTTTTCAATGTCTTTTCTTTCATTGAAATTCTTTCACAAATGAACATATTAGAATATGCAAGAATGATTTTCACGATTTACGTGTTTCCGTGTTTTTGACAAATCGTGTAGCTAGTAAGTTTACCAAGAAAGATCGATGTTTAAGGCTAGAGGTCCACGGGTAAACGCCTTAAGTGGATAAGTGGTTATTTAATTAGAACCTTACGAATGCAAGGAGAACCTCCCACTGTCCCACCTCTTACCTAGCTGTGACATCTTTGGTTTTCTAGCTAAGCACTCGACTGTAAAAAACTTGATCTAAACTTCTTTTATAAGATTTTCGTGAGAACTGATCGTGCCTTGACTGACAATTCATTCTCTTTATTTTTTTAACATCGTTAAACATGATGCCTTAAATCATTCTTGAACTTCTCTTATAAACTTCATTTATTCTTCATACTACATGTCCTTGGAAATGAAAATTTTACTAGATCTGTACTTTAGTCATAAACTACCATTTGGGAGTGTAGGAGCTAAGTGCCATGCGGGGTAAAGTGCTACGTTATGGGAGCCACCTCTTGAGGCCGAAATGGCATAAAGTGCTACATAACGAGAGTTACCTCTTGAGCCTGTAGGGGCCACCTCTAAAGTCCTCCATAACTAAATGTCTAGTTGTGCGCTATACTACACTTTATAAGCTTTTCTTGAAACTTGGATTGGCCATATTTATAAATGAATTGTTCTAAAAATTACATGAGACTCTTGGTCCACTTGACACTCGATGCCTGACAAACATGGGGGTCATGATCTGGTCATAGGCGAATAAAGTCTGAAAGTACTTGTGCCCGAGGGAGTTGAATGATCAGGTGTGGCATTGCACCAACTGACATGCAAGATTGAACTAGCCAATTCACTTGATACATGCTTACATGCTTGACTTCTTGTACATGACATTTTGACCGGATGTGTTGCATGGACAAATTTACAATTCTATACTTGTTATTGATCTTCAGGCTTACACTTGAGTTCAATAATATCTATTCTTGAATTCTTGACTTCCGAATGTTGTTCGCTACTACACTTATCACTTCTTTTATTACCTATTTTATTTCAAGAGCATATAGATGATTCAAAATGATAATTACTTAAAGTGACCTGGTAAAGTGATATAAGCCCTACTGAGCTTTCTAACTCACCATGTGTATTGTTGTCAATTTTTATGAAATCCCGAAGATGACGGGAATGGACTAGAGTGACGAGAGTGCTGATAGTTTTTATTAGATTTTTCCCAGTCTGTCTACTTAGAAATGAATGTACTAGATTTGAATAGTATCAAAAGTCCTTGAAGGATATTTGTTGGAAATGTTAGATTATGAAATAAAGATGTGATTTTATCCATTTGTTATTCATACTCATCATCTAAGTCTCTTGATCAACCCGCTCGTATAACTGTTCACGCCTTGATATTTTCACCTTCTTCGGGGCGTGATGGTTTAGTTGGTATCAGAGTCATGCAATGCTCGGATCAAGATAGAGTTTTGCTTGAGACTTTCCAATTGGAAAGAGAGGGGAGAGCTTGGTGGGAATCGGTGGAGGCAACCTTGCCTGACCCCCAGATCACTTGGGAGGAATTTTTGGAATATTTCAATGACAGGTATTTTTTGGAAAGAGTCCAAGAAAGGAAGGTAGTAGAATTTTCACCCTTAAATAAAGAAGCATCTCTGTAGCTGAATATGAGCCCCAATTTTCCCGACTAGCCCATTATACTCCACATCTTATTAATACGGAGAGGATGAAGGCCAAGCGATTCATGAATGGGCTAAGGCTCTAATATATTCCCCAACTAGCATCTATGTACATCCAAAAACATATGTCGCGATGGTTCGAAAGGCCCAACTATTAGAAGATGCCATGGAGATGGCGGGTAGAATTAAAGGAAGAGTCGTGAAAGAGTAAGCCGTTGGCACCGAAAACTTTAAACCAACATTTGGAAAGAAGAGGCTAAACGAAGAAAGAACTCCTCAATAAGACAAAAGGCCTCGAGATGGAAATCGGCAAGCCATCCTTGCTGGACCTTCATCATCATCAAAATATATCTGCAAGTATTGTGACAAGGCTGGTCATAAAATTGAAGAGTGCTGGAGAAAGAAGGGAGCATGCTTGCGTTGTGGAAGTAGGGAGCATCGGATTTCCGATTGTCCCCTTATGAAGGAATCTCTGCCAGAGAAGAAAAGTTAAGAAGGGCCAAGGCATCAAGGAAGACTCCAAGCTCTGATAGAACCTGCACCTATTGAAGAAGGAGGAGTGGTGGAAGGTACTCTCACCATCAATTCTAGAACTGATTTTGTTCTATTTGATACTGGAGCTACCCATTCATTCATATCCCAAAATTTTGCTGCCACCTTACATGAAAATTTGTTCCTTTGAAAATTGAACTTGTCATTTCCACACCTTTAGGAGCAAACACTGAGCTTAAACATTAGTTTCCCTCTAGTGAAGTATTTATTAATGGCCGTAATTTAGCCGTTGATTTGGTATGCATGAACATGGAGGGTTGTGATGTAATCTTAGGTGCTGACTGGTTGACCAAGTATAATGCTAAGGTGGATTGCAAGCGAGGAAATGTAACCTTTGATGAACCGAGATACCCTAAACTCTCTTTCTCTAGAAATAGCCATCCTAGACACCATCTTCTCATCTCTGCTCTTCAAGCTCAAAAAATGATGAAGAAAGGATGTATTGCATTCTTGGCTTTTGTCCTTATAACCGAATCCAAGAAATCAATTTTGAAAGAAATCACTATTGTTAGGGAATATCCTGATGTATTTTTCGAGAGCTACCTGGCATACCACCCGAGAGAGGAGTTTCATTCTCAATCAATTTGATACCAGGAGCAGCCCTTGTATCCAATTATCCTTATAGATTATCACCTACTGAGTTGAAAGAATTAAAAGAGTAATTGATGGAATTATTAGAGAAGGGATTCATCAGACCTAGTACATCACCTTGAGGAGCACATGTTCTCTTTGTAAAGAAGAAAGGTGGATCTATGAGGTTATGCATTGATTATAGGCAGTTGAACCAATTGACTATCAAGAATAAGTATCCTCTGCCAAGAATTGATGAATTATTTGATCAAATCTCTGGAGCTCATTATTTCTCCAAGATCGACCTAAGGACTGGTTATCATCAACAGAGAATCAAGGAAGTAGATATTTATAAGATAGCTTTCAGAAGTAGATATGGGCACTATGAATTTGTTGTCATGTCTTTTAGGCAGACTAATGCACCTGCAACATTTATGCAACCGTGAATAGTGTGTTCAGACCCTACTTAGATCAATTTGTGGTGGTATTTATTGATGATATATTGATTTACTCCAAAACTATGGAAGAACATGAAACACATTTGAGGATTGCCTTACAGATATTAAAGGAGAATCAATTATATGTTGAATTGAGTAAATGTGAGTTTTGGTTGGATAAAGTTTCATTTCTCGGTCATGTGATCTCTAAGGAAGGTATTTCTGTTGATCCTTCTAAAGTGGAAGCTGTCAATAATTGGGAAAGACCTACAAATGTGACCGAAATCTGAAGTTTTCTAGGATTGGCCGATTACTATAGGAGATTCATTAGAGACTTCTCTAAAATTGCCGTGCCATTGACTAGATTAACAAGGAAGGAAAATTCTTATGTATGGGCTGAAGAATGTGAGAAGAGTTTTCAAACTCTAAAGGAGCGCTTGACAACTGCACCTATTCTTACTCTGCCTATTACGGGAGGAGGATTCGAGATATATGCTGATGCTTCAAGAATTGGCCTAGGTTGTGTACTAATGTAACAAGGCAAGGTGATAGCCTATGCATCTAGACAATTGAAAACTCATGAAGTTAATTATCTTGTGCATGATCTAGAATTTTCAATAGTAGTCTTTGCTCTCAAGATATGTAGGCATTATCTATATGGTGAGTAGTTCATTATCTATTCTGACCATAAGAGTTTAAAATATCTATTTTCTCATAAGGAGCTCAACACGAGACAAAGAAGATGGTTAGAATATTTGAAAGATTTTGCCTTTTCTATTCAATACCATCGTGGAAAAGGCAATGTTATGGTTGATGCTCTTAGTAGAAAGTCGAGGGCTCTATTATCAAGTTTGATGATTAATGAATGTGATTGCTGAAGTAATTTACAAGATTAAATTTAAATGTAGAACCAAAGGAGGAGCGCGTCTTGATTGCCAGTATAAGGGTACAACCTGATATGTTCTCTGAAATAAAAGAGCAACAAGGTAATGATCCTTTATTGGTTGAAATTATAGGAAATTTGAGCCAAAGGTCCAATTTCCAACTGGCAAATGATAGGAGATTATTATTGTTGGCCCAGATTAGATGGCGGACAAGAAGGGGGGTTGAATTGTCCCCCAGTCGAGATAGCGGATTTTTATAAACAAACTAATTAATTACAGTGAAAACAAAATTAACTACATTAATTAAACTAAAAACCAAAGTGAGATAAATGTTCTCTCAATCTTTCCGATCTCACTTGAGAAATCTAAGCACTGAACAATTTAACATACGCCAAACACGAATAACAGATGTAGCAATGTGTAGTGGTGCAGTGAATAAAATATCTAAATTGACCTGTG
This sequence comes from Amorphophallus konjac, assembly GCA_022559845.1. NCBI lineage: Eukaryota > Viridiplantae > Streptophyta > Magnoliopsida > Alismatales > Araceae > Amorphophallus > Amorphophallus konjac. Next base: position 212,746,679 of record CM040127.1, read on the forward strand.
AATGGAGATAGAGGAGATGGACAATCACACAGGCATGACACAAAGAACAGGGAGATTTCGAGGTGGTTCGGGACCACGATGGCTCCCTACGTCCACCCATCACCGAACCCGGTGAGGCTTCACTATCACGCTACAAATGTAGCAACCACGGGGATGAACCCCAACACCACACATGCTGCCTCCGCAGCAATCCACACACACGAGGTCTAGCCTCAAGACGCTGCCACCGCAGCACACACTCACACAAACTCGGGGAACTTACCCCGCAATAAACCACACACGGAGACGCAGCTCCTTCCGCACACACAGTGATATTTGGAGTTCAGCAAGATAAAAGGATTTACAATATATGCTCAACAGATTATAACCCTAGGAGAGTATCATAAAGAAATGAATAAATGATGTAGAATGTTTCCCCTTAGTTCTCTAATGGCCGGTTGAAGATGTTCCTTGAAGTTCAGCTTGGAGAGAGTTGTAACTATAGCAGGATGGAGCAACCAGTACTCGTTCTTCAAGATCCAGGTTTGTCTGTGAGTTCAGCAACTTGTACATGATATATCCTTTAGATCCAAGCTCCAGTCTCACCTGCAAACATCATAAAATAATAAATCTCTCAAAGCCTTCTCGTCTTCACCTTGTGGCCGGACTCACTATATTTCCCTTGTTGTTGTGCTCTCTTAGGAACCCGAAATCATAGTAATGAATTTTCCAGCCTGTACAAAAAACCTTGTAACATGATCACAAATACCAGAAGGAAATTTGATTCACTTACTTCCAGCCCATTTAAACAACATGAGAGCAAATCAACCCATATTTTACCATGATCAACATGAGTTCTAGGAATGGGTTATGCATGTGAAAACGTGGAATCCACAATATCAAAATGCATCAGCCATCAACCAAAAAGAATTGAGAACTTCAAGTTTAGAAATCCTAGAATTGTATTACAATTGAAGCATTAATCCCATAGTTAAATAGCATGATGTGAATACATGGAACCCCAATTTAACAAGGGACAATTAAACAATGTGTAACTCATTCAAACCTTTATTATGCCAACCATCCATAGACTATAAGCATGAAGATATTTTCTACAAGACAAGCACACAATATTTTCACTTCAATGCAAATGCAAACCACACAATATTTTGTACTCATCAAAACCATTATCAAAGACAAAGAGGGAGTGCAGCACACCCAACAATTATTTCGAGGAAGAACTTGTGTGCCTGATAGTGACAAAATCAAGAAGAACATAATGGAAGAAGCACACCAATCCAGGTATACCATTCATCCAGGAGCCACTAAAATGTACCACGATTTGAAAAGAAAATTTTGGTAGCCGAATATGAAAAGAGAAGTGGCTGAGTTTGTGAGCCGTTGTATGACATGTCAATGGGCAAAGGCAGAACATCTCAGACCTACTGGTAAATTGAAACCTTTGGAGATATCGGAGTGGAAATAGGAAAACATTGGTATGGATTTCATTATGGGATTGTCTAAAACTAGAAAAGGACTTGATGCAATCTGGGTAATAGTTGACCGATTAACCAAGTCTTGTCACGCCCCGAGCGCGGAAGATACTCGGATACGTGACGCATCTATATAGATCGTGTCATTAGAGGGATAAGAATTTTAACATACATAATTATGGAGTGCGCAAATGACTAATAAATCTAATAAATTCCAATAGTCCAAGTGATGATTATTTGATTAATCAAAGGAATTAAAGATAGTCCATGAAAATTTCCATATTTAGAAAGCCAAACATTAGGCTACATGACTTAACACAAAGTTTATACCACTAACTGACATAACTGGGAATACATGCTAGACTCAAATAAATTCAAGACACGACTAGCTAATGATAGATGGTTGCCGTTCTAGCACTCTTCACTCGGCCTCAATCCCATTATCGTCGCTATCCGATTCACCTAAAAATATTAGGAAGCAACTGGATGAGCGAATCGCTCAGTAGGAATTACATCTCAAATTCAAGCAATCTTTACGTGATTTATAATTTGTATGTATTATCAGTATGGCTATGCATGATGTACGTATAAGAAAAATTAGGTATACATGTAAATTTAGGCATGATGAACAGTAAGAGATCAAAAATTGTATAAAGATAGTATATCAAGATTTAAAGTATTTGACAAGCAGTATTTCAAGAATTTACAGATGTAAATGCCGCTTCGGGGCAAGCAAGGATTTGTGTACAATTATGAACTCAAGTGCAAGAAGGAACTCATGTACAAGTATATCTCAGGTACGAGCAAGTAAAAATTCAATTCAAGCAAGTAATGTCAAGTACGTATCAGTAGAATTGGCTATTACCAAGCAAGTATTCTGCCCTTTCTCGGGCCACAAGTCAAGTATTGCCCGTTCCGGGCTGCACAGGTCAAGTCAGGTAAAGAGAGAGAGAGTAGGGGTGGAGTGTCTCAAGTCAAGCAAGTACTCCGGTGCAATGCTAAACACCGTGGTCAATAAACTCCCATGGGCACAAGTACCTTCGGATGCTCCTCCCAGGACCAGACCGGGCCTTATATGCATAGCATTTTATGTATTACCTTTGACATCCACTCACATTTATAGCCAATATGGAATTTCAAGAATTAAGAAATGTAGTATTACAAATGAGATTAACTAGTCATTTAGTTATGGAGGACTCTAGAGGTGGCCCCTACAGGCTCAAGAGGTGGCTCTCGTCGTGTAGCACTTTGCGACGTACGGCCTCAAGAGGTGGCTCCCACAATGTAGCTCTTTGCCCTGCATGGCACTTAACTCCAACACTCCCAAATGGTAGATTAAGAGGTTCAAGGTTTGACCATGTAGGATATACACAAAGTAGATTTTCATGGATTGGAAATTCAAGAACTCAATACGCGGGAGTATGGAATAGGGTTGTGTTTGCACAATTCACGAGATAGATCAATATCAGAAGATGTAATTACTGAATTGGCATCTGGGGGTTTGCTAATCCTTCAAATTTTTAATTTTTAGAATTTTATATAGGGCTATATCAAATTGGCGTTCCCCAGGATGTCTTCATTTAATTGAAGACGTCCTGGCCGTCGCTATTTAAGTAATTGGCGCCCTGGATTGGGGCGCCAATTACAGGGGCTATTTTTTTGAATATATATATGTATATAAGGAATTGGCGCCCCTATAAGCAGTCTTCAATTAATTGAAGACTGGCTGGCTGCCGTCATTTGAAGAATTGGCGCATGGGGGTTGCCCAACCTTTCAAAATTTAGATTTTTCAGAAAATATATATACATATTGAAATTGGCACCCCCTCATGCAGTCTTCAATTAATTGAAGACTTGAGGGCCATCGCTATTTGATGAATTGGCACCCTGGCTTGGGGCGCCAATTACAGTGGGTGATTTTCACCCAACAAGTACGTTTTGTGACTCAAAACACTGTTCATTTTGAAAAAGTTTCTCAAAATTCGAAAGTAAGGACATGAATATGTAGTATAACTCCTCAGGAGTCCAGAAACATGTTAAGATATAATTATTGAGTTTTGGTTTCACATGCATGAATTTTCTAATGTTATAACTTTAATTCCTTAAGAAATAGAATTGACGCCCCTGTGAGTAGTCTTCATTTAATTGAAGACTTCCTGGGTGTCTTCAATTTAAGTATAGGTTCAACTCGAATTGACGACATACCAATTGAGTTGTTTTCCAAGTGAGTTGTGCTTCGCATCAGAACTGTAAGTTCTGTGATACAAGTTACTATTCATTTCTGCAAAGTTACCCCGAATCAGAATCTGAAGACATGGTTAGGTGGAGAAAAATCTCAGGGTCACAGAAGTATATTCAGTCAAAATTTTCATAGTTCAGTTTATTAGTTATAGATTTTTGAATAGGTTGATTTACTGATTTCTGAAAATTCCAGAAAATGGAATTAACGACATGGAACATGTCTTCAATTAATTGACGCCCCTTCGGGCAGTCTTCAATTCTGTAATTGGCGCCCTGGTCAGGGGCGCCATTTACAGAGACTTATGCACTATTCATCAGTATGAAAATGCTCCGAATCAGGAATTAATGGTACGAGTGTGTTGAGATAATTGTCAGGAATCTAGAAACATGTTCATGCAAAAATTTCGTGCTTTAGTTCGATAGTTATGGATTTTTGAATGTGTTGAATTATCGATTACTGGAAATTTTAGAAATTGAATTGATGACATTGGGGGTGTCTTCATTTAATTGACGACTTCGCGCGGAGTCTTCAATTTGGTAATTGGCGCCCTTGTCAGGGGCGCCATTTACTAGACATCAGGGATTAAACAAGTACGTATTTTGTGTAACAGAGGCTATATATTAAGGTTTAAAACTTGGTTATTAGGACTGTAAAACTAGTGCGATAAAATAGGTTCAAAAACTCATGAAATCATGCTAATAAACTAAGTTCAAACTCATAAGATCATGGTAACAGTGTATATAGAATCAGGTGTAACAAGCTATTAACATATGTATAACATGGTATTATTCTTGATCATGGTAAAGTCAGGTAATATATATATAGCATGGTTGACTAGTTAATCAAACTCTAAGCATGCACCATTTAACCTATTTAGCTACTAGTTAGGCAAGGATTTGAGAACACCTACCTTTTGACATGTGATACGAGGTTCAGAAGAAGCTGCAGCAGGATCGCAGCAGGACGTAGACTCGGGAAGAAGACGCTCCTTCAGCACTAACGCGGTAGTAGCCTATGTCAATGCTACGGAGGGGATTAGATATAGGGATCGTAAGACATTGGTTTAATGCCTTGTGGGTCTTGCTGAGTGGGCATTATCTTTGCCAGCTAAAATGGGTTGCTTGTGTCTTAATCTTCTAGAAACATAGGGTTAAATGACGCCTTTGTAAGGGGTCGTTCATTTAATCTAGGTGGCACTATTCACGTAAATGACGCCTTGCATGAGGACGTCATTAGTTTAGGTGGCATTATTGTGGCATTATTCATGGGAATGACGCCCTTGCAAGAGGGCATTATTTGTTAGACAATTTTGCCACCTTCACGTGTTAGCATTCAAGATGTACACACATATATTAATATTATAATGGGATGGGCTCCTATTGAAAATGGTGCCTCATGCCATGTCTTCGATTTTGTAAATGGCGCCTATGTGAAGGGTCTTCAATTAGATAAGTGTAAAAGTTAGAATCCATTTACGTACAACCCATGGCCCATGTGTTAAAGTTTGTCTTGTACATTTATATAATAACCCTCTCATGATTTGTTTCTTTGTATAAGACCTCCCATGTAAGATTCTTTACCCATGTGTATACAGTTGGATTGCACATTTGCATGCTAGTCCCCAAGAGGTTTGGCTCTTTACATAAAGTCTTCATGTTTCTTTATGGCATAAAGTGACATTGGCTTGTATATTTATATAGTAGTCCTTGTGAGGTTGGATTCTTTATGTAAGGCCTTTATGAATGATTTCTTTTAGGAAGAAGTTTTAAATTTACTCAATTATTTTTATCGGGGGTACTACACCCTCCCCCACTTAAAAGAATTTGATCCCCAAATTCAACTGCATTATACGGGAATAGGAAAGGTGTAGTGTACTTACAATTAGAATAACTCTGGAAATCTCCTCTTCATAGATTCTTCAGTTTCCCGTGTAGCTTCTTGTTCTAAGCATCGGTTCCATTGGATTTTCACCATAGGGATCGTCTTGTTCCTTAGAACTTGAACTTCTCGGTCGAGGATCTTCATTGGCTTCCGCTCATAGGTAAGGTCCTTCTGTACCACTAGATCATTGTGGTCAATGACATGGAAAGGATCGTGCATGTATTTATTCAGCATAGAAACATAAAACACGTTGTGCACTTTTGACAGTTGCGGAGGTAGGGCGATGCGATAAGCCACCTGGCCCACACTTTCTAGTACTTCGAATGGACCAATAAACCATGGTGTGAGTTTACCATTAACACCGAATCTTCTAATGCCTCGGCCGGGAGATACCTTGAGGAAAACATGATCTCCGACTTGAAATTCCAGGTCTCGCCATCGATTATCGGCATAAGATTTCTACCTGGACTGTGCTATCATTAACCTTTCTCTAATGAGGTGTATCTTCTCGGTAGACTCTCGTACCATGTCTGGGCCTAGAATTTATTTTTCACCGACTTCCTCCCAGCATATAGGAGATCGGCAACTCATGCCATATATTACCTCAAAAGGTGCCATTTGTATACTAGCTTGATAGCTGTTATTATATGCAAATTCGGCTAGTGGTAACTGGTCATGCCAGCTTCCGCCGAAGTCTATAATGCATGCTCTCAACATGTCTTCCACAACTTGATTAGTCCTCTCAGTCTGTCCATCTATCTGGGGATGGAAAGTAGTGTTGTAGTTGAGTTTCATCCCCAGAGAGTGCTGTAGACTCTTCCAGAAATGAGAGGTGAAGCGCGGGTCTCGATCAGAAATGATCGAGATGGGAACTCCATGCAATCTAACCATCTCCTTGATATACAGGGCAGCAAGTACGTCGACTGACCATCAGCTTTTAATGGGTAAGAAATGGGCCGATTTAGTTAGCCAGTCGATAATTACCCAAATTCCATCATATCTGCCCCTAGACTTGGGCAAACCCATGATAAAGTCCATGCCAATGTCTTCCCACTTCCACTTGGGAATATCCAGCGGATGTAGCTTTCCGACGGGTTTTTGATGTTCCGCCTTCACTTGTTGGCATGTGAGGTAACGAGATACAAAGTCTGCTACCTCCCTTTTCATGTTAGGCCACCAGAAAGTTCTTTTTAAGTCTTGGTACATCTTAGTGGCTCCAGGGTGAATCGTGTACCTCGATCTATGAGCTTCTTCAAGAATCTTCTTCTTCAATTCGGGACAGTCGGGCACACATGTCCGTTCATGAAATAGCAATCTGCCATCATGTGCCAGCTTGAAATCAAGTCTCTCGTCCAGCTTGCTCTTTATCTCTACTAGTGTGGGATCTTCCTCTTGAAGCTTCGTAATTTTAGGTAACAAATCTGGATGTAGACTCATGTGAGATAGAATAATACACTTGTTCTTCTCATCTGTGCTGATATCAAGGTCAGAGAATTTCTCTAGCAGCTTCCATTCGTGTATCATGCAGTTGGCCAGAATTGCTCTTGGCTTTCGACTAAGGGCATCAGCTACGGAATTACCCTTACCAGGATGGTATTGTATGATGAAGTCGAAATCTTTGAGACATTCGAGCCAACGTCTTTGCCGCATGTTCAGCTCCATTTGGGAGAATAAGTACTTGAGGCTTTTATTATCGGAGTATATAGTGAATTGTTCTCTGTAGAGATAGTGCCTCCAGATCTTCAAAGCAAATACTACCGCGGCCAGTTCTAAGTCGTGAACCGGGTAGTTCTCTTCATGTTTCTTTAATTATCGGGAAGAGTATGCAATGACTCTTCCATTCTGCATCAATACACATCCGAGGCCAATACCCGAAGCATCGGTATATACCTCGTATTTTTCTCCTTCAATTGGTAATGGTAAGACTGGAGTAGTGGTCAAGAGATCGTTCAAAGTTTAGAAACTCTTTTCACAATCTTCATTCCACTCATAAGGCACTTCCTTGCGGGTTAAACTGGTCAGAGGAACAGCAATCTTGGAGAAATCCTTGATAAAACGTCGGTAGTAACCAGCTAGACCCAAGAAGCTTCGAATTTCTGTTACATTTGTGGGTCGGTCCCAGTTCTTCACGGCTTCGACCTTTGACGAGTCAACAGCAATTCCGTTCTTCGAAATGATATGGCCTAAGAAAGATACTTCCTCGAGCCAGAATTCGCACTTGCTGAATTTGGCATAAAGTTTGTTTTCCCTTAATATTTGCAGTGCCTTCTTGAGATGTTCTTCATGATCCTCTTCGGTCTTGGAATAGATCAGAATATCATCAATAAAGACCACAATGAATTGGTCTAAATAGGGCCTGAATATGCTGTTCATTAACTACATAAAGAATACGGGGGCATTTGTTAGTCCGAAAGGCATAACAGTGAATTCGTAATGCCCATACCTGCTTCTGAATGCAGTTTTATGAATGTCTTCTTCTTTGATCTTCAATTGGTGGTAACCAGAACGAGGATCAATCTTGGAGAAATATGAAACTTTAAATAACTGATCGAACAGCTCGTCAATCCTCGGTAGCGGGTATTTGTTCTTGATTGTAAGGTGATTTAGTTGCCGATAATCGATGCATAGTCTCATCGATCCGTCCTTCTTTTTGACGAACAGCACGGGTGCTGCCCAAGGGGAAGTACTTGGCCTGATGAAACCCTTTTTTAGTAACTCCATTAGCTGCTCTTTTTGTTCCTTCAATTTAGTAGGGGACATTCTGTACGGTGCCTTGGAAACAGGACCAGGGGCAAGGTCGATTGTGAATGACACTTCCCTTTCCGGGGGTAAGCTGGTTAAATCTTCTGGAAAAACATCGGGAAAATCCCGAATTACACAGATGTCTTCAAGTTTAACCTTCTCGACTTCCGTGGCAGTCACAAATGCTATGAAAGCCATGCATCCTTTATCCATAAGTTTTCTAGCTTGGAGTGCTGATATAAGAAGTGATTTACTCCGAGGGCTATTATAAACTAGCTCTGAGAAATCCACGAAAGTTACCTTGCCATGCCGGCAATCTAAAGTTGCTTGGTATGTGGATAACCAATCGGCACCTAGTATGACATCATAACCCTTTATATCTAGGCATATCAGGTCAGTAGGTAAATTGCTTCCCTTAATCATCACTTCACAGTTTGGATAGTGATAAGTGATATCAGACTCATTCCCAAGAGGTGTAGATATGACCAAATCTAACAGTTCATGTTTCTTAGAAAATGAAGCAGTAAATTTCTTCGAAATAAATGAATGAGTTGCTCCGGTATCAAATAAAACTTGAGTAGTTTTTGAACAAATAGTGAGAGTACCTTCCACAATTTCGCCTTCAGTGTGTTCCTTCTCTTGGAGGGCTTACAGACGGCCTTGTTTCTTTACCGAACGCTTCTCGTCTTTGGCGTCTTGCTCCTTTATCAGTGGGCAGTCTGGAATTCGATGCTCACGGCTCCCACATCGAAGACAAGCTCCTAGCTTCCTCCAACATTCCTCGATCTTATGACCAGCTTTATCACAATACTTGCAAATGTCCTTAGAGGGTGTGGCGGTGGAGAATGGCCTGTCATTTTTCTGGAATTTCTTTGCCTTGGAGGGCTCCCCTCCCATGAAGAACCTTTTCTTGTTGAATGATTGTTTGAATTTTCCTGGGCTTGTGACGGGTTCCTTCTTGTCTCTTCCTCTGATTCTCTCGGATAATTCGGTGGAGTCTTCTAGCAGTTGAGCAGGCCGAACCATCTCCGAATAGACTTGGATGCCCATCGATGCAAGTTGTGTAATATAGTGGGGCCGAAGCCCGTTGAGGAACCTTCTCGCCTTCATCGTTTCTGTACACACCAAGTGGGGTGCATACCTAGATAATTTGGAAAATTAGGCCTCATACTCGGCCACTTTCAAGCCTCGTTGTTTTAGAATGGCGAATTCCGCGGCCTTCTTCTCCTGGATATGGTCGGAGAAGTACTTGTTGCTGAAATGCTCCGTGAATTCATCCCATGTGACATGGTCTTCTGGCAGTGTTGCTTCTATGGATTCTCACCAGCATCGAGCATCCCGCTCCAATTGGAATACGGCCAATAAAACCTTCTCCTCGTCCGCGCATTGCATCACACGGAAGATTCATTCAATCTCTTTTAGCCAATTCTCGGCATCCTCAGGGTCAGATGAACCCGTGAACCTTGGTGGGTTCATGTTACGAAAACTTCGGTGGAGATCTCCCGCTCCACAGTTAGCTCCTCCTTGGGCCACTTGCTGTAGTGCCTGTGTAAGGCCCTACACGGTGCGCTGCATCTCGCATCATTGTGCCCTTTCAGTAGCCATGAACCAACAAAAGAGTTTAAGAATAATAAAGATCAGGTTTATTTACAAGGTCAAAAGTCATTATAGCACTTAACCCATGGCTCTAACCATATCACCAGGTAAGGTACAAACTATCCTTGGACTCAATTTTCTTACCTATATTTCAATCATGACTGTATATTTTTCGTAACTTTTTATTTCTTCTACTTTCTTAGGTTTGAAAACCTAGGCTCTGATACCACGAAGATTATCACGCCCCGAGCACGGAAGATACTCAGATACGTGACGCGTCTATATAGATCGTGTCATTAGAGCGATAAGAATTTTAACATACATAATTACGGAGTGCGCAAATGACTAATAAATCTAATTAATTCCAATAGTTCAAGTGATGATTATTTGATTAATCAAAGGAATTAAAGATAGTCCATGAAAATTTCCATATTTAGAAAGCCAAACATTAGGCTACATGACTTAACACAAAGTTGATACCACTAACTGACATAACTGGGAATACAAGGTAGACTCAAATAAATTCAAGACACGACTAGCTAATGATAGATGGTTGGCGTTCTAGCACTCTTCACTTGGCCTCAATCCCATTCTTGTCACTATCCGATTCACCTGAAAATGTTAGGAAGCAACTGGATGAGCGAATCGCTCAGTAGGAATTACATCTCAAATTCAAGCAATCTTTACGTGATTTACAATTTGCATATATTATCAGTATGACTATGCATGATGTACGTATAAGAAAAATCAGGTATACAGGTAAATTTAGGCATGATGAACAATAAGAGATCAAGAACTGTATAAAGATAGTATATCAAGATTTCAAGTATTTGACAAGCAGTATTTCAAGAATTTACAGATGTAAATGCCGCTTCGGGGCAAGCAGGGATCCGTGTATAAGTATGAACTCAAGTGCAAGAAGGAACTCATGTACAAGTATATCTCAGGTACGAGCAAGTAAAAATTCAATTCAAGCAAGTAATGTCAAGTACGTATCAGTAGAATTGGCTATTATCAAGCAAGTATTCTGTCCTTTCTCGGGCCACAAGTCAAGTATTGCCCGTTCCGGGCCGCGCAAGTCAAGTCAAGTAAAGAGAGAGAGAGTAGGGGTGGGGTGTCTCAAGTCAAGCAAGTACTCCAGTGCAATGCTAAACAATGTGGTCAATAAACTCCCATGGGCACAAGTACCTTCGGGTGCTCCTCCCGGGACCAGACCGGGCCCTATATGCACAGCATTTTATGTATTACCTTTGACATCCACTCTCATTTATAGCCAATATGGAATTTCAAGAATTAAGAAACGTAGTATTACAAATGAGATTAACTAGTCATTTGGTTATGGAGGACTCTAGAGGTGGCCCCTACAGGCTCAAGAGGTGGCTCCCGTCGTGTAGCACTTTGCGTCGTACGGCATCAAGAGGTGGCTCCCACAACGTAGCTCTTTGTCCTGCATGGCACTTAGCTCCAACACTCCCAAATGGTAGTTTAAGAGGCTCAAGGTTTGACCATGTAGGATATACACAAAGTAGATTTTCATGGAATGGAAATTCAAGAACTCAATACGCGGGAGTATGGAATAGGGTTGTGTTTGCACAATTCAGGAGACAGATCAAGATCAGAAGTTGTAATTACTAAATTGGCATCTGGGGGTTCGCTAATCCTTCAAATTTTCTATTTTTAGAATTTTATATAGGGCTATATCAAATTGGCGCCCCCCAAGATGTCTTCATTTAATTGAAGATGTCCTGGCCGTCGCAATTTAACTAATTGGCGCCCTAGATTGGGGTGCCAATTACAGGGGCTATTTTTTTGAATATTGTTGAGTCCCAAATGTGGCAATCAAGAGGGGAGGGGTGAATTGATTGGCTAATAAAAATTTTCCTACCCTTAAGAAAACGATGCTGATTAAACAAACAACTATTAACACTCGCATGAACAGGACCACACTCGTGAATGCGTGCGGAATGTGTTTGAAAAGATGGTGTAGTGATCTCTCAACTCACCGTGAAGCCCACTCGACAAGAATCGAAAAATTCACAACACATGAGACACACGAATTTTTAGGTGGTTCGTTTACAAAGTCGTTTCCCCTACGTCCACCCCTCACATTTGAGGATTAAAGCTTCACTATCGTGTGAATCACACACACACGCTGTTTAGAACAGCAAACACACACACACACATACACAGCTTCCGATCTGGTAGCCAAAAGTGCACAAACACACACACATTCGTGTTTCCGAACACGAACACCACACACAGGGATCTGGAGTTTATGATTACACAAATATTCAAGATCAATCCAAATGATTCAGAATGAGAAGTTTAGAAGATGATTTATTCTGATCGAAGCTCCCCCTATCACTTCAGCGAATTTCGTTGAGCATTTGGTGCACCCCGTTGAACGTTCTTGACGATTATGCTCGGAAGAGGTACGATCTTGATTTCCACGCAGCCAACCAGTAGGATGTTGATTTGGAGGCTTGAATCCCTCTTCTTTTCTTCCCTTTCACGCACACTACAAGGTAGAAGAAGGGCTGTAGCTTCTGGTTGCGACCTGCACTCACAAGGTTAGAGCAAAAAAACAAATTTTAGGAAGATACGAATTCTCCTTAGGTTTTCATCCCAATAGGATTATATATATGCTAAGGGCGGTCAAAGGATGTCTAGGAGACAAGATCCGCACATCAAGGAGTAGTTTAAGGACAGCCACACAAGTGTGGTTTGTCAACCAGCTCGCATGGACAAGAGTCCACAATCACGGCGTCGCCCAGACCAGAAAGGGTCGACCCTTGGGGTCGACCCTCGTGAGGGGCCAGATGGCCCTACCAGCATGGGTCGACCCTTGGGGTCGACCCTTCCAAGAACGGTTGCTGTCTTCAAAAAAATGGGCTTCTGGAGTTTTACAGGGGTCGACCCTTGGGGTCGACCCTTTCTGGAGCCTAAACAGTTTGAGGGAAAAGGGTCGACCCTTGGGGTCGACCCATGAAGAAACCGGTTCTGGAATTTAATTCCTCAGGCAGGGGTTGACCCTTGGGGTCGACCCATTAAAATGGGATTCTGCCTGGCAGCAATGGGTCGACCCTTAGGGTCGACCCTTTTTCCTGCACTTTCTAAAAATGAAGATAAAACAAGGCTAAGTGCAGGGGGTTCAAGTTGGGGTTTTAAAACAAGAATGCTCCACATCTAGACATAAGTTCTAACAGTGTAATAGAGGAGATTAGGATCGATCTCACCAATCGTCCTTCAGTCGTTTAAGAGCTTTGGCCTGTCAAGAACAAAGTTGGAATTAGTTCCACATGTTGCACATTGAAACCAAAATACTTACAATGAGTTGTTGTGCTTGAGCCTTCTCAAGTATCATGTCTTCAATTGATGTGTGCATTTCCAGAACGTAGGTATGCTCATTTTCAGTTCATACAAAACCATTTGATCATCATCAAAAATCATAAGTCATATACATGAGGAGGGGGTTCAACAATCTCCCCCTTTTTGATGATGACAAAATAATAGAAACCACATTGTAAAGCATCCACCATTCCAATTACATAAATCAAACCATCAGTTCAAGGACATGGTCAAACAGAAATCCAAATATAAGATTGATCATCATGTGGCATATTCCCAAAGTTTTCTTGCCGACAAAGAGTGGAAAAGGAGCAAGGTTTGGAATACAAAAGACAAGATGCAATGCATGAAAACGCAAAGGAAATGCAACAGAACGAATGAACTAGAAACATGATAAAAGCACACATGCATGCAAGCACACATCATACACTAACATATAATAGCCGGGGCACATATAGGCCAAGAGTTTCTCCCCCTTTGACATCATCAAAAAAGAGGGGGTGAAAGAGGGATGCCAAGTCAAAGGAGCATCATAGTCTAATCATCATTATCATCTGGAGTGGAGGGACGGGGATGATGCCTAATATACGCCGAAAGTTCTTCCAACAAGTGGGTTTGGTTGGCCAAAGCATCAGTGACGTAGCGAGAGTGCTCCTGGTGAGAAAGTTTCAGATCGGATAGTTCAAGTTGCATAGCTGCCATGGTCTCCCCATACTCGTCTAACCGATCATCAATAGAATCCAAACGGTCCATGATTAGCTGTGCCTCCTCAGAAGGCATTCCTGCTACAGGAACATGAGCATCTTCAGCCTGCTCTTCATTGTCAATCTCATTATCTTTTGAACTGTCCGGTGGTACTGCCCTTTTTATTTGACGAACTAACACGCCATCTTGCTCTTCAAACCCCATGTGGTGACAAATAGATTGATAGGTGTAGATATCGGCGTCACGGATAGTTTGAGATGCTTCTCTTGACAAATTTATATCCATATAAGTAAAGATGGCTGTTAAGGCCGCAGCATATGGCAAAGTACGGTGCTTGTGCATCATGCTTGAACATATGTGATCAAGAATAAGCTGTGGAAATTTAATGGGAATTCCACCGAATAAGCATGAAAACAAGAACATGTGTTTCTCCGTAACCTTGTCATGTCCTCCTCTACGTGGCAAAATAATAGTTGTAATCATGCGGTGTAGTATACGTTGCAAAGGAGGGAATTGGTTTGCATTTAATCCGGCAACTGACCGGTCACCCATTTCTTCAGAAGTCATATAGCTGTAAACAGTGGCATCGGAGACTTCTACATCACCAAATGCAAATCCTTCATTCGGTAAGTCAAAGGCAATTCCCAACAAGTGTGGTGATAAAACAATTTCCTTTCCATTAACCGTGGTAACTGGAACGTCACCCGAAACACCCAAATTGCTATAGAATTGATGTACCAGATTGGGGTAAATGCGGTGATGTGCAGACATGAAAATATGCAAGTTTGGCTGGTTGCATATTAGATCAACTAATCCACGTAGATGGCGACTAAGATTTTCAAAGTTTACCACCCGTGGACGTAGAACGGTCCGATCCAAGATTTTGCTTGCGGGCTGTGATGCGGCGGTATGAGATCGACGCCCTTGCCTGGAGCTCGATGCCTCACCTCTGCGAGAAATACGCCTTTTCGGGGCCATCTAAAACACAAACCGAAAGAACCCACTGATGTGTTATAGAACTTGATGGTTCAACCAAAGAGAAATGCGAGAAGTTTGAATCTATGATCCTCCACAGACATCAGAAGCTTACCTCAAGGGAATGAAGATCAAAGAATGATGCTTGAAGCCACAAGAAGGAGAGTTCGCGCGGATGCCACCCGGATGACCGCGACTAGGACTTGATGTCTTGGATGCCAAGGAAGGATTGTTTAGGGCTTGCAAGGGGTGGTAGCAAGGCTAGGAGGGGGGAAAGAGATGTTTTATAGCCATGGGAGGGTTCCAACTTAGGGTTGGAACCCTTGTTGGATCGGCTTGGGCGCGGGTTAGCCGCCCCGCCGGTTTGGGTCGACCCAATGGGTCGACCCATTGGGTCTCTTACCCCCGGGCCAAACCGGATACGCGAGGGTTGACCCTTAGGGTCGACCCATTTTCTGGGTTTTCAAGGGGTCGACCCTATGGGTCGACCCTTTTACTGGTTTTCAGCGGAAAGAAGAATTAACCCGAAGAAAAAATCAAGGAATGTTCGGCTCGAGTCCCCAATTGTAAAAATGTATGAAATCAAAGAATTTTGGATAAAAATTGGGATGTATGCAATTGGGGTATTGTTAGTTGAATTTTGGGAATATATGAGACGTGTAATGTCCCATTTTATCCAGATTTCTGACTTTGAACAAATGAGCTCCTTTGTGGGCAGAAAATTTTATCCAAGGTGATTTTGGCCATAGAAGTAACAATGAACACGGGTGAGTACAATATACATAGTAGAAACGCAGAAGCACACCAAAGTGATTTTTCACACAATTTGATTTTTCTTTTGTTTTTCACATAACATGATGCATATGCATGACAAGAGAATTACTATATGCATGAAACTAATGCAATTACATGTAATGAAGTGACCTATATATACATGATGCACATGGTTATGAATCACTCTTCTATCCTACAAACCCCTAGTTCTCTTCTAAAAGTAGTGAACTTGTCTTCACTTAGAGGTTTGGTGAAAATGTCGGCAATTTGACGATCGGTCTCAATGAAACTGATTTCTACATGACCCTTACTTACATGATCTCTAATGAAATGATGTCGAATTTCAATATGCTTGGTTCTAGAGTGATGAACAGGGTTTTTGGACAAGTTTATGGCAGAGGTGTTGTCACAAAGAATTGAGGTATTTTTAAAAGATATGCCATAATCAATCAATTGTTGTTGGATCCATAACACCTGGGCTACACAACTACCGACAGCCACATATTCGGCTTCAGCAGTAGACAATGCCACTGAATTTTGTTTCTTGGAGGCCCATGAGACCACGCAGCCCCCGAGAAATTGGCAATACCCACTAGTGCTTTTCCGATCCACTTTGCAACCCGCATAATCGGCGTCAGAATAAGCAATTAAATCAAGACTCGAATTTCGCGGAAACCATAGTCCGAAATTCACTGAACCAGCAACATATCTGAAAATACATTTAACGGCCGACATGTGTGATTCTTTTGGGTTTGATTGAAATCTAGCACACATGCAAACAACAAACTGTATGTCGGGCCAGCTGGCAGTTAAATACAATAGTGAACCTATCATGCTTCTAAAGAGTTTTTGGTCCACTGATTTACCTGTCTCATCTTGATCAATTTTTATTGAGGTAGACATAGGAGTTGGTTGTGGTTTTGTTGATGTCAAATTGAACTTTTTAAGCAACTCCATTGCATACTTCTTTTGATGTATGAACATCCCATCAATCGTCTGGTTCACCTGCAATCCCAAGAAGAAAGTCAGCTCTCCCATAAGACTCATTTCAAACTCACTTTGCATCAATTTGGCGAAGTCTTTGCTGAGAGCATCTTTAGTTGAGCCAAAAATAATGTCATCAACGTAAACTTGAACAATTAAGATATCCTTACCATTCAACTTTGTAAAGAGAGTTTGATCAACATTACCTCGTTTATATTCATGTTGAATGAGGAATTCACTTAACCTTTCATACCATGCACGGGGTGCTTGTTTCAGACCGTAAAGAGCCTTGTCCAGCTTGTACACATGGTCTATATGCTTTGTGTCTTCAAACCCCGGTGGTTGCTCCACATACACGTCCTCCTGGATATAGCCATTCAAAAATGCACTCTTAACATCCATTTGAAATAATTTGATATTATGACAACATGCAAATGCTAAGAGAACCCTCACTGCCTCAAGTCTTGCTACTGGAGCAAAAGACTCATCAAAGTCAACTCCTAATTCTTGACTATAGCCCTTGGCTACTAGCCTGGCCTTGTTCCTAATTACCACTCCTTGATCGTTTATTTTATTTCGAAACACCCATTTGGTTCCGATCACGGAGTGATTCTTAGGAAATGGTACGAGAAACCACACTTTGTTCCTTTGGAACTGGTGTAGTTCTTCTTGCATGGCCATGATCCATGACTCATCTTTCAAGGCCTCTTCAATGGAGTGAGGTTCAGATTGAGAGAGCAAGGCTAATAAGTCATGAGTTTCAACTTCCCTGAAGGAGGCTCGTGTCCTTATGCCTTCTTGTACATTGCCCAATACATTTTCCGGCGGATGGTCCTTTGCAAATGTCCATTGTATTGGTAGCTCCTGTTCAAGTTGAGTTTCCTGATTTTCATCTTCTTCTTTTGGTTCTTCCTCTTCTTATTTTTCTGAATTTCCTTCCTTCTTCTTGATATTGTCATCTATCAACTCATCATCCTGCAAGATAGATTTTTCATCAGTTCTAGATGGAGATGATTCATCAATAATAACATGTGGGCTTTCTTCAACTACGAGAGTTCTCAAGTTATACACTCGATATGCTCTCGAATTGAGAGAGTACCCAAGCAATATGCCTTTGTCACTTTTGGGATCAAATTTAGCCAAGTCCTTCTTACCATTGTTATGAATGTAGCATATTGAGCCAAACGGTCTCAAGTATGAAATGTTTGGCTTCTTACCTCGGTATAGCTCATACGGAGTTTTCTTCAACAATGGTCTTACCATGGCTCGATTTATGATATAGCAGGCCGTGTTCACTGCTTCAGCCCAAAAGTACCTCGGTATTTTATTCTCGTTCAGCATGGTTCTTGCCATCTCAACTAGCGTTCTGTTCTTCCTTTCCACAACTCCATTTTGTTCCGGAGTTCTTGGTGCGGAGAAGTCATGCATATAGCCTTGAGCCCTGCAAAAATTGCTGAACTCATGGTTATCAAATTCTCGGCCGTGATCACTCCGCACAGCTTTGATGCAATACCCTTTATCATTTTGAACAAATCTGCAAAATGCTTCAAATTCTGTCAGAGCATCATTTTTATGAGAAAGGAAATACACCCAGCAGAATCTTGAATAATCATCCACAATCACAAATCCATATAGTTTACCACCCAAGCTGTGAGTTCTACTTGGTCCGAAGAGATCAATGTGGATGAGTTCAAGAGGCCTTGATGTGGTCACATCTTGTTTGGACTTGAATGATGTCCTTGTTTGTTTGCCCATGCTGCAAGCTCCACAAACTCCATCATCGATGGCCTTCAACTTGGGCAATCCAATTACCAAATCATTTCTTGATAATTTCAGCAATACATTGAAACTAGCATGCCCAAGCTGGCGATGCCAGAGCCAAGCATCATCATTGTTCCTTGCAATTAAACATAAATTCTCATGAGATGAATCATTCAAGTCTATCATATAAACATTGTTATACCTGAAACCAATGAACTTTATCTCATGAGTATTCCTATTCAAAACAGTACAGTGGTTAGAATCAAAAATCACATTGCATCCCTTATCACAAAGTTGGCTTATGCTTAAGAGATTATGTTGCAAACCCTTCACAAGCAATACATTATCAATGGTATGATTTTGATTCTTACCTATCTTACCTTCTCCGATGATTTTACCTTTGTCCTTACCACCGAATGCTACCGTCCCACCATCCTTTTCATGCAGGTCCACAAACCATTCCTTGTTTCCCGTCATATGCCGAGAGCAGCCACTGTCCAAATACCATTTGTTCCTTTGAGCTCTCGAGTAGACCTGCAATTCAACCAAAGTTCTTATGGAGATTTTGGTACCCAAGCTAGCTTGGGTCCATGATGGTTAGAGGCATGATGCATATATGATCTATTTCTGAATCCAACAGAATTTTCTTCATCATATTTCAGAATTCTACAATCATACATGTCATGACCCATTTTACCACAATAGAAACAAGTGATGGCTCTATCTCTTTTTCCCTTTCTTCTAACATTTGAAGAGGAGTTGTGCATGTGTTTCTTTGGTTTGGATGATGCTGAACTTATGGAGGCCCAATGGGTTGTTTGAACTTTTGATTTTTCAAGGATGGCAAGGGCATCCTTCAACATATTTATTTCAGCCAATTGAGATTGGCTTTGTTTTTCAGCCTTTTCTTTGGCTTCATTACAAGCTGAGCTTTGAAGCTTTTCTTGTTCCATTTCATTTTCCAATTCTTCATGCATTTTCAGATATGTGGATTGTTCCTCTCTCATGCATGATATTTCCTCTTCAAACAGTTCAATTTTGGATGCAAGAATTTCATTTTCATTTTTCAAGTTTTCATTGATTGTTTTTGAGGCAAGGCACTCTTCACATAATCTTTTAGTATGCACAATTTGATCAATTTTCTTTTTCAAATGTCTGTTTTCAGATTTGAATCTTTTACATTTTTCATATAAAGACTCATATGCAATTTGCCATTGTTCACAAGTAAGAGTTTCAGTTTCAGAATCTACCTCATTTCCTTCGTCGTCATTTGCCATGAGGCATAGATTCTGGACTAGCTCATCTAATCCATCTTCATTTCCGGATTCCTCCTGATCTTCATCACTCCATGTGGTCATCATGGCTTTGGGCTTTCTGAACTTGCCTTTCTTCACCTTCTTGATGAGATCGGGGCACTCACCCCGCATATGGCCGGGTTTCTTGCATTCATAGCAAATCACTTCTTCTCTCTTGCTATTTTCTCCTCTGTTTGGACCTTGCCTTCTCGGTCCTTTTCTGAACTGACCACCAAAATTTCTGGTTCGTTTCACAAACCGTCTTGCTCTTTGTGTGATCATGGCAACTAATTCTTCATCTTCAGTGTTGCCTATTGAATCATTTTCACTGCCCTCTGAATCGTGTGGATTCACCTTTAGAGCCATTGTGGTAACAACTTTCTTTTTCTTGTGATCCTCCTCGCTCCTTTTGATGTTTATCTCATAAGTCATCAGCGAGCCAATTAACTCGTCCAGAGTTAAAGTACTTAGATCCTTGGAGTCTTCAATTACAGTGGCCTTTGTATGCCACTGTGGAGTAAGGGATCTTAGGACTTTTCTGACGAGTTCCTTGTTAGAATACTCCTTGCCAAGTCCCTTTAGTCCATTGGTAATTTCTGTTAGCCTTGCAAACATATCAGAAATTGATTCTTCTGGCTTCATTGCGAACAGCTCATAGTCCCGAACTAAGAGATTGGCTTTTGTTTCCTTGACTTCCGATGTTCCTTCATATATAAGCCGCAGCTTATCCCACATCTCCTGCGCAGAGGAACACATAGATATTCGTGAGTATTCGTTAGGATGAACCGCACATTGAATTATATTCATAGCCTTAAAATTCGTTGAACACTTCTCTATATCTTCTTCATCCCATTCATCTTCTTTTTCAGATAAAACATATGGACCCTTACTTATGACAAGCCAGACATCGTAGTCCTGGGCACGTAGGAAAACGTACATTCTATTTTTCCAATAGGGGTAGTTTGATCCATCAAAGAATGGAGGTCTTTGAATAGAATGCCCTTCGGGCATCATCCCTTTGCTTGCCATATGAACGGGATCAAACTCTGCGACCGTGTGGTCGAGACTAAACAGAGACCAGTGCTCTGATACAAATTGTTGAGTCCCAAATGTGGCAATCAAGAGGGGAGGGGTGAATTGATTGGCTAATAAAAATTTTGCTACCCTTAAGAAAATGATGCTGATTAAACAAACAACTACTAACACTCGCACGAACAGTATCACACTCGTGAATGCGTGCGGAATGTGTTTGAAAAGCTGGTGTAGTGATCTCTCAACTCACCGTGAAGCCCACTCGACAAGAATCGAAAATTCACAACACATGAGACACACGAATTTTTAGGTGGTTCGGTTACACAGCCGTGTCCCCTACGTCCACCCCTCACACTTGAGGATTAAAGCTTCACTATCGAGTGAATCACACACACACGCTGTTTAGAACAGCAAACACACACACACACATACACGGCTTTCGATCTGGTAGCCAAAAGCGCACAAGCGCACAAACACACACACGTTCGTGTTTTCGAACACGAACACCACACACAGGGATCTGGAGTTTATGATTACACAAATATTCAAGATCAATCCAAATGATTTAGAATGAGAAGTTTAGAAGATGATTTATCCTGATCGAAGCTCCCCCTATCACTTCAGCGAATTTCGTTGAGCACTTGGTGCACCCCGTTGAACGTTCTTGACGATTATGCTCGGAAGAGGTACGATCTTGATTTCCACGCAGCCAACCAGCATGATGTTGATTTGGAGGCTTGAATCCCTCTTCTTTTCTTCCCTTTCACGCACACTACAAGGTAGAAGAAGGGCTGTAGCTTCTGGTTGCGACCTGCACTCACAAGGTTAGAGCAAAAAAACCAATTTCAGGAAGATACGAATTCTCTTAGGTTTTCATCCCAATAGGATTATATATATGCTAAGGGCGGTCAAAGGATGTCTAGGAGATAAGATCCGCACATCAAGGAGTAGTTTAAGGACAGCCACACAAGTGTGGTTTGTCAACCAGCTCGCATGGACAAGAGTCCACAATCACGGCGCCGCCCAGACCAGAAAGGGTCGACCCTTGGGGTCGACCCTCGTGAGGGGCCAGATGGGCCTGGCAGCATGGGTCGACCCTTGGGGTCGACCCTTCCAAGAACGGTTGCTGTCTTCAAAAAAATGGGCTTCTGGAGTTTTACAGGGGTCGACCCTTGGGGTCGACCCTTTCTGGAGCCTAAACAGTTTGAGGGAAAAGGGTCGACCCTTGGGGTCGACCCATGAAGAAACCGGTTCTGGAATTTAATTCCTCAGGCAGGGGTCGACCCTTGGGGTCGACCCATTAAAATGGGATTCTGCCTGGCAGCAATGGGTCGACCCTTTTTCCTGCACTTTCTAAAAATGAAGATAAAACAAGGCTAAGTGCAGGGGGTTCAAGTTGGGGTTTTAAAACAAGAATGCTCCACATCTAGACATAAGTTCTAACAGTGTAATAGAGGAGATTAGGATCGATCTCACCAATCGTCCTTCAGTCGTTTAAGAGCTTTGGCCTGTCAAGAACAAAGTTGGAATTAGTTCCACATGTTGCACATTGAAACCAAAATACTTACAATGAGTTGTTGTGCTTGAGCCTTCTCAAGTATCATGTCTTCAATTGATGTGTGCATTTCCAGAACGTAGGTATGCTCATTTTCAGTTCATACAAAACCATTTGATCATCATCAAAAATCATAAGTCATATACATGAAGAGGGGGTTCAACAAATATATATATGTATATAAAGAATTGGCGCCCCTATAAGTAGTCTTCAATTAATTGAAGACTTGCTGGCTACCGTCATTTGAAGAATTGGCGCCTGGGGGTTGCCCAACCTTTCAAAATTTTAATTTTTCAGAAAATATTATACATATTTAAATTGGCACCCCCTCATGTAGTCTTCAATTAATTGAAGACTTGAGGGCCGTCGCTATTTGATGAATTGGCACCCTGGCTTGGGGCGCCAATTACAGTGGGTGATTTTCACCCAGTAGGTACGTTTTGTGACTCAAAGCACTATTCATTTTGAAAAAGTTTCTCAAAATTCGAAAGTAAGGACATGAATATGTAGTATAATTCCTCAGGAGTCCAGAAACATGTTCAGATATAATTACTGACTTTTGGTTTCACATATATGAAATTTCTAATGTTATAACTTTAATTCCTTAAGAAATGGAATTGGCGCCCCTGTGAGTAGTCTTCATTTAATTGAAGACTTCCAGGGTGTCTTCAATTTAAGTATAGGTTCAACTCGAATTGACTACACACCAATTGGTTGTTTTCCAAGTGAGTTGTGCTTCGCATCAGAACTGTAAGTTCTGTGATACAAGTTACTATTCATTTCTCCAAAGTTTTTCCGAATCAGAATCCGAAGACATGGTTAGGTGGAGAAAAATCTCAGGGTCACAGAAGTATATTCAGTCAAAATTTTCATAGTTTAGTTTATTAGTTATAGATTTTTGAATAGGTTGATTTACTGATTTCTGAAAATTTCAGAAAATGGAATTGACGACATGGAACATGTCTTCAATTAATTGACGCCCCTTCGGGCAATTTTCAATTCTGTAATTGGTGCCTTGGTCAGGGGCGCCATTTACAGAGACTTGTGCACTATTTATCAGCATGAAAATGCTCTGAATCAGGAATTAATGGTACGAGTGTGTTGAGATAAATGTCAGGAATCCAGAAACATGTTCATGCAAAAATTTCGTGCTTTAGTTCGATAGTTATGGATTTTTGAATGTGTTGAATTATCGATTATTGGAAATTTTAGAAATTGAATTGACGACATTGGGGGTGTCTTCATTTAATTGACGACTTCGCGCAGAGTCTTCAATTTGATAATTGGCGCCCTTGTCAGGGGCGCCATTTACCAGACAGCAGGGATTAAACACGTACGTATTTTGTGTAACCGAGGCTATATATTAAGGTTTAAAACATGGTTATTAAGACTGTAAAACTAGTGTGATAAAATACGTTAAAAAACTCATGAAATCATGCTAATAAACTAAGTTCAAACTCATAAGATCATGGTAACAGTATATATAGAATCAGGTGTAACAAGCTATTAACATATGTATAACATGGTATTATTCTTGATCATGGTAAAGCCAGGTAATATATATATAGCATGGTTGACTAGTTAATCGAACTCTAAGCATGCACCATTTAACCTATTTAGCTACTAGTTAGGCAAGGATTTGAGAACACCTACCTTTTGACGTGTGATACGAGGTTCACAAGAAGCTACAGCAGGATTGCAGCAAGACGTAGACTCGGGAAGAAGACGCTGCTTAAGCACTGACGCGGCTGTAGCCTATGTCAATGCTACAGAGGGGATTAGATATAGGGATCGTAAGACATTGGTTTAATGCCTTGTGGGTCTTGCTGAGTGGGCATTGTCTTTGCTAGCTAAAATGGGTTGCTTGTGTCTTAATCTTCTAGAAACATAGGGTTAAATGACGCCTTTGTAAGGGGTCATTCATTTAATCTAGGTGGCACTATTCACATAAATGACGCCTTGCATGAGGACGTCATTAGTTTAGGTGGCATTATTGTGGCATTATTCATGGGAATGACGCCCTTGCAAGAGGGCGTTATTTGTTAGACAATTCTGCCACATTCACGTGTTAGCATTCAAGATGTACACACATATATTAATATTATAATGGGATGGGGTCCTATTGAAAATGGTGCCTCATGCCATGTCTTCGATTTTGTAAATGGCGCCTATGTGAAGGGTCTTCAATTTGGTAAGTGAAAAAGTTAGAATCCACTTACGTACAACCCATGGCCCATGTGTTAAAGTTTGTCTTGTACATTTATATAATAACCCTCTTATGATTTGTTTCTTTGTATAAGACCTCCCATGTAAGATTCTTTACCCATGTGTATAAAGTTGGATTGCACATTTGCATGCTAGTCCCCAAGAGGTTTGGCTCTTTACATAAAGTCTTCATGTTTCTTTATGGCATAAAGTGACATTGGCTTGTATATTTATATAGTAGTCCTTGTGAGGTTGGATTCTTTATGTAAGGCCTTTATGTATGATTTCTTTTAGGAAGAAGTTTTAAATTTACTCAATTATTTTTATCGGGGGTGCTACACCCTCCCCCACTTAAAAGAATTTGATCCCCAAATTCAACTGTATTATACGGGAAAAGGAAGGGTACAGTGTACTTTCAATTAGAATAACTTTGGAAATCTCCTCTTCATAGATTCTTTAGTTTCCCATGTAGCTTCTTGTTCTAAGCATCGATTCCATTGGATTTTCACCATAGGGATTGTCTTGTTCCTTAGAACTCGAACTTCTCGGTCGAGGATCTTCATTGGCTTCTGCTCGTAGGTAAGGTCCTTCTGTACCACTAGATCATTGTGGTCAATGACATGGAAAGGATCGTGCACGTATTTCTTCAGCATAGAAACATGAAACACGTTGTGCACTTTTGACAGCTGTGGAGGTAGGGCGATGCGATAAGCCACCTCGCCCACTCTTTCTAGTACTTTTTAAGTGGACCAATAAACCTTAGTGTGAGTTTGCCCTTAACACCGAATCTTCTAATGCCTCGGTCGGGAGATACCTTGAGGAAAACATGATCTCCGACTTGAAATTCCAGGTCTCGCCTTCGGTTATCAGAATAAGATTTCTGCTTGGACTGTGCTATCATTAACCTTTCTCTAATGAGGTGTATCTTCTCGGTAGAATCTCGTACCATGTCTGGGCCTAGAATTTATTTTTCACCGACTTACTCCCAGCATATAGGAGATCGACAACTCCTGCCATATAATGCCTCAAAAGGTGCCATTTGTATACTACCTTGATAGCTATTTTTATATGCAAATTCGGCTAGTGGTAAGTGGTCATGCCAGCTTCCGCCGAAGTCTATAATGCATGCTCTCAACATGTCTTCCACAACTTGATTAGTCCTCTCAGTCTGTCCATCTGTCTGGGGATGGAAAGCAGTGTTGTAGTTGAGTTTCATCCCCAGAGAGCGCGGTAGACTCTTCCAGAAATGAGAGGTGAAGCGCGGGTCTCGATCAGATACGATTGAGATGGGAACTCCATGCAATCTAACCATCTCCTTGATATATAGGGTAGCAAGTACGTCGACTGACCATCAGCTTTTAATGGGTAAGAAATGGGTCGATTTAGTTAGCTGGTCGATAATTACCCAAATTCCATCATATCTGCCCCTAGACTTGGGCAAACCCATGATAAAGTCCATGCCAATGTCTTTCCACTTCCACTTGGGAATATCCAGCGGATGTAGCTTTCCGGCGGGTTTTTGATGTTCCGCCTTCACTTGTTGGCATGTGTGGCAACGAGATACAAAGTCTGCTACCTCCCTTTTCATGTTAGGCCACCAGAAAGTTCTTTTTAAGTCTTGGTACATCTTAGTGGCTCCAGGGTGAATCGTGTACCTCGATCTATGAGCTTCTTCAAGAATCTTCTTCTTTAATTCGGGACAGTAGGGCACACATGTCCGTTCATGAAATAGCAATCTGCCATCATGTGCCAGCTTGAAATCAAGTCTCTCGTCCAGCTTGCTCTTTATCTCTACTAGTGCAGGATCTTCCTCTTGAAGCTTCGTGATTTTAGGTAACAAATCTTGATGTAGACTCATGTGAGATAGAATAATACACTTGTTCTTCTCATCTATGCGGATATCAAGCTCAGAGAATTTCTCCAGCAGCTTTCATTCTTGTATCATGCAGTTGGCCAGAATTGCTCTTGGCTTTCGACTAAGGGCATCAGCTACGGACTTACCCTTACCAGGATGGTATTGTATAATGAAGTCAAAATCTTTGAGACATTCGAGCCAACATCTTTGCCGCATGTTCAGCTCCTTTTGGGAGAATAAGTACTTGAGGCTTTTATGATCGGAGTATACAGTGAATTGTTCTCCGTAGAGATAGTGCCTCCATATCTTCAAAGAAAATACTACCGTGGCCAGTTCTAAGTCAGGAACCGGGTAGTTCTCTTCATGTTTCTTCAATTGTCGGGAAGAGTATGCTATGACTCTTCCATTCTGCATCAATACACATCCGAGGCCAATACCTGAAGCATCGGTATATACCTCTTATTTTTCTCCTTCAATTGGTAATGATAAGACTAGAGCAGTGGTCAAGAGATCCTTCAAAGTTTGGAAACTCTTTTCACAATCTTCCTTCTACTCATAAGGCACTTCCTTGCGGGTTAACCTGGTCAGAGGAACTGCAATCTTGGAGAAATCCTTGATAAAACGTCGGTAGTAACCAGCTAGACCCAAGAAGCTTCGAATTTCCGTTGCATTTCTGGGTCGTTCCCAGTTCTTCACGGCTTCGACCTTTGACGGGTCAACAACAATTCCGTTCTTCGAAATGATATGGCCTAAGAAAGATGCTTCCTCGAGCCAGAATTCGCACTTGCTGAATTTGGCATAAAGTTTGTTTTCCCTTAATATTTACAGTGCCTTCTTGAGATGTTCTTCATGATCCTCTTCGGTCTTGGAATAGATCAGAATATCATCAATAAAGACCACAATGAATTGGTCTAAGTAGGGCCTGAATATGTTGCTCATTAACTACATAAAAGCTACGGGGGTATTTGTTAGTCTGAAAGGCATAACAGTGAATTTGTAATGCCCATACCTGCTTCTGAATGCAGTTTTATGAAGGTCTTCTTCTTTGATCTTCAATTGGTGGTAACCAGAACGAAGATCAATCTTGGAGAAATATGAAGCTCCAGATAACTGATCGAACAGCTCGTCAATCCTCGGCAGCGGGTATTTGTTCTTGATTGTAAGGTGATTTAGTTGCCAATAATCGATGCATAGTCTCATCGATCCGTCCTTCTTTTTGACGAACAGCACCGGTGCTGCCCAAGGGGAAGTACTCGGCCTGATGAAACCCTTTTTTAGTAACTCCATTAGCTGCTCTTTTAGTTCCTTCAGCTCAGCAGGGGACATTTTGTACGGTGCCTTGGAAATAGGACCAGGCGCAAGGTCGATTGTGAACGACACTTCCCTTTTCGGGGGTAAGCTGGTGAAATCTTCTGGAAAAACATCGGGAAAATCCCGAATTACACGGATGTCTTCAAGTTTAACATTCTCGACTTCCGTGGCAGTCACAAATGCTATGAAAGCCATGCATCCTTTATCCATAAGTTTTCTAGCTTGGAGTGCTGATATAAGAAGTGATTTACTCCGAGGGCTATTATAAACTAGCTCTGGGAAATCCACGAAAGTTACCTTGCCATGCCGGCAATCTATAGTTGCTTGGTATGTGGATAACCAGTCCGCACCGAGTATGACATCATAACCCTTCATATCTAGGCATATCAGGTCAGCAGGTAAATTGCTTCCCTTAATCATCACTTCACAGTTTGGATAGTGATAAGTGATATCAGACTCATTCCCAAGAGGTGTAGATATGACCAAATCTAACAGTTCATGTTTCTTAGAAAATGAAGCAGCAAATTTCTTCGAAACAAATGAATGAGTTGCTCCGGTATCAAATAAAACTTGAGCAGTTTTTGAACCAATAGTGAGAGTACCTTCCACAATTTCGCCTTCAGTGAGTTCCTTCTCTCGGAGGGCTTGCAGACGGCCTTGTTTCTTTACCGGACGCTTCTCGTCTTTGGCGTCTTGCTCCTTTATCAGTGGGCAGTCTGGAATTCAATGCTCGCGGCTCCCACGTTGAAGACAAGCTCCTAACTTCCTCTAGCTTTCCTCGATCTTATGACCAGCTTTATCACAATACTTGCAAATGTCCTTAGAGGGTGTGGCGATGGAGAATGGCCTGTCATTTTTCTGGAATTTCTTTGCCTTGGAGGGCTCCCCTCCCATGAAGAACCTTTTCTTATTGAATGATTGTTTGAATTTTCTTGGGCTTGTGACGGGTTCCTTCTTGTCTCTTCCTCGGATTCTCTCGGATAATTCGGTGGAATCTTCTAGCAGTTGAGCACCTCGAACCATCTCCGAATAGACTTGGATGTCCATCGATGCAAGTTGTGTAATATAGTGGGGCTGAATACCATTGAGGAACCTTCTCGCCTTCATCTTTTCTGTACACACCAAGTGGGGTGCATACCTAGATAATCTGGAATACTGGGCCTCATACTCGGCCACTTTCAAGCCCCGTTGTTTTAGAACGGCGAATTCCGCAGCCTTCTTCTCCTGGATATGGTCGGAGAAGTACTTGTTACTGAAATGCTTCGTGAATTCATCCCATGTGACATGGTATTCTGGCAGTGTTGCTTCTATGGATTCCCACCAGCATCGAGCATGCCGCTCCAGTTGGAATACGGCCAATAAAACTTTCTCCTCGTCCGCGCATTGCATCACACGGAAGATTCGTTCAATCTCTTTTAGCCAATTCTTGGCATCCTCGGGGTCGGATGAACCCGTGAACCTCGGTGGGTTCATGTTACGGAAACTTCGGTGGAGATCTCCCGCCCCACGATTAGCTCCTCCTTGGGCCACTTGCTGTAGTGCCTGTGTAAGGCCCTACACGGTGCACTGCATCTCGCGCCATTGTGCCCTTTTAGCAGCCATGAACCTACAAAAGAGTTTAAGAATAATAAAGATCGAGTTTACTTATAAGGTCAAAAGTCATTATAGCACTTAACCCATTGCTCTAACCATCTCATCAGGTAAGGTACAAACTATCCTTGGACTCAATTTTCTTACCTATATTTCAATCATGACGGTATATTTTTCCTAACTTTTTATTTCTTCTAGTTTCCTAGGTTTGAAAACCTAGGCTGTGATACCACGAAGACTGTCACGCCCCGAGCGTGGAAGATACTCAGATACGTGACGCGATACGTGACGCGTCTATATAGATCGTGTCAGTAGAGCGATAAGAATTTTAACATACATAATTACGGAGTGCGCAAATGACTAATAAATCTAATTAATTCCAATAGTCCAAGTGATGATTATTTGATTAATCAAAGGAATTAAAGATAGTCCATGAAAACTTCCATATTTAGAGAGCCAAATATTAGGCTACATGACTTAACACAAAGTTGATACCACTAACTGACATAACTGGGAATACAAGGTAGACTCAAATAAATTCAAGACACGACTAGCTAATGATAGATGGTTGGTGTTCTAGCACTCTTCACTCGGCCTCAATCCCATTCTTGTCGTTATCCAATTCTCTTGAAAATGTTAGGAAGCAACTGGATGAGCGAATCGCTCAGTAGGAATTACATCTCAAATTCAAGCAATCTTTACGTGATTTACAATTTGCATGTATTATTAGTATGACTATGCATGATGTACGTATAAGAAAAATCAGGTATACAGGTAAATTTAGGCATGATGAACAGTAAGAGATCAAGAACTGTATAAAGATAGTATATCAAGATTTCAAGTATTTGACAAGCAGTATTTCAAGAATTTACAGATGTAAATGCCGCTTCGGGGCAAGCAGGGATCCGTGTACAACTATGAACTCAAGTGCAAGAAGGAACTCATGTACAAGTATATCTCAGGTACGAGCAAGTAAAAATTCAATTCAAGCAAGTAATGTCAAGTACGTATCAGTATAATTGGCTATTATCAAGCAAGTATTCTGCCCTTTCTCGGGCCACAAGTCAAGTATTGCATGTTTCGGGCCGCGCAAGTCAAGTCAAGTAAAGAGAGAGAGAGTAGGGGTGGGGTGTCTCAAGTCAAGTAAGTACTCAGGTGCAATGCTAAACACTGTGGTCAATAAACTCCCATGGGCACAAGTACCTTCGGGTGCTCCTCCCGGGACCAGACCGGGCCCTATATGCACAGCATTTTATGTATTACCTTTGACATCCACTCTCATTTATAGCCAATATGGAATTTCAAGAATTAAGAAACGTAGTATTACAAATGAGATTAACTAGTCATTTGGTTATGGATGTGTCACGCCCTGACGTGGAATATCGGGACGTATAGTCGGGAACGAGCTGGCAAGAGAGAGATCTATCTAAAATAATACACAAGTGCTATAAAAAGGGAATAACTAACTGATCATTAACCAACCACAACTGATACAATAACCTCAAATTCAACTTAATACAACTGGAATTACAACCACTAAAACTCAATAACATAACTGAAACTAAATGCTCTCCAAAACACAACTAAAAGTAAGATAACACACTGCTAGCATACTAGAACTGATACACTCAAGACATCACTCCTGCCCTTCCCCATCGGTAAGCGCGTCACCTGAAAAGCCTGGAAAGGGGGGAAACACAACTATGAGCTAACACTCAGTAGGAAATAACAGGCAAGTTTACATGATTAACAAGTTGATTACATTTTGATATGTCATGCTAAAAAGAAATAAAGACGATAACGATATAAAGAAACAACAGTAATAACAAGATCTTACAAGGTCAAGAAATATGTGATATCAAGAATTAACAAGATAACAAGTACAAGTGTTTACAACAGGAGATATAACAAGAGACAGTAGTAAAGAATTGGCCACAAGTAAGTAATATCAATTCATTCGCGATCAAGTAACAAGTAACAAGTAACAAGTAACAAGAGATGTTTGTCATAGACGCAACAAGCAAGCAAGTATTTCGGTGTAATGCCCCACCATGTCATTAGCATCCCATGGGCTCAGTAATTTTTCGGGCGCTCTCCCCAGGACCAGACCGGGCCCTTATGATGCGATGGCATTTATTTTTATGGGCCCAAAGTCCCACACGTCCAGACATTCAGTCATTTTTAATGGCCAATTAATCAGAGGAATTTCTGTCAAGAGTATGAGTTTTTAAGGACTAACATGTCCTTGGATTCCAGACAAAAACTCGGTTGATACGGTCACCTCGGTGCCGCTTTACAAGAACTAGACCAAAACTCGGTCCACGGGGTCAAGAAAGAACGGCTGACAGTATACCGTTCAAGTGTGTAAGTTATCCATTCTACTGGAGTAATAGGGCCTAAAACAGCAACTTAACAATCAATTTAATCCTAATTACCAAGTTAATATATCAAGGATTATCCATTATCATTTGCATTAAACCAATTTGCCAAAGGATGATTCAAGATGATAAGGCAAAGAATGAACTCACACAGGAGTGAAATAGCATATATTAACAGCAATTTAGTTATACCATTAACCAATACTCAAGTGGGTTTCTATTTAACCAATGTATGTGTTGAAATGAAAATGATAAACGGCATGTTTTTACACCATGATAGAACGTAGGAACCAATGTAAATTGAAATCATAAGGTTTCATGAATAGGTCACTAGTTCTTCCAGAATATAATTTTCAATTGGTCTAAGTTAAATGGGTCGATCCCCTAATGATCCGGATCGATCCTCGGGTCGAAGAACGACAAAAACTGGGTTTCTGGTACATGGGTCGACCCCTGTAAAAATGGGGTCTGCCAGTGAGATGGGTCGACCCCTGGGGTCGACCCCCAGACTCTGGCCATATGGGTCGACCCCAGGGGTCGACCCTTGCTGGGTGCTGGATGGGTCGACCCCTGGGGTCGACCCTCGGGCCTGCCAGGGCTTCCAGAAAATGGGTCGACCCCATGGGTCGACCCCTGCAAGAACAAAAACAGTTTTAACCTCCGGAAAACGTATAAACTCACCCAATTGAGATCCAATTGAGTTGGGATCTTAACCACATGATCTAGGGTTATTAATATACATACTAGGGTCATAAAACAAGCGATTTGAAACGCTAATTTCAACAGAAATCAATTAAATCTTAACCTATTCTATGATGAACACATGAAAACCTAGATATTGACATGCCTCTACTAAATCATGAAATTCTCTCAATATACATAACAAAATTTGGGGCTTCTCATGTCAAAAGAAAGCTAACTTGATGCTGAATCCAACCATATATGATAAGCTATATGTGGATCAAGTTTTATAACTCAAAATCAGCCCGCAATTAAGCTCTAACTCAAGGGTTCACAATATAAATCAGGTTCTAGACATGCTCTCACTAAAAATCGAAATTCTCCAAGCATGCTAAATGAAAATTGGGGCTTTCTACGTTAAATGAAAGCTAACAACATGCTGATTACATCATATAAATTAATTAGAGTTTGGCCTGTTAAACCTACCTCAAACGAAGAGAGGACTTAAAACCCTAGAATGAAGAACGAACTGGATCACCCTTCACAAAACCCACGATAGCTCTCTAGATACCTGATAAAAATTGGGGCTTTCAGTCCCACTGGATAGATCTCGTCGAGAGGAACAAAATCATATATTCATGATCGAATTTTGGTTGAGAATTCCTACCTCAATTGAAGAAACAAAGAAGGAAGACGACGGCCTGCCGACACACCTTCAGTAATCGCCGGATATCTCCCCAGATCTGACTCTTCTGCCGACACCACAGCCACCAAAAGAAACTAGACTCGAAGAGCTTTCTATCTATAGCTCACACAGCTTCTGGAGAGTTCTGAGCTGTGAGAAATCGACGGAACAAGAGACGTGTTAAAAACGGCGCCGAAATGGTTGACTCAACCAAACTCGGCCGGCTGCGCCTCCTAGGGTTAGGTTTGTGTCGAATTGATTAAGGGCTATTAATCCTTAGCTCATGGCCGTTCATTTACCTCTGATTTGAGCTAATTTGGTTGAGCATTAAGCCCGAATTTTACGTTTTAAACTAAGGTTCGGTAAGGGTTAAAAAGTGTGCACTTTTGGGCTTAATCTCCAATTAGAACTAACCACGGATTTTTAAATGGTTAATGCCAGAAGACAAAGTTGTTGTCTACATCGACCTTAACCTGTTTACTATTTTTAAGGATTTTTATAAGGTGGTCGGATTTTCACTTATTCTATTTCTAACGAAGTAAATATTAATAATACGAAATTCAATTATTAATTCTCTAAAAATTCAATTCTTAATTAATAAAAGCTTAATAAATATATTTGGCTCAATTAAATAATTCGGGGTCTTACACCCTCCCCTACTTAAAGGAATTTGGTCCTCCAAATTCACTGCACTAAAACTGAGAGTAGGGAATGAGATTGCTCACCTAGAATAGGTCGGGATACCGCTTCCGCATAGTCTCTTCAGACTCCCATGTAGCTTCTTCGGTCCCATGCCGACTCCACTGAATCTTGACCATCAGTATCGAACGATTCCGGAGTTGTTGTTGCTTCTGGTCCAGAATCTTGATAGGTCTTTCCTCATAGGTCAAATCTTCCTTCAGTTCAAAATTCACTTACTGAATGATATGAGTGGGGTCGTACACATATTTCCGTAACATAGACACATGGAAAACATTGTGTACGCTAGATAAATGCGGCGGTAAAGCCAGTTTGTATGCCACCTCTCTCACTCTATCTAGAATCTCGAATGGACCAATGTATCTCGGACTCAGCTTGCCATGAATACCAAATCTTCAGATCCCTCTCCAAGGAGAGACCTTCAAGAACACATGCTTGCCAACCTGAAATTCCAATGCTCTTCTCCTGTTGTCGGCATAACTCTTCTGTCTTGACTGAGCTACTTGTAACCGGTCTCAGATAATACGTATGTTCTGTGATGATTCTGAGACAAGATCCGGTCCAAGCCACTGTTTCTCACCTACCTCATCCTAACATAACGGAGAACGACAAGTCCTACCATACAATGCTTCAAAAGGAGCCATCTGTATGCTGGATTGGTAACTATTGTTGTAGGCGAATTCAATCAATGCCAAGTGATCACTCCAACTGCCTCCAAAATCAATCATGCATGCTCTAAGCATATCTTCCACTATCTGGTTGGTTCTTTCAGTCTGTCCATCGGTCTGCGGATGAAAAGTAGTACTGAAATTCAGACGAGTACCAAGAGAGTCTTGCAGTCCCTTCCAGAAATGTGAAGTAAATCTGGGGTCTCGAACAGACGCAATGCTGACTGGAATACCATGGAGTCTCACCACTTCCTTCAAATACAAAGCAGCCAATACATCAATCGTCCACTTGGACTTAATTGGTAAGAAATGAGCCGACTTTGTCAATCGGTCGACAATCACCCAAATCGCATCAAATCCACCACGAGTCCTAGGTAGACCCATAATGAAATCCATGTCAATGCTTTCCCACTTCTATTGGGGTATGTCGAGTGGTTTCAATTTCCCTGCCGGTCTGAAATGTTCGGCCTTAACTTGCTGACAAACCAAGCATCTACTCACAAAATCTGTAACTTCTCTTTTCATATTCGGCCACCAAAAGGATCTTTTCAAATCTCTGTACATCTTAGTGCCGCCAGGATGAATAGTATATTTGGATCTATGAGCTTCCTCAAGAATCTTGTTCTTTATTGCGGCTTCGTCAGGTACACAAGTTCTGCCCTTAAATAATAATCTTCCATCGTCAGCCAACATGAAGTCAGGTCTGCTGCTCAAGCTTCCCTTGATCTCTACCAACTCGGGATCATTATCTTGCAAGGACTTGATTTTCATCAACAATTTGGGCTTAAGTTGGATCTGAGCAATCATAACCCGATCATTGTCAATATTAAGATCCAGGCTGGACAATTGTTCCAGAAATCTCCATTCTTGTAACATGAGACTTGACAGTCTAGCTACCGGCTTCTGGCTTAATGCATCTGCCACAACATTACCCTTGCCAGGATGATACTCAATCGAGAAGTCGAAGTCCTTCAAGTACTCCAACCATCTGCGCTGCCGCATATTGAGTTCCTTCTGAGAAAATAAATACTTCAAACTCTTGTGATCTGAAAACACTGTGAAGGTTTCTCCATACATGTAATGCCTCCAAATTTTCAAAGCAAAGACGACTGCTGCAAGTTCCAAATCATGAACAGGATAATTCTCCTCGTGCTTCCTCAACTGCCTAGAAGAATAGGCAATCACCTTCCCATGCTGCATGAGTACACAGCCTAAGCCGATACCTGAAGCATCAGTATATACGACAAATCCTCCTTCACCAGAAGGTAAAGCTAATACAGGTGCAGTAGTCAAACACTCCTTCAAAGTCTGAAAGCTTCGCTGACAATCTTCTGACCAATCAAACGTGTTCTCCTTGCGGGTTAACCTTGTCATAGGTACCGCAATCTTAGAGAAATCCTGGATAAATCTTTGATAATAGCCTGCCAGGCCTAGAAAACTTCTAACTTCTGTCACACTGGTAGGCTGTTCCCAATTCTTCACTGCCTCAACCTTCAAAGGATCAACAGAAATACCATCCTTCGTAATGATATGTCCGAGAAAGGACACCTCTTGCATCTAGAATTCACACTTACTGAACATGGCATAAAGTTGATGATCTCTCAATAACTGCAATGCCATCCTCAGATGTTCAGCATGCTCCACTTCACTCTTGGAATAGATCAAGATGTCATCAATAAAGACCACGACCCATTGATCAAGATAGGGCCGAAATGCATTGTTCATCAACTGCATGAAAGCTGCTGGAGCATTCGTTAGACCAAAAGGCATAACGACAAATTCAAAATGACCATACCTGCTGCGGAAAGCTGATTTATAGATATCCTCTTCCTTAATCCGTAAATGGTGATATCCAGATCGAAGATCGATCTTAGAAAAATATTGAGCTCCTGCTATCTGGTCAAATAACTCGTCAATCCTCGGCAATGGATATTTGTTCTTGACAGTCTGCTGATTTATTTGCCGATAATCAATGCACAACCTCATCGAACCATCTTTCTTCCTGATGAATAATACAGGGGCTCCCCACGGAGAAGTACTAGGACGAATAAAGACTTTCTCGAGTAATTCCATCAGTTGCTGCTTCAATTCCCTCAGTTTCGCAGGAGACATACGATAAGGAGCCTTGGAAATAGGAGATGTGCCAGGAATAAGATCAATAGAAAAGATAACTTCCCGCTCAGGTGGAAGTCCTGGTAGTTCCTCTGGAAAGATATCAGGAAAATCTCGGACAACAGGAATGTCCTTGATCTCAATCTACTGCTCAGGGGTTGCACAGACAAAGGCTAGAAAAGCCTCACATCCACGTCTCATCAGCTTATCAGCTCGAAGAGCCGAAATAAGTGACACCGAGTTGTGATGCTTAACACCCACAAAAGAAAGTCTCGGGTGCCTAGTAAAAGACACTGAGCTAGAACTGTAGTGAACACTAGCCTCATATCGAGCCAACCAATCTGCTCCTAGGATTACATCATAATCCTTCATGTCCATGCAGACTAAATCTGCTGGTAAGTTCTGTTCACCAATCATAACCTTACAAGAAGGATAGAAATATTGGATTGCTGATCTAGTACCAATAGGGGTTGATATCTCTAACGGAGAATTCATCAAAACAGGTTCCACAGCTAAAGACTTAACAAATCTCCGAGAAATAAAGGAATGTGTTGCACCAGTATCAAAAAGAACAAACGCTGACTTG
Organism: Amorphophallus konjac; assembly: GCA_022559845.1. Taxonomy (NCBI): domain Eukaryota; kingdom Viridiplantae; phylum Streptophyta; class Magnoliopsida; order Alismatales; family Araceae; genus Amorphophallus; species Amorphophallus konjac. The sequence continues at coordinate 212,783,811 of CM040127.1, forward strand.
TCGAGTATAATAAGTGTACCTTCGACGAGTCCACCATCCTCGGTTATTCCCGCTTCCTCAGCATGCAGAGCTTGGAGCTTGCCTTGTGGTTTCTTGAAGGCTTGCGGTTTTGCCGGGGTAGCTTGCTCAGACATACGAGGGCAATCAGAGATACGGTGCTCCTTGCTTCCACATCGTAGGCATGCGCCTAGCTTGCGCCAGCAATCCTCCACCCTATGGCCAGGATTATTACAAAACTTGAAAACGCCCATGTATGGAACGATAGGGCCAGGCTTCTTGTCTTCACGCTTCGGCATCTTGCCTTTCCATGATCCGGACCCGCTCCATGAACTAGGTCCACTAACAGGCCTCTTCTTGGTATACCAGGGTTTGACACTCCCGGAACCCGTAGGTTGTTCCTTCCTGGTGCCATTTCCACGGATTCTCTCTGTCATTTCTAAAGTATCCTCCAGAACTTGAGCTTTTCTCACCATCTCAGAATAAGTGGAAATCTTCAACGGTGCCAGTTGATTAATATAATGTAGCTTCAGACCATTGAGAAAACGCTTCGCCTTCATTTTCTCGGTGGAAATAAGATGTGTAGCATAACGAGAAAGCCATGCAAATTGAGCCTCATACTCTGCCACGGACAACCCTCGCTGTTTCAGGGCCGCGAACTCCGTCGCTTTCTTCTCTTGCACTCTATCAGAAAAATACTTGTTGTTAAAGAATTCCTCAAACTCTTCCCACGTAACATGCCGGTCACCGAGAGTCGCCTTGATAGAATCCCACCAAGTACGTGCATCACGTTCCAGTTGAAACGTGGACAAAAGGACACGCTCCTGGTTGGTGCATTGCATAACTTCAAAGATCCTCCCCATCTCATCTAGCCAGTGCTCCGCTTGGTCGGGGTCGGTCGAACCCGCAAACGTTGGCGGATTCATCCCTCGGAAGTTCCGGAATAGATCACCGGTGCCATGCTGTGCCCTACCTGAGCTACCTGTTGAAGGGCCTGAGTAAGGCCTTGAACAGTGCGCTGCAGGTTCCTCCATTCAGCGCGATCAGCTGCCATCTACACGAGAAATAGATTACTTAGGTTCAATAAGATAGATAAAAACACGATTAAGGAACGAACTTAACCCAAGTTTCTACCCAATCTCACCAGGTCGGGTTCTAGACTTTTACAAGGTTAGGGATGTAATGCACCTAAACACGACCAAAACTCGGTACCTGGCGGAGATAATTGATCCGAAGACCACTCGAGCAAGTATGCGACCTTCCCAATAGGCGTAGCCTAACGTTCGGACAACACCTTTTAATATACCGGGTTATTGGGATGCAATGCAGAACTTAGAAAACCTAGAACTTAGGAAAACCTAGGAATGTGAAACTTAGGGCTGTGATACCAACTAAACTGTCACGCCTCGACGCGGAATATCGGGACGTACAGTCGGGAACGAGCTGGCAAGAGAGAGATCTATCTAAAATAATACACAAGTGCTATAAAAAGGGAATAACTAACTGATCATTAACCAACCACAACTGATACAATAACCTCAAATTCAACTTAATACAACTGGAATTACAACCACTAAAACTCAATAACATAATTGAAACTAAATGCTCTCCAAAACACAACTAGAAGTAAGATAACACACTGCTAGCACACTAGAACTGATACACTCAAGACATCACTCCTGCCCTTCCCCATCGGTAAGTGTGTCACCTGAAAAGCCAGGAAAGGGGGGGAACACAACTATGAGCTGACGCTCAGTAGGAAATAACAGACAAGTTTACATGATTAACAAGTTGATTACATTTTGATATGTCATGCTAAAAAGAAATAAAGACGATAACGATATAAAGAAACAACAGTAATAACAAGATCTTACAAGGTCAAGAAATATGTGATATCAAGAATTAACAAGATAACAAGTACAAGAGTTTACAACAGGAGATATAACAAGAGACAGTAGTAAAGAATTGGCCACAAGTAAGTAATATCAATTCATTCGCGATCAAGTAACAAGTAACAAGTAACAAGTAACAAGAGATGTTTGTCATAGACGCAACAAGCAAGCAAGTATTTCGGTGTAATTCCCCACCATGTCATTAGCATCCCATGGGCTCAGTAATTTTTCGGGCGCTCTCCCCAGGACCAGACCGGGCCCTTATGATGCGATGGCATTTATTTTTATGGGCCCAAAGTCCCACACGTCCAGACATTCAGTCAATTTTAATGGCCAATTAATCAGAGGAATTTCTGTCAAGAGTATGAGTTTTTAAGGACTAACATGTCCTTGGATTCCAGACAAAAACTCGGTTGATACGGTCACCTCGGTGCCGCTTTACAAGAACTGGACCAAAACTCGGTCCACGGGGTCAAGAAAGAACGGCTGACAGTATACCGTTCAAGTGTGTAAGTAATCCATTCTACTGGAGTAATAGGGCCTAAAACAGCAACTTAACAATCAATTTAATCCTAATTACCAAGTTAATATATCAAGGATTATCCATTATCATTTGCATTAAACCAATTTGCCAAAGGATGATTCAAGATGATAAGGCAAAGAACGAACTCACACAGGAGTGAAATAGCATATATTAACAGCAATTTAGTTATACCATTAACCAATACTCATGTGGGTTTCTATTTAACCAATGTATGTGTTGAAATGAAAATGATAAACGGCATGTTTTTACACCATGATAGAACGTAGGAACCAATGCAAATTGAAATCATAAGGTTTCATGAATAGGTCACTGGTTCTTCCATAATATAATTTTCAATTAGTCTAAGTTAAATGGGTCGATCCCCTAATGATCCGGATCGATCCTCGGGTCGAAGAACGACAAAAATTGGGTTTCTGGTACATGGGTCGACCCCTCGGGTCGACCCCTGTAAAAATGGGGTCTGCCAGTGAGATGGGTCGTGGGTCGACCCCCACAATTCCTGCAGAATGGGTCGACCCCTGGGGTCGACCCCCACACTCTGGCCGTATGGGTCGACCCCAGGGGTCGACCCTTGCTGGGTGCTGGATGGGTCGACCCCAGGGGTCGACCCTCGGGCCTGCCAGGGCTTCCAGAAAATGGGTCGACCCCAGGGGTCGACCACTGCAAGAACAAAAATGGTTTTAACCTCCGGAAAACGTATAAACTCACCCAATTGAGATCCAATTGAGTTGGGATCTTAACCACATGATCTAGGGTTATTAATATACATACTAGGGTCATAAAATAAGCGATTTGAAATACTAATTTCAACAGAAATCAATTAAATCTTAACCTATTCTATGATGAACACATGAAAACCTAGATATTGACATGCTCTACTAAATCGTGAAATTCTCTCAATATACATAACGAAATTTGGGGCTTCTTATGTCAAAAGAAAGCTAACTTGATGCTGAATCCAACCATATATGATAAGCTATATGTGGATCAAGTTTTATAACTCAAAATCAGCCCGCAATAAGCTCTAACTCAAAGGGTCACAATATAAATCAGGTTCTAGACATGCTCTCACTAAAAATCGAAATTCTCCAAGCATGCTCAATGAAAATTGGGGCTTTCTACGTTAAATGAAAGCTAACAACATGCTGATTACATCATATAAGTTAATTAGAGTTTGGCCTGTTAAACCTACCTCAATCGAAGAGAGACTTAAAACCCTAGAATGAAGAACGAACTGGATCACCCTTCACAAAACCCACGATAGCTCTCTAGATACCTGATAAAAATTGGGGCTTTCAGTCCCACTGGATAGATCTCGTCGAGAGGAACAAAATCATATATTCATGATCGAATTTTGGTTGAGAATTCCTACCTCAATTGAAGAAACAAAGAAGGAAGAAGGAAGCCGACGGCCTGCCGACACACCTCCACAAATCGAGCAAGATCTTCCTAGATCTGAAACTTCAGCGAACCCCACAGCCACCAAAAGAAACTAGACTCGAAGAGCTTTCTATCTATAGCTCACACAGCTTCTGGAGAGTTCTGAGCTGTGAGAAATCGACGGAACAAGAGACGTGTTAAAAACGGCGCCGAAATGGTTGACTCAACCAAACTCGGCCGACTGCGCCTCCTAGGGTTAGGTTTGTGTCGAATTGATTAAAGGCTATTCATCCTTAGCTCATGGCCGTTCATTTGCCTCTGATTTGAGCTAATTTGGTTGAGTATTAAGCCCGAATTTTGTGTTTTAAACTAAGGTTAGGTAAGGGTTAAAAAGTGTGCACTTTTGGGCTTAATCTCCAATTAGATCTAACCACGGATTTTTAAATGGCTTAATGCCAGAAGACAAAGTTGTTGTCTACATCGACCTTAACCTATTTACAATTTTTATGGATTTTTATAAGGTGGTCGGATTTTCACTTATTCTATTTCTAACGAATTAAATATTAATAATCTGAAATTCAATTAGTAATTCTCTAAAAATTTAATTCTTAATTAATAAAAGATTAATAAATATATTGGGCTCAATTAAATAATTCGGGGTCTTACATGATGACTCTAGAGGTGGCCCCTACAGGCTCAAGAGGTGGCTCCCGTCGTGTAGCACTTTGTGCCGTACGGCCTTAAGAGGTGGCTCCCACAACGTAGCTCTTTGTCTTGCATGGCACTTAGCTCCAACATTCCCAAATGGTAGTTTAAGAGGTTCAAGGTTTGACCATGTAGGATATACACAAAGTAGATTATCATGGAATGGAAATTTAAGAACTCAATACGCGGGAGTATGGATTAGGGTTGTGTTTGCACAATTCAGGAGACAGATCAAGATCAGAAGTTGTAATTATTAAATTGGCATCTGGCGGTTCGCTAATCCTTCAAATTTTCAATTTTTAGAATTTTATGTAGGGCTATATCAGATTGGCGCCCCCCAAGATGTCTTCATTTAATTGAAGATGTCCTGGCCGTCGCTATTTAACTAATTGGCGCCCTGGATTGGGGCCCCAATTACAGGGGCTATTTTTTTGAATATATATATGTATATAAGGAATTGGCGCCCCTATAAGCAGTCTTCAATTAATTGAAGACTTGCTGGCTGCCGTCATTTGAAGAATTGGCGCCTGGGGGTTGCCCAACCTTTCAAATTTTTGATTTTTTAGAATATATATATACATATTGAAATTGGCGCCCCCTCATGTAGTCTGCAATTAATTGAAGACTTGAGCGCCGTTGCTATTTGATGAATTGGTGCCCTGGCTTGGGGCGCCAATTACAGTGGGTGATTTTCACCTAGCAGGTATGTTTTGTGACTCAAAGCACTGTTCATTTTGAAAAAGTTTCTCGAAATTCGAAAGTAAGGATATTAATATGTAGTATAATTCCTCGGGAGTCCAGAAACATGTTCAGATATAATTACTGAGTTTTGGTTTCACATATATGAATTTTCTAATGTTATAACTTTAATTCCTCAAGAAATGGAATTGACGCCCCTGTGAGTAGTCTTCATTTAATTGAAGACTTCTAGGGTGTCTTCAACTTAAGTACAGGTTCAACTCGAATTGACGACACACCAATTGAGTTATTTTCCAAGTGAGTTGTGCTTTGCATCAGAACTATAAGTTCTCTGATACAAGCTACTATTCATTTCTCTAAAGTTTCTCTGAATCAGAATCCAAAGACATGGTCAGGTGGAGAAAAATCTCAGGGTCACAGAAGTATATTCGGTCAAAATTTTCATAGTTCAGTTTATTAGTTATAGATTTTTGAATAGGTTGATTTACTGATTTCTGAAAATTCCAAAAAATGGAATTGACGACATGGAACATGTCTTCAATTAATTGACGCCCCTTCGGGCAGTCTTCAATTCTGTAATTGGCGCCCTGGTCAGGGGCGCCATTTATAGAGACTTGTGCACTATTCAACAGTCTGAAAATGCTCCGAATAACGAATTAATGGTACGAGTGTGTTGAGATAAATGTCAGGATTCCAGAAACATGTTCATGCAAAAATTTTGTGCTTTAGTTCGATAGTTATGGATTTTTGAATGTGTTGAATTATCGATTACTGGAAATTTTAGAAATTGAATTGACGACATTGGGGGTGTCTTCATTTAATTGACGACTTCCCGCGGAGTCTTCAATTTGGTAATTGGCGCCCTTGTCAGGGGCGCCATTTACCAGACAGCAGGGATTAAACACGTACGTATTTTGTGTAACATAGGCTATATATTAAGGTTTAAAACATGGTTATTAAGACTGTAAAACTAGTGTGATAAAATACGTTCAAAAACTCATGAAATCATGCTAATAAACTAAGTTCAAACTCATAAGATCATGGTAACAGTATATATAGAATCAGTGTAACAAGCTATTAACATATGTATAACATGGTAGTATTCTTGATCATGGTAAAGCTAGGTAATATATATATAGCATGGTTGACTAGTTAATCAAACTCTGAGCATGCACCATTTAACCTATTTAGCTACTAGTTAGGCAAGGATTTGAGAACACCTACCTTTTGACGTGTGATACGTTGTTCAAAAGAAGCTGCAGCAGGATCGCAGGCGGACGTAGACTCGGGAAGAAGACGCTCCTTCTGCACTGACGTGGCAGTAGCCTATGTCAGTGCTACGGAGGGGATTAGATATAGGGATCGTAAGACATTGGTTTAATGCCTTGTGGGTCTTGCTGAGTGGGCATTGTCTTTGCCAGCTAAAATGGATTGCTCGTGTCTCAATCTTCTAGAAACATCGGGTTAAATGACGCCTTTGTAAGGGGTCGTTCATTTAATCTAGGTGGCACTATTCACGTAAATGATGCCTTACATGAGGACATCATTAGTTTAGGTGGCATTATTGTGGCATTATTCATGGAAATGACGCCCTCGCAAGAGGGCGTTATTTGTTAGACAATTCTGCCACATTCACCTGTTAGCATTCAAGATGTACACACATATATTAATATTATAATGGGATGGGGTCCTATTGAAAATGGCGCCTCATGCCATGTCTTCAATTTTATAAATGGCGCCTACGTGAAGGGTCTTCAATTTGGTAAGTGGAAAAGTTAGAATCCACTTACGTACAACCCATGGCCCATGTGTTAAAGTTTGTCTTGTACATTTATATAATAACCCTCTCATGGTTTGTTTCTTTGTATAAGACCTCCCATGTAAGATTCTTTACCCATGTGCATAAAGTTGGATTGCACATTTGCATGCTAGTCCCCAAGAGGTTTGGGTCTTTACATAAAGTCTTCATGTTTCTTTATGGCATAAAGTTACATTGGCTTGTATATTTATATAGTAGTCCTTGTGAGGTTGGATTCTTTATGTAAGGTCTTCATGTATAATTTCTTTTAGGAAGAAGTTTTAAATTTACTCAATGGTTTTTATCGGGGGTGCTACAAGTCTGCTCACTTCCTATCCATCAAAAGTTAGTGGACGGTAGATATACTGGCAGCTTTATACATCAAGGAAGTGGTAAGATTGCATGGTATTCCTTCATCTATAATTTCTGATAGAGATCCTACATTTACTTCTTACTTTTAGAAGGGATTGCAAACTTCTCTGGGAATGAGATTAAATTTTAGTACAACTTTTCACCCTCAGATAGATTGACTGGCAGAAAGAACTAATTAAATCATAGAGGATATTTTTAGAGGTTGCATGATAGATTTTGGTGGTACTTGGCATGAACATTTACCATTGATTGAGTTCTCCTATAATAATAGCTACCAATCAAGTATCAAATGGCACCTTTTGAAACTTTATATGGTAGAAGTTGTAGATCACCCATATGCTGGGATGAGATTGGGGAGAAGCAGTTAGTAGGTCCTAATATGATTCAAGATACTACTCGAAATATCCAAATGATTAGGGACTGGCTAAAAATTGCTCAATCACGAAAAAAAGAGTTATGCTGATAATAGAGGAAGAGATCTAAAATTTCAAATCGGTGACCATGTCTTCTTGAAAGTATCACCTACCCGAGGAATCCAAAGACTCAGAGTCAAAGGAAAGTTAAGTCTGAGATTTATTAGTCCTTTTGAGATCCTTGATAGAGTTGGAGAAGTAGCATACAGGCTAGCTTTAACCCCAAAGTTGGCAGGAGTGCATGATGTTTTCCATGTATCAATGCTGAGGAGATATATCTATGATCCTTCCCATGTGATCTAACATGATGATCTGGTACTACAAAAGGATTTAACTTATGAAGAGAAACCCATCAAGATACTAGACCAAAAATTACATCAACTAAGGAATAGAGCAATACCAATGGTTGAAATCTAATGGAGCCGTCATGGATAAGAAAAAGCCACTTGGGAATTGGAGGATGCGATTAAGAAGAAGTATCCAGAATTATTTTCAGGTTAGTATTGTTAGCACTTCTCTTATTTTGTAATGAATCATGTGCATTTGGAGGACCAAATTCTTTTTAATTGGGGGAGGATGTAGCAACTCGAAATTTTATATATGCATTTATATGCGAAAAGAAATAATGAAAGTTTAAAATAAAATAAATTATGAATATTTTTCATTTATGTCTTTAAAGTATAGAATACATAAATGTGAACCCTATCCCACTTGTTAACATGAATGACTAGATTCACGTCACGATTCTGAGAAGGCGAAGACGTCAGTACTGTAGCAGTACTGTAGCATCCGATTTAAGAGAGAATTATTAACTCTAATCTAATCCTAATTAATGGATGAGGTCATTTCTTACATCATTGAATAAATGAGGTTATTGATTATGTCATGGAGGGGGATTTATTTCAACATTCACATGTTGGAAATTATTTTCAACATAAGTTGGTGTAATAGTAACATGGGTTGGTGAAATAGAAAAATTAGGTGAAAATTTGACATAGAATTAAATTGATAATAAAATAATTATGGGATTTGGCCTATAAATAGGGCTGGGATCTTCCTTACTTAAAGCACAAATCCCTTGGAGAATTGCTAGTTGTAGAGAGGAGGAAGTCTTGAAGTTTGGGGGAGTGTTCGAAGTGTTCTTCGTTCTTGTTCGTCTTCCTCCTTGATCTTCAATTAGGTAGGTTTTCTCTTAATCAAAGCGTAATTAGATTTTCATATATCTTTCTTTACATGGGTATTTGGATTCTATACAACTTTTCATGATCATGTATTTGTGGCTTATTTTGATATTTAAAGTCTAAAAATTAAAGTTTTCACTGTAAGATTGAGTTTCAACTTTCTATCTAACAACGCGGATCACACATGGACCGTGATTTGAACATGGTAACCAAGTCTGATTTACCTCGTTCATGTGCGTTAATTCAAAACTTTAAATTTAAATTTTAAAATTATGTTATTACCTTAAAAATACTATCGAGAAAGAAATGATTAGGTAAATGAACTAATAAAGCTATCGTTAATTGTTCAAACAACTATGCTCCAATTTGTGTAAAGTTCTTTTACATGATTGACCCTGTCTATTTAATCTAAGCTCTATCTAAAAGGTTGACACCTTCTTTAAATTTTTCTTCATACATGAACATATTATGCAATTGAAAGCTTGACATCTTTTTTTAATGTCTTTTCCTTCATTGAAATTCTTTCACAAATGAACATATTAGAATATGCAAGAATGATTTCCATTCGATTTACGTGTTTCCATGTTTCCGACAAATCTTATAGCTAGCAAGTTTACCAAGAAAGATCGGTGTCTAAGGATAGAGGTCTACGGGCAAACGTCTTAAGTGGGTAAGGGGTTATTTAATTAGGACCTTACGAATGCGAGGAGAACCTCCCACTGTGCCACCTCTTACCTGGTTGTGATCTCTATGGTTTTCTTGCTAAGCACCTGACTGTAAAAGACATGATCTAAACTTCTTTTACAAGATTTTCGCGAGAACTGATCATGCCTTGACTGACAATTCATTCCCTTTATTATCTTAATGTCGTTAAAAATGATGCCTTAAATTATCTTTGAACTTCTCTTATAAACTTCATTTATTCTTCATACTACATGTCCTTAGAAATGGAAATTTTGCTAGATCTGTGCTTTAGTCATAAACTACCATTTGGGAGTGTAGGAGCTAAGTGTCATGCGGGACAAAGTGCTACGTTATGGGAGCCACCTCTTGAGGCCAGAATGATGCAAAATGCAACATAACGGGAGTCACCTCTTGAGCCCGTAGGGGCCACCTCTAGAGTCCTCCATAACTAAATGTCTAGTTGTGCGTTATACTATGCTTCATAACATTTTCTTGAAACTTGGATTGGCCATATTTATAAATGAATTGTTCTGAAAATTACATGGGACTCTTGGTCCACTTGACACTCAATGCTTGGAAAATATGGGGTCCCCGATCTAGTCCTAGGCGAGCAAAGTATGAAAGTACTTGTGCCTGAGGGAGTTGAATGATCATGTGTGACATTGCACCAACTGACATGCAAGATTGAACTAGACAATTCACTTGATACATGCTTACATGCTTGACTTCTTGTACATGATATTTTGATCGGATGTGTTACATGGCCAAATTTACAATTCTATACTTGTTATTGATCTTCATTCTTACACTTGAGTTCTACAATATCTATTCGTGAATTCTTGACTTCCTGATCTTGTCCACTACTACACTTATCACTTCTTTTATTACATGTTTTATTTCGAGAGCATATAGATGATTCAAAATGTTAATTACTTAAAGTGACCTGGTATAGAGAAATAAATCCTACTGAGCTTTCTAGCTCACCATTTGTATTGTTGTCAATTTTCAGGAAATCCTGAAGATGACGGGAATGGGCTGGAGTGACGAGAGTGCTGATAGTTTTTATTAGATTTTTCCTAGTCTGTCTACCTAGAAATAAATGTACTAGATTTGAATAGTATCAAAAGTCCTTGAAGGATATTTGTTGGAAATGTCATATTATGAAATAAAGATGTGATTTTGTTCATTTATTGTTCATACTCATCATCTGAGTCTTTTGATCAACTCACTCGTATAGCTGTTCACACCTTGATATTACTGCCTTGTTCGGGGCGTGACAATTTTCCTCTTCCTAAATAAGCCCAATAGTGTGGCCTAGTCCACAATCCCGAGCACCGGCCCATCAAGGTTGCCCCATCTAGAAGGCCCACTAAGGTCGCCCAACTCACTTAAAACACCTAAGGGTCCAGTAGATGTTGCCAAGCCTAGCAAGCCCCAAGAAGTGGACGGGCCCCTCCGCCAGGTGTCAAGCTAGGAGGAAATCCCCATAAAGACAAAGGACTAAAGAATCAACTCACTCTCGAGTCCTGAGTAAGAATCAAGCGTTAATTCGATCCCTAGGCATCAGAGAGAGCTTGAGTACTAACGTCTCGAGCCCTGAGCAAGAATCAAGCATTAGCTTGATCCCCAGACACCAGAGAGAGCTTGAGTACTAACTTGACCCATGGTCCTCGGGTCATAATCAGAGGTCTAGAGTATTAACTTAGTCCCAAGTCTCAAGTGAGAATCAATCGTTAGCTTGATCCTCGGGCACGAGAGAGAGCTCAAGTACTAACTCAACGCATGGCCCTCAAGTCACCAAAAAAGGGCTAAAGTATTAACTTAGTCCCAATCCATGAGTGAGATCAGGCATTAGCTCAATCGTCGGGCATCAGAAAGTTTGAGTATTAACTTGACCACCAACCACAGTAAAACCAAACATCGGCTCAACCCTGGGACAAATGAAGGTTTATCCTGATCCTTGATCACCCTAACTCTAGCCCAGCCTCTACAGACATATCTCCGCTAAAAGTTTAAGCTTGGGCTGGCAAAGCCCAACCATCAACCTAGACATATAATGCTATACCCCTACAAGAATCATCCATGGCCCATCACATAACAGATGGTGGCAAAAGAGGGTGCGTCACACGATGGGATTTACTCCCTCATAGTGGGTGCCATGATTATAGATGACATAGGCAGGTCAACTCTTAATGTCACACGCTGACATCTTCTCATTTTTGACCACAATTTCCCCATGGTTATGATGAGAAAGACACAATGATGGTGTCAAAGATGCCAATAGACCCCACGCATTACCGAGGTCATATGCAAATTACCAAAGCAAATAGCCCCCATTCTCTACACATAGCACAGCTCACCCCACCCGGATGCAACAAGGAAAAGCTGCAAACACGTATCAAGCATGTGTCAGAGCTCCCAGATTTTTTGATGACATGGTGATGAAGACCACCGACCACCGATGGCTATATTAGAGCAATTTCCAAAACTTCAAAGGGAAGTACGAAATGTTCTACATAACATAAGCCCCTTATTTCCTGAAAATCATTCATCTTCCCTACTCCAACTTAAACATCGGAGGGTTTTTCTTGAGATAGACTCCCAGGACCCCCCTGATCTTCTTTGTCTGGTGATAGGATTACTGGCTAGGATGACATTGGAATCGGTTCTTGTCACAACACAACCTCTGGATCATCCAATGGTCCGGAAGAGCTGCGAGATCCTTACCTCTACACGATCTAATGATCTTAAGAAGGAAGGGAAAAGGTTAAGATGCATAACTCTTGCAATCAACCGAGAGTGCTAAAGAAAATTATGGTTGTTCTAGAGTTGATCAGGTCCTGAAAGCCAAGTTGGAGGCTAATACCCAGAAAAAATTTAAAAAGCATTTAACAAGCACAGGAAGAAAAAGGGTTAGCTATAGGATTGATGATTTAAGCACGTTGTTAGAGGATCAACAACAGGAATCATTTAATTAGTTATGCAGATTACCAAAGAATGGTAAATTATGGGCCTCGGAAAACAGATCTCAATAGTAGATTCATTGTTCATGTTTTCCATTTCATTATGCTGGACTTCGATGCATTCTAGATGATATAGACAATTCATTGCCCATGTTAACAAATGAGATAAGTGTTTGGTACTCTTATGAATAGTTCATTATAAGCTTGTCTGAGGTCACAGGACACATGTCGTGTTAAAAAGATGCATAAAAAAGAGCACATACATCTGGTCCGCCGTAAAGATGGAGTTTATAAGATGACTGAAAGAGAGCGTATATATATTAAGGAGGGTAAATCTAGCTCGGTCCATAACAGGCCCATCAACAATGAGCCCAGTGCGACTCAAGGCCTACAACGCGCTCAAGGGCGACCAACAGCCATGGCCCATCAAGACACGGCCCACTACGACTCGGCATCGGATTCTACAGCGTAGGAAGGGCTTCGGCCCAGGTGCAAAGTTTGCCGGAAGACCCTCCGGCGACCGACCGTTGCCCCCACGATGTCGGCCTTGATCCCATAACGGGAGAGCACATCCCAGGAGCGCCGTAAGACTCGCCCAGGGACTCGTCGGCTCCGGGGTGATCGTCCCTCAACGGGAAACTCCTGCCACGATCGCGGGAGATGTTACTCCACGACTCATGCCCTTCCCTACTAAGGGATTGCCCTTCGACACCAGGAGAACCACCTATAAAAGGGATCATGACAAAGAAGAGAAGGACACGGTGGAATCTTCTGCCAAAAGTTACACACAGAGAATAGAGCTACCAGCCTTGCAACAGTAAGAGAGAGGCCGCACCCATCTACGCTTTGAGAGAGAACCCCACCTATACGACCTTACCACCCAGTGAGCACTCTCTGAGTGTCCACTGGGAGCGGCGAGCACTCGTCTGGAGAATCTACACGTCTCTCAGATCTCCTACTACAACCTCCGTCTTCTCCTCTCCTCAGCTCTTCTTTGTTCCTCTCCTAAAATTGTTGCTGACTTAGGCATCGGAGAGTTGTCCCTTGGGGTAATGCCTAGGGCTCCTTCTGACGCCCTTTCCTTCTGGTGTTCGCAGCCTTCCATGGGTGCCATGATGGGTGCAATGTTCGGATTCAGAAGGGGGTTGAATGAATATCCTTAAAAACTCTTCCCCAAATTCAAACTTCCTAATACAAACTGAAAGTCGATGAACAGTTGCGGAATTAATAGATGAACGGATTAGTAACTTAGGATCAATGTCAAAGGACTCTCAATACAGTCATCGAACAGTCAGTGTGCAATCAACAACCTTACTAGACAGAGAGAAACAGATCGTGCCTAAGCATTCACCTAACGGAATAAGACAAGCAATCACACCATAATGGACAGATGATTTTTAAGGTGGTTCGATCCTCCAGACCTACGTCCACCCCACACTCAAACTAGAGTGTGGATTCCGCTGAAACACAGCTTAAACCGTTGGGCCTCACAGCTTGCCTACAACAGCTGACTAACAGCTTGACCGCTAGGCATTACAGCTTTGCCAACCGCTGGGGACTACAGGTTAACCCGTCCAGAGGAATCTTCCTCTGCCCGCTGAGCAACACAGCTTGCTCCGCTGACAAACAGCTTGAAATAAAGAGTGTAAGAGAAAAATAAGAAATGGGAAATCACAGCGACAAGAAGCTGTAAACGATGATAGCACAACTGTGGCTCTCAGAGAGCTGATTGGCCTGGATTTGATCCACGGTCCAATAGAGACAGATCTTCTAATGAAGCTTCTCTTATTTTCCCCGAAATCTCTATCTCTCTCTTTCCTTATTTTTCTTCAACTGCCTCTCCTTCCTCTCTCGAGCTCTCTTCTTTCTCTTCTGTTCTCTCTTTTTCTTCTTCTGCTGGCTCTCTTTTTCTTCTTCTGATGGCTCTCTCTGCTTATGTCTGGCTACTCCCTTACTTCGATCACTCTGATCATCATTTTGCACACCTTTCACTCGAGGAGACACTTCCTTTTTATAGCAGCAGCAAGTAGGTGGGCGTGTCTCTTCCATGAATTCCCGCCCTAGCACCTTGACCGTGTGGTAGCATTTCAGCCTGCTGGATTACACGTGTCACGATCCTGAGCCATCTCCATTCTTGGATCATGTGTCCTTATTAATCTCCTCGAGCAGCAGTCCTGTTAGAACAGACTTGTTATTAGTGTGAATTAATCTGAAAGGAGAGAAAAGGATGCATTGAGTAAGTTTGAGATTTGAACAAAGCATGTATAGACTTTATAGCGTGTAATGCAGTATGCATATAATAAAGTATGCACATTGATAATGAATGCATGGGCATGCCATCAACGAGTGTACAGACTTTGTGTGCAATGTGCAAGCGATGTACAGACTTGCTAAAATGATGCACGGGCATATCAGCAGAGAATGTGCAGACTTTGTATATGTATGAGACAACCGAATGCACTGACTATGCTCATGAATGTATAGACTTGCCAAGTCATCAACGCAACCGTGTGAAGACTTGGTGTATGTGCGAGACAAAACAATGCATTGACTATGTATATGCATGAAGAGCACTAGCTGTACTGACTAGTCAAGTGAAATAATGGAAGTTGTACAAACTTGTCATCAACGAATGTACAGACTTGAGTTGATGTAGTCTAGGCAAAACTCTGTACAGACTTTATTCCTTGAACATGCATGAGTCTAGGCATTCACTAACTTATGGCCACCATGAAACATAGTTATGAAATGCACAAGCCTAGACAATTAACCCTGCACTGACTATGTATGCATAATGAACACGCATCGACTTCGAAATAAAGCACCTGATGAATGCACCGATGCAGTGTATGCATATGGCAGATATTGAACTAATGCAATGTATGCAGGAGAACTAATAGTGCAGTCTATTTACCAGATCATGCATCGACTATATGACGTGCAACAACAGTTAATGTACCGATGCAAACTACACTTGTTATGCAGGAACTAGAGTTACACCAATGCAGAGACAGACAATGCAATGAGATGAATGTGCCCACTCTTTAATCAATCATGCTCATAGTGCTTGCTGACATCAAAACAATTCATACTCATAGTACTTGCTGACATCAAAACCATAGGGGCACAACAATCTCCCCCTTTTTGATGATGGCAACACTATGAGTCACTACGAGACACACAGATCCAAGCTATCTCCCCCTTTGACTTCATCAAAAAGAGAAAAAGTTTGAGAGAGAAAGAATAAGCAGGTATAAAAAGATTGGGATAATATCTCCCCCTTTGACAAATGAAGGCACATAAGAGCTATTCTCCCCCAAAATGAAGTATGCAGGATGAGCACTAGAAGAATAAAATATAAGAGCTCCCCCTATCAATATGAATGAATGACTACTCTCCCCTTAAATGCAGATGACCCATAACTCCCCTTGAAGTGCATGAATGAATTCTGGTTAACCAAAAGCAATCTGAAATCTGCCACCACAAGAAATCCAAAATAATAATGGTTGTGGCACCACACAAATGCATGGACAGAATAAAGCAAGTGGAAAAGCCACAGAACCAGAGATGGTTATAGAAACAAGATGGAAGATTCCAACAGTGTGGAGAGTAGATCAGTTGATGATAGAAAAGAAAATGTAGTTAAGGGTAGGGGTGAGAAACAGTCATAGCATAGTACATCTCAAGGAATCAATCAACTGATAAGAGAGGATTGTCAACAAAGTGCATGTTGAACAAGTTGTTAGGGGTGAATCAGATCATGAGGGATTTTAAGACATGCACCAATACAATAAGTCTTAACATGAATAGACTCTCCTATCATAGAGGGTTATGAATTGACAACTTGACCAACCTGATTTAATTTTGATGTATACCAAATTTGTCAAATAAAATCAATACTTATATCTGAATTCAAGTTTTAATAAAGGTGAACCAAGTAATCAGATAACACTCAGGACCAATCATCTTTATCTTACACGCATGATCTCAATGACTCCTTTGAGAGTTACACAGATTAGTATTGAGATTAAACACTTTTACAAGAGCATGAGTTGACAGAGTTTGCAAGATATTTTCATTTGAAGCACATTATACTTTTCCTGAGTAAGTTAAGTTGATCAACACCTTTTTACGTGAGGTACAACACGTCTCAGGTGAAGTGACCCAGTTACTCAGTGTGATAACTGTCATTGCCTCTCAACATTAAGACCAGAGTTAGCAATAGAAATGTCTTTTTACGTGAGGAGACACCTTGATTAAAGGCCAGACTCCCCACTTACTCAACACGCACATGCCATTGCTCTGTCAGGTTCTCAATGATTTTTTGCTTTAAGCGACTATGACACTTCATGACTTGGGTTTACTCCATTACTTTGATGGAGGACCCAGTTTCTCAGTGAGCAAAGTCATTACATTACTAACCGATTTTTCTTTTAGTCAGACTCTTCAAAATTAATGTTTAAGAACAATACTCACTCTATGTATCTCAACCAAGGTAGCCTTGATTTCAAATTTTCAGAATTTAGATGAGTGAGTCTAAGGTTTTCATGACACATGTGGTTAAAATTTATTAACGCTTATCATTCAGATATTTTTCAAGTCATTTAAATGCAAATCTGAGAATACATAACTCTTACATCAGTCTGATTTAGTGGTTATTCTTAAACCTATATGATAGGAGTTTCTACATGATTCTCAGATTGAATTGCATGGTCTGCAACTTGTGATCCTCAGATCAGATCAGATCAGTGAGTCTAAGTTTGAGATTTGAACAAAGCATGTACAGACTTTATAGCGTGTAATGCAGTATGCATATAATAAAGTATGCACATTGATAATGAATCCACGGGCATGTCATCAATGAGTGTACAGACTTTGTGTGCAATGTACAAGCGATGTACAGACTTGCTAAAATGATGCACGGGCATATCAGCAGAGAATGTGCAGACTTTGTATATGCATGAGACAACCGAATGCACTGACTATGCTCATGAATGTATAGACTTGCCAAGTCATCAACGCAACCATGTTCAGACTTGGTGTATGTGCGAGACAAAATAATGCATTGACTATGTATATGCATGAAGAGCACTGGCTGTACTGACTAGTCGAGTGAAACAACGGAAGTTGTACAAACTTGTCATCAACGAATGTACAGACTTGAGTTGATGTAGTCTAGGCAAAACTCTGTACAGACTTTATTCCTTGCACATGCATGAGGCTAGGCATTCACTAACTTATGGCCACCATGAAACATAGTTATGAAATGCACAAGCCTAGACAATTAACCCTGCACTGACTATGTATGCATAATGAACACGCATCGACTTTGAAATAAAGCACCTGATGAATGCACCGATGCAGTGTATGCATATGGCAGATATTGAACTGATGCAATGTATGCAGGAGAACTAACAGTGCAGTCTATTTACCAGATCATGCATCGACTATATGACGTGCAACAACAGTTAATGTACCAATGCAAACTACACTTGTTATGTAGGAACTAGAGTTGCACCAATGCAGAGACAGACAATGCAATGAGATGAATATGCCCACTCTTAAATCGATCAATCAATCATGCTCGTAGTGCTTGCTGACATCAAAACAATTCATACTCATAGTGCTTGCTGACATCAAAACCATAGGGGCACAACATGCCAGACGATTTCCACAACCAAACAAATAGAGAATTAAGGTACGTGACGTAGAAACTAGGTTTCCGCCTCTACACTTCTTGGCGTCGTCTGTGGGAATTACGAGCGAAAGGCCATGGCAACCCATGGGAGTCTTCGTAACGCCAGCAACCATGGGTGTGGTTCTCACCAGGCCCCTGGTTCCCGGCGAGGATCTCGGGAGGCTTCATCCTCCCCCCATCTACCACCAGCAGTCGACGCCAATGAGATCGCAGAGATGTGCCAACAAATTCAGTTCCTAACAGAACTATGTCAAGGGCTCATTAACAAGCCCGATGAGAGGAGGCACGCCCCATCAGAGAATCAACAGAGTGGTGTTGAGTCTCTCCAGGTGATTTTGATGATAACAAAACCTTGGATTTAGTTTTCATCTCATGCCGTGTCAAAGTGATCAAGAACGAGCATTGAACGTGTTTAAGGCCATTTTGTTTAATGACAATTGCTCAAATGTGTTGAGCCTTCCAAATGCATAAACATAGCTAAATAAAACCCAAAAATGAATGAATTATATGATGACATAAGGCTCTTGTCATATGGATATGTTTCATTGGGCTAACAATCTATTTTTGTCGGTTTTCTAGATTTCGATCGACCTTTGGGCATGATTCGATCGACCTATTTTTCCAGGGATCAGAACTTTGTAAAAGTTACAAAGTTCGGTCGACCTATTGAGGATACCGGTCGATCAAAATTACCAGAGATAAAAATTTGCAGGTCTCTCAGTGTTCGGTCGACCGCCCTGAGAATTAGGTCGACCGAACCCCTCGAGGCAGAAATTGTTGACTTTTAATTCTTCAACGTGGGAAGCCCTTTCCTTTGGTTTCTTTAATCCAAAAACCACCAGACATGCCATAATTTGTGGATCTGTGTTTTGGCATGTCCCTTGACCACCCAAGTTGTATAAAAACATCTCTTTGGGGAAAGAAACCCTAATCACAAAAGGGGATCAAAGGAAGGCTATCAAAGGAGAAAAAGGGCTGCAGGAAGAACTCTGTGAACAGTGTCTCGTCCAAGCATTCTTCATCAAATCTCAAGCATTTGAAGATCATTCTGTAGCCATTCAAGTGGAAATCAAGCTGAGAAGCAAGCTACATCAAAGATCTTCTTCATCCACTAAGGGGGAGCCTAAATCTGAAGTTTTCATTTGTGTTTCTACTTCTATTTTCATTGAGCTTCAACTGTGTGTTCTTGTAATCTCTAAACATCTGTGTGTGTGTGTGGATCTACCAAGATCTGTGTGTGTGTGTGTGTGGCTTTCCTTCATATTTCTATGTGATTCGGTGCTTGTGCATCTTCGTGAGAGTTTTGAACTCTTCACGAGTGTGTGTGTGTGCTTTGATCTTGTAATCCTTTACAAGATAGTGTGTGAATCCTCATAGATCGTAAGGGGTGGACGTAGGTTTCCGTTGTTGCATCCGAACCACCTAAAAATCGTTGTCACTTGTGTGGTTTGATCCTTTTCTTCGATCTCCATTCTGTGCAAGCACACACGAAGTTTAAATCTATTGCATCTCTTGATCTAGATCTAACATAACTTATCATTTTCACATTAGATCTCTGGTATATCAAAAGGTGGGTTAGATTGATAAGGCAAATGTTGTCAAGAAGATAACACTTTGCGTGAGTAGAATCTTCAGATTCACACCTCCGTCATAGTACCAAGGATCCATTGTGTGTGATAGGTCTTGATAGATCCAATCGTTAAACAACAAATCTGAATTTCTAAAGGGGTATTTCACCTTATTCTTTTATATTTGCAAAAGTTTCTTAAAATTTGTAAACACCTAATTCACCCCCCCTCTTGGGTGTCATTGATCGCGGGACTTTAATTGGTATCATAGCTAAGGCTCTACATTTTTCAGATCTAATGATCTAGAGTCAGATCCAGATCAATGGCCAACAAGGGGATGATGCCTGAGGGTCACTCCATCCACCGTCCTCCATACTTCGATGGCTCGAACTACTCCTATTGGAAAAATAGAATGCATGTTTTTCTGAGAGCCCAAGAGTACGAGATCTGGAGGGTGGTGGACAAGGGCCCACATGAGCTTTCCAAGGATGAAGATGAATGGACGCATGAGGATATTAAAAAATCCACATTGAATTTCAATGCTATGAAGATTATGCAATGTGCTATTCATCCTAATGAGTTTTCCTGATTATTCATGTGTAGTTCAGCAAAGGAGATGTAGGATAAGTTGCGGCTTATCTATGAAGGAACCTCCGAGGTCAAGGAGACCAAAGCCAATCTACTCGTCAAAGATTACGAGCTACTCAAAATGAAACCAGAAGAAACCATTTCTGAGATGTTCTCAAGACTGACTGATATCACTAATGGCCTCAAGAGTGCTGGAAAGGAATACACCAACTCTGAGCTCGTGAGGAAGGTGTTAAGATCTCTTCCATCTGCCTGGTATACAAAAGCCACAGTCATTGAGGATTCGAAGAATCTGTCCACACTGTCCTTGGACG
This sequence comes from Amorphophallus konjac, assembly GCA_022559845.1. Classification (NCBI taxonomy): domain Eukaryota; kingdom Viridiplantae; phylum Streptophyta; class Magnoliopsida; order Alismatales; family Araceae; genus Amorphophallus; species Amorphophallus konjac. The sequence goes on from CM040127.1 coordinate 212,804,607, forward strand.
AGCTCATAGGGTCACTCATGACCTATGAGATAAACATCAAAAGAACTGAGGATGAGGAATCCAAAAAGAAGAAAACTGTGGGCTTGAAAGCCAACCAGTCTTATGATGACTCCCAAGAAGAGGAGTCCAGCGAAGGGAGTAATGAAGAAGAAGACTTGGCTATGCTGACCCACAAAGTGAAGAAATTTTTGAGAAGAAAGAAGAATTTCTAAGGAAATTTCAAAAAGGGGCAAAGGAAGCCCTTTCAAACCAACGGTGAGCCGAGCAAGCCTAACAATGTTATTTACTATGAATGCAAGAATCTTGGGCATATGAGAGGAGAGTGCCCAGATCTGAAAAGAAAGTTCAAGAAAGAAAATTTCAAAAAGCCAAAAGCTATGGTCGCTACATGGAGCGACGAAGAGGACGAGTAGTCTAAAGAGGAGCTAGAACAGCTCGTGGAAAGCATCTGCCTCATAGCACATGAGGATGACTCAGTCAAGGTAAATTCTGATCCTGATTTTATTTCAAATGAACAATGGGAGTCAGAATATGAAAAGTTGTATACAAAATACAAGAAAATCAGATCTGAGAATAAATCTCTCAAAAAGAAACTTGAAGATTTAACTCATGAGGACTCTTCTGTTAAGTTTGAAAAACTCGAACAAGAATGGTTTGAATTAACAGAAGAAAAAGAAACCTTGCTTCAAATAATTTCAGATATTGAGAAAACTAAAGTTGAATGGGTGTGTAAATTTCTAAAATGGAAAAGAGTTTTGAAAATTTGAAAAATGAAGAAGAAGTTCTGAAATCCACAAATTCCAAACTTGAAAAGAAGAATGTGAGCTTGAATGAAGAGGTGGCAGAACTGCAGTTCACCTTATCTAGGTTTGTCAAAGGCAAACAAAACTTAGATAACTTGTTGGAAGTTAAGGTTAACTTCCAAAAAGAAGGTTTAGGGTGCATTCCCCATAACAAAATATCTTTTGAAAATAAGATCACAACTTCCTTTGTTCATGATAAGAACGATAATTGTGCATCATGCTCACACACTAAGCCAATACATGTTCAATCTAAACCACACAAATACCAAAGAAGATTTTCAAATGTCAATTGCTTTCATTGTGGTAGATTTGGTCATGTTATTGCTAATTGTTGGTTCAGACAAAACACACAAAGAAATCATGCTACTTGGACCAGGAAAAGATATATGCAGAATTGGACTAACTCTCGTGGACCCAAATTAGTTTGGGTACCAAAATCAATTGGATGAGAATTTTGTTTCTTGCAGATATGCCTTGAAGCCAGTGGGAGCAAATGGCACCTGGATAGCGGTTGCTCAAGACATATGACAGGGGACAAGAAGGTGTTCTCTACTCTGTAAGATAAGGATAGAGGCTCAATTGCCCTTGGTGGAAAGGACAAAGGTAAAATAATTGGAATTGGCAACATAGGTAAGAATTCTTGAACCCTGATTAAAAATGTACTTTTGGTAAAGGGTTTGAATCATAATCTTTTGAGCATAAGCCAATTGTGCAACAAAGGTTTTCAAATTATCTTTGATTAATCACATTACCTCGTCATGAATAAAAGCACTAGTGAAATCAGGTTCATCGACAAGAGGAATAACAATGTATATACTATTGATCTTGATGATGTTTCCGGTGATGATGTGTGCTTAGTAGCAAACAACCATGATAATGCATGGCTATGACACCGAAGACTAGGTCATGCTAGTTTTGGAGTAATCTCCAAATTATCTAGACATGACCTGGTGAATGGTTTGCCAAAGTTAAAATTTGAAAGTGATAAAATCTGTGAGGCTTGCACAAAAGGTAAGCAAACACGCATCTCTTTCAAAAATAAGAACATTGTTTCTACCACTCGGCCTCTAGAACTGCTGCACCTTGATCTCTTTGGTCCGACTAGGACATCAAGCCTAGGAGGAAAATCTTATGGATTTGTAATTGTTGATGATTACTCCAGATTCACATGGGTATTATTTCTAGCCAATAAAAGTAATGTCTTGATGGAGTTTCTAGTATTTTGCAGGAAAATCTAAAATGATAAAGGATACCTTATCACCATAATTCAAAGTGATCATAGTGGTGAGTTTGAAAATCATGACTTCAGAAGTTTTTGCAAGGAGAAGGGATACACATAAAACTTCTCATCACCACGGATGCCTCAAAAAAATGGAGTAGTGGAGAAGAAAAATAGAACCTTGATAGACATGACACGAACCATGTTAAGTGAGAACTCCCTACCAAAATACTTTTGGGCTGAGGCGGTAAGTACATCATGTTACATCATCAACATGGTAATGGTAAGACCCATTTTGAAGAAAACTCCATACGAGCTCTACAAGGGTAAGAAACCAAACATTTCATATCTTAAACCCTTTAGATGCCCTTGCTTCATCTTGAACAATGGTAAGTCTAACCTTGGTAAGTTTGATGAAAAGAGTGACAAAGGAATCTTCCTAGGTTACGCATTGAATTCTAGAGCTTACAGATTATTTAATAAAAGGACCTTGGTTGTTGAAGAAAGTCCTCATGTTATTTTTGATGAATCTGAATCAAAATTGATGAATCAACCTATTCCAATCTTGGATGCAGATGAAGTTCCTAGAAATCCAACTGATGTTGGATCTTCTAAAGCTAAGGATGAACAAATGGAAAGAACCTCCAGCAAAGATGAAAAGGATAAAGATCCGTCAATTGAAAGACTTCAAGAACAGCAAGTGCAACACCCCAACTTGCCCAGTTTCTCCACATTCTTGAAAGATCACCCCGCTAAGAACATCATTAGTGATTCTGAGGATGGGGTAAGGACTAGATCATCATTAAGGCAAGTGGAAGAAGAGGATTTGATAGCCTTAATTTCTCAAGAGGAGCCTAAGGATGTACTAGAAGCTCTGCAAAATGAATCTTGGATCCTGGCTATGCATGAAGAGTTGCACCCGTTCGAAAGAAATGAGGTGTGGACTCTTGTGTCGCGTCCTAAGAATCAACCCGTAATAGGAACCTGTTGGGTTTTCTGAAATAAGTTGAATGACACGGGAGTGGTTGTTAGGAACACGGCCTGGCTTGTAGCCAAAGGTTATAGCCACGAAATGGGTATTGATTTTGATGAGTCTTTTGCCCCGGTTGCTAGATTAGAAGCAGTCCGGATTCTTCTGTCCTATGCTTGCTCCTCGAACTTCAAACTATTTTAAATGGATGTTAAACTTACTTTTTTAAATGGGTACATTAAAGAGGATGTTTTTGTAGAACAACCTCTAGGTTTTGAAGACTCCAAACATTTAAAGCTTGTGTACAAGTTGCAGAAAGCCTTGTACGGATTGAAGCAAGCTCCAAGGGCATGGTATGAAAGCACCTCATTCTTGATTGAAAAGGGTTCAAAAGAGGTAAGGTTGACCAAACACTCTTCACGAGAAAATCAGGTAAAGACATATGAGTAGTTCAAGTCTATGTTGATGATATAATCTTTGGAACTACTGATAATACCTTATGTGATGAGTTTGCACAGATAATGCAGGGTGAATTTGAGATGAGTCTAATGGGGGAACTAACACTTTTTCTTGGATTGCAGGTGAAGCAAACGTCTGAAGGCATTTTCATAAATCAAGCCAAGTACACTTTGGAGCTATTAAAGAAATACGGGATGGCAGAAGCAAAACCCATGTCAACTTCGATGGCCACAACCACGAAGTTAGACAAATATGAAAATGGTAAAATAGTAGATCCCACACTGTTCCGAGGTATGATTGGATCACTATTGTACTTAACAGCATGTCGTCCTGACATTCAATACAGCGTATGTCTATGTGCTCATTTTCAGTCATGTCCTAAAGAATCTCATTTGTTGGCTGTTAAACTGATTTTTCGATATTTAATTGGCACAATAGACTTCGGCTTGTGGTTTCTGATCGATAGCTCATTTTATTTGATTACATATACCGAAGCGGATTATGTTGGTTGTATTGTTGATCGCAAAAGTACTAGTGGGTACTGTCAGTTTCTTGGTGGGTGCCTAGTTTCATGGGCCTCCAAGAAACAACATTCGGTAGCTCTCTCAACGGTCGAGGCTGAATATGTAGCCGCCAGAAGTTGTGGAGCCCAAGTACTTTGGATCAAAAATCAATTGCTTGATTTGAATGTTGAAGTGCATTCAGTTCCAATCTTGTGTGATAATACAAGTGCTATCAATTTGTCCAAAAATCTTGTTCAACACTCCAGGACCAAACACATTGACATTCGCCATCATTTTTTGAGAGATCATGTAGGTAAGGGGGATTTTGAGTTACAATTTGTTGACACACGCAATCAACTGGCAGATATCTTCATAAAACCCTTAAACCAGGAACAATTCAATAAAATCAGAAGAGAACTTGGCATGTGCAAGGGTGAGAGCATACATACCGAGGTCTGCACTAGGATGAATGTTGCATTTACATAAAAAGTTAGAAGCATGAAGGGTAGATTGTGTGAAATTGCATGCATACGTTTTGTGTATTTTTATCTTTTTGCATGATATCACCTTATATGTGTGATTGTATATATATATATACATCCTTCTTTGAAATATTTCTAAGACCAATTACTCCTTGATAAATAAATGTGGACTAGTGACCAGGGGATTCTGGGCGGTCACTGAGGGGGAGGTTCAGAAATTTTCCTCAAGTCAATTCGTATCAGAGGTCTATCTCACTCCATTTCCTCCCAAAACAAAAAAAAAGGAGGAAGAGATGAAAAAGAAAAGGCAAGCAAGAAAATGGAAACACAAAAAAAGAGGGGGTATGATGGAGTTCAAAAACAAAGCGGGAGGCATGGTGAAGTTCATTAAAAAAATGGCAAATTAGGGCTAGGTCGACCATTTTGGTCAACCACCGCCCCGAGTCCGGTCGACCGAATACGACGAGCAGGCCCGGCCGAACCCACATCCGAACCCTTTTATAAGGGGTCTTCTCACCCCATTTCTTCATTCCATCGCCCCCATTCTCTCTCCAACCTTCTTCCCTAACCCTACAACACTCCACCTCTCCATTTTACACCCAAAAAAACCCATCTTTCTTCCATCTGCAAAGGATCCGACCAGTTCATCAAAATTTCGGAACAAATCTTCAGAGTGGCTTGTGCAACTCCAACTCTCCTTCTTCGGATTCCAGGTTGTGGGGAAACTCTGTCCACCACTGTTGGTGTGTCCCTCTGTGTCTCTCTACTCCCAGGGAAGGGTTCGGTCCACTCAAGGGTTTCTACAATGGATTTCTTATCTAGATGGCGTCTAGAAGAAGCTCTCGGCATCTCACCCAGGGGGAGTCTAGCACCAGGAGAAATGAGGGCCAAGCCCCTCCACCACAGCGGGAAGCCCCACCTCCACGGGTGCCACCGATGCGGCTACGGCCCATTCTCGACCCTCGTCTAGTAGATTTCGACGAGATGCATGAGTTCTTTCCAAATTTGAGTGCTATTTTGGACGTTCAGATTGGTTGGATAGATTTTATGACGAGGTACACCAAATACTATCCCAACATTGTTCAATAGTTCTATGGCAATCTTATTATGAGAAATGGGCTTCTCTCTACTGTGGTCAAAGGGGTTCAGATTCAAATTGATTCAGATTCATTTACACGGGCTCTTGGAGTTTCGGCTAGGGGTGCCGACTTGGTTTTTGGTCATGGCCTTATTGAGGACACTTTTATCCTCATGATGTGTAGCCAGTACGTGCATGGAGTCAGCAATCTAATCACGCTGAATTCTAACAATTTCCCTCTACTGCAGCGTATTTTGCATCACATGTTTACTATCATTATCTACCCAAAAGCAGGAAGCCGTAATGAGGTCACAGAAGTTCATAGATTTCAGTTTTATCATGTGATCACTGGAGTGACTATCAATATGGGTCGTCTTATGATGGAATTAATTGGTTTATGCCGCACACAAAGAAGAAGATCTCTGCCCTATGCATCCCAATTGACAGGAGTATTTATTAATGCTGGAATTCCATTGGCTGATGAGGTGTTTATTGAAGTGCGACAGTGTGATGTGTATAACAAACACAAGATGTCCACAGATTTTGGATATTATTGGGGTGCGGATGGAGAGCTGACAAGAGATGTTAGAATGTATGGAGAAGACTATGAAAATGAGGAAGCTGAGGAGCAACAACAACAAGAGGTTCAAGCACCACTCCCACCTCCAGCTCAGCCCGAGGAGCAGCCACCATCTCCTCTACATGTAGATCTGGACTTGCTGCCGCCTCCACAGTTTCACCATTGGGAGTCCTCTGCTCAGGGTGCTGGACAACCCTCTTGGGCCGACTATGAGGTTTTTGATAGGCGTCTTTCAGGCTTAGAAACTAATATGGGAACCTTTGGGGGGTAAATTTCTGACCTTGGGAGTCGTTTTGATAGATCCTTTCGCCGGCTCGACTCATCTTTTGACTGGCTTGACACTTTCATGGACACAATGACTAGTCAGATGGATACCTTCTCCCACGCCTTGGACACCCTTTCTACCCATGTGGCCTCTCTCACCACAAGCTACGAGGATACTCACCAGGCTTTTTGAACTACCAACCTCTCACTTCTTCACATTGTTCATCTTTTACACTCCTTTGAAAGCCATCTTCCTCCATCTCCACCTCCACCTCCTCCTGCTGCTGCCTCCGAGGATGAGGATGATCCTTCAAATGATGATGATGACGATGGGACTCCGGATCACCCTGCTTAGTAGCTGTTCTTGTATCCCCGAGTGTCCCTTTGTCGTCCACTGCTCTTGTACCCCCCTCCCTCTTTTGATGATGCCAAAGGGGGAGAAGTAGCTAGTTAGGTTTATATATGTTATGCTTCATTGATGTATGTCTGCATGTGTGTTTTGACTTTTGGCATTTGCATTCCATATGTGAGTTTTGCATCCATGAGTCTAGGTGTCATCTTCCCTCTAGTCAGTCTAGTCACTTTGTGTCTGTCTTTATGTTTGTGTCAATGTCAATGTAATATGTAATATGAACTTCAATGAATGAAATGCACTTGGTGTTGACACACATATTGGTCTTATTTCCTCTCAAACATTTTGGGCACATATGGATGAATGAAATGGATTTAATTTGTTTGACGAATTATTTTTTGATTACTGTCCTTAATTCATTCTAACGACATGATATTATACTTCCTTTCTAGAGTTTTGTCATTATCAAAAAGGGGGAGATTATTGAGTCTCTCCAAGTGATTTTGATGATAACAAAACCCTGAACTTAGTTTTCGTCTCATGCCGTGTCAAAGTGATCAAGAACGAGCATTGAACGTGTTTAAGGCCATTTTGTGTAATGACAATTGCCCAAATGTGTTGAGCCTTCCAAATGCATAAACATAGCTAAATCAAACCCAAAAATGATTGAATTATATGATGACATAAGGCTCTTGTCATATGGATATGTTTCATTGGGCTAACAATCTATTTTTGCAGGTTTTCCAGATTTCGGTCGACCTTTGGGCATGATTCGGTTGACCTATTTTTCCAGGGATCAGAACTTTGTAAAAGTTATAGACTTCAGTCGACCTATTGAGGATACTGGTCGAACGAAATTACCATAGATAAAAATTTACATGTCTCTCAGAGTTCGGTCGACCGCCCTGAGAATTAGGTCGACCGAACCCCTCGAGGTAGAAATTGTTGACTTTTAATTTTCAACGTGGGAAGCCCTTTCCTTTGGTTTCTTTAATCCAAAAACCACCAGACATGCCATAATTTGTAGATCTGTGTTTTGGCATGTCCCTTGACCACCCAAGTTGTATAAAAACATCTCTTTGGGGCAAGAAACCCTAATCACAAAAGGGGATCAAAGGAAGGCTATCAAAGGAGAAAAAGTACTGCAGGAAGAACTCTGTGAACAGTGTCTCGTCTAAGCATTTTTCATCAAATCTCAAGCATTTGAAGATCATCCTAAAGCCATTCAAGTGAAAATCAAGCTGAGAAGCAAGCTACATCAAAGATCTTCTTCATCCACTAAGGGGAGCCTAAATCTGAATTTTTCATTTGTGTTTCTACTTCTATTTTCATTGAGCTTCAACTGTGTGTTCTTATAATCTCTAAACATCTGTGTGTGTGTGGATCTACCAAGATCTGTGTGTGTGTATGGCGTTCCTTCATATTTCTGTGTGATTTGGTGCTTGTGCATCTTCGTGAGAGACTCAAACTCTTCACGAGTGTGTGTGTGTGCTTTGATCTTGTAATCCTTTACAAGATAGTGTGTGAATCCTCATAGATCATGAGGGGTAGACGTAGGTTACCGTTATTGCATCTGAACCACCTAAAAATCATTATCTCCAGTGTGATTTGATCCTTTTCTTCTATCTCCATTCTGTGCAAGCACACACGTAGTTTAAATCTATTGCATCTCTTGATCTAGATCAAGCATAACTTATCATTTTCACATTATATCTCTGGTATATCAAAAGGTGGGTTCGGATTGACAAGGCAAACCTTGTCAGAAGATAACACTTTGCGTGAGTAGAATCTTCTGATTCACACCTCCCTCATAGTACCAAGGATCCGTTGTGTGTGATAGGTCTTGATTGATCCAATCGTTAAACAACAGATCTGAATTTCTAAAGGGTTATTTCATCTTATTCTTTTATATTTGCAAAAGTTTCTTAAAAATTGTAAATACCCAATTACCCCCCTCTTGGGTGTCATTGATCGCGGGACTTCAAGTTGGAGGGCTCCCACTGTCGCCAACTCTCGCCGGGTACGAGAGACCTCCCACGCCTCCATCACAAGAACGCGACGACGTGCAGCTCACCCGCACCAAGGGTGCGCAGCCCGCTACATTCCAATCCGGAGATGGACCGGCGGCTCTAGCGTTTCGACGAGATCGAGTGATGTGAAACCACCTTGGGGGTGGCAGCCACTCGACCAATGCCCCTTGGACCTATCTATGCAAGCAATCGAACCGAACGGCGGATTCACTCAAGCGGGTTCACCCGCGTCGCGCACACCCGGGTCCGTAGGTAAACCGGCGATGATGGTGAGGGTCCAAGGTTGGACCTTGGGGTTCCAGGGGTATGGATAGCTTGAGGAGGACCCCAATTGGGCAGGGATGCCCAATCCAACGGGCGGCTGGCACGCCGAGGGCATGGGTTGTAGGGTGTGCTCTCTCACAACTCACTCCGCGGTGGTCACTCAATTTGATTGGTTTTGGATCGGGCGCTCACTCGCCGTCCGACGGAGCTAAAAGACAATACTAATTAAGCAATGATAAACCAACAGGGGAAGTGACTAGGATCTCACCTAATCGGCGTGAAGACGCCGAACCCGTTCGGAGACGAGGCGAGCGGGGAAGCGTGGGTACGCCACCCGCACGCTGCGTCGATGAAGCTTCAACCTGTACCAGTCAATTACATACACTACACCCCACACAGGAGGGTTGAACTAGGGGTAGGGGAATGAGAATTATATGCAAACACTACCTCCACGCAGGGAGGGGCTTTAAGCCGGCCAGGCGGGGGTGGGGGACCTAAGCTAAACCAGATTCGCCGAACCGAGCAGGTTCTGTCCGCTCAGGAATAGCAGGATAGGGGGTCGATGACGATGCCGCCACAAACTCCACCGACTTCAGAAGAAGATGGGACCAGCGCCAAAATTCCTTGGGTTGGCCCAGGAAGACGCCCAAATTATTGGGGAATTTAATGATGCCAACGGTTGCCGAGGCAGAGTCGGAATCAGAGTGGTCGGACCTGACTCTAGTGGTCCCAGAACTGCTACTGCTGGAAGAAGTGGCAGCCACGAACACTCCCTAGGTCCGATGAGGGCAGGACCAGCACCGTTGCGATCGTGCATGGGTCCCCTTCGATCAGAGACCAGCGGGAACATCGGAGAAGGTTGGAGTAGACCACGGGAACCAGAATGGTGAGGAGGGTCGTATCTGGCTAAGAGGAAGTTGACCTGCGCACTTCGGGTAGAAAAATAGGAACTCTATGCTCCGGGCTCCAAATGACTCCCTTCTTGTTGGTGCTGACAGGGGGCTTGGAGGAGAAGATCTTAGCAAAGAAATCGTGTCCAAACTCGCACAGGAGCGGCCGTGGTTGCACCTGCACTCGAGCTCAGGTTCTCTGTTGGAGCAGCCTTGCGCGGTTGAGGGAGAATGGTTCTTCCGGACAACACGGACGTCCGATGGATGCGAGACCACCTCACCTACGAAGCTCTCTGGACGAGCCTTCCAACAATATAAGATACATCAACTGAAAATGCGTGATGAAGATGTGGCAGCCTCTGCAACTCGGACCCTTACTATTGTCTACGAACTGGCATGAATAGGGTGGTGATAGATGATGGGAATTGGGGTATATGGGAGGGGAAATGGGGTGGTTGAGTGTGGGGGCAACCCCTAGCTGTGAGGGGGTCTGGGAGGGGGCGAACCAAGGTGGGGGAGGGGGAGAATGGGGGTTAGAAGGGGGTCTAGCAGGTGGTAGGGGGTGAAGCTGCGAATTTGGGTTGGGAGGGAGAGAGGGAGGGAGAGATCTCTCTCCAAGGTTTGAATGTGGATTAATAGGGTGGTTAATGGGGACCTTGGGGATGGGAAGGGTTGTGTTGAGGAGTGAAAGGGTGGCTTGGGGAGAGGGATTCTCTCTTGGGATGGTGGAAGGGTGGCTTGGGAGAATGAAGGGGTGTGTTGGGAAGGGGAAAGATTGCTTTGGAAGGGGGAGGGAGTAATGGGAGGAGTTAATGTTCTCTAGGGTGGTGAAGGGTCTCTAGATGAGGTGGAGGGTTATGGATGAGGTGGAGGGTGATGTGGAGGGGAGAGAAGAGAGAAAGGGATGCAACTTTTAGAGAGAGAAAGTTGAGGAGAGAGAAAATGGTACAAGAGAGAGAGAGGGGGGTATGTGGAAGGCTTCTCACCCTCACACTTTTGGCTTCTCACCAAAGGAAACATACAAGGAATTTCTGGAATTTCTCAAATATTCATTCATTAGCTTCAAATGGTGGGAGTGGGGTCCTATTTATAGGATTCCCACAATTTAACATAAGTCCCTAACTTGTGGACTATTAACAAGAAACTAAGGGGAAGGGGGGCGCCCATGGGCCTAGCCCATTGAATTGGGCCCATTAGCCTACTTAATTAACCCTATGACTCAAGGCTTAGGTAAATGACCCTTATACCTTGGTACTGGACTCAAATAAAAGAAAAATTACATGGTTTATGACTCAAATAAAATATAAAGATTACATGCCAAGACTAAGAAAAATGTGGCGAACAAGATGAAGCACAGCTGGCGAGCAACGGGACCCTCGAAAAAATGTGGAGTGGTAGGAGATGTCCTCATCATACCCCCGGGGTGAGGAGAACTCGACTCCGTCTAGAATGGGTCCACCGGGGCAGTGGTCCTCCAAAGCAGCTCCGGGCGAACCACGACCTCCAAACTCAACCCCGCATCCATAGCCAGGAGACGCGCTTCAGCTTCTCAAGGTGGCTCGGACACACCCTCTTGCCGACGATGGTACCTTGCTTGCCCAGTATTGCCTCCGCGTGCTCAGGTCGGGCTCTCAAGCTGATTTGTGGTGGCACTTTGAGGGTATCTCTCTCAAAGGAAGGTAGAGACTCGAAGACTCACTAGGTTCCACCGCGGTGCCCATATAGGGTGCCGGATCCGCCACGTGGGAAATGGGGGTGAATCCCAAAACCCATTAGTAAGTCCAACCCATAAGCCGGGTTGCCAAAGCCACTCAGATCTTGGTAATGTCCAAGTCCTCGTGCCCTCGATATGGAGGTGCCCCTAGGGTAGAGCCACTCCAATGTCCCCATCACCTAGTTTCCTACTTGGAATTTCAAGTGGCGCTCACGAGCCTCTTCCCGCTCTTCATGAACCTCACCGCTTGTTGTTCGATGCTAGCTTGATTGCTCATGCCGTGTACTATGATGCGGTGTGGGGGTGAAATGTATGGTATGCAAGGGTGGACCAGGACAACCATATATAGACCAATTATGCTTTGATGCTATGAAGATTGTGATGAACCTAGGTGGGCCGGGGCATCCAAAGGTGGCCCTATCATGCATGGACTTTATAGCAAAGGTTGGAGAGCCGGGGCATCCGTAGGTGAATCTATCATGGATGGGTGTAGCAAATGCTGGGGGATTCAGACATCCGTGCATGCCCTTAACATGTATAAGACTAATGACAAATGATGGAGGACCATTGCACCCAAATATGGACCACTCATGTTTCCTACTTGACATGTGAGTGATGTGAATGAATGGACCCAACATAGTGTTCATGCCAAGTGGTGTGGTAAACAGGACACATGCATGCCTTTCCCAAGAGTGACTTCCATGTGCGTTGGTGTGGTATGACCTTTGAACTTCCATGTGAAAGGGTCGAAGGGATCTAGGAAGGTGGATATGGGGTGGGGTAATTCCTCGATCTCTAGGTGGGTGTTGCCTAAGGTCATGGTTCCTATGGTATAACCTGGGTCATGGATGAGGTGGGCTTGGCCCAACATGGTGGGTGAGGGTAGGAAAGGGTGGGTGGTGGGTGATGCGGGTGGGTCACATGGGTACCCGAGCTCCCAAAGGAAGGGGTCAAAGGGGTCGTGGAATGGGCTTCCTAGGGATAAGTGCTCTATGTCTTCAAGATCTTCACAAGGTGGGTCATCCTCATCTATTGGGATGATTGGGCCAGTGTAGTGAGTGGGTGGGTTGGCCAATGTCCTTGGGATCTCAATGGTAGGGGAGTGGACCGAGATGGGTTCTTCCACCATGGAGAGAAGGAAAAGGAGGTCGCTAGTGTAGCAACTAACAGTGCAAACCGAGGTGATAGACCCGACGTATGGGTGGATGAGATCAAGGCTCTTGGGTCGGTCCGCCCCTAGGGTCAACAAGCAAGTCAAGTCTAATTGCCACTCAAGACCCTTGAGGAGATCATCCCAACCCTCTACCTCATAGTTGGATTGGATCATGGTGTGAAAGGAGGGGAGGGGCACAATTTCGTATTGATGTCCCATGGGTGAGAGGTGTGGGGGTGAACTAGGGATGGTGGGGCCTCGCCTGAGCCATTGGAGTATGGACTCATTCACGGTGAGGGTGCCATGAGTGGTGGTGGTTAGTTCTTGAAGGACCGGGCTAGGAGAGGTGAATGGAATGGGAAGCTCTTGGATTTTCTCTATGGCGGGAGGTGGGTTCGGATTGGTACCCACCTCTTCTTGAGTGGGTGTGTGGGCCATGGTCTCCTCTACCAAGGGGCTAGGACAATCATTTTGGGGTGGGGTGATGGTGATAGCCGGTGTGTGGGGCTCCGGTGGATGAGGGAACAATTGGTTGTTGAAGCAAAAGGCTCCTGGGATGTGTGGTGGGTGCACAAGACCCGACCGACGGGTGGGGTCGATGACGGCATTCCTTTCATCAGGCCATTGCTTACCTAAGATTATGCAAGGTCCTGCCAAAGTACCTACTTGACACCAAGCCCCATCAAAATATTTATTCTTCCCAAACCATTTATGAAATTCAACAAAGACTTGGTCTCTGTTGTGCACAATTTGTCCGGTCCTAGAAAGGGTGGCTACGATATCGGGGGATACCCAATTATCTTCTACCATGTCAATGAAGTCAATTTCTGTGGGGCTCCCATTGGGTAGGTATGCTCGGAATATGATGGGAAGTGGGGCCATTTGGTCCATAGACTCAATGACATTGGGGGGTAGATAGTGCATAGGGTGATCCGAAGGTTACTCTAATACAAGGGTGCCCATGGACTAGACTCGTAGAGACAAGTCTAAAACTTGCTCTGATACCACTTTGATGTGAAACCACCTTGGGGGTGGCAGCCACTCGACCAATGCCCCTTGGACCTATCTATGCAAGCAATCGAACCGAACAGCGGATTCACTCAAGCGGGTTCACCCGCGTCGCGCACACCCAGGTCCGTAGGTAGACCGGCGATGATGGTGAACGTCCGAGGTTGGACCTTGGGGTTCCAGAAGTATGGATAGCTTGGGGAGGACCCCAATGGGCCAGGGATGCCCAATCCAACGGGCGGCTGGCACGCCGAGGGTGTGGGTTGTAGGGTGTGCTCTCTCACAACTCGCTTCGCGGTGGTCACTCAATTTGATTGGTTTTGGATCGGGCGCTCACTCGCCATCCGACGGAGCTAAAAGACAATACTAATTAAGCAATGATAAACTAGCATAGGAAGTGACTAGGAACTCACCTAATCGGCGTGAAGACGCCAAAACCGGTCGGAGATGAGGCGAGCGGGGAAGCGTGGGTACGCCACCCGCACGCTACGTCGATGAAGCTTCAACCTGTACCAGTCAATTACATACACTACACCCCACATAGGAAGGTTGAACTAGGGGTGGAGGAATGAGAATTATATGCAAACACTACCTCCATGCAGGGAGGGGCTTTAAGCCGGCCAGGCGTGGGTGGGGGAGCTAAGCTAAACCCGATTCGCCGAACCGAGCCGGTTCTATCCGCTCAGGAACAGCAGGACAGGGGGTCGATGACGATGCCGCCACGAACTCCACCGACTTCAGAAAAAGATGGGACCAGTGCCAAAATTACCTGGGTTGGCCCAGGAAGATGCCCAAATTATTGGGGAATTTTATGATGCCAACGGTGGCCAAGGCAGAGTCGGGATTAGAGTGGTCGGACCTGACTCTGGTGGTCCTGGAACTACTACTACTGGAAGAAGTGGCAGCCATGAACACTCCCAAGGTCCGATACGGGCAGGACCAGCACCATTGCGATCATGCATGGGTCCCCTTCGATCAAAGACCAGCGGGAACATCGGAGAAGGCTAGAGTAGACCACGGGAACCAAAATGGTGAGGAGGGTCGTATCTGGCTCAGAGGAAGTCGACCTGCGCACTTCGGGTAGAAAAATAGGAACTCTATGCTCCGGGCTCCAAATGACTCCCTTCTTGTTGGTGCTGACAGGGGGCTTGGAGGAGAAGATCTCAGCGAAAGAATCGCATCCAAACTCGCACAGGAGCGGCCGTGGTTGCGCCTGCACTCGGGCTCAGGTTCTCTGCTGGAGCGGCCTTGCACAGTTGAGGGAAAATGGTTCTTCCGGGCAGAACGAACGTCTGATGGATGCGAGACCACCTCGCCTAAGAATCTCTCTGGACGAGCTTTCCAGCAATATAAGATACACCAACTGAAAATGCCCGATGAAGATGTGGCAACCTCTGCAACTCGGACCCTTACTGTTGTCTGCGAACTGGCATGAACAGGGTGGTGATAGATGATGGGAATTGGGGTATATGGGAGGGGAAATGGGATGGTTGAGTGTGGGGGCAACCCCTAGCTGTGAGGGGGTCTGGGAGGGGGCGAACCAAGGTCAGGGAGGGGGAGAATGGGTGCTGGAAGGGGGTCTAGTAGGTGGTGGGAGGTGAAGCTGCGAATTTGGGTTGGGAGGGAGAGAGGGAGGGAGAGATCTCTCTCCAAGGTTTGAATGTGGATTAATGGGGTGGTAAATGGGGACCTTGGGGATGGGAAGGGTTGTGTTGGGGAGTGAAAGGGTGGCTTGGGGAGAGGGATTCTCTCTTGGGATGGTGGGGTGTGTTGGGAAGGGGAAAGGTTACTTTGGAAGGGGGAGGGAGTAATGGGTGGAGTTAATGTTCTCCAGGGAGGTGAAGGGTCTCTAGATGAGGTGGAGGGTTATGGATGAGGTGGAGGGTGATGTGGAGGAGAGAGGAGAGGAGAGAGAAAGGGGCACAACTTTTAGAGAGAGAAAGTGAAGGAGAGAGAAAATGGTGCAGGAGAGAGAGAGAGAGGGGGGTATGTGGAAGGCTTCTCACCCTCACACTTTTGGCTTCTCACCAAAGGAAACACACAAGGAATTTCTGGAATTTCTCAAATATTCATTCATTAGCTTCAAATGGTGGGAGTAGGGTCCTATTTATAGGATTCCCACAATTTAACATAAGTCCCTGACTTTTGGACTATTAACAAGAAACAAAGGGGAAGGGGGCGCCCATGGGCCTAGCCCATTGAATTGGTCCCATTAGCCTACTTAGTTAACCCTATGACTCAAGACTTAGGTAAATGACCCTTATACCTAGGTACTGGACTCAAATAAAAGAAAAATTACGGTTTATGACTCAAATAAAATATAAAGATTACATGCCAAGACTAAATAAATGTGGCGAACAAGATGAAGCACAGTTGGTGAGTAGCGGGACCCTCGGAAAAATGTGGAGTGGTAGGAGATGTCCCCATCATCGAGGATAAGGTCCGCTACCTGGACAACGTCCTCCTCGCCGTGAAGAATCACGACCTCATCTACGACGACTAGGACTTCCATGCTCTGTTCTCCAAGGAAATCATGGAAGCCCACATCCCACCGAAGCTCTAGTTGCCGTCCTTCACCCCATATGATGGCACTACCGATCTGGCCAACCACATGCACAGCTTCGAGTCCCACCTGGTCTTCCACCGGGCCTCAGACGCTGTGAAATGTCTGGCGTTCGTTACGACTCTCTGAGAGAACACCCGGGCTTGGTTCGAGTCCATGCTGGTCGGGACTATCTCCTCCTTCCAGCAGCTGAAGAAGCAGTTCAAGGAGAACTTCATTGGCTGCCGAAAGGTAGCCATGTCGGTAGTGACCCTGTTCGCTCTCAGGCAGGGGTGATAAGAGATGTTGTGAGACTTCGTCTCCCATTTTTGCGTGGAGGCACTCCGGATCCCACACTTCGACATCAGCATTGCCACCACTACACTCACTCAAGGGACGTGGGACCATATTCTTCGATGAGCACTCGGAGTCGAAGCCATGGCGACCCTCACTGAACTCCTCACCCTGGCACAGAAGCATGCGTTGTGCGAGAAAAACACTGCGGCCCTGGGCCGCGCGGTTAGAACCGAACGATCCGACCGAAGGAGATCTGCCGACTCGCCACGTGAAGGGAGGAACAAGCGGGAGCGACGGGATCGGGATCGCCGCGACCGCCCAGAAAAAGAAAGGAACAATTATCACAACTACATGCCCCTAACGACTCCTCCTAACCAAATCTTGATGGAAATCTGGGTGGAGCCATTCCTCAAGTGGACTCCCTAGATGAAGTCAGATCCGAGTTCGAGGAGCAGGAAGAAGTACTGCCGCTTCCATCGCAACCACAGCCACGATACGGCGGAATGCATCAACCTAAAGGACGCCATTTGGACCTTGTCCGGCGATGGCTCCTCAGCAAGTTCATCGCCAAGGCCGCGGAGAAGCGACAACGGACCCCTCCGCCCATCAACAACCGACCCAATGGGAAGGAGATCATGATGATCTCCGGGGGGCCAGCCTCGGGCGGAGACAGTGCGACCAGAAGGCGGTGATGCGCATCAGCCATCAACACTCTGGAGCAAGGCGACAGCACCCAACGGGAAGCTGCCGCCCGGGAACACCTGAAAGATCTCATCGTCTTCTCTGACGATGATTTAAACAGTGTAACCACTCCCCATTCTGATGCATTGGTGGTCTCAGCCACCATTAATCAATGTACTATATGCCGTATTTTTGTTGATAATGGAAGCGGTCCCGATGTTATATCGTACGACTGTCTTGTGCTTATGGGTGTAGACTTATCCCGAATCACGCCATTGCACACACCATTGTATGGCTTCTCCGGTACAACGGTCCGCCCGGAGGGGCGCATCTCGCTGCCGATTACTTTCGGGACTGCGCCAAGGGATGTAACCTTCTTGGCGGATTTCATTGTCATCCGCGTGATGACCGGGTATAACATCATCATAGGGCGAGGATTCCACGGCACCCTTCGAGACGTCCTCTCCTCGTATCACCAGAAACTCAAGTTCCCCACTCCTCGAGGAGTAGGCGAAGTCCGAGGAGATCAAAGGGAGTCCAGAAGGTGCTATCTCATTTCGACGCGTGATCAACAGCCGAGGAGACACCGCCCAGAAAGAAGGCTAGGATAGAAGACCCAGGTTCGAGCACGAGCACCCCAGCAAAAGACCTATACCTCATCCAAGTGGGAGAAGACCCAAGCAAAACGCTGAGGATCAGAGCTACCCTATCCGAACACGATAAGAAAGCTTACATAAACTTCCTCACAGCCAACCAGGATGTGTTCGCTTGGTCCGAGGATGAACTCCCTGGAATCCCACCAGAGATCATTACGTACCAACTTAGGTTGGATCCAAGATACCGCCCGGTCCAACAGTGCCGAAGACGATGTAACCCCGAGCGACAGGCCATCATCAGGGAACAAGTGAGCGAAAAATTACGCTCAGGGCTACTCCGACCCACCTGGTACCCGGATAGGGTAGCGAAAGTAGTCCTCGTCCTTAAGAGCAACGGGAAGTGGCGAATGTGCATAGACTAAACTGACCTCAACAAAGCTACACCAAATGACAGCTTCCCTATGCCACGAATCGACCAACTGGTTGATGCTACGGCCGTCCATGAAATGTTGAGCTTCTTGGATGCCTACTCTGCGTATCACCAGATCAGCATGCACGAACCCGACCAAGACAAGACAGCGTTCATCACCAACCACGGCATGTACTGCTACACACGCATGCCGTTCGGATTAAAGAATGTGGGAGCTACCTACCAACATCTCATCAACCACATGTTTGATGCACAGATCGGCCGCAATATGGAGGTTTACATCGACGACATGCTCGTCAAGAGCCCCCGAGTAGCCGAGCACCTGGAAGACCTGGCAGAGATGTTCACAACACTCAGGGAATACAATATGAAACCCAACCCAAACAAGTCTGCGTTCGGTGTAAGATCAAGAAAGTTCCTCGGCTTCCTTGTTACCCATAGAGGAATAGAGCCGAACCCTGACCAGATCCAAGCGGTACTGGAGATGAAGCGACCAGCATGAGTAAGGGACGTACAGTGCCTCACCGGCCGCATTGCTGCCCCAACTCGGTTCCTGTCCCGAGCAACTGAGAGATGCCTTCCCTTCTTCCGACACATCAAGCAAGCCAACAAAGCGCCAGAGGAGAAAGAGCAGATCGAATGGGATCAGGAATGTGAGCAGGCGTTCGAAGAGCTAAAGCGTTACCTAGCAACCCCTCCCGTACTCTCAAAGCCACAAAGGGGAGAGCAACTACTCCTATATCTGTCGGTGACTCCGAGCACGATGAGCGCGGTACTCACCCGAGAGGAAGGTAACATCATGAAGCCCGTCTACTATGCGAGTCGGGCATTACAAGGGCCAGAGTTCCGATACTCACGGATTGAAAAGTTCACGTTGGCTCTAATCACGGCCACCCGCAAGCTGCGACCGTACTTCTTGGCTCACCCAATCACCATCCTTACAATCAACCTCTGCGACAAATTCTCCAGAACCTCGACGCATCAGGAAGGTTGATCAAATGGGCTATAGAGTTGGGTGAGTTCGACATCAAATTCCTCCCGAGGACTACGATCAAGGCTCAAGCCCTCGCCGATTTCATCGTCGAGTGCACAATACTCGCAGAAGATCTACCCGAGTAGTCTTCCGAGCCAACCTGGGAGCTATATGTCGACGGGTCGTCCTGCGCCACTAGCAACAGAGCAGGGCTGGTCCTATTATCACCGGAGGGGATAGAACTTCAATACGCCCTTCGCTTCAACTTCTCGACCACAAACAACGTGGCTGAGTATGAAGCACTTCTCTCGGGGCTACGCATGGCAAAACACCTAGGGCGACCAGTCTACGAGCATACAGTGACTCCATGATCATCGCTAACCAAGTCAGGGGAGAATTCGAAGCACGCGAACTGGCCATGATAATGTATCTAGAGAAGGCCAAAGCTACGGCAAAGGAATTCTCCCTCTTTGAGATGGTCCACATTCCTAGAGAAGAGAACGTCCGACTAGATGCATTGTATCACTCGGCGTCAGCCACTGCAATGTCCAATTTGAGATCCATCTTGATAGAGGAGCTGACAGTGCCAAACATAGAAGAGCCGACACCCCAGGTAAATGCCATCAACTATGAATCATCATGGATGGATCCCCTCTTGGATTTTCTCCTATGACAACAACTCCCAAGCGACCGCGCTGAGGCCCTCCGCATACGAACATTAGCAACACATTTCACATTGGTCGATGGCCGACTGTGACGCCCCAACTCGTAAACTCGGTCTAGTCGTAAAGACTCATGTCAGATCCTGATCAAAATGTCACAGTGGGACAACCTAAACGGTACATTTTGGTAAAGAATTTCACATAAATATTGAGATATCATTGCAGCGAAAATAAGATTTCTCGATCAGTCAGCTTATAGTCAAATGACTTCATCCACATAGATCGAAATAAACACTACAAGAAAAGGTGCTGTTAGCGACGGGAATTTTAAATGGAATTATTTGAGTCTCAATATCCGTCTGAATTTCAGACGGATAGATTCCGTCTGAAATTCCATCTCTATTTCAGACAGATAATTATCTGTCGCACTATCCATCTCAATTTGAGACTTATATTCAGACAGAAACTATTCCGTCGGAAATGTCATCTGAAATGCCGTCTGAAAAGCATGAAATCCCCCGCCCAAATCGGCTCCTCCCCGCCACTCCCTGTCACTCACTTCCCCCCACTCCCCCTTTCATATTCTTTTTCGTCCATCTCCCTACCGCCGTCGCCGCCGCTGCCGCCGTCGATGTCCTCCCCGTCGTCCCCGGCCGTGGTCGTCCTCACCGTCCTCGATGGCCGGCCAAAACTAACCGTCACCATCCTCACTTTGATAGGTAAACCCTCTTGATTCCTCTCCCTCTCCCTCTCTCTGTAACACTCTCCCTCTCCCTCTCTCTGTAACACTCTCCCTCTCCCTCTCCCCCTCATAGTCTCCCTCACTCCCTCTACCTCTCTCGCTCCATCACTCCCTCTCACGCACACACTCGGCAGAGGAGGCGCTCACCCGGCAGAGGAGGTGCCGGCCAGGGGTGGTCAACCCCCTCCCTCTCCCTCTCCCATTCTCCCTCCCCCTCTCACGGTCTTGTCCCTCTCCCTCTCTGTGTTGGCAACCCCCCGCCCCCTCCCTCGCCCTCTCTCCCTCTCTAGTTGGCCCCCCTCCCCCGCACAAACACACGCACACACGCACACACAGACACAGACACACGCTCCGTTGGCCCCCCTCCCCCTCCCTGCACCCGCCCTCTCTCCCTCTCCCGTTGGCCTCCCTCCCCCTCCCTCCCTGCTCCCGCCCTCTCTCACCCTCACTATGTGAATTAGATAAATTAATTTTGTTTTATTTTATTTAATATATTTTTTATTCATGGTAGGATAATCGATCGAGAGGACGAGAATGAAAGAATCAGGGTTTTTTTGTGAATAAACAGTAAGTAAAAAATTGATTTTATTTTTATATGTTGTTTCAATTTATTTTAATTTCTATAATCATAAATAGATTTATTGTTAGGGTAATGGGAGGGGCAAATAAAGCATGTAAATTAATTTATTAATTAGAGTTTTTGGTAGTGTTACATCAATGTTAATCAAATGTAGGTATTCTTTGGATTCGGGAAAAGGAAGGTTTTTATTTATGACGAGAAATCTAGCGGAGTAGTTGGGCGATGAATAACGGTGGCTCTAGGGATGATAGCTAGTGGGCGGACCGATTCAATGAACTTTCATATTCGAGTACTAATACTTTCTGCAATGCTCAACATAGGTGTGATCTTTTAACTCCGCTTAATACATAACACATACATCTAATTGTACTAACCCAGATTAATTATAGTACATACTACATTCATCGAATTCGCACAACCGTAGATTAATAAAAGTGGAGTATGAAAGAGGACACGATACAAGTACACACGATGATATATGCAGCGAGTATTTCTCAAATGTAGTTAAGATCCAATGTTTGTGGAGTATATATCCACCTTCAAATCTAGTTAATTTTTTTATCTTTCTCCCTTTCCCTCCTTCACTGACGTCCCATCCTCTATCTCACTTACTCAGTCTCTTTTTTATAAATACCTTAATTACAGACACTCAAGTCTCTCTCTCTCTCTATATATATATATACTTGCCAGAATTATACTCTCTCTCTCTCTCTCTAGTTCATTGCTGTGATGAGAGAAGGTTCCCCACCCTTCTATAGGTAGGGAAATGAGAGTGTTACATTTTTTTTCTTTGAATGTTATTTAATATATAAGTTAGATGTAAGATGAGGTATGTCTTTATGGGAGGTTTTCATATGTAGAAAAATCACCTCGAGAATAATGCTCATTAGTTTGTAAGCGTTGACAATATACATGTAGGAAAAACTTTGCATTTAGGGTCAATAGTGATTTGCACATGCGGGTAGCTTCTTACGCACACAGAGAGAGAAAATGAAGTCGAATTTAAGTATATATAGCACTTTAGATTCAGAACTTGAGTGATTAAAGTACTAGTTTGGTTTTACATATTTTAATAGTTTATTCATTACAGTTGGAATGAGAACAAATTAAAGATGTCCCGTTTTCGGACGCCTAGGACAAGTGTCGACTCTTGGAGTATACTCTTGTTCACGGGTGTTTTGTCAAATAACAAAATCTGAACACATATTTCCAGAACTGAAAAAGGCCTTAAGCAATTCTCTTAAACTTCTCATATTTCCCGAAGTATCCTAGAAGTTTTTTCTATCTGGGACTCAGACATAATAGCACAGTGAAATCAATGTGTCCTGGCAACTCATCCAAGAATTCGCCATTGTAGTAGTGCAAGACATCTCTGGTCATCTCCCGAAGGTCCTTTATGATAGAAATTCTCAATTTACAATGATCTTCGTTTTGCAATGTTTCTTCCACTATATTAAAGAAATCTGCCTCTACATCATCTTTCAGGTGCCTCCTACTGCCACCTGATATACATGCTCTACTCAGGATACTTTCGTCTCATGGCATCTCGTGATGAGTCTCATGGCATCTCGTGACGGTATATCTTGGGAGCTACACATTGGCAAGTAGAGAAACTTCCTTTGTATGACTTGTACTCTGTTAAGGCTGACAATAGATTCAGCAGCTTGATGTTCTCAAAAATGGGAGGAGAACATGAGTATTCGTTTCTTGGGCTATAAGCAGTTTTCTAGAATTATGTGTGATGTAGGAGACGAGATAGGGGTTGCATGTCAGGAGAGGTTAGTAAAGGTCCCTAGCCTTCTCATTTTAGATGAAGGTCATACTCCCAGAAATGAAGACACAAATAGTCTTTCTACGCTAGAAAAGGTGCAAACTCCCCGCAAGGTGGTCCTTTCATAGACACTATTTCAGAATCATGTCAAAGAAGTTTTTAATATATTGAATCTAGTGTGTCGTAAGTTTTCCTGAACATGGACTCATCATGACAAGCACGTGCCGAGTCCATGTTCTCAAACTTACGACGCACTAGATTTAATATATTAAAAACTTCTTTGACATGATTCTGAAATAGTGTCCCTGAAATGACCATCTTACGGGGAATTTGCACATTTTCTAGCGTAGAAAGAATATTTGTGTCTTCATTTCTAGGAGTATGGCCTTCATCTAAAATGAGAAGGCTAGGGACCTTTAGTAACCTCTCCTGACATGCAGCCCCTATCTCGTCTCTCACATCACACATAATTCTAGAAAACTACTTATAGCCCAAGAAAAGAATACTCATGTTGTCCTCCCATTTTTGAAGAACATTAAGCTACTGAGATCTATTTTCAGCCTTAACAGAGTAGAAGTCATACAGAGGAAGTTCTTCTACTTGCCAATGATGGAACTCACTTTCACGTTGGCAGAATTCCTTTAAGAATAATGATATTTAGCCAAAAAACTCTGAAGAATGCTAATGAGCATGAAAGTATTTCCTAACCCTGGTGCATGTGCCAAAATGTAGCCTCCAGGATTATCACCCACTAGGTATCTCACCAAGAAATTGAAGTCATATATCTGATGTGGCTTCATTTGTTTATTTTATCTTATTTATCTTTGATGTTGATCTGACTCAAAACTGTGGATTATTTCGCTTTGATGTTCTTCATTTGGAAATTTTTAACAATTGGATGTTATTTAACTTGTTATATGCATAATGATAATTGCCTTATTATTTAATTTTATGTTAGATAAATACATGGGGTATTTACTGTGAGCTGAGGTGCGTGGGTGCGACCTAACATTACACACACCTCAGGAGAGCGTGTTAAAATTGTGTCAATGAACCTTCCCGTTCAAGACTTTGGGATTGATGTGTATGTTCTCATTTTTGGGGCGAGAACGTATATATCTACCTCAAAGTCTTGAATTATCCAGTTAGGACAGTCTGTGAATGTTTGATCGCACTTAGGCAGTCATTTACTATATGTGTTTGTATGGTTTGTTGAGAATTTCGATTGCGTCTCCTCACTCTTCTCTGATATACCATTATTGATTTTGAGTGTTTTCTTAACCACTTATGAGTAAGTGTTTAAGAAAATTTCAAAATCAATAAATATTTTTGGTATATCGAAGAAGTGTGGGGAGATGCTGCCGAAATTTTCAGGAAATCGTGCAACACATATAGTAAGTGATTGTGCGATCAAACCTTCATGGATGGGTTAAAAAGTGATAATCTAATTAATAGTCCCTTTCCAACTGCAAATGGACTACGGCGAACGATGTGAGAAAATGATTGTGAATATTTTTAGGAGTAATGATTTCAAAGTTAGGATGTGTATTAACATTTATTGGGTGCAGGTGATAGATCGTTCATGGATGTATCGTAGAATAGTTGATCGGGTGGTGTCGGATGACTTTAAGCATGGAGTTGAGAGTTTCGTTGAGTTTGCATTGGGGAATCTCAATGCAGCAACAGACCGTGAAGGTCACATTCGATACCCTTGTTCAAATTGTAGAAACTTAAGGTGGCATTCACCATGGGATGTGCAACATCATTTGTACATGAAAGGGTTCGTGGATGGTTATACGAATTGGACGTGTCATGGTGAGGAATACTTAAGGTATGAGCCCGATAATATTACAGGCACAAGTGGGTACGTGGATATGGTTGTAGATGTTGCTAGTCCTAGTTTTAATGTTGATGAGGAACATGCATACATGGAAGAAGCGCCGAATCAGACAGCCAGAAGATTTTATCAACTACTTAGGGATGCTGATGAGCCGCTATGGGATGGTTGTAAAAAGTACACTCGGTTGTCTGCAGTGTCACAATTGTTGAATTTGAAATCTGAATTTCACATCAGTGAGACTTGTTTTGACCGTCTCCTCCTCTTGATCAAGAGTATGTTGCCTCGAGACGAGAAGTTGCCAGAAACTTATTACCGTGCTAAAAAGATGGTCAATGAGCTAGGGCTTGGATATGTGAAAATAGATGCATGTCCGAATCACTGTATGTTATATTACAAAGATGATGCAGATAAGATATCATGTTCTATTTGTCACCATGACAGATTCAAACCTAAGAGAGGGGACAATTCAAAGCAAAATGATGTACCTCACAAAGTATTACGATACTTCCCTCTTGTGCCTAGGCTACAGCAGATGTATATGTCCTCAAAGATGGCACGACATATGAAATGGCACATCGATAGAGTACGCCATGCTGATGATATAATCAGTCATCCTGCCGATGGTGAAGCTTGGACGCACTTCGGTCGTACTCATGTTGCTTTCTCAAAGGAGCCACGTAATGTTCAATTGGGTTTATGCACAGATGATTTTAATCCATTCGGTGGTTAAGTGGCATCTTATTCTTGTTGGCCAGTGTTCATGACACCGTACAACCTTCCGCCGGACATGTGCATGAAGCGCGAAAATCTATTTTTGTCCTTAGTAATTCCTAGTCCAAAAAGTCATGCAAAAAATTTGGACATATATCTCCGGCCGTTGATTGATGAGCTCAATTTATTATGGATTGATGGAGTTGTTACTTATGATGCATGTAGGAAGCAAAATTTTATAATGAAGGCTGCACTGATGTGGACAATAAGTGACTTCCCTGCATATGGAATGCTATCTGGTTAGAGCACACATGGGAGGTTAGCATGTCCTTACTGCATGGAAGATACCAAATCATTTGTATTGAAACATGGTGGGAAAGCATGCTGGTTTGATTGCCATTGGCGGTTGCTATCAACTGACCATCCATTTCGAAGGCAAAAAGACTCCTTTAAAAAAATACAGTTGAAATGGATGAAGCAGACTTGCAAAGGGTGTCGGGTCGACATATGGCGACACGGGTGTAAAATTTACCAGATGTAGTACAATTGTCTGGTAGAACACACCAACTCTCTGGCTTTGGAAAGGATCACAACTGGAACAAGAAAAGTATTTTATGGGAATTACCTTATTGGTCAACTCTTCTTGTACGACACAATCTGGATGTTATGCATACCGAGAAGAATTTTTTTTATAATGTGTTCAGTACGATCATGAATGTTAAAGGTAAAACAAAGGACAACGCCAAAGCACGTATGGACTTAAAGATACTTTGTAAACGTCCAGAACTAGAATTACAGCACGTAAATGGAAAAACTGTACAGCCTAAAGTAACTTACGTGCTTAATGATACACAGATCAAGGAAGTGTGCCAGTGGTTGAAATAGTTGAGATTTCCAGATGGATATGCATCCACCATAGCCCGTTGTGTGAATGTTAATGAGAGGAAAATATATGGTCTGAAAAGTCACGATTGTCACGTGTTCATGGAGAGACTTCTGCCCATTGCATTCCGTGACATATTGCCAAAGCCTATATGGGGAGCACTGACTGAGCTGAGTCAGTTTTTCAAGATTTTATGTGCATCAGAACTCAGAATGAGGGATGTACAAACTATCGAAGAAAATGTGGTCATAACCGTTTGCAAGCTTGAGAAGATATTTCATCTGGCATTCTTTGATTTGATGGAGCACCTGGTCATCCATTTGTCATACGAGGCTATTGTCGGAGGACCAGTACAATTTCGATGGATGTATCCATTTGAGAGGTATGTCAGAATTTTTGTTAAGTTACATGTCGTCCATGGTTGGTACATTTCATTGCCATCTAACTTGTTCTTGTAGGTGCGTGCATGAATTAAAAATGAAAGTTCGCAACAAGGTAAAGGTGGAGGGTTCGATTACTGAGGCATATATTCTTGAAGAAATATCGAACTTATGTTCCATGTACTTTGAGCCAAAGATTCTAACGCGCCGTACTCGACCTCCACATAATGATGATGGAGGAGTTGATAATTCGTCCGATCGGCTCTCCATATTTAAGCATCCTGGACGTGCGTTCGGACGTTGCTCGACGCGCACGCTCGAAGATAGAGAGTTGTATGTCGCTGAGATATATATTCTTCTGAATTGTATCGAGGTTGAACCTTATGTTGAGTAAGTTCTTAACTCACATTTCCAACGATGTCCATAAGTTGTTCATTCTTGTTCTGCAGTTCATTTAAAGTAGTAGTGTATTTATATTACAGACAATTTGATTCAGAATTAGCATAAAAATGTCCAAATATCCAGGACATGGAGATTGAAATAGAACGCGAGAAGGTTTTTGCCAAATGGCTGAGACATCGGGTTAGTGTCGATCGTTGAATATATATGTTTGTATTTATGTATGTTGAGGAGATTGAACCTTATTATAACTAATCAGAGTTTACATATAGGTTGAACAAGGTCTCATTACTGATCAAAGAGTACAACAGATCAGTTATGGCCCCTCGACGATTACACGTGCCTATCCAGGATATATTGTGAATGGATACATATTTTATACAAGGGATTATGGACGAAGTAAGTCTATGATGAACAACAGCGTATCTGTTAAGAGAAGTTTATACAACGAAGTGGAATTGGACTACTACGGTCTTCTTGATGAAGTCTTAGAACTTCAGTATTTGGGACGAGACAATCACGTATACATATTTAAGTGTCATTGGTTTGATCCTAATTTTGTCCAACATGACACAACTTATGGGATTATCGATGTCAAACATAGGTCTAAACTTAATGCCTATGAATCGTTCATTTTAGCCGCACAAGCCCAACGAGTGTATTATTCAAGCTACCCATCATCCAAGAATAAAGATTGGTGGGTAGTTTGCAGGGTTAAATCAAAACTATTTCCCACTTATGAGTTAAATATGAGTGAAAACCCCTCAAAAGTTGCCAGTACTGAATATTTTCAGTCAGACGAAGTTGGTGTTGTCGGTCGCACGTATATTAATCTGGACGAATCTGATGAGCCACTGTCATTACGTAACGGAGATGAAGTGGAAGAAGTCGATCCGACGGAGCTAAATGATGATGTTAGAGGGGAGGAGGAATCGGATGAAGAGGAAGAGTTCGAATCTGATGAGGCAAGTATGGATGACGAAGATGATGATGAGTTAGATATATCATCGGCATGATCAAGGGAAACACATTTTGATAATTCTGTAAGATAACTGTTCATTTTTGCATAATTTTTAATAACATTGGTCTAGCCTTATCTAATTGAGTATTAATATGTATTAATTGTTTTATTAGTAATAAAGAAATGGTCCGAGGAGGCCGTACTAGGAGTGGGAGGAGACAGGGTAGTGACAGGGGCTCTACTCCTTCCTCTTTGGCGTCTTCTTCGGGTACATGTATATCTATTAAAATAGTTAGCCATATAAATGTTATAATCACTTACTAGCTTAAAAGAATGTTCTTATAGGTCCAAGTATCGGCTCACGAACACCTGTTGTACAGACGCCACCCCCACCACCACCCGCTATAGGTATGTATGTTTTAATTTTTAGCAAAAAATTAGTTTTACTTATGTTTATTAATTCTTACAGGTCTCAATACCCTCCCAGTTATTTTACAGACGCCATCCCCACAACCTCCCGCTACAGGTATGTATGTTTTAATTTTCAGCAAAATATTCATTTTTCTTATGTTTATTAATTCTTACAGGTCCCAATACCCTCCCACCTATTGTACAGACGCGATCCCCACTAGCTCCCACTACAGGTATGTATGTTTTAATTTTAAGCAGAATATTTTATTTTTTTTAGAAAGCCCTACTGTAATTCATAACCATATTTGATTTTCAGTAAAATATCCGTCTGGTAACACTCTGCACAAGGATATTTGAATCACATTCAATGAGGGCCGGCTGGCTATTGATAGTTTGAAGATATTTAACTCCATCTAATGAGTTCTCTGGCTTCGGCTATGATGCTGTTAGAGAAACCTTCTGATATGATTTGAATAAAGCTTCTCAAATGGTTTGTGAATTCATGTCTGTCTGCCTTGGAATAAATCTACTGATCTGACTGAAATTGGCTCATGATTTGTCTGTCTGAAAATCCATGTTTGAATAATTTCACTGAATTACCTTATTAGTTTCAATTCACTGAACTGAATAAATGACCTGATATGGTTAAGAATGATTTTATGATTGACTGTTCCTTGCTTCTGAATAAAGATTCAGACCTTGTCTTGTGAATACTTGATTGACATCATACATTTGTTATCTTGATTTTAGATCTATATCAAATGATATGAGATGGAAGGACAAATTCTATTTGTCTGAAAGTCCATATCATGTGTTGAGGATTAACCTCCACCTAGTACCCTGAATCAAGAGGTTGTCTCAGTACTACATCTAGGGTGGTCAAGGGACAACCCAAGGACCAGATCCA
Organism: Amorphophallus konjac; assembly: GCA_022559845.1. Taxonomy (NCBI): domain Eukaryota; kingdom Viridiplantae; phylum Streptophyta; class Magnoliopsida; order Alismatales; family Araceae; genus Amorphophallus; species Amorphophallus konjac. Next base: position 212,834,142 of record CM040127.1, read on the forward strand.
TCAATCATGGCTTGTGTAGTGCCCTAGAATTGTTCTAAAATATTTTTGATATAATTAAGAATTTTCTAGAATTATTAAGGGTCTAAATGAATTAATTAATGAATATTGGGTTAAATAAATCATTATAAGGCCCAATTATGTTAAACAATTAATCCAGCATTAATAAATAAAGCCCAATAGGTTCAAGGACCAAGCCCATTAAGTTTGACCCATATTCTAGAAGGTTATTTAGCCTATTCACGGATTTTAAGGATAAATACCATTTTTATAAATAATTATATGTATAAACAAACAAAAGAGTTTGAATTTTATTGAATTCTGCGCACATGGGATGTAGCGGTCTATTGTGCGACCGCCACAGTTATGTAACGTGCCCAGCTTGGACCGTTACACTATGTCAGTTCCGTGAATGGAAGAAAGAATAAAAAGATTGGATCTTTGGGATCCTATCTGCAAGAGACCTAATTAGGAGAATGTGTAAGGTTACTAAGGACTCTTAGGGATCAGGTTCTGGCCAACTAAGGACTCTAGAATCGATCTAATCCTCAAACCCTAGTCAAAACCCTATAAATAGAATCCAGTTCTGAACTGAGCGACCCTTACTTTTGGCTCTTGAAGAAACAAGGTAAGGAGATAGAATCTCGGGTAAGTCCTTTGAAATTTTTTGTTTCTAATACTAAGGTCTGACAACTCTCAAAATTTCATGTAAGGAGGACGAGTATCCAAGGAGTTAGGATCATCGAAAGTTGCTGGTTTCATCACGCCAACCCAAGAACCTATGCGACACGGTGCTGAAGATCAGGAAATTAGAGAAGCTAAACGAGGTAATTAGAGTTAGATGCTTTAGAACATTTTGTTCCTCTTAGTTTCATCTTCATAACCTCCAAATTTCATGTCCTTAGGGTAAGAGACTGAGGAGTTAGAGCGACGTGAAGTTGGTAAAAAATCACAGGAAGAGAAGAACTAGGGCGACCCTTGAAGACTCAATTTAGAAGTATAAAGCCCAGTTAAGAGGTAGGTTATCTCATGAACGGCAAAAATATATTTTTAGGGATAAAAGCCCTCTAGTTTATTTGGATTTCATGCGTTATACTTCATGAATTTCATATTTTAGGATTAGTCTATACATTCATGCATGCCTTCAACCATAATTAAAGATAAAAGTTATCTCTTGTTATTTCATTACTACCTATGCATCTAGATGGCCTCTACTTCGTTATCATCGCTAGAATAGTTACTTATTTTGATTCTTCTTGCATGGACATAGTTCCTTATCATTATTGTCAGCAGAAGCTCTGACGGATTAAAATAGGACCGTCACATGATTGTAACAGCCTTACGATAAGTCGTCACACCCTCTGTTGTGTTTAAAAATTCTCTGTTGTCTCTGACGCACCATAACTGGAGCGTTACAACATTGTAACGGCCCCATGATAAACCTTCACAGAAAGGTAACGCCCCCATGTTAGACCGTCAGACAACTGTGTTCTGTCAACCCGAGATAGAATGGAAACCAGTCAGATTTAGTTATAAATAAGCCTAGTTAGCTAAGTTTTAACCTATTTTCATGACCTTGATATTATAAATTGACTTATGATAGAAATTGCATATTTAAAAGCATCTCTAGTTATTTCAAGCATATGTTAATTTCATTAAGCTAAACTCTATAGTTTTGTATTTACACTATGATTTTAAATGATGTAATGACGGAGTTTTTACCATGGTTTCACATCATTACACATTCTTTTCTATTTATAGAGTCAATTTCTTTAAGTACATGGCATATATTCCGGTATATGGCCATTAGTTCACACTTTGCACTATAGGAACACATTCTTGAACATGAGGACCTCTCTATTGGATATTCCTTCCAATGGACCAGGAAATCTTGTTTCAAGGCCTCTGTAATTCTCTGCGAGCCTGGGATTCCCAGTCACGTCCCGAGCGCGGAAGGAACCCAGAGATGCGTGACGAGTTTATATCGATCATGTCAATCAGAGCGTTAGTGTATTCAACACAAAGACAGAGTGTGCAAAAGTAAAGATAACCCAATCCTTTATTCAATCACAACCTCAAAGTACATCTATTACAATCCACTTAATGAAAGTGCTAAGACTCAATAAAAGAAAAAGTACAATGGTTGACTCAAGAAATTAGAAAGATAAGACTAGTAGACGCTTGGATAGACGGAGTAGCTCTAATCTCTTCACTCTTGACCTTCCCCATCCGATTGAATCTCGTCATCGAACTTACCTAAAAAATAAGGGAAAACACTAGATGAGCGAACGCTCAGTAGGAATTATATCTCAAGAGCTAGCTTGCTTTAAGTAAATTACATGTTACATGAATGCAATAAAGCTATGCATGTTTGTATAAAACGACAAGAGAGAGAGAGTATAAGAAGAGGTAATTGAGTAAACTAGCATGTCTTTCAAGAACTTATATCAATGAATGTCAAGACATTCAAGCAAGTATATTCATCATGTCATGTCGGGAAGTGGCTATCATGTTTCAAGCAAGTATATAAATACCCGTTCCGGGTCACGCAAGTCACGTCATGTCAAGTCGAGTATGAGATTGTGGAATGTCTAATCAAGCTAGTCATGCACTTCAGTACAATGCCATACCGTGATCATTACAACTCCCATGGGCACTAGTACTTTCGGGTGCTCCTCCCAGGACCTGATCGGGCCCTATATGCGCAGGCATTGATCATGTATTTTTCGACATCCACTATAGTTATAGCCAATGTGGAATTTCAAGGAATAAGCTTGTACGAACTTTTAAGGTAGATCTTGTGGAATAGCATTTCAAGGATTTGATCATGTGGTATAATGACGATAACAACGGTATAATCATGATTAACGATAAAACTAGGTGGAATCGGCTCCCTAACTCGGCACATGACGATAGGAATAAGCGCCCATATGAACATGGTCGCTCGTTCTTGTACATGATAAGGTAGATAGAATTAGGGTACACAAGTATGGTACACTATTCTTAAAGGATATGAATGGTATGGATTACCCATCACATTATTTCAAGAATATTCTCATGACATACAAACAGCATGTCGTGAGGGTCGATACACCATGTTTCTTTAGAGTGACATGGCAATTAAGAAGTGTCATGGGTTTTAAGGGTACAACCCGCTCGGCTACTTTGAGGGAATCCAAAGCTAGCGGAGTCTTACGGAGGTCTCTATGATAAAGTCACTAGTCCAAAGGAACGGAATGTCCCATGGAGAGTTCATCTATCACCGAGAGATAGTGGATAATCGATAGAAACAACATGAAACGTGGGACTATATTCACGGACTGGAATATAGTGCCTATAAAGATATGCATACATACAGATATATATATATATATATATATACTCACGGAAATCAGAAACCATGAAAATAGCGCCTTATGTCAAGTCTTCATTTTATGAATTGACGCCCTTCTCTGGGTCGTCAGTTCACATTATGACGACTGTTCACTCAGTCGTTACATACAAGTTTAATATATATAAAAATCTCAATTTTTCAGATATTATGCAATGGACGACTTTGCTTAAGTCATTCATTCTGTGAATAACGCCGTAGCTATAGGCGTCTTATACAAAACTGACGGCATGGTATATGTCGTCATTTCAATAATCAAGTGGATTTCACCGGGTATCTCACTAAGTTGACGCCTATGGGTGAGGGCGTCCATTCAATTGACGACATGGACATGGTCGTTATTTCATATGAACAGAGGCACATGGAATTTTGAGCCATAACCAAACTGATGGAAATCTCAGTTCAAGATTCAAAATTCACGAGCTTTGTGGGTTTGATGAGATCGACAGTTTACACAAAATCTGAGCTGAACCTTCTCCGAGTCAGGAAGTTTGACGGAACAAGCATCTCCGAGTGATCGGCAAGCAGCTTCATCAACAAATGCAATCAAATGGGCCATTCCATGCTAATCGTCTCATTTTATTGGGCCGTATACATGGGCCTAATGGGTCATCTCTATGAAATTTTATTCACAATAAAAGAGTCTTATTATGTATTTTAGTCTTTCGGTGTCTTTAAGTATTCCTAGGGAATCATGATAAGAAGGTATTAAGTGTTAAGGAGTCTTATTATGTATTTTGATGTTTCCGATAGGGTGTCTTTTAGTATTCCTAGGAAGTCATGATACTAAGTGGTAAGTGTCTCTTAATCTTCCTTGTATGCCTATATAAGAGTCTTGTATCCCACGGTGGAAAAACAGTGAATGAAGATCTATTTTTGGAACCCATGTGAGTCCCACGTAGGGGGACCTTTCCCCCTCCCTTATCTTCTTCCCTTCACCCCCCTGCAATTCCCATGGCCGCTAGTGCCTTTTCTTCCTTCCCTCTCCACGGGTGCGATGCCCACTTCTTCCCTTCCTCAACCACGGGTGAGTGATGCCCTTCGTCTAATTCTCTCTCTCTCTCTCTCTCTCTCTCTATCTCTCTCCAATTCTCTCTCATCCCCACCCCAAATTCGGAATCCACTCTCTCTCCTCTCTTTCACCTCTAATTAAGACCCCTCCCCCTTCCCTATACCCCTCATTTAAGTCCCCTCCCCTCCCCTAGGTAGAACTCCCACTCCCTAGGCATTCTCTCCCCTTCCCCACACAACCTTTCGTCTTCCCAGGCACCCTTTCATCTCCCCAAGGCCCAATTTCGAATTTGGGTGTTCCCTCCTCTCTCTCTCACCACCCCATTACCTCCCCACCTCCCAAAAGCACCCCCCTGCAACCCCAGCCACGTCCATCCCCCCCCCCTCCCTTAACCCAAACCCACAAATCCCTTCCATCCCCCTTAATCCCCCCTCCTCAATCAGCTCCATTCGCAGGCAGAAATCAAGCCCGAGTTGCAGTCGATATTGGGAGCAGTTCCAGGCAGAATCGGCTTCCGGGTTCTTCATCAAAAACGTACGTTGGCGAGTCTTCTGACCAGGCGAGGTGGAATCGTCCTCTTCCGAGTTCGTGAGCATCGGCAGTGGCCAATCTCCCACGACTGCGCAGGAGGCTCCTGAACCCGACCAGAAGCTGAGGAAGACCACCACCACGCCCAACCCTGACGGAATCCGACTCCGAGCTGTTCAGCAAAGTTCCTCCCCTCTCTGTCAGCTCTCAGGAACAGAAGGCGGTTCATCGATCGGAGCTCAAGGTGTGAAGTTATCAATTTCCTACCACTGTTGGGTCTTTCTGTCCACCGATCCCCTCCTCCGACCCGTCCCCACTCAACGGGACCTGCACGTCCACACCGACATCCGACTGAGGCGAGACCAGTGCCGCTGGAAAGTAGTCGTCCCCACGATTCCAACGCCACCTGCTGCGCACCAAACGGAGTTCGGGATTGCTCGTGGTGTCCATGTCAAGCCGCTGTTCAGAAGCTGCCCCTGCACAGAACCAGAACGGGGTCCCCGCTCAGTCGTCCGTGGCGACCAGGTTCGGGCGGAACCAAAATTCAGAAAAATTGTGCTGCATCCCTACCCTGTTACGAAGCCAACGGCACCAACCGCGCCTCCGGCAAAATTCCAGAGTGCGATCTACAGCCACTTCAACAGCTGCTGGTCACAGATTCCAGAACCGGGCTGATAAAAGAATTTGGAGAAATATGAAAGAAGAGTCAGTTTTATGCCCGACGTTAATTCGTTTCACATCAAGTGGTATCAGAGCTTAGGGAATCGGGCCGTCCCATCGGACCGAGATCCTGAGCTTTGAGGTTCGAGGTCGAACCTCCTCCAAGCGGAGGAGTATGATGGAAATCTCAGTTCAAGATTCAAAATTCACGAGCTTTGTGGGTTTGATGAGATCGACAGTTTACACAAAATCTGAGCTGAACCTTCTCTGAGTCAGGAAGTTTGACGGAACAAGCATCTCCGAGTGATCGGCAAGCAGCTTCATCAACAAATGCAATCAAATGGGCCATTCCATGCTAATCGTCTCATTTTATTGGGCCGTATACATGGGCCTAATGGGTCATCTCTATGAAATTTTATTCACAATAAAAGAGTCTTATTATGTATTTTAGTCTTTCGGTGTCTTTAAGTATTCCTAGGGAATCATGATAAGAAGGTATTAAGTGTTAAGGAGTCTTATTATGTATTTTGATGTTTCCGATAGGGTGTCTTTTAGTATTCCTAGGAAGTCATGATACTAAGTGGTAAGTGTCTCTTAATCTTCCTTGTATGCCTATATAAGAGTCTTGTATCCCACGGTGGAAAAACAGTGAATGAAGATCTATTTTTGGAACCCATGTGAGTCCCACGTAGGGGGACCTTTCCCCCTCCCTTATCTTCTTCCCTTCACCCCCCTGCAATTCCCATGGCCGCTAGTGCCTTTTCTTCCTTCCCTCTCCACGGGTGCGATGCCCACTTCTTCCCTTCCTCAACCACGGGTGAGTGATGCCCTTCGTCTAATTCTCTCTCTCTCTCTCTCTCTCTCTCTATCTCTCTCCAATTCTCTCTCATCCCCACCCCAAATTCGGAATCCACTCTCTCTCCTCTCTTTCACCTCTAATTAAGACCCCTCCCCCTTCCCTATACCCCTCATTTAAGTCCCCTCCCCTCCCCTAGGTAGAACTCCCACTCCCTAGGCATTCTCTCCCCTTCCCCACACAACCTTTCGTCTTCCCAGGCACCCTTTCATCTCCCCAAGGCCCAATTTCGAATTTGGGTGTTCCCTCCTCTCTCTCTCACCACCCCATTACCTCCCCACCTCCCAAAAGCACCCCCCTGCAACCCCAGCCACGTCCATCCCCCCCCCCTCCCTTAACCCAAACCCACAAATCCCTTCCATCCCCCTTAATCCCCCCTCCTCAATCAGCTCCATTCGCAGGCAGAAATCAAGCCCGAGTTGCAGTCGATATTGGGAGCAGTTCCAGGCAGAATCGGCTTCCGGGTTCTTCATCAAAAACGTACGTTGGCGAGTCTTCTGACCAGGCGAGGTGGAATCGTCCTCTTCCGAGTTCGTGAGCATCGGCAGTGGCCAATCTCCCACGACTGCGCAGGAGGCTCCTGAACCCGACCAGAAGCTGAGGAAGACCACCACCACGCCCAACCCTGACGGAATCCGACTCCGAGCTGTTCAGCAAAGTTCCTCCCCTCTCTGTCAGCTCTCAGGAACAGAAGGCGGTTCATCGATCGGAGCTCAAGGTGTGAAGTTATCAATTTCCTACCACTGTTGGGTCTTTCTGTCCACCGATCCCCTCCTCCGACCCGTCCCCACTCAACGGGACCTGCACGTCCACACCGACATCCGACTGAGGCGAGACCAGTGCCGCTGGAAAGTAGTCGTCCCCACGATTCCAACGCCACCTGCTGCGCACCAAACGGAGTTCGGGATTGCTCGTGGTGTCCATGTCAAGCCGCTGTTCAGAAGCTGCCCCTGCACAGAACCAGAACGGGGTCCCCGCTCAGTCGTCCGTGGCGACCAGGTTCGGGCGGAACCAAAATTCAGAAAAATTGTGCTGCATCCCTACCCTGTTACGAAGCCAACGGCACCAACCGCGCCTCCGGCAAAATTCCAGAGTGCGATCTACAGCCACTTCAACAGCTGCTGGTCACAGATTCCAGAACCGGGCTGATAAAAGAATTTGGAGAAATATGAAAGAAGAGTCAGTTTTATGCCCGACGTTAATTCGTTTCACATCACAAACAGGATTCTAGAGATATGAACAGAACGAGAAAAATAGGGAGAATTTATCAATATGATCATGCATTGATTATTACATCAAGGTTCAAAGTTATTAAATTTTGAACAGGGGGTATTTATTAATTAACTGTAAATTGACGACTGTCACGAAGGGCGTTAACAATCAAAATAACGCCTGTATCTAGGGCGTCATTTAATGAAAATACAGAATCAACACGAAACTGAGGTTCTTACAGTCCTATATGCATGCTTATAACTTGCTAGTTACAGGATTTTACTAAGTCTTGAGAAAACCTACCTGTGGGTAGATTTGGTTGGGCAGAACGTGAAGAATCTGAAGAAAATACGATACTCTGTTTGAAACAGAGTAACCGCGTAGAAGGAAGCAGCTTGTAATAACAACGGGGAAGAAAGACTATAGCCTTCAAGCCTTCGTGCAGCAAGGAGGAAGAAGGAAGGATGAAGAACAAGCAATGTTCTTCATGCAGTAACGGCATCAGCTCCTTCTCGTTGCAGACAACCTGCAAAAGAAAGATGAAGAATCATTAATGTTCTTCACGTTCTCTACAATCAGGTTGAAGAGAAAGAAGATGGAATCCCCACCCCAGAGGAAGAAGAAGAACTCCCTTATGTGCTCGGAACAGCACCAATAAGTTTTGACGAAGAAAAGAGCCTTCAGGGCGGCTCGATGAGAGGGGTATTTATAGGTTTTCAGGAACCCAATAAGGTTAGAATTCGATTAGAACTAAAATTTCCTTGATAGAGTCCTTACTAAACTTGATTATACACGTAGCAAAATCTTAAAACTTACCCCAGATCATATCCTCGTTCGAACATAACACAAACGGAAAATTTGAAATTGACGTCTCAGGTTGAGGCGTTATTCTTTAAATTGGCGTCCACACATGAAGTCTTCAATTCCTTCCCTTTAATCCTTTCTGGATTTTTATCTTTTTTCCTGGATGTGATCTAGGTGAGAAATTTTAAGAGTATTAATTTTCCATTTTTCTCTATTTTTCCATATAATTATTTTTCCAAAATTCGTTAGTCGAAAAAATGGCACTATTCATTAATTTGAATTCACAACTTATTCAAAGTCATCTCTTATGAAATTGACGCCCACGACCATGCCATCTTTTACATGTTGTTATTGCCTCACACCCCTGAAAGTAGCAAAATCGTGGTTATATCCTAGAAATATTTATTTATATGTCCTTTCTTATGCTATTTATACTAATTAACGACATATCCTATATCGTCTGTTTTTAAAATAACGACTGCAGTAAGAGGCGTCAATTGCGTTTGGTAATTTTTCCTTAACCTCTAAAGGACCGATATTGTATATATGCCCATTCTTTTACCCTTATATATATCTTTAATGTATTTAAATCATATATATATATATACTTCTCCCTTCTAATAAGGTTATAATATAGTAAATGTGGGATATTAAATTTTATAAATTAGTAATAAAATATAAATTGATATTTTCTTCCAGATTTAATGATTCATAATTCAATTAAAATTATTTTGTGCATCTAATGGCTACTTAAAATAACATCTTCTTAAATGTATTATAATATAATGGTAAAGTCTATGGGTCCATTTCGTAAGACTTTTCAGAATGTAAGGGGGTTATGTACAAGGTCTAAGCCTCGTTTAATTATTATATATTTATATATATTAATTTTATTTAGACTTTCTAGTCCTTTAATTTACTAGGGTTGCTACACCCTCCCCCACTTAAAAGAATTTGGTCCCCAAATTCAATCACATATAAACGTGGAGAGTGTAAAGTACATACATGTTAGAATAAGTCTGGGAATCGTTTCCTCATAGACTCCTCAGTCTCCCATGTGACTTCGTGTTCTAAACATTTACTCCATTGTACCTTAACCATGGGAATAACTTTATTCCTTAATGTTCGCACCTCGCGATCGAGGATCTTCATGGGCTTTTGCTCATAAGTGAGATCCCTTTGAGTCACCAGGTCTCCATGATCAATGATATGTGACGGATCGTGCACATATTTCTTCAACATTGATATGTGGAATACATTATGAACTTCGGACATTTGAGGAGGTAACGCGACGCGGTAAGCAACCTCACCAACTCTTTCTAGTATCTCAAAAGGTCCGATAAATCTTGGTGTAAGCTTGCCCTTAACACCAAATCTCCTTATTCCACGCCCAGGTGATATCTTGAGAAATACGTGATCTCTGACTTGGAATTCGAGATCTCTTCTTCTTGTGTCAGCATAAGCCTTCTATCTAGACTGAGCAACTTGAAGTCTTTCTCTAATCAACGAAATCTTTTCAGTGGTATCCCTTACCATGTCTGGACCTAATAGTTGTTTCTCGCCAACTTCGTCACAGCACAAAGGCGATCGGCAACTCCTTCTGTATAAAGCTTCAAAAGGTGCCATTTGTATACTTGTCTGGTAGCTGTTATTGTATGCAAATTCAACCAAAGGCAAGTGATCATGCCAGCCTCCACCAAAATCAATGATGCAAGCTCTGAGCATATCTTCAATCACCTGATTGGTTCTCTCGGTCTGACCATCCATTTGAGGATGAAAAGTTGTACTAAAGTTAAGTCTCGTCCCTAGCGAATGTTGTAGACCCTTCCAAAAGTGAGAAGTAAAACGGGGGTCTCTGTCAGACACGATTGAGATAGGTACTCCATGTAACCTGACTATCTCTTTAATGTATAATGCAGCAAGAACATCAACTGACCATCGGCTCTTGATTGGCAAGAAATGTGCCGACTTGGTTAATCGGTCTATGATAACCCATATTCCATCATGTCCTCCTTTTGATTTAGACAGACCCATATTGAAGTCCATACCGATATCCTCCCACTTCCATTTGGGAATATCAAGAGGATGTAGCTTTCCTGCAGGCTTTTGGTGTTCTGCCTTGACTTGTTGACACGTAAGACAACGAGACACAAAGTCTGTTACTTGTCTTTTCATATTGGGCCACCAGAAGGTCCTCTTCAAATCTTGGTACATTTTGGTAGACCCTGGATGAATTGTGTACTTCGATCTGTGAGCTTCATCTAAGATTTTCTTCTTTAGCTCTGGACAATTTGGTATACATGTCCTATTCCGGAACATCAATCTTCCATCCGAGGCTATCTTGAAATCAGTTTGTTCTTCCATTTTGTCTTTGATTTCTACTAGTACGGGATCACTATCTTGAAGTCCTTGTATCTCGGATAGTAAGTCTGGCAGTATGCTCATATGGGATAATGTGACACACCTACTATCCTTGTCTATGCTTATATCAAGTTTAGAGAATTGTTCTAGCAACTTCCACTCCTGAATCATACAATTGGCTAATAGTGCTCTCGGCTTTCGACTGAGGGCATCGGCTACACAATTACCCTTTCCAGGATGATATTGTATAGTGAAGTCGAAGTCCTTGAGATATTCTAGCCAACGTCTTTGCCTCATATTTAATTCCTTCTGAGAGAAGAGATACTTAAGGCTTTTATGGTCAGAGTATACAATAAACTGCACTCCATATAGATAATGTCTCCATATCTTTAGTGCAAACACTACCGCAGCCAATTCTAAGTCATGGACTGGGTAGTTCTCCTCGTGCTTCTTCAATTGGCGAGAAGAGTAGGCTATAACTTTCCCTTGTTGCATTAAAACACATCCGAGGCCAATGTAAGATGCATCAGTGTATACCTCGAACTTCTCTCCTTCGATTGGTAGAGCTAAGACCGGGGCTATAGTTAGGTGATCCTTGAGAGCTTGGAAGCTTCTTTCACATTCCTCACTCCATTCGTAACAGATCTCCTTGCGAGTTAGCCTAGTGAGTGGTACGGCGATCTTGGAGAAATCCTTGATGAATCGCCGATAGTAGCCCGCAAGACCTAAGAAACTTCGGATCTCGCTAGCATTAGCTGGTCTTTCCCAATTCCTGACATCTTCAACCTTTGATGGATCTACGGATAAACCGTCTTTTGATATAACATGCCCCAAGAAGGATACTTCTTCTAACCAGAATTCACATTCGCTGAGCTTTGCATATAATTGATTCATCCTCAATATCTGTAATGCAATCCTCAAATGTTCCTCGTGCTCTTCATTGGTCTTTGAATAGATCAGTATATCATCAATGAAAACCACTATGAATTGATCTAGATGAGATCTGAATATACTGTTCATCAACTGCATAAAGGCAGCAGGGGCATTTGTTAGTCCAAAAGGCATAACAACAAATTCGTAGTGCCCATACCTGCTTCTGAACGCGGTCTTATATATATCCTCGTCTTTGATCCTTAGTTGATGATATCCCGACCTGAGATCAATCTTCGAAAAATACTTGGATCCAGATATTTGATCAAATAACTCATCGATTCTCGGCAGTGGATACTTGTTCTGGATAGTGAGATGATTCAACTGTCGATAGTCGATACATAACCTCATGGATCCATCTTTCTTCTTTACAAATAGCACAGGTGCTCCCCACGGGGAAGTGCTTGGTCTAATAAAACCTTTCTTGAGAAGTTCCATCAATTGTTCCTTTAACTCCTTGAGTTCGGCGAGAGACATCCTATATGGTGCCTTAGAAACTGGACCAGCACCAGGGATCAAGTCGATGGTGAAGGCCACTTCTCTTTGTGGGGGTAATCCAGGCAAATCTTCCGGAAACACGTCCGGAAATTCTTACACAACTGGGATGTCTTCTAGCTTAGTCTCCTTAATGGTGACAAACGCAAGGAAAGATACACATCCTTTCCTTATTAGCTTGCTAGCTCGGAGAGCCGAAATGAGAGGTGACTTGTTCTGACTCTTTGGACCAATATATGCTAGTTCCGGGAATTCCTTGAAAGTAACCTTGCTATTATGGCAATCCACCGTTGCCTGATACATGGATAACCAATCTGCTCCTAATATGACATCATATTCCTTTAAATCTAGGCATATTAGGTTGATAGGAAAATTTCTACCCTTTACCCAGACTTCACAATTCTGATAATGATGAGTAATATCAGTTTCGTTTCCGAGAGGAGTAGATAAAACTATTTTTATCCATTCCGATTCCATAGGTAATGGATCAGCAAACCTCTTGGAAATAAAAGAATGTGATGCACCCGTATCAAATAAGACATGTGCAGACTTGGAACAAACTTTCAGTGTACCTTCTACCAGTCCGCCTTCATCTTGTTCTGCCTCCTTAATAGCTTGGAGACGCGCATTCTTTGTCACTGGGCGCTTCCCGTCACCGGCTTGATCATTGAGTAGGGGACAGTCGGGAATCCGATGATCACGGCTCCCACAACGGAGACACGCTCTAAGTTTCCTCCAACATTCTTCGCCCTTGTGTCTGGCCTTGTCACAGTGTCTACACACCACTTTAGAAGGTGTGGTGGTGATGGAGAACGGCTTGTTAATCTTTTTGACTTTCTTCTCCTGAGAAGACTCTCCTCCATTACTTGGCCTTTTCTTGTTGAAATTGGGTTTGAAGGAACCCGAACTAGTGACCTGTTCCTTCTTATCCTTCTCACGGATCCTATCAGATAGCTCTGTGGCATCTTCTAGTAACTGAGCTCGGCGTACCATCTCCGAATAGACCTGTATGTCCATCGGTGCTAGCTGAGTGATAAACTGGAACCTGAGCCCATTTAGAAACCTTCTAGCTTTCATCTTCTCAGTGCTAACTAAGTGTTTAGCGTACCGAGACAGCCTTGAGAACTGCGCCTCATATTCAGCCACCGATAATGATCGTTGCTTAAGTGCGGCGAATTCAACAACTTTCTTTTCTTGAACTCGGTCCGAAAAATATTTATTGTTGAAATGTTCAACAAACTCTTCCCAAGTAACTTGTCCTTGATCTAATGTGGCTTCTACCGACTCCCACCAATAGCGGGCGTCCCTTTCTAATTGCAATGTTGCTAATAAGACCTTCTCTTGGTCCGTGCATTGCATAACCCGAAAGATACGTTCGGTCTCCCGGATCTAGTGCTCGGCGTCATCCGGATCAGTGGATCCCATGAACATAGGAGGGTTCATGTTCATGAAGCTTTGGTGGAGATTTCCTGCTCCACGATGTGCACCTCCTTGTGCCACTTGTTGAAGTGCCTGGGTCATGCCTTGCAGAGTGCGTTGCATGTTGCGCCACTGGGCACGTTCAGCAGCCATTGTCCTACAATTACAATAACTATATTAATATGTGATAATGTTCAAAGGTTTTTGATTCTAAGTTAACTTAACCCTTGGTTCTACCCAATCTCACCGGTTAAAAGTTTTAAACCTATCCTTGGACTTGGGTTTCCTAGGAATTGAATATCATAGGCTCTGATACCACAAAAACTATCACGTCCCGAGCTCGGAAGGAACCCGGAGATGCGTGATGAGTTTATATCGATCATGTCAATCAGAGCGTTAGTGTATTCAACACAAAGACAGAGTCCGCAAAAGTAAAGATAACCCAATCCTTTATTCAATCACAACCTCAAAGTACATCTATTACAATCCACTTAATGAAAGTGCTAAGACTCAATAAAAGAAAAAGTACAATGGTTGACTCAAGAAATTAGAAAGATAAGACTAGTAGACGCTTGGATAGACGGAGTAGCTCTAATCTCTTCACTCTTGACCTTCCCCATCCGATTGAATCTCGTCATCGGACCTACCTGAAAAATAAGGGAAAACACTAGATGAGCGAACGCTCAGTAGGAATTATATCTCAAGAGCTAGCTTGCTTTAAGTAAATTACAGGTTACATGAATGCAATAAAGCTATGCATGTTTGCGTAAAACGACAAGAGAGAGAGAGTATAACAAGAGGTAATTGAGTAAACTAGCATGTCATTCAAGAACTTATATCAATGAATGTCAAGACATTCAAGCAAGTATATTCATCATGTCATGTCGGGAAGTGGCTATCATGTTTCAAGCAAGTATATAAATACCCGTTCCGGGTCACGCAAGTCACGTCATGTCAAGTCGAGTATGAGATTGTGGAATGTCTAATCAAGCTAGTCATGCACTTCGGTACAATGCCATACCGTGATCATTACAACTCCCATGGGCACTAGTACTTTCGGGTGCTCCTCCCAGGACCTGATCAGGCCCTATATGCGCAGGCATTGATCATGTATTTTTCGACATCCACTATAGTTATAGCCAATGTGGAATTTCAAGGAATAAGCTTGTACGAACTTTTAAGGTAGATCTTGTGGAATAGCATTTCAAGGATTTGATCATGTGGTATAATGATGATAATAACGGTATAATCATGATTAACGATAAAACTAGGTGGAATCGGCTCCCTAACTCGGGTGCCATGACGATAGGAATAAGCGCCCATATGAACATGGTCGCTCGTTCTTGTACATGATAAGGTAGATAGAATTAGGGTACACAAGTACGGTACACTATTCTTAAAGGATATGAATGGTATGGATTACCCATCCCATTATTTCAAGAATATTCTCATGACATACAAACAGCATGTCGTGAGGGTCGGTACACCATGTTTCTTTAGAGTGGCATGGCAATTAAGAAGTGTCATGGGTTTTAAGGGTAGAACCCGCTCGGCTACTTTGAGGGAATCCAAAGCTAGCGGAGTCTTACGGAGGTCTCTATGATAAAGTCACTAGTCCAAAGGAACGGAATGTCCCATGGAGAGTTCATCTATCACCGAGAGATAGTGGATAATCGATAGAAACAACGTGAAACGTGGGACTATATTCACGGACTGGAATATAGTGCCTATAAAGATATACATACATACAGATATATATATATATATATACTCACGGAAATCAGAAACCAGGAAAATAGCGCCTTATGTCAAGTCTTCATTTTATGAATTGACGCCCTTCTCTGGGTCGTCAGTTCACATTATGATGACTGTTCACTCAGTCGTTACATACAAGTTTAATATATATAAAAATCTCAATTTTTCAGATATTATGCAATGGACGACTTTGCTTAAGTCATTAATTCTGTGAATAACGCCTTAGCTACAGGCGTCTTATACAAAACTGACGGCATGGTATATGTCGTCATTTCAATAATTAAGTGGATTTCACTGGGTATCTCACTAAGTTGACTCCTATAGGTGAGGGCGTCCATTCAATTGACGACATGGACATGGTCGTTATTTCATATGAACAGAGGCACATGGAATTTTGAGCCATAACCAAACAGGATTCTAGAGATATGAACAGAACGAGAAAAATAGGGAGAATTTATCAATATGATCATGCATTGATTATTACATCAAGGTTCAAAGTTATTAAATTTTGAACAGGGGGTATTTATTAATTAACTGCAAATTGACGACTATCACGAAGGGCGTTAACAATCAAAATAACGCCTGTATCTAGGGCGTCATTTAATGAAAATACAGAATCAACACGAAACTGAGGTTCTTACAGTCCTATATGCATGCTTATAACTTGCTAGTTACAGGATTTTACTAAGTCTTGAGAAAACCTACCTGTGGGTAGATTTGGTTGGGCAGAACGTGAAGAATCTGAAGAAAATACGATACTCTGTTTGAAACAGAGTAACCGCGTAGAAGGAAGCAGCTTGTAATAACAACGGGGAAGAAAGACTATAGCCTTCAAGCCTTCGTGCAGCAAGGAGGAAGAAGGAAGGATGAAGAACAAGCAATGTTCTTCATGCAGTAATGGCATTAGCTCCTTCTCGTTGCAGACAACCTGCAGAAGAAAGATGAAGAATCATTAATGTTCTTCACGTTCTCTACAATCAGGTTGAAGAGAAAGAAGATGGAATCCCTACCCCAGAGGAAGAAGAAGAACTCCTTTATGTGCTCGGAACAGCACTGGAGAGGGGGATTCCTGCAGCCCACTCAAAGAGCCCAACTTGGCCCAACAGGGCCCAACGAGGCAAGCTCGCCCAAGTGATAGCCCACAGGGCCCACTCAGAAAAGCCCAATAAAACAATGCTCGAGGAAACAACTCTCCTAGGCAGCCCCAATGATGCGGGACGGACACGGGAGACGACACTATTAGGTGCCACCCTCAGACTCTAGATGAAGACGTGACCAGCATCACACACCAGGGAGGCACTAAGCCCGACACTACGAGCTCCTAGTGGCAAAACGTCGCTAACAGAAGTGGAAGCTCACTCGTCATCCCAAGGGAGGGAAAGCGCAGACCGTGCGCGGTTAAGGAACCAGCGGAGGTCAAGGGTAGTCCGACTCAACTTCCGGACTCGGATCGAGTCACGGGACGGGTCACTCTCACTCTCACAGCGGTGACATGGACACACAGGCTAGTACCTACACTCTCGACAGCGGCAAAAGACCGTATACTAGCTAAGCAAATGAACGCCAAGAAGTTAAGACTTTACCTCCACGCACCCGGCGTGGCGAAGACAACCTCGGCCAATCGCGGACTCCCGGTTAACACAATTTTACAGAAATACAATAATTTGACCCACTCCACGCAGGGAGGTAAAAGGTCACATGCGGGGCCCGGGAATCACGCAAATTAGGTGGACGGGCAGCATCTTGATGTCGCCCGACGGTGCCGAACTCCGCATTTTCGTGCTTTCCGAACGGCGGGTTCTGCGGGTCCGTGGGGCCCACGGGTGGCGTTGGCCTCCGGATCTGCAGGAGTGGGTCCCACTGTGGTGGGGACCCCTGGTGGCACGCCTCCACGGAAGGCGGTCGGCCAGGAACACCGACCGGTGGCCGAACAACTCCAATCTCCAAGCTTTTGGAATGCTGCCCACAGATTTCTGCTTGCTGTTTTCAGGTGCGCGCTCCGACGAAAATGGCCGTTGTGATCAGCCCCGTCGCCGGAATGGGATGAAACCAGCGCCGTTGGAAAGAGGACTCAAAATCCTCCAACCTAGGGCCAGTGGATTCCTCTGAACCTGCGCGGACATTGGGATTCAGACTTCGAGCTCTTCTTCAAAGTTGTAGATATTTAAACCACGAAGCTGGGACAATTTTTGGAATTGTATTTGGAGGTGGTGGAGATTTGATATGATTTTTGGAGTGACTAGTGGTCGGATCTGGGAACAGCAAAATAGAACTGTAGATGGGACTGAGAACGAATTTTGGAAAATATGAGATGGACGAACTAGAAATTTAGAAAAATTGTGGATGAAGGGGTTGATGGAAGGAAACTCCAGTAAAATTTATGGGACTAAAAAAAATCAAAAGACGGACCTAAGACATGAAGCACAGGGCGGATAAGAACCTGGATAGAACTTTGGCAGAACTGGAATGAAAGAGGGAACAAAAATCAAAAATTATGAAACGGGATCTGAATGACAAACCAATTTTTTTTGGGACATCCTTGACACCTATGGATCCTCCAGTAAAATCCCCAGGTCGATCAGAGCTCTTGGCTGGGAGTTGCTGTGATACTGCGCAGGCAGAACTCCGATGAAGATTTTGGCGGTGCGGTGGCGGCTCGTGGCGGCGGCGAGGATGACCGGAACTAATAGGGGAGGAGTCACACCTCCAGAGGCAACCTTCACAGCTGCAAGGGGGAAGAGAGAGGCGCACCAAGCTGGAGCTCCAACAATTTCTTTGATTCCAAATGGCATTAATTCAAGTAAAATGAAAAATACAAGTTTAAATAGCTTACATCTTACATCCATCCACAACCGTAGGATCTAGGGGTAAGAGATGAAGGGCTGGGATGGCATGTGACACACACACAAAAAAGAAATAAAAAATTAAGGGGAGGGGGGCGGCCCTTGGACTTTGAATGGGAGGGGTGTGGAAGGTTGAAATGTAGGTGGGAGGTAGGTAGCCTCCTTGGACTTTTTAAGCCCATTGTCCCCCATGTGTCCAATTACAAGTCAAGCTTCTAGATGCTCCCATGTGGCATGTTGACTGGCCCCACGTGGGACCCTAGGCTGAGGTGGCCCAATGTGGTGGGGCCCGGGGGGTCCGGGGGGCCCGGGGGGCCCGGGGGGCCCATGGGGTCCGAAATGCTCGTAAGCCCCTATTACCCTCAAAATGGCAAACCGAATGCAACGAAATAAATACAAATTACACACACATAAAATCTAGCTAAATATAATAAATGGGGAGGCTCAAGGCGGAGTCTCCAGACTGTCTCCGAGCCAGATGGACGCTGAGGTGGCTCGTGTCGTGCTCCGTGTGCGGTACCGGTGGCTCGGTGTGTCGTGCCGATCAACTGCTCGGGTGTCCGCACCAATTCTCCCCGGGTGGGAGAAACTCGACCCTGTCGAGTAAGGGTCGGCATCGCTCCTATATCACTCCAGAAGGTCCAGATCGATCTGCTGCATCTCGCCATGTGTGATCCATGTGTCCTCAGTAGCGGGCCGTCCTCTCCATCGCACTAGGTAGCGCGGGTAAGATCCACTCCTGGTAACTGTCACCTGCTCGTCCAGTATACGATCTATATGCTCACGCTATCGTGAAAAAGGGGCTGGAGGTGGAAGTGGACACTCAGGTGTGGGATCACTCTCAAGGGGAGGAGATGGCTCAAAAGGCTCACTAGGGATCACCGCTGGGTCCCTATATGCAACAAGATCCGATACATTGAAGGTAGAGCTTATACCATATTCCTCGGGCAAGTCCACAACGTACGTATTGGATCCAACGCGTTTCAACACTCTGAATGGACCGGCTCCGCGAGCTTGCAACTTCTTAACGGTTCCAGAGGGAAACCGTTCAGGTCTTACCCTGATCATGACGTATTCGCCCTCATGGAACTCTCGGTGGTGTCGGTGGGCATCGGCTAACTCCTTGTACCATGCATTGCTGGCCTCAATGTGACGACGGATGTCGTCATGCAAACTCCTAACATGCCTAGCGAATGACTCGGCCGACTCCGACACTCTAGCATGGACAGGCATGGGGACAAGGTCAACGGGTTTCCTAGGCCTACGACCTGTGACTATCTCAAATGGGCTCATGCCGGTAGACCTATTCACTGAATCGTTATATGCAAACTCAGCCATGGGTAGGATGAGATCCCAATCCCCAATGCGATCCTTAACTAGACACCTCAAAAGATCTCCCAGACTCCTATTGACCACTTCGGTCTGACCATCTGTCTGGGGGTGATATGCAGTGGAAAACTTGAGGTGAGTACCCATCATATGCCATAGTGTCTTCCAAAAGTAGGAAGTGAATCTGACATCACGGTCAGACATTATAGTGCGAGGCAACCCGAACTTGCACACCACATGAGTAAGGAAAAGGCGGGCTACCCTAGAAGCATCCGAAGTCTTTGAGCAAGGGATAAAGAGGGCCATCTTCGAGAAACGGTCAACAACAACATAGACCGAGTCATGCTTCCTAGAGGTACGTGGCAATCCCAAAACAAAATTCATACTAACATCCTGCCACGGGGCATCAGGCACGGGAAGAGGCGTATAAAGGCCTGAGCTTTGCTTCTTCATCTTGACCGTAGCACATGTACGGCACTGAGCCACGATGTTAGCAACATTGCGCTTTAAGCTCGGCCAATAAAATCGATGCTCCACTGCCTCAATAGTCTTGTTCCGACCAAAGTGGCCGGCTAGACCGCCCGCATGTAGTTCCCACACTAAGAAATCTCGAACCGAAGTTCGGGGAACACATAGCCTGCTACCTCTAAAGAGGTAACCCTCCTGAAGCATATACTCATCAAGGTCTCTCGAGGGTCCGGCCTGGAGGGTGGTAAAAATCTGACCAAAGTCAGGACAATCAACATAGGCCTCCTTCATCTTCTCTAACCCTATGACCTCGGCACTCATGGTGGTAAGCAAGCATGCTTGCCGACTCAAGGCATCAGCCACCTTGTTCTCCACTCCAGCCTTATGTTTAAGCACAAAGGTGAACTGCTGGAGATACTCGACCCAACGACTGTGACGCGAGTTAAGCTTCTTTTGGGAATGGAGGTACCTCAATGCCTCGTGATCGGAGTATAGGACAAACTCCTGATGTAAAAGATAGTGCCTCCAATGCCTAAGAGCCTGAACAACTGCGTAGAATTCTTTATCATATGTGGAATATCGCAGTTTCGCGTCGTTTAGCTTCTCGCTGAAATATGCGATCGGGTGGGACTCCTGACTCAAAACTCCTCCAATCCCAACACCCGACGCATCACAACAGACCTCAAACACCTTCGAGAAATCAGGCAATCGAAGGATAGGTGTCTGGGTCATGCCCTCCTTGATATCCTTGAAGGCGACAGATGCGGCCTTCGTCCATACAAATGTGCCCATATGGATGCAATCCGTGATCGGGGCGGTGACGGAGCTAAATCTGCAGATGAAGGGACGATAGAACGTCGCAAGGCCATGAAAGCTGCGGACATCATGAACCGCACGGGGTTCCGGCCACTCAACAATGGCCCGGACCTTCTCCGGATCGGCGGTGACTCCCGTACTAGACACAATGAAACCCAAGAAGGTAAGCTGAGGTGTCATGAAGGCACACTTCTGTGGGTTCGCAAACAGCTGCTCTCGCCGAAGAAGTAGACAGACCTGCCGAAGGTGGTCTAAGTGGTCCCCTGTGGTGCGGCTATAGATAAGGATATCATCAAAATACACCACTACAAAGACTCCAATGAAAGGTCGAAGGACCTGTGTCATGAGCCGCATGAAAGTGCTAGGGGCATTGGTCAACCCAAAAGGCATGACCAACCACTCATATAGACCGTCCTTGGTCTTAAATGCGGTCTTCCACTCATCACCTGGCCTAATCCTCACCTGATGGTAGCCACTCTTAAGATCAATCTTCGAAAAGATAGTGGCACCTGCCATCATGTCTAACATGTCATCCAGGCGGGGAATAGGGAACCTGTACTTCACGGTGATCTTGTTGATGGCACGACTATCATTGCACATTCTCCACGTGCCATCCTTCTTCGGGGCGAGTAATGCGGGTACAGCACATGGACTCATGCTGTCCCAGACAGATCCTCTCTGGACTAACTCATCGACCTGCCGTTTAAGCTCGGCATGCTCCGTGGGGCTCATTCGATAATGAGGAAGGTTGGGCAAAGAAGAGCCCGGAACAAGGTCGATAGCATGCTGAATATCCCGCATAGGTGGGAGTCCCTCGGGAAGCTCATCAGGGAATACATCAGCATACTCCTGCAGAATGGGAACAACCTCGGGTGGGAGCTCACCCTCGGAGTCCCGCTCCACCTCTCGGACCGTAATGGCAAACACCGGACAACCCTGACAAAGCTCCTGCTCCATTTCCCGGGAGCTAATCATCATCAATCTCCTCGTCGAGGGCTCTCCTAGACCAGAGGTAACGGTCATAGCCCTAGCTGGGGATGGGGTACTAGGCCCGGGAACGGAAGGCTTCGGAGTACTAGGGCCAGTAGGACCCCTAACAGATGGGCTCCTGGGCCGAACGGGTTGGAGGGTGACCCGCTGGCCATCGTGGTCGAAGGTACAGGTGTTCGACCGACCATGGAGTGTGACATCTCGGTCGAATAACCACGGCCTACCAAGAATGATACTTCCCACTTCCATGGGAAGAACATCACACCAGATCTCGTCACGGTAGGAGTGGAGCTACAGCGGGACCAAGCACCGCAGCCTGACCGAAATAGAAGTGGTATCCACCCATGATACCTAGTAGGGGCAAGGGTGGTCTACGGGTGTGAGACCAAGATGAGTGATAGCGTTCGTGGAGATTGCATTGATACAACTCCCGCTATCGATGACCACCTTGCAAATTTGCTTTCCCAGCCTACAGAATACATGAAGGATAGTGGTCCGACGCCAGTCATCACTGACCTGTGGCTGGGTGAGGATACATCTGACGACCCCCACGCGGGTATCATCCGACTGCTAGACATCCTGGGCCTCACCTCCCATCTCATAGTACTCGTCAGCTAGCTCTTCATCTGCCTCATAGCTGACTAACTCGAGGCCCGTAGGGGTGGTATCCTCGGCCTGTGTGTCCCCAATGTGAAGAGATGGGCGGGTGGGACACTGGTTGGCGAAATGGCCAAACCCATTGCAGCGATAACACTTATGTCGTGATCCACTAGGCTACCCAATCATAGATCCTTTACCTTTATCCTCCCGACGGATAGGAGGCGTAGGCAACAAAGGACGTGCAGGAGGTGCGGGTGCCGGTGGATGGGCTATGGGTGGGGCCGTAAGATGCTGGGGACGAGGAAGGTCCCTCGGGGGTGGAGGACGAGGCCTAGGAGTAAAGGGCTCGGGGCGAGCGGGCTCCTGAGGTCGTGCCATGGGGGCCCTCGGATACGTGCCAGATGAGCCACGGGACTCGACACTATGAAGGGGAAAGGAGCCCAACCGATGGGGTGACTCAAACTCGGCCTCGAACTGCTCCAATTCGAGAGCAATCTGATATGCCTGCTCCAAAGTGGTGGCATTGCGGTGAAAGAGTTCATATTGATAATTGGGCCGCAAACCTCTCTGAAAGCGGGATATCGTCATGGTGCTCTCTTCCGTGACCCCGCACCGTAAATAATACTCATCGAACTCGGCGGTGTACTCGGTCACGGATCGGTTCCCTTGGGAGATGCTTTGCCACTTGTCTATGAGACGTTGGCGATATGAGGCGGGAAGGTACTTCTCCCTCAACTTGGTTTTCATATCATCCCAAGTACCGATCTGGGGTTGACGTCGCTGGTTGAGAAGGCTCTCCACATTGATCCAATAAGTTGGGCCTGCCCTTGCAACTTCATCTTTGCGTATCGGACTCTTCGGTGGTCCGTCATCTCAAACCACTCGAAGTACCGGTCCATGCCGGCCTCCCAATCTAAATACACCCTAGGGTCCAAGGACCCGCTAAAAGTGGGAGGGTCCGCACGCACACCCCTAAGAATGCGGTCGTCATCCTCGTCATCACGATTCCGTCGTTGATGACGACGACCGTTACCCCCGTGATCATTGTCGGAGGCATAATCATCCACTATAGGCGCCTGTTGCCTCCCGACATCCTCCACCTGAGCCCTTAGCACAGCGGGATGCTGCACCGGCTCTTGTTGGCCGTTCGTCGGCGCGGGTTGCGCCGCTACTGGGCCCCTCTCTAGGATGGCAATCCTCCCAACAAGGCCTTGAATGGACTGCTCCGAAACCCCGGCCCGATCCTCGAGGACCTTCATCCTCCCTTCTAGACGCGTCCCTATGCCATCCATACGCGTACTAAGACCATCCATACGCGTGTCTAAACGATCCATGATGGCCTGGAACATCTCGGCCGTGGAAGACTCATCGGAACTACGGGCTCGGGAGTCCGCCATAGGTGGTGGTGGCGAGTATTGGGTGCCTCGACGGGTGGGCATGCAAAGACGTATGGACTAGGTGACAACAACCGACTAATGCAAACACACTAAATGATACACTTAGACCTAATTGCAATTTGAAAATACTCTTTTTTTGGTAATTTGAAAGAATGCAATTTAAAACACTTTTTTTTTATTTTGAAAAGAATGAGACTCGACTACACCCTAGACACGGCCAAGACTCGGTACGCGGCGGAGGTAATCGACCCGAAGGTCACTCGCGCAAGTGTGCGGTCTTCCCGATAGGTATAACCTAACGGTCGGACAACACCTTTGGATATACCGAGTGAAGGTGTGTGTGGGGTAACCTTAGACTATGCAAGACTTATGCAACGACTACCCTAGACTCGACTTTCTCTGATACCAAACTGATGCGGGACGGACACGGGAGACGACACTATTAGGTGCCACCCTCGGACTCTAGATGAAGACGCGACCAGCATCACACACCAGGGAGGCACTAAGCCCGACACTACGAGCTCCTAGTGGCAAAACGTCGCTAACAGAAGTGGAAGCTCACTCGTCGTCCCAAGCGAGGGAAAGCGCGGACCGTGCGCGGTTAAGGAACCGGCGGAGGTCAAGGGTAGTCCGACACAACTTCTGGACTCGGATCGAGTCACGGGACGGGTCACTCTCACTCTCACAGCGGTGACATGGACACACAGGCTAGTACCTACACTCTCGACAGCGGCAAAAGACCGTATACTAGCTAAGCAAATGAACGCCAAGAAGTTAAGACTTTACCTCCACGCACCCGGCGTGGCGAAGACAACCCCGGCCAATCGCGGACTCCCGGTTAACACAATTTTACAGAAATACAATAATTTGACCCACTCCACGCAGGGAGGTAAAAGGTCACATGCGGGGCCCGGGAATCATGCAAATTGGGTTGACGGGCAGCATCTTGATGTCGCCCGATGGTGCCGAACTCCGCATTTTCGTGCTTTCCGAACGGCTGGTTCTACGGGCCCGTGGGGCCCACGGGTGGCGCTGGCCTCCGGATCTGCAGGAGTGGGTCCCACTGTGGTGGGGACCCCTGGTGGCACACCTCCACGGAAGGCGGTCGGCCAGGAACACCGACCGGTGTCCGAACAACTCCGATCTCCAAGCTTTTGGAATGCTGCCCACGGATTTCTGCTTGCTGTTTTCAGGTGCGCGCTCCGACGAAAATGGCCGCTGTGATCAGCCCCGTCGCCGGAATGGGATGAAACTAGCGCCGTTGGAAAGAGGACTCAAAATCCTCCAACCTAAGGCCAGTGGATTCCTCTGAACCTGCGCGGACATTGGGATTTAGACTTTGAGCTCTTCTTCAAAGTTGTAGATATTCAAACCACAAAGCTGGGACAATTTTTGGAATTGTATTTGGAGGTGGTGGAGATTTGATATGATTTTTGGAGTGACTAGTGGTCGGATCTGGGAACAGCAGGATAGAACTGTAGATGGGACTGAGAACGAATTTTGGAAAATATGAGATGGACGAACTAGAAATTTAGAAAAATTGTGGATGAAGGGGTCGATGGAAGGAAACTCCAGTAAAATTTATGGGACTAAAAAAAATCAAAAGACGGACCTAAGACATGAAGCACAGGGTGGATAGGAACCTGGACAGAACTTTGGCAGAACTGGAATGAAAGAGGGAACGAAAATCAAAAATTATGAAATGGGATCTGAATGACAAACCAATTTTTTTGGGACATCCTTGACACCTATGGAACCTCCAGTAAAATCCCCAGGTCGATCAGAGCTCTTGGCTGAGTTGGGAATTTCGTGGGAGTTGCTGTGGTACTGCGCAGGCAGAACTCCGATGAAGACGATGGCGGTGCGGTGGCGGCTCGTGGCGACGGCGAGGGTGACCGGAACTAATAGAGGAGGAGTCACACCTCCAGAGGCAACCTTCACAGCTGCAAGGGGGAAGAGAGGGGCGCACCAAGCTGGAGCTCCAACAATTTCTTTGATTCCAAATGGCATTAATTCAAGTAAAATGGAAAATACAAGTTTAAATAGCTTACATCTCACATCCATCCACAACCGTAGGATCTAGGGGTAAGAGATGAAGGGCTGTGATGGCATGTGACACACACACAAAAAAGAAATAAAAAATTAAGGGGAGGGGGGTGGCCCTTGGACTTTGAATGGGAGGGGTGTGGAAGGTTGAAATGTAGGTGGGAGGTAGGTAGCCTCCTTGGACTTTTTAAGCCCATTGTCCCCCATGTGTCCAATTACAAGTCAAGCTTCTAGATGCTCCCATGTGGCATGTTGACTGGCCCCACGTGGGACCCTAGGCTGAGGTGGCCTAATGTGGTGGGGCCCGGGGGGCCCGGGGGGCCCACGGGGTCCGAAATGCTCGTAAGCCCCTATTACCCTCAAAATGGCAAACCGAATGCAAGGAAATAAATACAAATTACACACACATAAAATCTAGCTAAATATAATAAATGGGGAGGCTCAAGGCGGAGTCTCCAGACTGTCTCCGAGCCAGATGGACGCTGAGGTGGCTCGTGTCGTGCTCCGTGTACGGTACCGGTGGCTCGGTGTGTCGTGCCGATCAACTGCTCGGGTGTCCGCACCACCCAAGGCTCGAAGAGCCCGAGCCTCGGTCAGGTCACAGGAAGACCCGCACATGAGCTATCCCTCCGCACGAAGGGGGGAAGCGCTAGCCGGTCTATCCGACCCATCTCCTCACCGAGCTAGGCCTATCGCCCGATAGGGCCGGCCCCCTTATGCTCGGAACGACCGATGAAATGTTCATCACTACAGTCGTTAGAGTCCACAGCGGGCCAAACGCTAAGAAGTCCAGGAGCTCCGGCTTCCCCGCGAGGATAATGCCCCCACGATGAGGCCATCAAAGCCCACGATGAGGACGTAACCTCCATCGGAGACCTCTCAGCTTGCAGGACTCCAGACGGCGGCACACTATAAAAACCTGGGATACCCTCCTGCGAAAGGTAAGTCCAAAAGGGCATTGTTCCACCCCCAACTCCTGAGCAAGGATCACTTCACCCCATTGGTGGAGAGGGATCTCGCGCCTTCACCTTCTCCTCCCTATCGCTGCTCCCACCATTGCTCTACTAACTTGAGCGTCGGAGGGTTTTGCCCCAGGGAATCCCCCTGGGCCCTCTGACCCGTTTCCCTGTCTTGCAGTTCATTATCTTGGTGATTACCAGCCAGCTCAGGAACCAACGCGAGATTTCGCCTCTTCATCTGGCGCCATCTGTGGGAAACGCACGAAGAGCCAACATGGTGAGAAGGTGCTCAGGGAGGAGGTCCGCCGGCGAAAAGGGTAAGGTCATGGCACCAGCAGGGGATGGTCCTTCCAGGGCCTCACAGAACCCTCCCTCCAACGCCAGCATCCCCGCCGATGGACCACCACCCCCCCCCCCCCCCCCGCGGCGGCGGCGCCGAAGCCTTCCAGGCCCTCAACGCCAAACTGGATGTCCTCGTGGATCTCATGAAGACCCAGGCGGCCAGGGATGCAAGGTCCCGCGCCCCGTCAGGGAGCCCCCCCCGCAGGAGTACGTCCCATCACACGGCTGGGGGCCGCTTCACCCTCCGCGGCCAGTAGCTCATCCGTAACAGGGTCGGAGGACCCTCGCAAGCTCCACCTCCGGAGCAAGAGGCCTCCTCCACGCCGAGGAAAGGAAGGCGGGGGACGCAACGGCCAGATCCGGAAGCCGACGTTCCCGGAGACCGCCAAGGCACCCCCTGGCCTCGCGGCACGATAGCAACCAGAGTTATCCCTCCGGCTGCGAGATTTCGAAAGGCGCTTCGCTGAGCAGGAGCACGCCCTTCGCGCCCTGCAGAAGGCCTCTTACCCGAAAGATGAGGAGAAATCCCCATTCTCCGAGTATATCTTGAAGGCAGAGGTATCTCCCAGAGCCCCCATACCAACCTTCAAGCTTTACGACGGCCAAGGTGACCCAGCCGACCATTACGATAGCTTCGACGCCCTGATGACTCTACATGAAGCGTCGGACCCCATCAAGTGTCGAGCCTTCGTGACCACTCTGGTCCAGGGCGCTCAAGCGTGGTTCCGGGCTCTCGCCCCTGGATCCATCCGAGACTTCAAGCAGTTCGGGCGAGTCTTCAAGGAGAGCTTCGCCGGAAGTGCCCCCCCAAGGTCGGTAGCGGGGCTCTTGGCCCTCAAACAGGCGCAAGGGGAAAGGCTCCGGGCTTACGTCCACCAGTTTAAATCAGAAGCCCTCCGAATCCCCCGCCTGGATGTGGCCTCGGCCACAACCGCACTGACCGGGGGTACCCGGGATGAGAACCTCCGCCGCGAACTCATCCTCCACCCTCCCTCGACCCTTGCCGAGCTAGTGACTCTGGCTCTATGCCACGCCGAGTGTGAAGAAGTGCTCAGCGGTTGCCGAGACGCAACCGGCTCGGGTCGGGAGGGGGACAAGAAGCGGGGCCCCGAGCCAAATCCTACCTCGGGAAAGAAGCGAAACCGAGACGGAGAGCGCAAGCGGAAGTACGAGCGGTACACCCCGTTAACCGCCCCGGTCTATGAAATCTATGAAGACGTCAAAGACTCGGGACTTCTCCGTCGGCCTGAGCCGATGAGGTCGAAGAACCGCAAGCAAGACAAACAATGTCTATTCCACGCCGATCATGGGCATCACACCGGTGATTGCCACCAGCTCAAGATGAAATCTAGCGCCTCGTCCGCCTGGGGCACCTGGCTCGGTTCACTGCCGAGTGCAGAGAAGATCAAGGCACCGCAGAGGAGATTGACAACGCCCCCCGAGGGGTCCACATCAACATCATCTCTGGAGGAATAGCATCAGGAGGCGACAGCAGCAGTGGAAGGAAGCGTCATGCCGAGCGGGAGAGCCGAGCCCCAGATCCACCCAAGGCCCCGCCCCAGGTCATAGTCTTCTCCGATCAAGACCTGGAGGGGCTGAGCACCCCGCACGATGACGCCCTCGTAATCTCGGCCACTATAAACCATTGTAACGTAGATCAGATTCTGTTGACGCCTTGAAAATGAACAAGGGTGAAAGCACAGTTGAAAAGAGGATCAGACCAACAGTGAAAGGCCAATGATGAAGTCCGCCAACCTTTTACCCGGCTGAAGCCTTTGTCGGCCAAACCGATACCCGGTGCCGATATTATTCAGACGATAACACTGATAAAGCAGCAGTCACTCGACTGATGGGACCTCCCAGCACACTTTTACTAAGAGCTATGTTACTGTTACATCCAAGAGCCCACAGATGACATGTCAGCATAGGCCAGATGTCGGCTTATTGACAGATGTGATAAAAGGTAAGGATGAAGCCGGTGCCGACAGATGAAGATTGTAAAGGCTTTTGCAAAGTCAGAACACAAGAAGAATAGTCTCCACAGATTATACCCGGCTGAAGTCTTTCCAGACTAAAGCTGATGTCCGAGCTCGTCACCATTCAAGTGACGATATCGATAAGATAATACCCGGTTTTGTCACCATTCAGATGGCAATACCGATGAAACCCCTGTCTTCGGACTGATGAAACCCCTATCTGTAGACTGATGAAAATCTATGAAATAGAAGCTATGTCACCACTAGATGGCCTTCCTCGGTTCTGGAAGATATACTGGAAGAACTAAGAGAGGTCGAAGTGCATATGAAGTTTAAAAGCCCTGAATGGGCCTGCCGAATGAGCTCTAGAGAATGGCGCCGAGAGACCCTCACCAAGGCCCAAAAGCCCATATGAGGGGGGGGGGGGCCGGGAAGCCATGCCCTTTGGCGCAGGGAGGCCTCCCCGATTGAAAGAGGCGCGTCGGGAAGCTGCCTTCTTCACGCCGTGATGAAGCCTGCCGAGAGGGGGGGAACGGGTATAAAATCCCCTCCCTTCGAACAAAAAAAGAAGGGGAGAGACACACAAGAAAACACATAACAGAAGAACAAAAAGAGAGAAGAGAAAAAGAAAAGGAGAGCTCCAGAAGGAGAGACTCGAAGAAGCAAAGGAATATCTGAGAAGAGACGAAGGAGCAGAAGCTCAAGGTGGGCAGCCGGGGAGGGAGAGGAGTCAATGCTCCGCCCTCCCCCCCCCCCCCCTTTCATCTTCTTTGTTTCTGTTTTCTTCTTTATGTAACCATGCGAGTCTTATCTCGATTCATCGGTGATAACCGGGATATTTCGGCCGCCATTCATCTCCCTTTCCTCCATTCCCTCTATGTGGCTGAGTCCCGGAATGATGTGATTGTATGAAATGCTCCAGTGGCCCGTTTGGGCGCTAGGCGATTGAAGTATTTGCCCGCTATCTCTCCGTCTGCTGCTATGCTTTTCCTTTATATGTTTTCATTTTAAGCCCAACTGAAGTGCGTCCGATTCCCCGGTGGGTCTTCGGGCTCAATTGTCTGCAGTAGAATAAATGTCGTTCTAAATGAGCCGATGTCCCTCTCCGATTCATCATCATTTGCATAAAGTTTCCCAGGCTTGCCCTAGGGCCAGAGACAGACCATCCCTTGGCTTCTGGGACAGTCTGCTACCGATATTGGCAGTAACTCCGAGGGTTTGCTCGAGATCCTCTTCTCACAGGAGTAAGTAAGCTGCTTCAATAAATTAATACCGATGGTTTCTAATCCGGCTCCAGTCCGAACAATTACATCAGGGTCACCCCTGGGGTCAGAGATGGCCATCTCTTGGCTCCCAGGCAACCAAAGATGCCAGCAAATGAGCCCCTGAGGGTCAATGATAATATGACGATTCAGAACCCCATCCTGCAGTGGTTCCTTCGATTCCCCTTTGAACCCAGCCCATCTTTGGCAAATCAAACCCATATCTGTGTAATCTCTCGCTTACACTCTAAATCCAGCCTCAATCCGAGCTAGAAATCTCATAAAATCCCTAAACAGAGCATCGTTTCAGCTCTGTAAATCATGAAATCCTGTAGCAATTCCATCCTCTCGGCGTGCAAATTCCCCGCCGAGAACTACGCTGCCGAGAAACCTCCCTCTTTAGCAAACCGACAAAAATCTCTCCAGGCCACTTCCACGTGAACCCCCCAGCTATTGGCTTCCCGGCACCACCTTCCCGGCGCGGTAATGGGCGCGCCGTGAAGCCCCTCGCCGAGACCTTCCCCCCTTGCCTTTGGCCTCTCGGCGCCAGCCTTCCGGCGCGGTGAGGAGCGCGCCGAGAGGCTCCACGCTGGGAGCCTCCCTTCTTCCTTCTTTTGCATTTAAACCCATGCCAAGAGCACCCCCTCTGGTCAATTTAAACCCATGCCGAGATCACCCCCTCTGGTCAATTTAAACCTGTGCCGAGAGCCCTCCTTGGCCAACCCGTAAACCCATGCCGAGAACCCCTTGGCCAACCTATAATCTCACGCCGAGAGCCATCTTCTTGCCAATGAAAACCATGCTGAGAGCCTCTCCTTCGTCCACTCCTTTGGCCTCTTCGTCCATTTATTCTGGGGCGTTCGTGAGTCGTCATATGCACCCCAGGGGATAAATTAGCTGGGGATTGACCTCCCCTATATTCTGAGGTCCCTAACAAGATTCACATGCCACCCCGTGGGTCTGACGAACCCTGTCTCTACATGAGTTTAGTCAGTCTCCGAGAAGGGGAATAGTGACCGATGCCAGAGACATGGATAGTCTCTTCGAGCCTTAGTGCTCACTCATTTTCCGGCTTTCATCCCGGCACTCCGTGGATGTCAGCCTATACCATTCTCTGGCAAATGCTCGGTCCAGGGGAGGTGCTGCCAAAATTCTCTCATGAAGATGAAAGTCGACATCAGGTTGTCCCCCGGGCTCTGTATGATAATGGTGACAGGGTTTCCCTCGACCCTAGTCTTCCTAAATCCCTCTTCTATCCTGATGCTCCTGTAAAGCCCAAATCTAATCCAGCTCAGATTTGATGAACTGATCCACTTTGACTTCACAGAACCTATCTGGCTTGTCCTGCATTGCCAAGAAACCCAAAGCAGAGCCTCCGGAACCCCTTTCGGGTCCTCACGGCGCCAGAACACCAACACTCTCTCAGCGCCATGGCTCCCGGCGCGGCCCTGGGCGCGCCGGGAACCCTCACGCCGAGAAAACCCCCCTGGCCCTCTTGTCAGCGCGCCGAGAGCTCCTCCTCCTCTTCAGCTGTGCCGAGATCCTCCTCCTCCTCCCTTCAACCAGTCCGAGAATACTCCTGGCCATCTCCCCTTCGCGCCGAGAAGCTCTCCAGTTGGCACGTCGGGAACCCCGGCCATTTTGCCTTCGCGCCGGGAACCTATGTACACTTGAACTGCATTGATGAGTAACCCCTTTAGCTCGGGAGGACTCTGCCATTGCATGAGTTCCGCCGGCTTCTATAGGGAATATCAAACATTGCCCCATGGCATATATATATACATATGGGTAGGGAGGTCTGGCCTCTCTCTTTCTCCCGGCTTTCATCCCGGCACTCCGTGGGTG
This sequence comes from Amorphophallus konjac, assembly GCA_022559845.1. NCBI lineage: Eukaryota > Viridiplantae > Streptophyta > Magnoliopsida > Alismatales > Araceae > Amorphophallus > Amorphophallus konjac. The sequence goes on from CM040127.1 coordinate 212,866,435, forward strand.
ATAGCCTATTTCTCCCTGGGCATAATCTAGATTAAGGAGAAATGCTGTCGAAATACCGATCGATGCTTTAAACCCCATCATGGTCACGGCTCAGTCTACCTGTGACTGAGATCCTCCTTCCCCCCTAAGCCCGGTCTTTGAATCGCTGACCTAACGATATCATCTGTTTCTATGGTTGATGTTGTTATCTTGCCCGCCTTCCTGGCTTCGGTATGAAGTTCCATTTGCGCACATGAATATATGTTTGCCTCTCGAGGCCTCCTACCTTTAGCGTTTAATCAAGGGTTGTCCTCCTCAGGGGGGATGTAATTAATGTCATAGCCTTTATGGTATGGCGGACTTCCGGTCCCGACTCGGACTTCACAATCGACTGATCAAGTCAGATCGAGCGCACAATGAAATCGTCACTTCGGTGACTGGCACGTCAATGAATCAATGAACCAAGAAAATAAAATAAAACCTAAGGATTAAAATAATAAAGAGAAAAAATGTGTCAAACAAGTCTGGCACGCCCGGTGGGACTAGGTCTCCCTTCATCTTTACGCTAAAGTAGGAGGCCCAGCGGGCCCCCCTCAAAATTCTGATTCTGTGTACTTTCCTTATTTTCAGGAATCCACAATGACAGCCGGAATCATGTCCGTTTGCTTCGACCAGCAGCCGATTGACATGCATGTGTGAGAAGGCTACCTGGCGGTACCTCTCGCATTCGGATCGATGCCGCCTGCCGTCGGGCTACCCAACTGTTTGGGCGTCGTCTTCACTGACCTTCTGCAGGTCGATGACAATGAGCAAGGCACTGCTGCAAGTGCCCCGATGAAGATCACTGACCAGAAGAATATCTTACCAGAGAAAACGGTCCCCACGGCCGTCGCCTGCTACGTCCATCATGTCCAAAAAAGGGGCATGGTCCCTGCTGCTGCTCAGAAGGGGAGAAGAACCAACCGGAGGAGCCGGTATGATGCTGTTGACCATCGTCTTTCCAACTCCGGAAAGACCATGATGATTGGAGGTGTTCGGGCAAACATGAATGGTTGCCCAAGGGAGGTCAAGCCGGACGTGATCATCCCGATGGTGCCCACTACCAACAGATTCCAGACTCTGGCCGCCAGGCAGGCCAATTGGGAGGCTGATGAGAGGAAGCCGCTGGCGCCCAGGCCAGCGAAATACAAACAGGTCTGGCGACCGAAGAGGATTCAGAGCTGGGTTCCAGCTCGAGATGAGGAGAAGGCTGCTGAAGATGCTGTTGCCCGCTTCAGGGCAGAAAGCCGAAGAAGAGAGGGAAAAGAGACAAGAAATGCTGTTGCTGCTCGCCCCAAAACCTGGGGCAGAAGAGATGAGAGAAATGATGAAGAAAGAAATTTGACTGCTACTCGCCCCATGATGAGGGGCAGAAGGGATGAGAGGAAGGAAGACCTTACTGTCACCCGTCCCATGGCTGGGGGCAGAAGATGGCAAAGAAAGAAATATGATGCTGCTGTCAACTACTGTCGAAACGGCAATGTGGGAATGAGCGAACCAGTCACGGTCGCCATCCCAAGAAGACCGAGGGCCTGTGCCAGACAGGTCGACTTGTTCAAATATTCCAAAGCCGAGCGTTTGAATGCTCAGGTAACAAGACTGGCCTATCAGCAGGGAAGCCAGGAAAGACTAATGCTCCAGCCTGAGCCACAGAGGCACAATTCTGAAGAGATGAAGCAGATAGTCCAAGACTACTTCCACTACCTGGGGAGCTCTGCCCTCAGTCAACAAAGACTATCCCGTGCCTTGGGCACAAGAGGTGAAGAAAAAGAAGAAACACTTCGAGAAACGATGATCGGAGCCTCTTCCTCCGATTCAAATCACTATGAAGAAGGTCTCCGGGCCGGATATGACAAAGAAGACCTGTACCGGGAAGAAGCCAAAGAAAGAATATCGGTCTTTGACCGGCTCAAATATCCTGACCAGGTGAAAAGAAAGGTCTACAGGCGGAAAGAAAAAATGCAAATCTTCGCCTGCAACATGGCTGGACTTGCCAGGGGGCAAGATATACTACCAACTCGGCCAGATGAACTGCTCAGGTTGGCTACTAGACCTGGTCCTGTCACAAGAAGAGGCCAGGCCGCAAAAGATAAGATGAAGAAATATGATGAAGCCCGCAAGATCACCACCATGACAATCAATGTGGTGATGACAGAGGATGAGGAAAATCCCCTTATTGATGATGCTGAAGGGACTTCTGAAGATATGCAAATCCCATCAGCCTTGGATCCTATGGTCCAGATGATGTTCAGAAGATACCAGCAGGAGATCAGTGCCCTCCGAAGGCAGCTCAATGAGAGACATGAAGCTACATCAGTCTCAAAGCAAGCTGAACCTGCGGGGCAGACATCCAGCTCAGCAGAGACGGCTATCCCAGCTAACCCTCTCCTAGCTGATAAGGGCAAGACACCGAGCCAACCTATTCCACAGCAAACAGCAGCTCAGCCCTCTGTGTCTCAGACACAGCCTACCGTGCCCATCTTGCGCGCCACTGTGATGAAAACTCCTCACAGCCAGCAACAAGCTCACTTCTTTCCAGAAGACATAGATCCAGCTGTAGCCCACAAGCAGATGATTGAAAGAATTATGGAAATGAAGCTGTCAGAAAAGACTGGTGGTGATGCTGGTACCTATGATGTGTACAAGGTACCATATCCTCCCCAGTATGTTGCCAAGAGACTACCCCCAGGCGTCAGTAAGCCGCCGAAGTTCGAGAAATTTAATGGCCAAGGCTCACCTAGGGAGCATATAGCCTACTACACTACAATCATGGGCGACCTAGCAGTCGATGAAGCTTATCTGCTCAAGTTCTTTGGCTCATACCTCACTGGGTTGGCCTTTGAATGGTACTCAAGCCTGCCAGCTGGGTCAGTGGTTGATTGGCCTGATATGCAGAGAAAATTCCGCGACAGATTTCATGTCACAGAAAGGGAAATCACGATAGCAGAGCTATATGCAACCAGGCAGAAGCAAGATGAAACTGCACTGGACTACATCAAAAGGTGGAGGAACTTAGTCATGAGATGCCGAAGACCTCCTCATCAAGAAGATGCGGTGCAGATATGCAAGCAGAGCCTCAGGAGGGAGGTGCTAGAAAAAATGATCGGTGCAGATGTCAGAACATTTGACCGACTGAACAATATAGTGGCAGAAGTCGAGACATTCTTGTCCAAACATCCGACCGCCAATGTCCCCACCATGCCGAAGGGAAAATCCAATGAGCGACGGCCATCACACTCTGAGGCCAACACCGTCGATTTCAGAACCTTCGAGCAACAGAAGGGGAAGAAAGGGGCAGATGAAGCTCCCCCGCTGGCAGATACAGCAGAAAGAAAAGATAAAGTCTCTCTGAGAGACAAGATGAGAAAAGCATATTCCTTCCCAAAAGATAAGACGGCCGCACTGTTCAACTGGGCATACAAGTTCAATAAGGTAACATTGCCTGAACCCAAAAGACCAGCAGATGCAGCAAAGAAAGATGATCCGCTGTTCTGTCCATTTCACCGTGCGCTAGGGCACGCAATTGAAGATTGTTACGTCTTCAAAGATATCATGGAAGGAATGGTCAAGAAAGGTGAGCTGCAGCTGGGAGATTACCAGGTAAAGCCGCCCCATCCACATGAGCCTCCACCCTGGAGAATGGCTGCCAATATGATCTCAGTCTACCAACAGCTGCCCAAGGAAGCCGTTGAAGAATGCACCAAGCACACCTATGAAGCTTGCTTCCTCACCCCACAGAAAGATCGGGAAGGATGGCAGATGATACCCATAAAAAGCAGAAAGAAGACTCCTGCAGCCAGTACCAGCGGAGCAGTTATCCGGGGTGTTACCCCAAGGCCCGAGCCGCCTCCGATAAAGCCAATATGGCATACAACTGAGACTGGACCAGTGATGAGGACATCATGAGCTTATGGATTGTATTAGTGTGTATTAGCTTGTATAGGTGTGTTTTATGGGTTGTATTAGCTTGAAAGTGTGTAATTTTTGATTTCCTTCTTTTGGGCCATCCTTGTAAGGCTTAATTAAGCCAATGGGCCTCTTTCTAGGAAGAGTCCATAACTAGGTAGCATGTTTAAGGTCCATTTAAGATGGCTCCTTCATATTGGGCCATTTGGTTTCAAAGTGGGTCATTAAGGCTCTTAAAGCCCAAATGGGATTCCATCCTCTCATGGGCCATCAAAGTGGGAATGGCCCATGCCTAGCATGCCATATGGAGTGGCTCTTGGCCCAAGAATGGGCTTGGCCCAAGAAGGGGGGCGCATGCTCTTTTGGCCTTATTAGGCTTGGTAGTTGTAGTTAGGTTGTGTTTGAATGGAATTACACCAAGTTTGAACACATGTGGTCAATTTGATTAAACTAATGTATTCAATGTGGGATTCTCATTGTATCCCAGCCATCCAATCCAAACCCCTAGATCCAAGGGTTGAGATTGAGTTTGGTTGGCATCCTATATAAGGTTGTAATTTTCATTTTGAATGAATTAATGAAGAAGAAATGAGCATTTGCCTCCTTGAAGCTTGCGCCCCTCTCCCCTCTCTCCCTGGTGTTCTTCCACCTCCAGCCCCTTTCTAGAGTGTAATCCCTTCCCCCTTGATCCCCTCCAGCATCTGAAGCAACTCCGGTGATCGCCGCCGCCGCCGTCTCGCCGCCGACGCGTCTTCACCAACGAATTCGGTTTTCTGTCCACTCTGGACAGACCTCTCTTCTCCGAATTGTCTCTCTCCCTTCCCTCATCTTCTGAAGCTCCAATTTTCAGGGTTGGTTCCCCTCTTGAACCCTTACCTCCACAAAAAATTTCAGTCAAAAATTCGTCCTTTAGATATTTTTAGAATTTCGTCCAAGTTCAAATTTCAGTTCTGTCCAGGTTCTGTCTACTGTTCATCAGTTCTGAGTCTACCTTGTTCGACCCATGTTTTGAATTTTGTTGGGGCTCTAAAAATTACTGAGACTTCTGTCCACATATTTCTACCACCATGAATTTTCTTAATTTTTGATAAGGTCTCTAGGTATTTTTCAAAATTCGTACCATTTCCTGTGAGCAATTTTTCCACAGTGTCCCAGATCCGACCCAGGTCCACTCAAAAAATCCCATAAAATCCATTTCCTATCCAAATCAAAAACCAAAAATAGTCCCGGTTTGCTATCTCAGAGATATTCAACTTTTCTGAAGAACTCATCTCCATATTCCAAGGTCCTCCCACCGGTCAACGGTGATTTTCAGAGAAGTCAGAACCTGCCCCTGCAGTTCTGGCCTGTTTACAGCAAGGGTGTAAATTCCATAAGTCAGATATACGTATCTGATTATTTTTTCTGAAGGCCCCTACGTCGAAGTATTTGGAGTCCTCTTTCCAACGGCGCCGAGCTCGTTGCATTCCGACGACGGGGTTGATCACAGCAGCCGATCTCGCCGGACAGCGCGCGAGAAGACAGCAAGTGCAGACTTGTGGCCGGTTTCCCGCGAGCGTCGTCCGAGGGCCGCCCGGCGTCCGGCGGTCGTTCCAGCAACTCGTCATCCTAGGGGAGCGCTTCCCAAGTGTACCCACACCAGGGGAGGCATCAGGTCCCACACGACCCCTCCGGTCCACACGTGGGCCCCACTAGCACGAGTACGCGCGAAGCCGAAGCCGTGCCCGGAAACCGCCCGTCAACCCGGAATTGGTCCTCCCGGGCCCCCTTGTGTCGCCCGTTACCTCCCTGCGTGGAGTGGGCTTACTTGTATTGCTGTAATCTTAATGTATTAAGTTCCCGGGAGTACGAGTTTCGGCCGGGTGCCATCTTCGCCACGCCGAGCGCGTGGAGGTATCGTATTCGCTCCTTGCTTGGCATTCCGCTTATTTCTATATATGCTTGTTTATGCCGCTGCTAGAGAGCATGTGTAGGGTTACCTAGCTCGCTTTTAATTTATCATATCACTGCTGCGAGTGAGAGAGTGACCGTCCCGTGACCCGATTCGGGCGCAAAAGAGAGCTGACCACCCTAGCTCATTGCCGGTTTCTCAACCGCGCACATCCGACGCTTCCCTCGCTAAGGGACGACCGCTAGCTTGCCGTGTCCGTGGTCCCGTCCCGCATCAATTTGGTATCAGAGCGAGTTGAGTCTAGGGTGTTTGCATTAAAAAAAAAAAAGAGTGTCATGTAGTCATTAGTCAGTCTAAGTTGTGTTTAGGATCATCATATTTTTAAAACAACAAAAGAGTCATTTTTGGGTCGCATACATCCCTTTACTCGGTATATAAAAAGGTGTTGTCCGACCGTTAGGTTACGCCTATCGGGAAGGCCGCACACTTGTGCGAGTGACCTTCGGGTCGATTGTCTCCGCCGCGTACCGAGTCTTAGTTTACGTCTAGGGTCCTTAGTGTGCATTAGTTAGTGCATTCCAACTTTGCATTACTTAGTGTCGTGTCTAGTGTTTTGGTCCGAGTGTCGGCATGGCCATCCACTAGTTTCCCCGTGTCCCATGGAGTCCCAAACTCCCGGATGGTGGCGATACTATCTCAAATGGAAGGACCACCCGAACCACCCCACGAGGCCCGAAACCCGAGATTTCTACGGGTCCGATGACCCGAGTGTCTATCTAGAATGGGAAGCCATTATGGATGATTACTTCGAGGTGTACATCATGTACGGGCCCATGCAAGTCGATGTTGCCAAAAGGCGACTTTTTGGTGAAGCCGCTGCAACTTGGAGGGACATCAAATATTGGAGGGAGGATAGGAATCTAAGGCCCATCGAGTCATGGTGGGAAATGAAGAGAGTGCTTAGGAGGGCCTACGTTCCCCGCCCACCTACCTCCAACCACGGAGGTCATTCCACTCACCAACCCCACCAACTCACCCACAATCAAGTGGGCCACACCTCTACCCAATCCCACCCCTTCACCGCCGTCCAAGCCCACCAAAGTGACCCCAATCTAGTGGCCCGCCCATGCACCACCAACCAACCTCCCCTTGGCACTCCCATCCCAACCCACTCAAGCACCTCCAATCGAGTGGAAGTCCCGCTTATAACCGAGCCTAGGCCCACACCCGAGCCGAGAGTTAAGGAGCTAGTCCACCCCAAGGTCCCTCCTCCAACCCGCTCCTTAGAGGAAATAAAGAAAATGATTTCGGATTGGTGGGAAAGGACACAAGCTACTCCACCACCCATGGATGCTCCATTGTTATCTACCTCCGGTCTTCATTCGAAACCATCAAAGTGGGAACTACCAAAGCCCGAGCCACCCGTGTTTCTTACGGGAACACTTTACATAGCCGAGCCACTTCTTAGATGGCTCAAGGATGGCTTGGTCCCACCTCCCTCCCCATCAATGGACCCCACACTACCACTAGTGTCAAGCAACTCATTTCATATCACCTTCCGGTCTCGTCACTATGTGGACACATTGGACGACCTTCTTAAAGGGTTAGACCGGCAGTTGACCTTTACACATTTATTGGCCCGAGGCTTCGACCAACCCACTAGTCGTAGCTTCACCCATCCGGCCATAGGGTCCATTACCTCCGAGTGCACCGTGGGTTGTGTCACCACGGAGGTTCTTCTACTCCTTCCCTTACCGGACGAGCCTGAATTCATACCCTTTTGTCCGAGGGAGGAATCATACTTCTTGCCTACGGTCCCCGTCCCACCCATCACAATTCAAGAAGGTGATTATCCACACCTTCAAAACTTCTACACGTGGGACCGTGACTTGTGGGAACCCACCACAAGGGGTCACACATTCTTTGACCCATTTGACCCCTACTCTAGTGGGCCCCGTGACCCATCACTTCCCTCATACCTTATCGGGGAAGTCCACTTTCATACCCCTTTCCTACGGGCCGGGTCCTCCATACCCACCAAGCCCGTCCACGATACACCTCCACCCAGCTCTTCCACACCCGACTTTCTTAGCCCTCTCAAGTCTCCCAAATCCAAAGGGCCGTCCATACATGACTGGGTCATACTTGGACATTTAAGTGTTCCCCATGCCATCCATTCCCAGTTGCCTAACATGCATGCATGGCACATATTCGGGTGTCCTGGTCCGCCGTCACCCATGTACGGGTCGGACTAACATTAGGTGTGTCTAGGGTCATAGTTGAGTCGGTGTGTTTTTCTTTGTGTGGTCTGTTTGTGTGGTGATTTTGAGTCGATTGTTTGCGTGGTTTGCATTTGTATGTCAGTTCATGGTGGGTCAGCATGTGTCTTGTGCAAGCTCGTTGTCGTTCTTTTATGAGTGTGAAGCGAGTCCACTCACTTGACGAGTATGGGATCGGTTTACTTCTATACCCGGATCAGTCACCTACAGGGACTCAGCAGTGATTCCTAGTGAGTCTTTAAACTGTTTCCTTCCGTTGAGAGTGCCCCTTCGGAGTGACCACCTTTGGCCATAGCAGTGCGCATATCGAGTATATGTGGAACGAGCAGGTGCCGATCACTTGGAGTGGAGCATACCCGCGCTACTTGGCACGGTGACGGATCCGCCAGAGTACTCGAGCAGCCATACCCCTACTCGACGGGGTCGAGTTTCTCCCACCCGGGGAGAATTGATGAGGACATCATGAGCTTATGGATTGTATTAGTGTGTATTAGCTTGTATAGGTGTGTTTTATGGGTTGTATTAGCTTGAAAGTGTGTAATTTTTGATTTCCTTCTTTTGGGCCATCCTTGTAAGGCTTAATTAAGCCAATGGGCCTCTTTCTAGGAAGAGTCCATAACTAGGTAGCATGTTTAAGGTCCATTTAAGATGGCTCCTTCATATTGGGCCATTTGGTTTCAAAGTGGGTCATTAAGGCTCTTAAAGCCCAAATGGGATTCCATCCTCTCATGGGCCATCAAAGTGGGAATGGCCCATGCCTAGCATGCCATATGGAGTGGCTCTTGGCCCAAGAATGGGCTTGGCCCAAGAAGGGGGGCGCATGCTCTTTTGGCCTTATTAGGCTTGGTAGTTGTAGTTAGGTTGTGTTTGAATGGAATTACACCAAGTTTGAACACATGTGGTCAATTTGATTAAACTAATGTATTCAATGTGGGATTCTCATTGTATCCCAGCCATCCAATCCAAACCCCTAGATCCAAGGGTTGAGATTGAGTTTGGTTGGCATCCTATATAAGGTTGTAATTTTCATTTTGAATGAATTAATGAAGAAGAAATGAGCATTTGCCTCCTTGAAGCTTGCGCCCCTCTCCCCTCTCTCCCTGGTGTTCTTCCACCTCCAGCCCCTTTCTAGAGTGTAATCCCTTCCCCCTTGATCCCCTCCAGCATCTGAAGCAACTCCGGTGATCGCCGCCGCCGCCGTCTCGCCGCCGACGCGTCTTCACCAACGAATTCGGTTTTCTGTCCACTCTGGACAGACCTCTCTTCTCCGAATTGTCTCTCTCCCTTCCCTCATCTTCTGAAGCTCCAATTTTCAGGGTTGGTTCCCCTCTTGAACCCTTACCTCCAAAAAAAATTTCAGTCAAAAATTCGTCCTTTAGATATTTTTAGAATTTCGTCCAAGTTCAAATTTCAGTTCTGTCCAGGTTCTGTCTACTGTTCATCAGTTCTGAGTCTACCTTGTTCGACCCATGTTTTGAATTTTGTTGGGGCTCTAAAAATTACTGAGACTTATGTCCGCATATTTCTACCACCATGAATTTTCTTAATTTTTGATAAGGTCTCTAGGTATTTTTCAAAATTCGTACCAGTTCCTGTGAGCAATTTTTCCACAGTGTCCCAGATCCGACCCAGGTCCACTCAAAAAATCCCATAAAATCCATTTCCTATCCAAATCAAAAACCAAAAATAGTCCCGGTTTGCTATCTCAGAGATATTCAACTTTTCTGAAGAACTCATCTCCATATTCCAAGGTCCTCCCACCGGTCAACGGTGATTTTCAGAGAAGTCAGAACCTGCCCCTGCAGTTCTGGCCTGTTTACAGCAAGGGTGTAAATTCCATAAGTCAGATATACGTATCTGATTATTTTTTCTGAAGGCCCCTACGTCGAAGTATTTGGAGTCCTCTTTCCAACGGCGCCGAGCTCGTTGCATTCCGACGACGGGGTTGATCACAGCAGCCGATCTCGCCGGACAGCGCGCGAGAAGACAGCAAGTGCAGACTTGTGGCCGGTTTCCCGCGAGCGTCGTCCGAGGGCCGCCCGGCGTCCGGCGGTCGTTCCAGCAACTCGTCATCCTAGGGGAGCGCTTCCCAAGTGTACCCACACCAGGGGAGACATCAGGTCCCACATGACCCCTCCGGTCCACACGTGGGCCCCACTAGCACGAGTACGCGCGAAGCCGAAGCCGTGCCCGGAAACCGCCCGTCAACCCGGAATTGGTCCTCCCGGGCCCCCTTGTGTCGCCCGTTACCTCCCTGCGTGGAGTGGGCTTACTTGTATTGCTGTAATCTTAATGTATTAAGTTCCCGGGAGTACGAGTTTCGGCCGGGTGCCATCTTCGCCACGCCGAGCGCGTGGAGGTATCGTATTCGCTCCTTGCTTGGCATTCCGCTTATTTCTATATATGCTTGTTTATGCCGCTGCTAGAGAGCATGTGTAGGGTTACCTAGCTCGCTTTTAATTTATCATATCACTGCTGCGAGTGAGAGAGTGACCGTCCCGTGACCCGATTCGGGCGCAAAAGAGAGCTGACCACCCTAGCTCATTGCCGGTTTCTCAACCGCGCACATCCGACGCTTCCCTCGCTAAGGGACGACCGCTAGCTTGCCGTGTCCGTGGTCCCGTCCCGCATCAACCAGTCATCCGGATCCCTACTCACAACCGGAGGAAATAAACTCCCCTCCCTACACATAAAGAAGTAAGCCCTGCAGCCAGGCGTCTGCAGCAATATATTAATGAGCTTGATGAGTACGAGCAGAAGAAGCCCAAGCATCTGCTGATGAAAGACTGTATACTCTGGGAACAGCTCGAAAAATTGAAAATCAAAGAGCAGCCAGAGGCAGAACAAGAAAAAGCTGAGAATGAACCCTTCTGGGGGCAGGAGCTAGCAAAGCCAAATTCCCAGAAGAAGAGGAGACGACCCAAGTCCAAGAAGGGAAAGAAGGTCACGACAGTACAATGTAACACTCTGTCGGTACTCTTTTCCTTGCCCGGGGAGGATGATAAGCCAGAAGCATCCGACGCCCCGCTAGAAGCTAACCATGCCGAAGCCTCCACCTCGGCCCATGCAACACGTTCTGCGAGAAGATGGGGGCGCCCACCACCAGCCAACCATAATATTATGTTCAGAGGGGAGCAACCCTATCAAATCCCGGAACCAGAGATACGAGGTGCCCAGGTTCCTCCCCCTGCCAGTCTGTACCAAGACAAAAAGAAGGCCGATGAAGCCCCTTCATTCCTGGAGTTCCTGTCCAGCTTAGAGAATGAGCAACCGGCTCATACTGCTCCAGCTAAAAGCAATAAATGCCAGCAGGCAGCAGCTAGAAAGCAGAAACAGCATGAAGAAAATGAAGAAAGTAACCCTCTAGCAAAACCAGGGGCAGTCGCTACAGAAGAAGCCTTCCGGGAGACCGATGAAGATGATGAAATTGGGACTGGGCAGCAAAGGCCACAGGCACCACATGAACCTCCAAGACCCCGATGGGCAGAGGAGATGAGACTATCTAATGTCCGGGTGGGCAGTCGAGTCATGAAAATGCTGAAGAAGCTCCCTACCAGATTCTCCATCTGGGAAATTCTCTCTCTGAGCGAAGAAGCTCGCCAAGCAATCATGGATGCCCTGCAGTCCCCGGCACAATGTAAAGCACTCCTGGCAGAAGTGAATGCTGGGCCATCGGTCACCTTCACGGAAGATGATATGCTAATCCCAAATGCCGGTCATAACAGACCGCTGTATATGAGGGGCTCCCTGAACTGTCAGTCACTGAGCAGGATACTGATAGATCCCGGGGTCGCTGTAAATATTCTCCCGTATCGCATCTATCAGAAATACTACTTTGACCTGCAGCTTACCAAGGTCAGAGATATGAAGATTGCGGGGTTCAACCAGAAATGTGAAACACCTCTCGGGGTGGCTGATTTCAACCTCACACTGGGCGACCTCACTACCGTGGTACGATTCTATGTAATCGACTCCAACACCATGTATAAGGCCCTACTGGGAAGACCGTGGCTGCACGAATATCAGATAGTGCCGTCCACGCTACGCCAGTGCATCAAATATTGCCATGAAGGGAAAGAAGAAAGGGTGTTTGCTGATCTACATCCCTTTGAAGTATTCGAGTGTCATATGCTCGATGCATCCTATTACACCGAGGTGTCACAGAAGGATGAAGAAAGAGAGGCTGTGGTCAGCCAGAAGAAGCCGGTGACAAAGACAAAAAGTTGGTCTCCACCGCCACCCAAGGGCTACATTAAAAAGCATGAGGTATCCCACATCTCCTATGCTGGAGACTTTGTTCGGATAACTCCTCCTAGCATCCGCCCAGATGATATTGACGAAGAAATGAGAGAAAAGTACACACAGGTGGAGGTTCCGCAGGGTTTAATCAAGCCCGTCGCCAGCCTAGAATACCAGACAGTGCTGCCACTGAATACTATGGAAATCCCTCACTTCTGCGAGCCTCCTATCATATTCTACACCGGGGAGGCAGTCGAAGAAGATGATCAAGATTGCATGGTCCCTGAAGAAACCGCAAACCGAATGGTGCCAATTACAGGCCTAGAGTACACTACCCAACGGGTTTCGCAGATGTTCTCCAAGATGCAAATGCCATCGATGCAGTCTGCAGCCCAGAAGAAAGCATTCAAGGAGTTATGGGATCCGCCTCGAGATAATAAAGAACTGAGGAAGATCACACAGCACCCGGGACTGGGTTATACCCTGCAAGAATACTATGAAGCTGAGGTGGATGTCATCTCGGCCTTCTACCAGCATGAAGATTCCCCTGGGATGGACTATGACCAATACCCTTCGGAAGATGAAGAAATCATTTATCAGTCCATAGTGGACAATGAAGTCCCAGACAATCAGCTGGGGACGGGGACACCTGACGAGACAAAGAGAGATTGGTACTGGGAGGATCTATCTTGCAAGGAGGATCTGTTCCAGGATGAAGCGAAATTTGATACGGGAACCCCGGATGAAGACCAAGTAGCCAGAGAGCTGCAAGAGTGCCTGGAGTTTGGGCGCATTCTAGAAGAATTCCGGGCTCTGCAGAGTGATGACCTGTCTGTAGACACGCTAAAATTGACATTATTTTGAGTATATTTCATATTACCGTGTAATGCCCCATTTGACCCTCAAATTAGCTTGTTTGAAGTGGTTTTTCTCATTTTTATTGAATTTCTCCTATTTTTCCCCATTTATCTCCTTTTTCCTATTTTTCTGGATTTTCTGGGCATTTATCTCATTTTTGAAATTCACGACCTGGGGAAGGGCGCGTTTTTATGAAACACGACCTGATCTAGGGCGTTTATTTGAGAAAGGACGCCCACCCATGAGGGCGTCAATTCTTTTTGTTTGACCGACTTCCCCATTTGAGCTCTTTAAATTAACGCCCTGGAGAGGGGCGTGTTTTTAAAAGCGGCCTGATCCAGGGCGTGTCTCCCCATTTTATCTATTTCTCCCCATTTTACCTATTTTATAAAGTTGTGACCTGGTGAAGGGCGTGTTTTAAAACACGACCTGACCTGGGGCGTTTCTTGATGAAAGGACGCCCTGAGATGAGGGCGTCAATTCCTGGAATTATGCAATTTTCGAAAAAGAATAAATGTTTGAAAAATGTTTAATCACGCCCTACCATGGGGCGTTTTCCAATTCACGCCTCTCCCTGAGGCGTCTTTCACAATTTCCAAATAAAAGAAATGTTTATTTCTAAAATTAATCCAGGAAGAGACGCCCTTGTACAGGTCGTGTTTTGAATTAACGCCCTTTGACAGGTCGTCAATTCTTGAATTGACGCCCTGACCAAGGGCGTGTTTCATCTTCTGGCTTCGCAGCCCTTTCCCCAGAGAGTCCTTGCTTCGTTAGACACCTTCCTTGATTGGGGACTGGAGTCTTGCCTCCGTAGGGCTCTTGCAGTTCTTATCTCTTCTTCAACTTATTTAATAGAGACATTATCTCTGTTAATGAGGTTCCGAAGGTCTTCCTCCGTTCTTCTTCTTCTTCGGTTTATTCTTCATCTGTTTGATTTTTTTTCTTCTCTTCTGTTTTTACTCTTCCCTCCGTTATATTGTTCTTCTTCTTCTTCTTCTGTTTCCTGCTTCTTTCCTTCTCTTCTGTTGCTTTCTTCTTTTACAGGAACCGAAGGGCTATTGGTGGTTTGGCTAAGGAGGGATTCTTTATGAATTAAAGATGCATCCTTTTGAAAGGCTTTCTCCCCATCGAGTACTCGAGCCAAGGAGCACAAACAGATTTTTCTTATTTTACCCCTTATCTCTTTTGTTTTTATTTTCATCATACGCATACATACACATCATCATTCTTTTGATTTCTACTCAACCACGTTGAGTATCTCCCCTTAGTGCAACTCTTGCACTCTTTCCTCTTATTTTTATTCTTATTTTCATGCATTCATCATATCTCCCACACCCTCATTGCATAGGGGTTTAAGGGCTAATACTCTTAAGGTGTGTTCTTCATCATGCTTTCATGCTCATCCTTCTATTAAGAATTTGATGCTACACTCACCATATTTCTAATTCAATTTCTTTATTGGTGTTTGTTGATTTTTTGCAAGGGTACTAAAAGAAGAACTCTCTTCATCGGCCGGCCGATCTAGAAGAGAAAGGAGCACTCACATCCCCACATTTCAAGGTATTTTTCGCGATCCCTCCCATATTTATTATTTGTTATATTTTTTGAGACCTAGCGTCTCTGGCGATCACGTTATTCCACCTTAGCACCTCGTGCTATTTCATGCTTTATTCATTCACTTAATATTTCTTTGTTTAAGTGGATTTATTAGAGATCTACAAATTGGCGATCACGGTGGGACTCCTTTGTGTTCTTCTTTTATTACCCCTTTCCCCTTAGGCACCCGCGTGTGCCATCGCCCTTATTTGCACGCTCGGTGCGTCTCCCTTTTTGTGCCCCTCGGGCACCCTCCATTGGTTTTACACCCTCCCCTAAGTGATTGGTCAGTTTGTTGATTTTTCTTTAAAATTCCCACTTATTTAAAATTCTTGATGAGCATGCTTATTCTATTGATTACCATGATTGTGTGATTGAGTGTTAATACTGCTGGCCGTGAAGTTTTCCTGGAGAAAGTGAATTCACGCCTCTGGAAGAGGCGTTTTTCTTGATTTAACGCCCTAACACAGGGCATCTTCGTCATATTTTACGCCCTCTGACAGGGCGTTTTCCAGCATATTTCTTGTTTTCCCTGCTTTATATTGCTGCCTGTGAATTCACGCCCTGCCCCAGGGCGTCTTGTTATTGATCGGCGCCCACCATCAGGGCGTTTCTTTTGATTTGACACCCTCTGTACAGGGCGTCCTTTTATTGATAGCGCCTCACCCTAAGGCACGTTTTACTCTGCCCCTGGGCACCCACGCTGATTCACGACAGTCGCACTGTCGTGTCTTTTGTTAGTAGCGCCCTCTGCCAGGGCGTGTTTTTACTATGGGTTTCCAGAACCCTCCCGGCTGTGGTTTTTCATGATATTTCATGCTTATCTTTGATTGATCATATTACTGTGGTTGGCCTGTTTACCCTGTTGCATTCATTCATTTGCATTGATTTGGGAGCCCCCTCCTCTTCATTAGGATCCACACACCCTCTTGGAATCGGGACGACCCTCCATTGAGCATTCCGTCTCTTTGGACTGGAAATCCTTTTTCCAAGCCTCCGTAAGTCCCCGCACCCGTGGATTCCCTCACGGACGCCGGGCAGGTTGTACCCTTTTGAAGTCCCGAATTAGTTGGCCTAAACGTGGTGAGAGAGTGTTCCTAGTTGGCATTGGAGTTAAATCATATTTGAAACTAGGTTCCTCCCCTTGTGTGAATCATATCAATTTGCATAAAATCATTAATTCACCAAGATTCAAACATAAAAATCAAGGTAACCATTCCAACTTGTGTGTTTCTTTGTAAATTATTTGCACATTAAATTGCTTGCATAATGGCTTACTTTGATAAACAAAACAACATGTTTAATTCAATTCATGAGGATGCACAACCGTGCACATCTTATTCTCCTCAATTTCAACATGTTCGTCAAAATTCTCACCATACTTTCAAGGGACCACGTCCTCATTCTTATGGTCATACCCGGCCCACGGGCAATGTCCATCCTTATGGTCCCCCTACTCAATCACGAGCCACTATTCCTTCGGGACCCTCTCGTCCTAATGATGAGAAGGTCTCCCAGATTTTGTATGCATTAGATCATCTTACCCCTCAACAGGTCCAAGCCCTTAAGGCCGCCGTTGAGGGTACATCTCATGCATCTCCCTCCAATTCTATATGGGTAGCCCATCACCCACCTCCCTCTTCTATTCATCACCCACTTCCCTCTTCTATTCATATTCCTAATCGGGTAGCCCATTACCTATCTCCTTCTATTCACACTCCTCCTCGGGTGGTCCGACACCCGCCTCCTTCTATTCCTCCTCCATCACGGCCCCGAGCCCCTTATATTCCTTGCAATCCGGCCCGTCCGGGTTCTTTTACGGGTCATCCCATCAACTCCCCTCCACGGCATTTTTATGCTACCCCTCCTCCTTCAAGGCCTTGCCAACCCTTGGTTGTTCAAGTTACACCCCTCCAACAATCTCTACTTGATAAGATTACTTTGATGGAGGAACAAATAAAGAGGGTCACGGCTCCTCCTACTCCAGTCAATCCTCTCCATGCCGCTTTGGACGGGATTACAAAGATGGAGAGAGAATGGAAAGACAGGAGGGATGATTACGGCGTCAGCATTTCAAGCGAGCAAGAGCCGGCATTCGAAGAATCTGAGGCAGTGTACGATGATGATGAAGCTCCGCAGGCACCCCTTCTGAGTTTTCTTAACTTTCCGATTTCCCCATTTCCATTCGATGAACCTCCTGCTCAGGATGAAACCATCCCTGATCCAACCCCTATTTATGAGACTAATTGGTGTTACGATGATGGGTCGATACTTCAATCACCCACACCGGCACATTGTAAGTCTCCTCCTATCCTTGACACCGCATACATTACACCTCCTCCAGTTACACCATTAACCTCCGCAACACTGGCCTCCCCCAAGCCTTCCACTATTAAACCTCCACCCGTTAAGCCATCTACCTTCACACCATTAGCCTCCATCGAACCCACCATTGAACCTTCCCCAATTAACCTCCCATTACCGCCACCTCAGCCTTACATTATCCCTTTAAAACCCACTTTGCCTATTCCACCATTTAACCCTTTACCCTTACCCGTGGCTAATCCTGAGCAGGATCCGCCCCTTTTTGCACCCGAGCCAATCCCAACTGCTTCCGAGCAAAGGGATAAACTCGACGTGTTTGAACCTCCGCTTACGCTCACCCATTTGCCTACACTTTCCATCATGCCTCCACCATTCATGGAGCCTTCCGCCTCCACTTCACCTCCCCTTACTACTCGGAATGGGGGGCCTTCTGCAAGCACAGGTGCCGAAGATAATCAAGAGCCGGGCAGCAAGGATTTGGCCGTGCCATTCAAGATTCAAGAATTCATTTGCCGGATGACAATCCGGGTTATTGTGCCAAGCACGGTCGAAGAAGCCAAGTCACCGCCATGCTGAGCATTGATGCTGTGTAAGGGCCGGGCAGGGCACCCCTTGTTCCAATTTCCGAATTCCGAATTCATTATTCCTTACAAGGGGCGAATGCCCATTTTGCTCAACTTTCCATATATACCACATTCAATGGGCAACACGATGCTTCCCGTTCCAACTCTCCAACTCCCTCGCATTGTTGATCTTTGCCTTCAAAGGGGGTTGCCACTTATTGAAACTCCTTTTATTGGGCCAATTGGCTGTATTCTTTCACTACCGTGGAGGGGCAGTTATCTTGGTGCCGAAAGGCCTTCTGCTATTTCATCCACCTTCTTGTCTATCACATCTTTTCCATGGGCCATTCCCAGGGTTAGGAGGAGGACCTCGTCCTCTCGCCCTTCATATTCTCCATATTCTTTGCATCTCATTGCATTCGCGCATTCATTGCATTCATCGCATCCATCCCATTGCATGCACTTGCACCTCCTGCTTCCCGGGTTTCCAAACCCGTATCTTCCCCGCATTCCGGCACCTCCGGATATTCCGCACTTCCCATCTTATTCATCTTCATCTTTTTATCCACTATCCCTGGGGCATCGCGTCCCTTTTCCTGCTATCTCCCTGGAACCTCCAGGAATTTTATCCCTCCTCTTTGGGCATCTCGCCCTTTCCCGCACTTCGAAGTGCGAAAGCCGGAGTTGAACCCCTACCACCAAAAAGCTGTGCGCCTCATGGTGAAATTCTATCATATTGAGCTCAAGCATGTGGGCCGTGGACATAATGCCCAAGCTGATGCACTGGCAAAGATAGCCAGCTCAATAGTAGTCCCACCAGATGAGACACTGAACATTGTTGTTATAAACCGGCGGCAAGTCCCCAGCATGCTAGAAGGCTGCCCCGAAGAAAATGAAGTCGCCACGATCAGTACAGAACAGGCATCTGATTGGAGACAACACCTGCTACAATGGTTTTTACACCAACAGCTGCCGCAGAAAAGAGAAGAAAAGATGAAACTTCTAAGGATCAAAGATTCTTATGAATTCAGAAATGGAACTCTGTTCCGAATAATGGCAGATGCACGCAAGAAGATTTTGCTCCGCTGCCTATCTACTGAGGAAGCTTGGCAAGCAATGAAAGAAATACATGCTGGGACGGCAGGTGCTCATCAAGCTGACCCTAAGATGAAGATAGAAATCAAGAAGCTGGGCTACTATTGGCCCACTATGTTTGAAGAATGTTGCAAGTTTGCAAAGTCATGCCAGAAATGTCAGGAGCATGCTGTTGTGCCTAGAAGGCCACCTGCCGTTCTGCACCCTACAGTCCCTAGCTGGCCGTTTGCACAATGGGGAACTGATGTAGTCGGCCCACTACCGACCTCATCGGCCGAACATAAGTACATACTGGCAATAACAGATTACTTCTCCCGATGGGCGGAAGCTATAGCATTACGAGAAGTGACTGGTGAACTGGTCGCCAGATTCATCAAAAAGAACATTATCTTCCGGTTTGAGATCCTCAGCTGGATAATATCTGATAATGGAAGTCATTTCAGAAATCAAAAGATCTATCGGCTCGCCGAAAAGTATAAGATCGAATGGAGGACTTCCACTCCTTACAATCCACAGGCAAATGGATTGGCAGAAGCCTTCAATAAAACTTTATGCACCTTGCTGGCTAAAGTCGTCAGTTCTAATAAGAAGGACTGGGAAGAAAAGATGTATGAAGCTCTATGGGCGTACCGCACTGTCTTCAAGACACCTACAGGGTGCTCGCCATACTCACTGGTATACGGCTCAGAGGCAGTAGTTCCACTAGAGCTGGAAGTCCCGTCACTCAGAGTGGCTGTCCAATATGACCTGGCCCATGGCGAACAAACCAATGCAGAAAGAAGATTACAAGAATTGGCTGAATTGGAAGGGAAGCGCCTCCAAGCTCAGAAGAATATCCAGATGTATCAGGCCCGCATGGCCACTGCATTAAACAAACTCGTAAAAGGACGAGAATTTAAGAAAGGTGACCTTGTCATGGTCAAGAAAAGAGAAGTCATGGCGTCCAACCCAAAAGGAAAGCTAAATCCTAATTGGGAGGGTCCTTACGTGATACATAGGGTCTACGAAGGAGGGGCCTACATGGTTGTTAACCATCGAGGGGAAATCCAATTCTCACCACTCAACGGTAGACACCTAAAGCTGTATCATGCTGCCCAACCAATATTCCCCGAGTAATCAGACAAAAAGCTACCTCTTCCTTGGTCTAGCGGCACTCCGTCCTAACCAAGCTACCCTCTTCCTTGGTCTAGCGGCACTCCGTCCTAACCGAGCTACCTTTTCCTTGGTCTAGCGGCACTCCGTCCTAACCGAGCTACCTCTTCCTTGGTCTAGCGGCACTCCGTCCTAACCGAGCTACCCTTTTCCTTGGTCTAGCGGCACTCCGTCCTAACCGAGCTACCCTTCTCCTTGGTCTAGTGGCACTCCGCCCTAACCAAGCTACCTCTTCCTTGGTCTAGCGGCACTCCGTCCTAATCGAGCTACCCTTTTCCTTGGTCTAGCGGCACTCCGTCCTAACCGAGCTACCCTTCTCCTTGGTCTAGTGGCACTCCGCCCTAACCAAGCTACCTCCTCCTTGGTCTAATGGCACTCCGCCCTAACCAAGCTACCCTTTTCTTAGGTTAGTGGCACTCCGCCCTAACCGAGACATCCCTCATCATCATCTAATGGCAGTCCGACTTGTCACCCTCCTAAAAAGAGGGGAAGAGAGAATAAAAAAAAAGGGGGGGAATGAAAATAAATAAAAAAAAATGAGGTTAAAAATAGAGATACCCCGCCAGTCTTGTTCAGGTTTTCTGAGCAAGGGCAAAAATGGCTAAAACCCAGCTGTGGTGAAAATCCGAAAGGGCACTGCAGGCAAAATCGGGTACCCCGCCACGTGAAAACCCGAAAGGGTGCGTGGGCAAAAGCAAAAGGGGGCTGGCTCCGGTAAAAACCTGAAAGGGCGCTTGAGTCAGTAATATGGTGATCCTAAAGAAACCTCACCTCCTGCCATAAACTTCTCGTCGATCGACCGGCACCTTGCCCGATCAACGATCAAATCCGCCCAGTATAGACCCTACGTCTGTCCTGATAAAACCCGCATTCCTTGCCCAAAGTCCCACCATGGTGAAATCAGCTGTTGATCGATTGGCGCACTGTCCGATCAATAATGAAACCTATCCGGCTTAGACCTTACGTCTATCTCGATGAAACCTATGAAACCTTTGCATTGGTATAAATCCAATACCGATGATGAAACCAACTATTGATCGATTGGCGCACTGCCCGATCAATAATGAAACCTATCTGGCTTAGACCTTACGTCTATCTCGATGAAACCTATGAAACCTTTGCATTGGTATAAACCCAATACCGATGATGAAACCAGCTGTTGATCGATTAGGCGCACTGCCCGGTCAATGATGAAACATATCCAGTTTAGACCCTACGTCTATCCTGATGAAACCCATGAAATCATTGCATTGGGATAAACCCAATACCGATGATAAAACCAGCTGTTGATCGATTGGCGCACTGCCCGATCAATAATGAAACCTATCTGGCTTAGACCTTACGTCTATCCCGATGAAACCTATGAAATCTTTGCATTGGTATAAACCCAATACCGATGATGAAACCTGCTGTTGATCGATTGGCACCCTGCCCGATCAATAATAAAACCAGCCCAGTGTAGACCTTACGTCTATTCTGATGAGATTCATAAGATCCTTGCATTGGTATAAACCCAATACCGATGATGAAACCCACCTTTGATCGATGGGCACCCTGCCCGATCGACAAAGAAACCCGTCCTATTAAATTTGCATATCCCTTTACGTCCCGCCGTGATGAAACCTACCATTGGTCGATCGGCACCTTGCCCGATCAATGATAAGACCAGCCCAGTGTAGACCTTACGTCTATCCTGATGAAACACATGAAACCCTTGTATCGATATAAACCCAATACCGATGATGAAAGCTTGCTATTGATCGATTGGCACACGGCCCGATCAATGATGAAACCCATCCGGTTTAGACCTTACGTCTATCCTGATGAAACCTATAAAATCCTTGCGTCGGTATATACCCAATACCGATGATAAGAGCAGCCACTAATGAAGCAGCACATCGCCTGATCCGTGCTGAAGTCCCAATTCAAGAAATATATATATATATATATATAAATAAAAAATGGGGTTAAAAATAGAGATGCCCCGCCGGTCTTGTTCAGGCTTTCTGAACAAGGGCAAAAAAAATGGCTAAAACCCAGCTGTGGTGAAAACCCGAAAGGGCACTGCAGGCAAAATCGGGTACCCCGCCACGTGAAAACCCGAAAGGGCGCGTGGGCAAAAGCAAGAGGGGGCTGACTCCGGTGAAAACCCAAAAGGGCACTTGGGTCAGTAATGTGGTAATTTAAAAGTTCCATGCCAACCGGCACGCTACCTTTACCTCCCTTCTATTGATGAAGCCTTCCGTCGGTCAACTGGTTCAGCGCCCCGCCGACAATAGAACCCTTCCGGGGTAAACCTTACGTTTACCCTGATAAAATCTACATACCCTCTTTCAAACGTCCCACCGACAATGAAGCCCATCACCATTTTGCTAAAGCCTATCCAGCTCAGACCTCACGTCTGTCCTGATAAAACCTACGCATTTCTTGGCGAAGTCCCACCTGTGATAAAACCTATTGGAATAGACCTTACGTCTGTCCTGATGAGACCTACACCTTCACATACCTCCCACCGTTGATCGATTGGCACCTTGCCCGGTCAATGATGAAACCCTATCCAGTTTAGACCTTTCGTCTATTCTGATGAAACTTATAAAACCCTTTGCATCGATATCAACCCAATATCGATGATGAAACCAACTGTTGATCGATTGGCACCCTGCCCGATCAATGGTTAAACCCTACCCAGTTTAGACCTTACGTCTATTCTAAAATCCCCCTTGCATCAATATAAGCTCAATATCGATGATGAAGTCAACTGTTGGCTGATCGGCACATCACCCGGCCAATGGTGAAATTTGTCCAGTTCGTACTTTATGTCCGTTCTGATGAAAACCACATATCCTTTTCAATGTCCCACCTGCAATAGTCTCTACCCAGCCTAGACCATATGTCTACTTTGATGAGACCTCTTTATCTGCATCCCGGCAAACCGTCTCCCTTACGGCACATGTGGCCAATAGGACGTTTGCTGCCACCAACAAAATTCGGTTCAAGCACCCCCTTGGATGCCGTCACGCGGTGGAGCGAGTCCCCCATCCTTTCTCTGAAAGGGTGGACGCTCTCCTGCCAAGGTACGAGCCGTTCGCATGAGGGATTGTCAAAACCGCTATCCCACTTCCCAAAGTAATAAAACCATATGCAAAGTAAGATGGAGACGCTTGAAGCCAAGAGATTCCTTTTCAATAAAAAGGGGATACATTACAAAAGAGAACAAAAAAGGAGGGATAAATAATTCACGGCCGCTGGAATATATCTTCGAAGGCCAGAAGACCCACATAAGGAGCAGCTCCTAGCTCATGAAGGCACGCCTCCTCCTCCTGAAGCCCAATGGACATGTCCTGGAGAGACATCACTCGTCCCTCCAGCGAGGCTACCTCCTCTTCAGACTGCGGTCGGATAAAGGAGAGTTGTTGCAATTCGGCTCTAAGTCCAGAGAGCTCCGTCTCCAGTATGGCTATCCGGTCCCGCACAGCTTCTTCCCACTGAACAGTACCTTGTAGCTCAGCTCGGCGTCCATCAAGCATAAGTGTCAGCGTCCCCAGCTCGGATTTGCATTCTGACCTCTGCAATTTCAACGACGTTAGCTTATCAACCATGGTCCATGCTAGGAAATCCCTCCGATGCACGAATTTTAGCAAAAGCAAGACCCGCTGAACCCATGTGTCCAGAGGGCAACCCATGGCCTGCAGGCCGGCAGTGAAGCGATCAGCAATTTCCTTCAGCTGCAAATGTGTCAAGCCAGGCTGAGATTCTACCAGCTGGCGCAGCATATCCAGGTTCTGCCAGACAAAGCTCTCAGATGATGCAAAGCCAAAAGAAGCAGAGGGGATCACTTCGAAGGTCACTTCGCTATCAATATCTGCCCACAGTGCGACATCCGGCTGAGAGGATGAAGACGGCAAATCTGCTGGAAGAACTGGCCGGTCCCTCTCCGTGCCCTCTGGCTGAACTAAAGATTCCCCCTCCACCGCTGTCTCGGGTGCTATGGCTTGAACATTCGCGGAGGGAGGACCAATGAATGATGGAGCTATCTCTTCATGAGTCTCCTGAATAAAGGCTTCGTCTCCAGCTACTCTTCCTGACAATGGGGGCGAAGGGTCCCTAGTCTGTAAAGGCAGAAATCCAGTCTCTATAGCCACTGTGGCAGGGACTGCTGACTCAGGCGCGATTGACATTATGGCAGCCGGTATAAAAGCGGAGCTTCTGGCTGGGTCTATTTCGGCTCTGAACTCTGAGGCCTTAACAAGGAGGGAAATCTCTCCTGATGATCCTAAGTCCAACGATGCTAAATCTGTCGAAGACTGTATCCGCGGTGGCACAGGGCGAATGATCTCAGGAATTCCCGTGCAAGTTAAAGGCTGAAAAGGGACAATAGCCCAGTTTATAGAAGAAATGTCCGTGATAGCCGCAGTTATGTCTGAGCTAGCAATGGCAATGCCCTGAGACCAAAACAAAGCAACTTCAGCGCTAGAAAAAAAAAAGGAAGAAAGAGGGGGGGGGGGGGCAGATGAAGCAACAAACATGAAAAGGAACCCACCCCTGAAGCAGGGTCCACATCCTCGAAGTGGGGTGAAAGAGAAGGAAGCTCCGTAGTCGGAATGACAAATGGTGGAGTTATGTCAATCTCGGTATCGAGCCCGGCAAACTCCTCTTGCAACTCCTCCTCAGGAGATAGCACCACCAGCTTAGCAGGCTGAAAAGACAGAGCACCTTTTGCAAGTACAGGCGGGGCTTCTGATTCAGGAGCATCCCCCTCATTGCCGCTGAAAGCCACTTCCTCCTCATCAGAGACGGTTGTAGAGCTACCCGATGATATTTCCACACTAGCTATACGCTGTGGGGCCACCTCTAAAACATGTCGAGATGTAGACCGAGTAATTATGCGCCTGGCCGGAATAGTACGCTGCTTCGACTGAGCCTTGTGACCCTCCGGAGGTTGAATCGGCTCTTCTGTCATCCTTTCAACCTCAGTCTGCTCCTCGGCTGCCACTTCAACAAAAAAGGGACCTCTGAGGGTTATAGTAGAAAAAGCAATAGAAGTGTGAAACATATGAGAAAGCACACTTACCCCCCCGCCTCACTAGCCGACGTGGGGGAAGGCAGCCTGGTCTCTGCTTCGGAGGGTGCCACAATTGGCTCTTGAGCTGCGCAAAAAGGTAAGGGGTCAGAGTCGAAGACTTCTTTGAAAATCTGCAAAAGATGATGAAGAATGCAAATGCAAGCTAATGATGTTACCCTGAACCGGTGTCTGAGCAGCCTCCCTTTGCAACTCAAACTCATCGAATGAGGGAATGTTGGGGAGAGGGGTCCCAGTGTCCATCGCCACCGAAGTCGACTGCTGAACATGGGCCTTTTTGGCCTTCCTAGCCTTCCCAACTGCAGCCTTGACTGCGGAAGCCTTCCTCTTCTTGCCAGGAGGCAGGGGAGTAGTGGTTGGTGCTGCAGCCGGGACTTCAAAATAAGTAGGCTTCTCGGCCTGCGCAATAATCTTTCTATAGAGCCCCTGCCGCTTTATATCAGGCCGGTCTGTTGAAAATGGCAGAAGGGTGATGGGATCAGTGAGTGCGAAATTCAGATGCTAAGCAGAAAACATTGCAATCAGAAAACAAGAAATCTTACCTGCCGGGCCGTCGTAGAATACAGAAAGTGGCCAGTACAGATAAGCTACCTCCTTGGAGCGGGAAGCAGCCTCCTTGATGAGCCAGCACACATCACCAAATATCTGGCACTTCTCTACTAAAGCTGCCAGATCATTATGGCCGTGAGAGTCAAGGCATCGAAATAAGTCAAGATGGTCCATGCCCCAACCATCGACATAATGAAATGATATAAACAGTGGCTTGTTCAATATGCCAGCTATCGGGCTTTCTGCAGATAATCCATGCAAATTTAGCAGAATGAACAGCCAGGACGTTTGCCTGTAGTACGTCTGAGTTCTATCTTCTCGACGTACAAACGTCCTATATGGATGAAATTTATCAATTGGACCCCTCCAAGGAGCTACTGTCGGGAGCGGCTCTTCGACAGGAAATGGGTATTGCTGCACCTCCAAGCGAGCGCCCCCTACATGGCTCAGATGTTCCAAACTCTGCATAAAAAGTGTCCTCGTTGATAGCAGCGAAGATAGGAGCAAGCGGCTCGGAACTCTTTTCCTTCAAGGCCCGCCGCTGATTAAGATAATTCTCTGCCTCCCTCAGGTGTTGTGAGTAAAGTTTTTTCAAGTGGGCCTCAGAAATATCAAACACTGGCCCAGGCTGCTGTTTCAGGAAGGAGCACTCTGCCACATCCCAGAAGGCACCCCTACCGTCCCTATAAAAGCCGGTCTGGATATTCCACCATTTGATATATTCTGGTGTTACCCGGGGAACACGGTTAGAAACAGTGGGCACCCTGAAAACTACATCATCCTGGCGATGATAGAAATCTTACCACAACCGGCCCTCGCCAACAATGATGGACCCGTGCTTGGCCCGGCTATCCAGGGGAAACTGGGCAACTGAGGTAGGAATATGCTGGTCGTAGCCGAAGTTTCGCCCAAATCGGAATGGATAGTATGGCTCCAACAGAAGCAGGCCACCCTTCCTGTAGACCAAAACACTGGGCCGAATTGCCATGGCCCATCTCACCAGCTCCGGTTCCAGGATTGGCCGGGCAGTGTTGACTCCTGAGACAGGATGGATATATGTCTCTGTCTCTTCCAGCTTGCACTCTCTCTGAGGATCAATCAAAGGAGCTGAACCTGCTGCCAAGCTCTAGAAATGTATGCTGCCAAGGGCGTCCACTGGTACTTTTATCAGTCGGCCCCTTATTTTAAACAGCTGATCATAAAAGGGACCAGGCTCAGCGCTGGCAAATTCAACCATCCTGGGTAACACTGTATCAGCCTGCAAGGTTCTCGGAGCTAATTCAGGGAATATACTGCAGACCCAGGCGTTGAAGAAATGAAAAGGACCCATGGTCCTCAAAGAACGGGGAGTCCGATGCTTGTACAGGTCCCCCAAAGATTTATATATCAAACACAGGGCCACTGGCAGAGCGACAGCTTCATCCCCATGCCATCTGACAAGCTGGATATATGGCCTCTGGCCGAATAACTGTCTCGTCCCCTTGTGGGAGAGCGAAAGTGCACAGCCAAAATGTGAAATAAGCCGCACAGTGTGTGATGGGGTCTACGCCTGCTGGGTTGGGACCACCGCTGCCTGCACGGCGCAATGAGGATGGCAGCGCCGACTTATAGCGAGGGGCCCTTATCTGCTTGCTAGCAGCCGGACCCATGGAAGGAAAGTCTGCATACTTCAGGGGACCGTCAAAGAAATACTGGATCCACTGCCCTATCCGGACCCTCAGTTTGCTGCCCTTCTCTCGGGGTTGATAGCCTTTAGAGGACCCTCTGCTATACGCCAGACAGATGGAGCGGTATACCTTCATCAGATATCGATATGAGAAGCCAATGGAATACTTGCCCTCGCCATCAGAGCTATCCTTCTCGGAATCTGACAAGCAAACTTCCTCATACGGCTCGCCATCAATGGGCAGGCCGGAGAGCTGTGATAAACTCCAGAGGTCAGGGACGTCTCCCCCTCTGCTGTATAGAAAGTGTTGAATAAAGGGCAGAACACTTCAAACATTCCACAGCACAACCCTCGGGATATGGGATACCGGAATCTAGAAGCGAAGACGCTGTGATACACCCCGGCTCTGATCAGCAGAGGGGCATATTCCTTCAGAACAAACTCGGTAAACTCCACTGATCCTACTCGGAATAAGTGCGCGTCAGTGATTTTGGTATCCCCGAACCAACCAGCGGCCAGATGGTACTTGAACTGAACGGCCGAACAATTCAGCACGAAGGGCTCTTCGCGATATCCCCACTTTAATGGTGCCAACAACATACCATAGCCGGGCTTCTCCCTATGAACTCGGCCGCTGGCATTATCCCACCGGGCAGGTGTGAATTCCGGGGCCCGGACCAGCATCTTCTTCTCTGGTTCCAGCTCCGATATGCCAAGGACTGCATCCCAGTCACGCTTTTCCCCAGGAAGATAGATGGCCTTGCTGCGATACACTGAGCCCTTAGGCTATCTCGCTCAGTAAGGATGGCAGCTTCAACCACGCGAGCTATCCGGTAATCTCGCATGCCACCCACTGTGAAAGTCCGGATGAACGGCATTAAATGTCGGTCCTTCGGGAGGTCTGGCCGATAGCTATCATCCCGCCTGAAGCATGTCTCGGTCGCCGTGGAGTATACCCGGGCCGTCGACACGGTGTCAGTTTCAGAGTCAGATGACTCGTCAACTGAAGCTATCCTATCATATCCGAAATCCAGGCTGTGCACATTCAGCCAATTTACTGTGGCCCGAGATATGTCTGACTGGGCCGATGAGCTAGCACCAACAGCTCCGGAAGATGCAACATCAGAACTGGAAGCCATTGCAGTGCCTGCAGTCGGAGAAAAAGTGTGAATTAAAAGCCAGTCTTATAAAGATTGTAACATGAGATTCTATGAAAATTTCGACAGCACCTCCCCTTATTCGGGGGTCTGCCCAAGAAGAATAGGGAATCACCAACCAAGAGGGGGTGAACCCGAAAGAAAAAGGGATTAAATCCCAAGTAACGTCCTACCAGGGCAAAATCCAACTAAACGGGAAGAAAAACGAGAGCGGCCGAGAGGAGAAGAAGCTCCCGCCGATGAAAGAAAACGGAAGAAGGAGAAAGAAATGAAGAAAGAGAAAGAAGATGAAGAAATGAGAAGAAGACCCTCTCGGGGGTGTTAAATAGGAGAAAGGGCGGGAGAGGCTTCTCGGCGTGAAACAATGCGCGCCGAGAACCCCCCACGCCGAGAACCCCAGGCGGCCAAAGGGCGCGCCGAGAGCCCCCATGCCGAGAACCCCAGGCGGCCAAAGGGCGCGCCGAGATCTCCCCCATGCCGAGAACCCAGGCCGAGAGACCCCCCCTTCGGCCAAAGGCTCGCCAAGAGCACCCAGGCCGAGAGCCCTCCTTCGGCCGCGCCGAGAGGCCCCTCACGCCGAGAAGCCTCGCGTCGGAAGATCTTGCATGCCGAGAAGCCTTGCGCCGAGAGGGTCATGCCGAGAAGCCTATGGCCCTGTGCCGAGAAGCTCCGAATTGCTGAAAATAAAGAAAATATGAACAATGAAAATATGAAAAGGGAAGATAAGTGTGCAAAATACTGTTGCATCAAGATGATCAGGTCTGAGAACCAGATTGAAGACAAATTGAGGAAGATACCCTCGAATGACGAAGACACCTGCAAGCCCCGTGCCGCTTATTCTGCGCTCACGCCGCCCGCAGGTGGGGGGCATTTGTTGACGCCTTGAAAATGAACAAGGGTGAAAGCACAGTTGAAAAGAGGATCAGACCAACAGTGAAAGGCCAATGATGAAGTCCGCCAACCTTTTACCCGGCTGAAGCCTTTGTCGGCCAAACCGATACCCGGTGCCGATATTATTCAGACGACAACACTGATAAAGCAGCAGTCACTCGACTGATGGGACCTCCCAGCACACTTTTACTAAGAGCTATGTTACTGTTACATCCAAGAGCCCACAGATGACATGTCAGCATAGGCCAGATGTCGGCTTATTGACAGATGTGATAAAAGATAAGGATGAAGCCGGTGCCGGCAGATGAAGATTGTAAAGGCTTTTGCAAAGTCAGAACACAAGAAGAATAGTCTCCACAGATTATACACCCGGCTGAAGTCTTTCCAGACTAAAGCTGATGTCCGAGCTCGTCACCATTCAAGTGACGATATCGATAAGATAATACCCGGTTTTGTCACCATTCAGATGGCAATACTGATGAAACCCCTGTCTACGGACTGATGAAACCCCTGTCTGTAGACTGATGAAAATCTATGAAATAGAAGCTATGTCACCACTAGATGGCCTTCCTCGGTTCTGGAAGATATACTGGAAGAACTAAGAGAGGTCGAAGTGCATATGAAGTTTAAAAGCCCTGAATGGGCCTGCCGAATGAGCTCTAGAGAATGGCGCCGAGAGACCCTCACCAAGGCCCAAAAGCCCATATGAGGGGGGGGGGGCGCCGGGAAGCCATGCCCTTTGGCGCCGGGAGGCCTCCCCGATTGAAAGAGGCGCGCCGGGAAGCTGCCTTCTTCACGCCGTGATGAAGCCTGCCGAGAGGGGGGGAACGGGTATAAAATCCCCTCCCTTCGAACAAAAAAAGAAGAGGAGAGACACACAAGAAAACACAGAACAGAAGAACAAAAAGAGAGAAGAGAAAAAGAAAAGGAGAGCTCCAGAAGGAGAGACTCGAAGAAGCGAAGGAATATCTGAGAAGAGACGAAGGAGCAGAAGCTCAAGGTGGGCAGCCGGGGAGGGAGAGGAGTCAATGCTCCGCCCTCCCCCCCCCCCCCTTTCATCTTCTTTGTTTCTGTTTTCTTCTTTATGTAACCATGCGAGTCTTATCTCGATTCATCGGTGATAACCGGGATATTCCGGCCGCCATTCATCTCCCTTTCCTCCATTCCCTCTATGTGGCTGGGGTGAGTCCCGGAATGATGTGATTGTATGAAATGCTCCAGTGGCCCGTTTGGGCGCTAGGCGATTGAAGTATTTGCCCGCTATCTCTCCGTCTGCTGCTATGCTTTTCCTTTATATGTTTTCATTTTAAGCCCAACTGAAGTGCGTCCGATTCCCCGATCGGTCTTCAGGCTCAATTGTCTGCAGTAGAATAAATGTCGTTCTAAATGAGCCGATGTCCCTCTCCGATTCATCATCGTTTGCATAAAGTTTCCCAGGCTTGCCCTAGGGCGAGAGACAGACCATCCCTTGGCTTTTGGGACAGTCTGCTACCGATATTGGCAATAACTCTGAGGGTTTGCTCGAGATCCTCTTCTCACAGGAGTAAGTAAGCTGCTTCAATAAATTAATACCGATGGTTTCTAATCCGGCTCCAGTCCGAACAATTACATCAGGATCGCCCCTGGGGTCAGAGATGGCCATCTCTTGGCTCCCAGGCGACCAAAGATGCCAGCAAATGAGCCCCTGAGGGTCAATGATAATATGACGATTCAGAACCCCATCCTGCAGTGGTTCCTTCGATTCCCCTTTGAACCCAGCCCATCTTTTGCAAATCAAACCCATATCTGTGTAATCTCTAGCTTACACTCTAAATCCAGCCTCAATCCGAGCCAGAAATCTCATAAAATCCCTAAACAGAGCATCGTTTCAGCTCTGTAAATCATGAAATCCTGTAGCAATTCCATCCTCTCGGCGTGCAAATTCCCCGCCGAGAACTATGCTGCCGAGAAACCTCCCTCTTCAGCAAACCGACAAAAATCTCTCCAGGCCACTTCCACGTGAACCCCCTAGCTCTTGGCTTCCCGGCACCACCTTCCCGGCGCGGTAATGGGCGCGCCGTGAAGCCCCTGGCCGAGACCTTACCCCCTTGCCTTTGGCCTCTCGGCGCCAGCCTTCCAGCGCGGTGAGGAGCGCGCCGAGAGGCTCCACGCCGGGAGCCTCCCTTCTTCCTTCTTTTGCATTTAAACCCATGCCGAGAGCACCCCCTCTGGTCAATTTAAACCCATGCCGAGAGCACCCCCTCTGGTCAATTTAAACCCGTGCCGAGAGCCCTCCTTGGCCAACCCGTAAACCCATGCCGAGAACCCCTTGGCCAACCTATAATCTCACGCCGAGAGCCATCTTCTTGCCAATGAAAACCATGCTGAGAGCCTCTCCTTCGTCCACTCCTTTGGCCTCTTCGTCCATTTATTCTGGGGCGTTCATGAGTCGTCATATGCACCCCAGGGGATAAATTAGCTGGGGATTGACCTCCCCTATATTCTGAGGTCCCTAACAAGATTCACATGCCACCCCGTGGGTCTGACGAACCCTGTCTCTACATGAGTTTCGTCAGTCTCCGAGAAGGGGAATAGTGACCGATGCCAGAGACATGGATAGTCTCTTCGAGCCTTAGTGCTCACTCATTTTCCAGCTTTCATCCCAGCACTCCGTGGATGTCAGCCTATACCATTCTCTGGCAAATGCTCGGTCCAGGGGAGGTGCTGCCAAAATTCTCTCATGAAGATGAAAGTCGACATCAGGTTGTCCACCGGGCTCTGTATGATAATGGTGACAGGGTTTCCCTCGACCCTAGTCTTCCTAAATCCCTCTTCTATCATGATGCTCCTGTAAAGCCCAAATCTAATCCAGCTCAGATTTGATGAACTGATCCACTTTGACTTCACAGAACCTATCTGGCTTGTCCTGCATCGCCAAGAAACCCAAAGCAGAGCCTCCGAAACCCCTTTCGGGTCCTCACGGCCCCAGAACACCAACACTCTCTCAGCGCCATGGCTCCCGACGCGGCCCTGGGCGCGCCGGGAACCCTCACGCCGAGAAAACCCCCCCTGGCCCTCTTGTCAGCGCGCCGAGAGCTCCTCCTCCTCTTCAGCTGTGCCGAGATCCTCTTCCTCCTCCCTTCAACCAGTCCGAGAATACTCCTGGCCATCTCCCCTTCGCGCCGAGAAGCTCTCTAGTTGGCACGTCGGGAACCCCGGCCATTTTGCCTTCGCGCCGGGAACCTATGTACACTTGAACTGCATTGATGAGTAACCCCTTTAGCTCGGGAGGACTCTGCCATTGCATGAGTTCCGCCGGCTTCTATAGGGAATATCAAACATTGCCCCATGGCATATATATATACATATGGGTAGGGAGGTCTGGCCTCTCTCTTTCTCCCGGCTTTCATCCCGGCACTCCGTGGGTGATAGCCTATTTCTCCCTGGGCATAATCCAGATTAAGGAGAAATGCTGTCGAAATACCGATCGATGCTTTAAACCCCATCATGGTCACGGTTCAGTCTACCTGTGACTGAGATCCTTCTTCCCCCCTAAGCCCGGTCTTTGAATCGCTGACCTAACGATATCATCTGTTTCTATGGTTGATGTTGTTATCTTGCCCGCCTTCCTGGCTTCGGTATGAAGTTCCATTTGCGCACATGAATATATGTTTGCCTCTCGAGGCCTCCTACCTTTAGCGTTTAATCAAGGGTTGTCCTCCTTAGAGGGGATGTAATTAACGTCATAGCCTTTATGGTATGGCGGACTTCCGGTCCCGACTCGGACTTCACAATCGACTGATCATGTCAGATCGAGCGCACAATGAAATCGTCACTTCGGTGACTGGCACGCCAATGAATCAATGAACCAAGAAAATAAAATAAAACATAAGGATTAAAATAATAAAGAGAAAAAATGTGTCAAACAGATTCTTGTGGACAATGGAAGTGCCCCTGACGTGTTGTCTTATGACTGTTTCCTCAAAATGGGAGAGGGTCCATCCAAACTCCACCCGATCCGGACGCCCCTCTTTGGGTTCAATGGCCTGGCCACTCTCCCCGAAGGAGCCCTAAGCCTGCCGGTTACCCTCGGCACCCCACCCAAAACCGTTACGGTCATGGTAGACTTCATGGTGATCAAAGGGATGATAGCGTACAACGCCATTTTCGGCCGGGGAATCCTCAGCCGGATCAAGGCAGTACCATCTACCTATCACCAAAAAATGAAGTTCCCCACCAAGAACGGAGTAGGGGAAATCCGAGGTAACCAGGCCACGGCCTGAAGGTGCTACAACATCTCGGTGGAGGCCACGAGGCCGGACGGGAATAATAAGGGCCCCCGGGAAGTCGAGGAAAAATCCGCATCTACTAAGCCAGGTGGCGAGTTGCTGACAATTTTCCTAAACGATGACCCGACCCTAGGAGTAAGGATCGGAGCCGACCTACCCCCCAAGGAACAGCAGTAATATAAGAATTTTCTTTCTGAGTACATCTGAGTCTTCACTTGGTCTGACGATCAGCTCCCTGGGATACCAGAGGAGACCGTGCTGCACCGACTCAACCTCAACCCCACCATGAAGCCCGTGCAGCAGCGCCGAAGGAATCACGCACCAGAAAAACAGACGATCATCAAGGCGCAGGTCACCAAGGGGCAAGAGACTGGTCTTTTTAGAATGGTCCTGTACCAGACGTGGCTAGCCAATGTCGTCCAGGTACCAAAGGCTTCCGGCGAGTGGCGGATGTGCGTGGACTTCACCGACTTGAATAAGGCGACCCCTAAAGACTGCTATCCCTTGCCCAGCATCGACCAACTGGTCAACTCGACATCGGGCAACGAGATGCTCAACTTCCTGGACGCTTATTCGGGTTACCATCAGATCAGAATGAATTCTGAAGACGTCGAGAAGACCGCCTTCATCACCAACTACGGCGTGTACTGCTATACCCGGATGCCTTTCGGGTTGAAGAACGCCGGAGCCACATACCAAAGACTGGTCAACCACATGTTCGAGGAGTAGCTAGGCCAGAACGTCGAGGCCTACATTGACGACATGCTCGTCAAGACCCCCAAGGCCCAGGACCACTTCACCGACCTCGCCGAAGCCTTCGGCGTCCTCCTGAAGTACAACATGAAGCTCAATCCTGCCAAGTGCACCTTCGGAGTAAGATCCGGGAAGTTCCTGGGTTTCCTGGTCACTCAGCGTGGGATCGAAGCTAACCCCGACAAGGTCCAGGCCATCCTGGACATGCGCCCGCCCGCCTGCATCAAGGACGTCCAGCGTCTGACAGGGCGTATCACCGCTCTCAGCCGTTTTTTATCCCGTGCGGCCGAACGATGCTTGCCCTTTTTTAAACTGTTGAAGGGGCCCAAGTTGGCATCTGCTACGTTCGCATGGGATGAGGAATGCCAGAAAGCATTCGCTGAGCTTAAGGAGTTCCTAGCTTTGCCCCCGGTGCTCTCCAAGCCCGTGCCGGGCGAAGCTTTGCTACTCTATCTCTCGGTGACGTCATCAACGGTCAGCTCGGTCCTAGTCAGAAATGACTCGGGAATCGAAAGACCAGTCTACTATACCAGCAAGGTGCTTAGCGAGGCCGAGAGGAGGTACCCCGCAACCGAGAAGCTCGTGCTAGCACTGGTTACCTCCGCGAAACGCCTCCGACCCTACTTCCAGGGGCACCCCATCACCGTGCTAACCGGCGACCCGTTGAAGAAGATTTTGGCCCACCCCGAGGCCTCGGGGCGACTCATCAAATGGGCCCTTATGCTTGGGGCCTACGACATCTCGTATCGCCCGCGCTCAGCTATAAAAGGTCAAGCGCTCGCCGACTTCATCGCCGAGAGCACCATCCCGATCGAAGGGAGGCTACTGACCATGCCCAGGCCAACCTGGGAACTGTACGTCGACGGTTCTTCCAACTCGGTCGGTAGCAGTGCTGGGATCCTCCTAAGATCCCCCGAAGGAGTGGAGCTGTAGTACGCCTTGAAATTCAACTTTCAGGCGTCCAACAACGCTTCCGAGTACGAGGCCCTTATATCGGGAGCACGCATGGCCCGACGGTTGGGGGCTGAGTGAGTCAGGATCCACACTGACTCTCAGCTGGTCGCGAGCCAGGTCAACGGCGAGTACGAAGGTCGAGAGACACCCATGATCAAATACCTCCAGCTGGTTAGGAGCTTGGCCCAACAATTCAAGGGATTCGAGGTGGTCCGAATAGCCCGGGAAGAAAACTCCCGAGCGGACGCCCTCTCTCGATTGGCCTCCTCCCTAGACCCAGAAGGTACCCGATCGGTCCTCCTCGAAGAGCTAGAGCGCCCGAGCATTGACTCGGAGCTCCTCGCTGTTGACTCAGCCGTCCCGAGCGACTGGCGCACCCCCTACCTGTCTTGGCTTCGAGACTCCCAAGAGCCCTCCGACCCTCGGGAAGCACGCCGAATGAAGTACCAAGCCCGGCGCTTCGTCGTCCTGGATGACACACTCTACCGAAGGTCTTTCGCCGGCCCTCTCCTGAAGTGCCTTGGCCCCAACGACGCCAGCCAAGCCATTCGAGAGGTTAATGAAGGCCTGTGCGGAGCGCACTCAGGGGCAAGGTCACTGGCCAGAATCCTGTTACGACAGGGGTACTGGTGGCCCACCCTGCAGCGCGATTGCTCGGCCTATGCTCAACAGTGCGACCGATGCCAGCGATTTGACCACTTGGTCCATCGGCCGGCCACAGAACTCGTCACCCTCGCCGAGCCTTATCCCTTCGCTCGTTGGGGGATCGACATTCTCGGACCATTCCCCACGGCTCAGTCCCAGAAAAAGTTCATCATCATCGCCATCGACTACTTCACTAAATGGATCGAGGCCGAAGCCACTGCAAGGATCACCGAGACAGTCGTCTGGAGTTTCGTCTGGAAATCGATCATTTGCCGCTTCGGCATCCCCCGAGTGATAGTGAGCGATAACGGTGGGCAATTCGATTCTCGATATTTCTGAGACAGATGCGCCGACCTAAACATCCACAACCACTTCACTTCGGTCGCCCACCCTCAGGCCAACGGGCTGGTCGAAAATGCCAATAAGACTATCTTGAAAGGCATAAAGACCAGACTCGGCAAAGCCAAGGGTAGTTGGCTCGAGGAATTGCCTAGCGTACTGTGGTCACACCGAACGACTCCCAGGACGGCAACCGGTGAAAGTCCTTTTCAGTTGGTGTACGGCACTGAGGCCGTCATTCCATTAGAGATCGCCAACCCGTCTCTCCGAGTCATCTGCTACTCGACCGAGGAAAACAACCAAAAGTTACTCGAGAACCTCGACCTAGCCGATGAACTCCGGGATATTGCCAGCATCCGAGCGACGGAATACCAGCGATGCCTCACTCGATACTACAACGCCAGAGTCTGAAGCAGACACTTCCGACCGGGAGACTTAATCCTCAGAAAAGCCGAAGCCTCTCGACCACTAGAGGCGGCGGGCAAGCTATCCCCTAACTGGGAAGGCCCCTACCAAGTGGTCGAGACGCTCGGGAAAGGTGCGTACAGGTTAGCAACAATGGAAGGGGATCCCATTCCTTGGACATGGAACATAGCCGCACTATGCAAATTCTATTTTTGAAATTGTACAACAAGAAGGACGAAATAAATTCCTTTCCATTCAAAACTATTGATACATCAGAAAGGCAAAGGCCAGTACATTACATGACAAAAAGCAAGAAAAGCCGTCTAACACCGCTGCAAGGGGACATCGCTCGGTTAACTCGATCTTGATCTCCTCACGTCCAGCCACTGACTCTGCCTCGCGTAGAAACTGGCTCGGACAAGAAGGGGCCGATCCAGTTGGCTCAGACGACCCCCGACAAAGGTGACAGAGGGACTGCAGAGAAGGTAGCCACCTTCTAAAGTCGGAGAAGGCTACCTTCCAAGTTGATGGAGGCTAGGGAGAAGGAGGGCCGTGAAGACCCCTTTTTTCCCAACCTGCCAACTCCTTGGAAGGGAACAGAGAGCAAGCAGCCTCCGAAGAGTGAAAGAAATGAAGAGCAGAAGAGGGAAAAAGAGGCTGCAGACGGAGGAAGGCTTCGGTGAGGAGGAAACTTGATCCGCCCCCCCCCCCCCCATGCGGAGGGGAGAGGCGGCAGGCGGCCCTGATACCCCCATCCGTCCTCCGCCTCGGTGCCCGCTTGGAAGCCACGCCGGAACTGAGAAAGGGCAAGAGCCGTGCCCTCGCCCATCAAAGCCCTCTCCAGATCTGCGCGGCGACCGTCGGACCCGTCTCAAACCCGCGCGGCAACCGTGGGACCCATCCAACAAGCCAGGACAGCAAGAGCTCTCTGCTCCCCGTCGTCAGCGGCGTCACCCTCCGAAGGATCCTCCATGCAACGGCACAACGCAGAGTGAAGAAGGAGGAGTGAGGGAAGACTGTTAGAGAAAGTCCCAAGCGGTAAAGAGGGAATGGCGCCTTTCGGTCCTTCTTATAGGCCAAAGGAGGCTACACGCCTTGAACGCCCCCCCCCCCCTCAAAAACACGCCAAAGGATTTCTCCCCAGAACGATCACCTCTAACTCCTCGTTTCCCGCCCCAGCGGGATTCACGAAGCGGCCTGGCATTCAAAGCGCGAGGGAACGAAAAGACGCCCCGTCAGAAGCCTACCAAATCAGCGTGCGAAAACCACGCAGGACATATCGGCACTTTTTCAACTACTCCAGATACGCCAACCAAATCACGGCAAGGATGGCGATCAAACAAGTAAGTTATTTATTATCTCATAAAGAGGAAACTCGCTAAAGGAGGAAAGAGAGACAAACAAGAGAAAGGGGCAAAATAAGGCAAAATACATCAGGCCTCGGGCCCACTTTGAAGCTCGGAAGCGACGGAAGTAGGCGCGTCACCGCCAGCACCTTCGGTGACGGCCGACCCGGGCACTGACCTCGCCTGTGCGAGAACTGTCTCGGTCGCGAGCCCTCCCGAGGCGTCCGGAGTTGGTGACCCCGCCGTAGGAGACCCCTCTGGAACTTCCCCGCTCGACGCAGAGGAGCTAGAAACCGACTCATCCGAGTCATAAGCCTGGCCCAAAGGGAACTCGATCCCGGAGTCTCGATCGAAGGCGTAGTCCACCGCCCGACGATAACCCTGCTTAAACCCCTTTCGGGCGCCACGGCGAAGCGCTACCTCGTAATATGGTAGGGCGGCTCTCTCCAGGTCGGCTGAGTAAGCGTCCGAGCTTCTATATCGCTCGACCGCCTCCACCTCGATCTGCTCCGTCCTTCCAACGAGCTCGACTCGAGCCCGCTCCACCTCGGCCGCACGCTCCTCTGCTCCCGCCAGGCGTTCCTCTACCGCGACCATCCCTCGTTCGGCCTCGCTCGACCACCTCTCCGCCCGGACTCGGCCCGCCTCGGCCACGAAACGAAGGCGCTCCGCTACCTCCGCCCGGTCCAGTAACTTGGCCCGTTCGAGCTCCCAGCGACCGTCCAGCTCGAGGTGACGCAGACGCTCCTCTTCCAAGAGTTTGCTTTTCCTCTCGAGCGACTCCTGGGCCTTAGCCAACTGCTCAGTCAGCGCCTCGGTTTCTAGCCGGCTCGCCCGTGCCAAGTCCCTGATCACGGAGAACTCCCGTCGGAGCCCCTCATGTTCCTCGCTGAGGCGGGCCAGTTTCCTCTCCCTCCCCCCCGAGGGCCCAGGCGAGACGTGATCGCTCAACCTCCGTCTGAGCGTACGTCTCCGCCATCAAGGCCGCCGACCGAGCCATGACTAGGCCGCCCTCCATGAGGACGTCGAGGATGCCGGAGGGGGAGTGGCGCTTGTCTCCCCCCCTCATCTTTGCGGCAACCTCTCGGTAAACCCGATACAGGTCGCCCGAAACGCCGAGCCTTTCCAAAGCCTCCGGCATGGAGATACGCTCCCCACCGGACGCCCTGCCAGAAGGATCGGCCCGAGCGACGGGGCCGACCACCCCACGCGCCGCGGTCGGTTGGGGTTGCGACGCCTCCCCGGGCGAACCCCCAACCTCGACCGACGCCGTAGGATCGACCGCACCAAGAACTTCGGGCACTTGGGGCTGCGACGCCCTCGCAGGCGAACCCCCATCCCTATCTGTCTCGACCCGCGCCTCTCCACCCGAGACAGCGTCGACCTCGACCGGTCTCCCGGTCTCGACGCCGGCCGCTACAGCGCCGGCCCCCTCCATCCACGAGGAGGGGAGAACAGACCCATCTCCGCCCTCTGAGGGGCCCCCGGTCTCTTCGGCCCCCTTTCACCTGGTAGGTGGGGGAGCTGGCCAGGAAGGGTCGGCCCCACCTTGCCCTCGAGAGGGGAGCGCCGCCGAGCCATAATCACCCCCGGCAGCAGTAGGATGGCCGGCCTTCTTGGCCCGTTTCTTGGCCTTCGCGGCTTCCCGCAATCTCCCCTCCAAGGGATCCTTGCGCTTCCCGCAAATTCCGGAAGCAGAGAAATGGAGGATAGGCCAAAAACCCTAAAAAGACTGGGAGGAACAAGCAGCGCCCTACGCCTATAAACCCTCGCGGGAGGCGGCGCGCCGTTTCAACCTCCGAGAAAAAGGGGGCCCCTTCATTTCAAAATCCGTCAGGATCATTATTACTATGGGCCCAGGCGACCGCTACACGTGGCATCATCACGCCAACAAGGATTCCACCCACCCGAGCCACGCCGGTCCAAAGCCTCAAAAAACTACTCAACCGAGCCTCCTTGGCTAGGGAGTAGGAGGGGGACAAGTGGAGAGGGAGATTCCTGCAGCCCACTCAAAGAGCAGACCCAACTAGGCCCAACAGGGCCCAACGAGGCAAGCTCGCCCAAGTGACAGCCCGCAGGGCCCACTCAGAAAAGCCTAATAAAACAATGCTCGAGGAAACAACTCTCCTAGGCGGCCCCAAAGCTCGGAGAGCCCGAGTCTCGGTCAGGTCACAGGAAGACCCGCGCACGAGCTATCCCTCCGCACGAAGGGGGGAAGCGCTAGCCGGTCTATCCGACCCATCTCCTCACCGAGCTAGGCCTATCGCCCGATAGGGCCGGCCCCCTTAAGCTCAGAACGACCGATGAAATGTTCATCACTACAGCCATTAGAGTCCACAGCGGGCCAAACGCTAAGAAGTCCAGGAGCTCCGGCTTCCCCGTGAGGATAAGGCCCCCACGATGAGGCCATCAAAGCCCACGACGAGGACGTAACCTCCACCGGAGACCTCTCAGCTTGCAGGACTCCAGAAGGCGGCGCACTATAAAAACCTGGGATACCCTCCTGCGAAAGGTAAGTCCAAAAGGGCATTGTTCCACCGCCAACTCCTGAGCAAGGATCACTTCACCCCATTGGTGGAGAGGGATCTCGCGCCTTCACCTTCTCCTCCCTATCGCTGCTCCCACCATTGCTCTACTGACTTGAGCATCGGAGGGTTTTACCCCAGGGAATCCCCCTGGGCCCTCTGACCCATTTCCCTGTCTTGCAATTCATTATCTTGGTGATTACCAGCCAGCTCAGGAACCAGCGCGAGATTTCTCCTCTTCAAGCACCAATAAGTTTTGACGAAGAAAAGAGCCTTCAAGGCGGCTCGATGAGAGGGGTATTTATAGGTTTTCAGGAACCCAATAAGGTTAGAATTCGATTAGAACTAAAATTTCCTTGATAGAGTCCTTACTAAACTTGATTATACATGTAGCAAAATCTTAAAACTTACCCCAGATCATATCCTTGTTCGAACATAACACAAACGGAAAGTTTGAAATTGACGCCTCAGGTTGAGGCGTTATTCTTTAAATTGACGCCCACACCTGAAGTCTTCAATTCCTTCCCTTTAATCCTTTCTGGATTTTTATCTTTTTTCCTGGATGTGATCTAGGTGACAAATTTTAAGAGTATTAATTTTCCATTTTCTCTATTTTTCCATATAATTATTTTTCCAAAATTCTTTAGTCGAAAAAATGGCACTATTCATTAATTTGAATTGACGACTTATTCAAAGTCATCTCTTATGAAATTGACGCCCACGACCATGTTATCTTTTACATGTTGTTATTGCCTCACACCCCTGAAAAAAGCAAAATCGTGGTTATATCCTAGAAATATTTATTTATATGTCCTTTCTTATGCTATTTATACTAATTAACGACATATCCTATGTCGTCTGTTTTTAAAATAACGGCTGCAGTAAGAGGCGTCAATTGCATTTGGTAATTTTTCCTTAACCTTAAAGGACCGATATTGTATATATGCCCATTCTTTTACACTTTTATATATCTTTAATGTATTTAAATCATATATATATATACTTCTCCCTTCTAATAAGGTTATAATATAGTAAATGTGGGATATTAAAATTTCTAAATTAGTAATAAAATATAAATTGATATTTTCTTCCAGATTTATCGATTCTTAATTCAATTAAAATTATTTTGTGCATCTAATGGCTACTTAAAATAACATGTTATTCTTAAATGTATTATAATATAATGGTAAAGTCTATGGGTCCATTTCGTAAGACTTTTCAGAATGTAAGGGGGTTATGTACAAGGTCTAAGCCTCGTTTAATTATTATATATTTATATATTTTAATTTTATTTAGACTTTCTAGTCCTTTAATTTACTAGGGTTGCTACATTCCCACTCGGACGCCGAGTTAGTTGTACCATGAAAGTCTAATTGTTAGAAAGTAATATCGATGTTTTCGGATTCTGGATATGTAAATGATCTATATTCGACCGTCAGGCACATATAACGATCCAATATATGACCGTCACACTGTTTGAGTCTATATCTATTTTCTTCTGGATTCAACCTTTCTAACGGCCCAACACTCGACCGTTATGTTCATGTAACGGCCCAGTATTAGACCGTCGCAGTTCTAATTTCTTTAACCCGAGGTTTGACCAAAGGGTTGATATTCTAAGTTCCTGGATGGAGTATTGATAGTCTAGGACTTGACATATTGTCTAAAGATACTTAACTTAAATTATGAATGATAATAAATGAATCGTTATGCTGCCAAATTATTTCCATGAGCATGACATCG
This sequence comes from Amorphophallus konjac, assembly GCA_022559845.1. Taxonomy (NCBI): domain Eukaryota; kingdom Viridiplantae; phylum Streptophyta; class Magnoliopsida; order Alismatales; family Araceae; genus Amorphophallus; species Amorphophallus konjac. The sequence continues at coordinate 212,908,678 of CM040127.1, forward strand.
TCTTAAATCATCCCTTGATATCTCATGTCCTAAGTTGAAGCGTTCATTGTTTATTATTGTTATCATGAACTTATTTACATTCTTGGCCATATTTTATTACTTGAAACGTGGAAAATAGCTTGATTTATACTTCAAGATGCGATCGAGCACTGATTGTGTTCGAGGGCTCTATGTTAGTCCCCTCGGCTGATTGTCGAAAATATACTGTAAATCATGGGGTATGACGCTACTGACGTCGCATTGCGCTGGGAGTACTTTCTCTATAAATAGGTGAAATCCACGGGTATCATGAAGATACACATACATGACTTTCTTGCTTGTTACATGATATTCCACAAAAATTCACCAAATACTTGCTCATAAGCAAAAGATGTTTGGGTGATGAGTATGTGACTTACTAGTACATTCTTGTTCATGAAAGGCCATTCTTGCTACATTCTTGCTAGTTCATACTTGTTCATTCTATCTTACATGATCATCTTGTTACTTTGGTTACTTGTGATTTATCGCATTCGCATGATTTTACCTTATTCTTCTAGAGCAAAAATATTAATTACTTTAATAGTGCCTTCATGTTGATGCGAAGATACCTACTGGACAAGTGTGTTCATTACCTATTCCCAATCTTTTCAGGCGATAGAAGTGAGTGAGGATCGGATTCGGAATATTCAAATAGCGGGTCCGAGAGTGAATGAAGAATGAGTGAAGACTTAGGAAGTCTAAATGTTTAGATTGAGTCTATGTAATTTTCTTATTTCTTAAGTCTAGTATGATGAAGAAAGTTGACATGGTGATTGTAATTGAGTATTTGATTTGATTATTAATGAAATAAGTTGAAGTTTGAGTAAATATTGTGCAATTGTATTTATGTGTGTGATTGTCTTGCGCTCTGATCGTTCTTGCTTGTAAAAGGCTTACCATGCCGACTGTTCACGTTCCTCAAGCTAGTCTTTCGCTGTAATTAAAGGCTCGGGGCGTGACAGTTAAGTTGGTATCAGAGCCTAAGTCTCAGGACTGAGGGAGAAGAATCATGTCATAAGATAAGTCCAAGGTTTAAGGACCCCTACCTATGAACTAAGGAAGAAATTTCCATACCCATGTGAGAATTGGGTAGAGCCCGGGATAAGATAGTTAATTAGCTTTAAGATAAATTTTCTTCCAATTCCATGAGAAATAACAAGTTGTTATATTTCTCTCAGGTACCTTATTTTACAAATGGCTCATCGCGTAGATTGGAATGGCATGCAACAAACTATTGCTGGCCTTACTCAAGCATTGCAAACTATGGCCCAAGTAGGCGTAGGGGCAAGGGCTGATGACTTACATTGTAATTTCTAGAGTTTAAACCCTCCACATTTCTATGGTTCTTCTAATCCGGACGAAGCAGAGAACTGTATTGACGAGATGAATAGTACATTTGACGTCATCCAATGCACCGATCAAGAGAAGGTGCGTCTTGTAACTTTTCAACTCAACAAGGATGCCCGTACATGGTGGAAGTTGGTTCCGGCACCTCCAGCCGATGCACCTCATACATGGGATGATTTTCTCACTTTGTTCCGTACTAAGTACTTTTCCGAGCACGTGAAAGAAAGAAAGGCTATGGAGTTCGCCTCTCTTCGACACGGAATGATGACAGTTGCGGAATATGAACTTCAATTCTCCAGACTAGCACCTTATGCACATCATTTAATCAGTACCGATCTATTAAAGGCTAATCAGTTTATGGACAGGTTACAACCCGATTCTATTCAACAGCTCGGGACCCAAAACATCCGTACTTATGCGGAAATGGTACAGTGGGCATACTTATGTGAAAGGACCTTAGAAAAGGTCGAGAAATTGAAAGGAAAAGGAGAAGAGTCTAGCCGACGATCTGATCGGCGTTATAAGAAAGGAAAATTCAGCATCGCGGAGCCTCACAAAAGCCATGATAGTAAGAAATGGTCTAGGAGTGGGAACGGTGGAAGTTCCCAGAAGAACAAGAAGATTAAGGAGGAGGAGAAAGTCGCCACGGCTTGCCCTTTTTGTGAAAAGTTCGGCCACTCGGCTGAAGAGTGCTGGAAGCACCTTGGTGCTTGTTTACGTTGTGGAAGCAGGGAGCATCGCGTGTCGGATTGCCCCCTTATGAAGGACCAATCATCTGGTGGTGGACGTAGGAGGCAGGCTCGCCTCAATGCCGTTCTAGAAGTAGAGGAAGCGCCCAGGGATGGTGGGCTTATGGAAGGTACTCTTCAAATTTGTTCCCGTCCTGCATTTGTGCTATTTGATACTGGTGATTCTCATTCTTTTATCTCCACTACTTTTACAAAAACATTACAAATTGCATCAGTTCTCTACCTTCAGATCTTTCTATAACCACACCCCTAAGTTCTGGAGTAACACTTACCAAATATTATCCTGATGGTGAGGTAATAGTAGAAGGTCACAATCTCCCCGCAAACCTAGTATGCCTTGACATGAAAGGTTATGATGCCATTTTAGGGGTAGATTGACTTGTAGATCATGATGCTTATATCAATTGCAGAAATAGGATTATATCCTTTCGAAAATCAGGTCTTCCAAGATTCTCTTTCCTTGGCATCAAGTATAGGAAACATCCCACTATCATATCTTTTCTTCACGCTTGCAAACTCATCTCGCAAGGATGTGAAGCTTTTCTTGCTTCTGTCATTGTTACCGAATTCAAGGAAATCATCCTAGCAAACATTCCTATTGTAAATGAGTTCCCAGATGTGTTCCCATCTGAATTGTTGGGTTCGTGTCTCTCCCTCTTTATCTTTGATAATGGTTTTGATGATCCTAATATATTGTGTGAAGATATTCATATTGTGTGCTTGATTAGTGGAAAACATCTTCATGATAAACGAACTCACATGTTGCTATCTTATCTTGTAGGTTGCTCTACTAAGTTGGTTGATGTTGAATCTTGCATGCTGCTCATTAGTCTTTAGAGGTTTCATGTGAAGACTATGCTAGTGGATGAACTCACATGTTGCTATCTCATCTTGCAGGTTGCATGCTGCTCATTAGTCTTTGGAGGTTTCATGTGAAGACTATGCTTCTCAGTGGAATGGTTGAGTCCTTATGGATATGAAATTGATTGCATGGCCTTGTGTTGTGTAAATGCATTGCCATTTCATTACATGCTCTGTTGAAGATTTCCTCTGGTTCTTGTATATCATTAATGCATAAATGATGGTTCCTTGTCATTCTGATCATATGGCTTAAATGCCTTGAAATGGTTTGTGGGAGAATTGGGTTGAAGTTGGGATCTTCAGATTCGTTGGTTTAATATTAACTTGCTTCTAAATTCCCAGAAAGTGCATGTTAATATTACCCAAAATGTTATGGATTCAAGGTAAGAATTTATATTGGAATCCATGGTGATACTCTTCTAATCTTGAGTTGGAAAAATGGGTTCTCAAGTGCTTTCATACAGATCTTTCATGGGGATTCTTATGTGCCTCACGCTAATGCTTTCATAATCATATTTCATGTCATTTGGGTCTTGGTCTCAAAACTAGCTCCATATGTTGATGCTTGATCTAAATATTTTAATTTCGATCTAACCTCTTGTGTTATCATGTGTTTCAGGGATAATATTCATGGTTGATCATCATGAGATTATGGTAATATTTAATCATTTATTTTCCCTTGAATTCATGGAGATTTGATGGGTTTTTATAACCCAAACTGACATGGGTCGACCCCTGGGGTCGACCCTTAGTGTTTCTGGCAGGACTGCCTGCATGGGTCGACCCCTGGTGTCGACCCCCCCTGTATGGGTCGACCCCTGGTAGTATTTATTTTTTCACCCGACGGGTTCTTTCTACACACCTGCAAGGGTCGACCCCAAGGGTCGACCCACTCACGCGAGGGTCGACCCCAAGGGTCGACCCTTGAGAGTCTTATCTTTTACCCGCACGGGAGGGTCACGAGGGTCGACCCCAAGGGTTGACCCATTGAACTTGGTTCTTTAAAAACCCCACGAGGGTCGACCCCAAGGGTCGACCCTATCCGGTCCGGGGCGGCACCGTCAAAAATGACCTTCGTGTAAGCACTCCGAAAGTCTTCTAACTCCAGTCCAACTGCCCCAAATCACTCCGTGATTTGTGGATCTTGTCCCAGGGCTGTCCCTTGACCGTCCTAGAAGCATAAATACATCTTATTGGGTTGTAAACCCTAAGGAACTAAGCTAGATCTAAAATTTCAAGCTGTTCTTAACCCTTGTATGTGCAGGACGCAGGCAGCGGCTCCAGGGCTTCTTCCACATTGTTCTGGGTGTGAAAGTGAAAGGAAGAAGGTTGATTCAAGTTTCTGAACGATCTTCTACTAGAAGATGCGTGGGAAATCAAGCTACAACCTCGTTCTTGCAAGATTCGTTCATCTTCCCTCAAGAACAATCTTCAACCTGCAGAGGCATTGAAATATATTCGAAGGAGACAAAGGGGGAGCTTTAATAACTACACATTGAAATGTTCCTTTGTCCATTTATTTGCTGCCCTCTTATTTGTGCTGTGATTTTCATCCTAAGAAACAAGATGAGCTAATGCTTTCCATTCTCTTGCAAAAGAAGAAGGAGGAGTGCGGCTACAAGGTTGAGAGGAGAGGGGTTTATGAAGTTAATCATTTTTATGATGTATGCAGGTTTGACTGGAGCTAGGATTAGAAGGATATACTCAGTACGAGCTGCTGAAGTTGTAGACGATCCTGGATCTTCGAGGAAGATGATCGGGTGCTCCATCCTACTGCAGATTCGATTCTCTCCAACCGAAGCTTCAAGGAAAATCTACGAACGGCCTTTGGAAAAATAAGGGGAAACATTCTACATCCTTAATCCATCTCTTGATGATAGTCTTTCTCCATTTACATATTGCTGTGAACATATACTGTAAATCCTTCTATGTTGCTGAATTCAAAAAATTATTGTGTGTGTGGACGGAGCTGTGTCTCCGTGTGAGGTACTTGTGCGGGGTATGTTCCCCAACGTTGTGTGTGTGTGCTGCTGTGGCAGCGGTTTGAGGCAAGGCCTCGTGTGTGTGGATTCCTTCGGAAGCAGCGTGTGTGGTGTTGAGGTTCGTCCCCGTGTTGCTACATTTTGTAGCGTGTAGTGAAGCCTCACCGGGGTTCGGTGAGGGGTGGACGTAGGGGACACGGTAGTGTACCCGAACCACCTAAAAATCTCTGTGTCTATTGTGATTGCCTGTGTGATTGTTCATTTCTTCTATCTCCCTTCACAGGTCAATTTAGTTGGTCTTTGCTCACTACATCATCGCACATTGCTTCATCCGCTATCCTTGTTAGGATTAATTTTAATTGTTCCTTACATCGATAATATGTGTTTGGCGTAGGTTCTTTCATCCATTGTCTAGTTTATTCGAGTGAGATCAGAAAGCTTGAGAGAAGATTTTAATCTCATGTTTTTTTTTTAACCAACACCGACCAGATAGGATGAGCTTAGGTCGAGTGCACCCACCCTCAGAGAGGGGGAGTGTTCTCACTCCTCCAAATTCACCCTATGGTCCTAATTTTTATTAAGTGAGTTGAACAAAGTACATTGTCATAGGGGCATACCCCTAAGAAAACAATGGGCTAAAAATGAAAGCCCGAACAACCTTACATGGGAATTAGACACTAGAACTAGAATCACAGACACTACAAAATTATTGACTTCGAAAAGAGGGCAGACCTGCCTTATCCACTCTAAAGACTCCATTGGACAGCTGAGGTAAATCCTTTACTTTGGTATAGACTATGTTAGTAGTCATGCTGCTAGCATGAGAGGCCAGAGAATCCACTAGCTGGTTCCCTTCCCTAAATATATGATGAAGCTCGCTTCCACTTTCTTGGAGAAGAGATAGAGTTTCCTTCCACCATGGGTAAAGTGTCCAGTTAGGACATATTCCATTCCGACAAGCATCCACCAGAAGAAGACAATCTGAAAAAGTTGCCAAGAGCTTGATTCCACCATACTTTGCAATTGCCAGCCCATCATGAAGTGCTCTGCATTCTGCCATCAAACTATTTCCTACGCCATAGTTGAAAGCAAATCCAACAATTAAATCTCCAAAGTGATTCCTTGTACATCCGCCTCCACCACATCTGTCGGGATTTCCTTTAGATGCCCCATCCACATGCAAAGTGTACCCCTGTTTGGCCAAGTTACAGTAAACCTTAATTGGCTGCTTGACCTGTACCTGAGGAAACAGACCAAATGAAGCTAAGCAACCGACTTGGGCAGGAGAAAGGGGCCTGTGAAATTTAAATTTATCAAGAGCCATCTGAACAGAAGGTAGAATCTTCCTTTTAATAAGAGTGGTATTGATGGGAACCCCTTCATATTTCGAAGCACATCTCTGCTTCCAAATTTCCCAAAGCATCAGAAAGGCTGAATACATTCCAGCTAGGCAAAATGCTGATTGCATTCTGGTAGCAGACAAAAGATTCCAGCATCTTCCAGTGATTTGGTCACCGAGACATACATTATTACTGACAAGGGGCTGTAGCCAATCCCATAGATCTGAAGCCAAGCCTCCATGAATGAAAACAGGGTTGAGATCTTCATAATCTGGAATTCTCATGTTTGTTTAGGCTATTTAAGGTAGTTAATATTAATTCTGTTCTATTTAGTTTAGAAAGTGTTTAAAATCCGCCATCTCGGCTTGGGGATAATTCAACCCTCCTTCTTATCCGCCATCTCTCTGGGCCAACAATTGGTATCAGGGCCCAGTCTCTGATTTTTATTCTACGAACCTTGCGGTCTAAGAGAAAAGATCTTTTTCATGATGGCTAGTTTGAATTCGGTTCCTGTCTTTCATGGTTTTGATTTTGCATCATGGCTTGGAAAATTGTGTGTTTGGATCTCTAGTACTAATCCGAAGCTTTTGAACTTAATGACTCACGGTCCTCATGCTCTACCAAAAGATAAGTCAAAGTGGACCAATGAGGACAAGAAAAAGGATTCTGATAATCTTTTTGTTTTGAACACTCTTAAGGCTGCAGTGAACAGTGACGTATATCCCTTCATTTTATCTTGTATGTCAGCCAAAGAAATCTTGGACGGGCTAAGCAAAGCCCTAGATGAAAGCTGGAATGGTGAGTGCCTCGTGGCAAACAAAGAAAATGAAGGCCATAGCGAGGAAAACTCTAAGGTAAACTCCGACTCTGAGGAAGAAGATGAACTTAGTTATGATGAGTGGATGAATGCATATGATGAACTGTTTGACAGAAACAAAGCATTAAAATCTAAAAATAGGAAACTGAAAAAGAAATTTGATGATTCATCGCATGTTAACTCACCATGTACTAAATGTTCTGAAGTTGAAAACTCTTGTGTTTATGATTCGTCATGTGAAAAATGTTCTGAGCTTAGGAACTTGAATGGAAGGTTGTTGCATGATATTGATATGCATAAAGAAACTATTTCAATTCTGAAAACTAAAAATGAAAGTTTGATGGCTAAAATTTTAGAATTTGAAAACGTTGAAAAAGGACCTAAAGAAAAGTTGTGCTGTTCAGATAGTGATCAATTCTTACTTGATGAACTTGTTCAAAATGCAAGACTTGCTGAAGAAATTGTGAAGTTAAATCATCAAAATAATTTGTTGGTTGATAAACTCAACAGGTTTGGAAAAGGAAAACAAGTGATTGTTGATGACAATGAAAACATTCATGCTATGCAACAAGAAATTGTAAGCTATAAATCCATCAATTCTCTGTTGAATGATAAACTTGCATTGTGTGAGGAACATCTTACCAATTGTGAAGTGCACAATTCATCATTGGAAGATGAGATCAAGAATTTGAATGAGTCCATGTGCTTGAGTGATAAAGGAAATGAAAAATAGAAAAATATCATTGATTGTCATTGTGAGCATGAAAAATCCCACACTGCTGAGTTTGCTCATGTTCCAAGAAAAAGAAGGAATGTATCATGTTTTTATTGTGGTAAATTTGGCCATGATATGTATGATTGCTCTTTAATAAAATATTGATGACAATGAGGCAATGAAGTCACAAATGAAAATTGTTGATTGTTCTAAAAATTCTAAAAAATCAAAGAAGAAAATTTTCACTATTCATTGCTTCTATTGTGGTTTGCGTGGCCACGTAATGGAAAATTATTTTATGAAAAAAAATGATGATGAGTGGCCTGTAAAAATAAAACCTTCATGTCATTATTATGGTGAACATGGACATGTAATGAATACATGTTCCTTAATGGAAAAAGATGATAAATGGTTCATGAAAAGAAAATCTTTTCATTGTTTCTATTGTGGCTTGAATGGACATTCAATGGATGATTGTACCATGATGAGGGCCGATGATGAATGGTATGAGAGGAAAAATAAAAAGAATACATTTTTTCATGTTAGAACTAACCCCTCGGGACCCAAGATGGCTTGGGTACCCAAATGTCAAAAATGAGGCTTTATTTTGCAGGGTGCCTTGAGGACAATGAAGATGTCGATAAATAAAGGCTTCTCAAGGTAAGAAAGAAAACGGTTTGATTCTAAGAATTCATCTGTTCAGGTTCATTTGAAAAATTTGAAAAGGTAAAAATTATGTTTGGAGCTACTTTATATTTTGTGAATATCTTTAGTTCTTAAATGCTGTACATTGCACATGTCATACACATCTTTGCATACTTGTGTGCTTGAACGCCATGATTAATCGGTTTATAAAATGATGTTAGTGGAAAGGTGGATTGTCACGCCCCGAGCGCGGAAGATACTCGGATATGCGCGACGAGTTTATATCAATCATGTCAATCAGAGTAGTAGTGTATTCGACACCAAAACAGAGATGCGTAAAATAGAAAGATAACCCAATCCTTTATTTCATAATGGATAGACTATTACAAATCCAATACTCTATTCAATTAAAATGGAAAGGTGCATAGTTGACTCAAGAAAATAGGAAAAAGACTAGATGACACTTGAAAAAGCGATAGCTCTTTCACTCTTGACCATTGCCATCCGATTGACTTCCCTCGTCGTCGGAATTACCTGAAAAGTAAGGGACAAACACGGAGTGAGCGAACGCTCAGTAGGAAATTATATCTCAGGAACTAGCAAGGGTTTAAGTGATTACATTTTTCATGAATGTACTATAGCTATGCATGCTCGCATAAAACGACAAGATAGAGAATTTATCAAGCAAGACAGCAAGATGAACTAGTCATGAGTTTTCAAGAAAAAAGATGACAAGATATTCAAGCAAGTACTCTTTAGCAAGTCATGTCATGAACTTTGGCTATCATGTATCAAGCAAGCAAGTAATTACCCTTTTTCGGGTCACGCAATTCATGTCAATTCAAGTACGAGTCAAGTACAAGATTTATGTGGAATGTCCAATCAAGCTAGTCATGCACTCGATATAATGCCAGATACCTTATCATTCAACTCCCATGGGCACAAGTACTTTCGGGTGCTCCTCCCAGGACCAGATCGGGCCCTATATGCGCAGACATTTATCATGTATATTTGACATCCACTATTGTATATATATATAGCCAATAGAGAATTTCAACAATTTAAGCTTGTAGATACGTAGGATAACTTTGAGAGAATGGAGTCCAAAAATACGACATTGGACATAGATAGGCGATAACAACGGTACAATCACGATGAACGATGAAACTAGGTGGAATTAGGTTCCCTTAACTCGGGTACCATGACAAACAAGTATGGACATTCTTTATATAGAATTGAGGTCCACATGAACAGTACATCAAAGGCAAGATACCCACATTCTTATTATAGAATTGAGGTCCACAAGAACATCAACAAATGGCATGATATCATCATCCCATTAAGAATTCTCATGATATACTCTTTGCATATCATAAGGGCCGGTATACCATGTTTCTTTAGAGTGACATGGCATTCAATAGTGTAATGGGTTTTTAGGGTACAACCAGCTCAGTCGACCTCGAGGGAATCCAAGGTTCGAGGAGTCTTACGGAGGTCTCTATGACTAACTCGCTAGTCCAAAGGAACGGAATGTCCAATGGAGAGCTTGTATGTCAATGAGAGTTGAGGGTGATCGATAAAACATCATAAAACGTTGGACTATACTCACGGAGTGGAGTAATAGTGCCTACATATATATTTATACTTATATAGTGAAACCCTCGGATAACAGCAATCGGGAAAAATCAGTAATGCAGAAAGTAGCGACTCTGGTGAAGTCATTTTTCGTACAATTAACGCCTTAACCAGGGGCGTTTATATTAAATTTAACGACATATAAAGAGGTCGTCCTTTCCAATATTTGCTATTTTACAAGATATTAAAAATCTGTAATTTTGTTGAAAACGCGCCTTGGGTAGGGGCGTTATCAGGAAAAAGGCGCCCTAGTCCGGGGCGTTAGTTAAACAAGAGACGACCTTGTCAAGGTCGTGAATTCACAATTTTACAAATTTCGAGGTAATGAATATTTCAGGAACATGGCATATAGTCAGGACCAGAAAAATAGCAGGATTACAAGAAATTGACCATGCATTAATTTAGGATCATGTTTGCAATGATAATTAATTTTTAAACATGCTATTTATTAATTAACAGGAATTAACGTCCGTGTGCAGGGCGTCAAATCTGGAATTGACGACCTGGGCATGGTCGTGTCTTTTAAATTAACGCCCTTGTTAGGGTCGTTTCTTTCAAAAATTCCGTAGAAAATAACCAGAACGCATGAAAACTACATGCATGAACTACCAATGATAATTATCTATAGTTATATGGGAGTTTGGGCTACGTTCCATGAGAAAATCCTACCTTGATAATTTGAGTTGGATGAACTGACGAAGGGTTTGAAAAAGATCTGAAGCTTCAACTGCAACCAATCAACCGCAGTATCAACAGGAGGAACGTTCGTTTTGAAGAACCCTTGTTCTTCGACAGAGCTTCCTACAGAGAAATATGAAGACATATCAATCTTCACTTCATAATACTTTGGCTGAAGGTAAGAGGAGAGAAGAACTTACGGTTGTTCTTCACGATGTCAAGGTTTCTTCAACCTGGAAGAAGGAAGAAGATGATGAATCAATAACCTTCGTAAAAATCAAAAGGGACAGAGGGACAGAAGAGCTATGGTTCTGTACTTACCTTCAGAGAACTCGAACGCCAAATAGCGTTCTTGATAGAATCAAACGAGTATTTATAGGGTCTTAGAAATCCTAATAAGGCTAGAGTTATACTGGAAGTAATACTTCCATAATTGAGTTATTACCACATTCGAACTCTTTCTCGTAGTTATCACTTACCCTGGATAAGTTCTGAGTTCGAACGGAAGATGAACTGAAATTGACGCCTTGTCATAGGGCGTTTCTTAAAGACACGCCCAGTGGAGAGGCGTTTCTTGTTTAAAACACGCCCAGGAAAGGGGCGTTTATTCTACTTGCCCTATTTGGTGTTTGGAATTTGACGCCTTGTGGTGAGGGCGTCCCTTCTTGAATACGCCTTGTTTAAGGGCGTTTTTAAATAGCGCCTTTATGAGAGGCGTTATTTCATTTTGTTTTATTTATTTATTTGATTTATTTAAAGTTATTATTATTATTAATATTTTATCAGGGTTGCTACACCCTCTCCCACTTAAAAAGAATTTGGTTCCCAAATTCAATTGCACATATATGTATACACGTGGAGAGTGTAGAGTATATACCTCTTAGAATAACTCGGGAAATCGTTTTCTCATGGATTCCTCGGTCTCCCATGTTACTTCTTGTTCTGAATTCTTATTCCATTGTACTTTTAGCATGGGAATAACCTTATTTCTTAGGACATGTACTTCTCGATCTAAGATCTTCATAGGCTTCTGTTCATACGTGAAATCTTTCTGGATCACTAGGTCTCCATATTCAATAATATGTGATGGGTCGTGTACATACTTCTTCAACATAGATATGTGGAACACATCATGTACTTCGGACAGTTGAGGTGGCAATGCGATGCGATAAGCAACCTTGTCAACTCTTTCTAGTATCTCAAAAGGTCCGATAAATCTCGGTGTAAGCTTGCCTTTAACACCAAATCTTCGTATTCCACGTCCAGGCGATATCTTGAGAAATACATGATCTCCAACTTGGAATTCAAGATCTCTCCTTCTGGTGTCAGCATAAGCCTTTTGCCTTGTCTGAGCTACTTGCAATCTTTCCCTGATTACTCGTATCTTCTCAGTTGTATCCCTTACCATGTCTGGACCTAACAGTTATTTCTCTCCAACTTCATTCCAGCACAAGGGTGATCGGCAACTCCTTCCGTATAAAGCTTCGAAAGGTGCCATTTGTATACTAGCTTGGTAGCTATTATTGTATGCAAATTCGACCAGAGACAAGTGATCATGCCAGTTTCCATAAAAATCAGTGATGCATGCTCTAAGCATATCTTCAACTACTTGATTTGTTCTCTCGGTCTGACCATCCATTTGAGGATGAAAGGTTGTACTAAAATTAAGTCTCGTCCCCAACGAATGTTGTAGTCCTTTCCAAAAATGAGAAGTAAATCGGGGATCTCGGTCAGACACGATTGAAACAGAAATACCATGTAATCTGACTATTTCCTTGATGTATAGTGCAGCTAGGACATCAACTGACCATCGACTCTTGATTGGCAAGAAATGCGCAGATTTGGTCAATCGGTCAATGATAACCCATATTCCATCATGTCCTCTTTTTGATTTAGATAAACCCATGATGAAATCCATACCAATATCCTCCCACTTCCATTTAGGGATATCTAGAGGATGTAGCTTTCCAGCAAGCTTTTGGTGTTCCGCCTTGACTTGTTGGCATGTGAGACAGCGTGATACATAGTCCGCTATTTCTCTTTTCATGTTGGGCCACCAAAAATTTCTTTTCACATCTTGGTACATCTTGGTAGATCCAGGATGAATCGCATATCTTGATCTGTGAGCTTCATCTAAGATCTTCTTTTTCAATTCTGGGCAGTCCGGTATACAAGTTCTATTCTTGAACATTAATCTTCCATCAGAAGCTAATTGGAAATCAGATTGTCCTTCTAATCTGCCCTTGATTTCTACTGTCATAGGATCATCATCCTGAAGTGCTTGTATCTCAGATAATAAATCTGACTGTATGCTTACATGAGATAATGTGACACATCTAGGGTCCGTGTCCATGCTTATATTGAGTTCAGAGAATTGTTCTAGCAATTTCCATTCTTGAATCAGACAATTGGCTAACAGTGCTCTCGGCTTTCGACTAAGGGCATCTGCTACATGAATACCCTTTCCGGGATGATATTGTATATTGAAGTCGAAGTCCTTGAGATATTCCAGCCATCGTCTTTGCCTCATATTTAGTTCCTTCTGTGAGAAAAGATATTTGAGACTCTTGTGATCGGAGTATACAGTAAACTGTACTCCATAAAGATAATGTCTCCATATTTTTAGTGCAAATACTACCGCAGCCAATTCTAAGTCATGGACGGGGTAGTTCTCCTCGTGCTTCTTTAATTGACGAGAAGAGTAGGCTATAACCTTCCCTTGTTGCATTAGAACACACCCGAGGCCAATGCCAGAAGCATCAGTGTATACCTCAAACTTTTCTCCTTCAATTGGCAATGTTAAGATAGGAGCTGTAGTAAGATGATCCTTGAGAGTTTGGAAGCTTCTCTCACTATCCTCATCCCATTCATAACGGATCTCCTTGCGAGTTAACCTTGTAAGTGGCACGGCAATTTTAGAGAAATCCTTGATGAATCGCCTGTAATAGCCGGCAAGACCTAAGAATCTTCGGATCTCGCTAGCATTGGTCGGTCTTTCCCAGTTCCTTACAGCTTCAACCTTTGATGGGTCTACAGACAAGCCATCCTTTGATATAACATGTCCGAGAAAAGTCACTTCTTCAAGCCAGAATTCACACTTGCTAAGTTTTGCATATAATTGATTTGTCCTCAATATTTGTAATGAAATCCTTAAATGTTCCTCATGCTCTTCCTTGGTCTTGGAATAAATCAATATATCATCAATAAAGACCACCACAAATTGATCCAAATAAGGCCTGTATATGATATTCATTAACTGCATAAAGGCAGCAGGGGCATTTGTTAGTCCGAAAGGCATAACAACGAATTCATAATGGCCATACCTGCTTCTGAATGCAGTCTTATGAATGTCATCGTCTTTGATCCTTAACTGATGATATCCCGACCTGAGATCAATCTTTGAGAAATACTTGGATCCAAATATTTGATCAAATAATTCATCGATTCTCGGCAGTGGATACTTGTTCTTGATGGTGAGATGATTCAACTGTCGATAGTCGATGCATAGCCTCATGGATCCATCTTTCTTCTTCACAAATAACACAGGCGCTCCCCACGGGGAAGTACTTGGTCTAATGAATCCTTTCTTAATGAGTTCCATCAATTGCTCCTTTAATTCCTTGAGTTCAGTAGGTGACATCCTATAAGGTGCCTTTGAAATCCGACCAGCACCAGGGACTAAGTCGATGGTGAAGGCCACTTCTCTTTGCGGGGGTAATCCCGGCAAATCTTCCGGAAATACGTCCGGAAATTCTTGTACTACTGGAATGTCTTCTAGCTTAGCTTCCTTAGCTTCTTTAACTGTGACAAAGGCAAGGAAAGATGTACATCCTTTCCTGATGAGCTTGCTAGCTCGGAGAGCTGAAATAAGAGGGGATTTGCTCCGACTCTTGGGGCTAGTAAATATTAGTTCTGGGAATTCCTTGAATGTAACCTTACTATTGTGGCAATCAACCGTTGCCTGATACTTGGATAACCAATCAGCCCCTAGTATAACATCATACTCTTTCAGATCTAAACATATGAGATCAATAGGGAGATTTTGACCATGAATCAATACCTCGCAGTTTTGGTAATGATGTGTAATATCAGTCTCATCATCCAGAGGAGTAGACAAAACTAACTTTATCCATTCCGGTTCTAGGGGTAATGGGTCAGCAAACTTCTTAGAAATAATAGAATGTGATGCACCAGTATCAATTAAGACATATGCATTCCTGGAACAAACTTTCAATGTACCTTCCACTAAGCCGCCTCCTTCTACTTGCTCGGTCTCCTTGATTGCATGAAGACGAGCATTCTTGGTTACTGGGTGCTTCCCGTCAACGGCTTGGTCGTTAAGTAATGGGCAATCGGGAATCCGATGCTCACGACTCCCACAACGGAGACATGCTCCTAGTTTCCTCCAGCATTCTTCTGCTCTATGACCCGCTTTATCACAATGTTTGCACACTGTATTTGGAGAGGTAGTGGTGATAGAGAAGGGCTTGGTCTTCTTGAACTTTTGGTCTTGTGAGGATGCTCCTCCATTGCTAGGCCTTTTCTTGAAGTTGGGTTTAAAGGAACCCGAACCTGTAACTTGTTCCTTCTTATCCTTACCACGAATTCTATCAGATAGTTCCGTGGCATCTTCTAATAATTGAGCTCGGTGCACGATTTCGGAATAAACTTGGATATCCATCGGCGCCAGCTGAGTAATATAGTGGGGCCTAAGCCCATTAAGAAATCTACGGGCCTTCATCTTCTCCGTGCTAATCAAATGCTTAGCATATCTAGACAACCTGGAGAACTGAGCTTCATACTCGGCCACGGACAAAGATCGTTGCTTCAGTGCAGCAAATTCTGCAGCCTTCTTTTCCTGAACTCGATCTGAGAAATATGTCGCGTTGAAGTGTTCAACGAATTCCTCCCACGTGACTTGGTCTTGATCGAGAGTAGCCTCTATTGATTCCCACCAGCATCTAGCATCCCTTTCTAACTGGAAAGTGGCTAATAAGACCTTATCTTGATCCGTGCATTGCATAACACGGAATATACGTTCTATCTCCCTAATCCAGTGTTCAGCGTCATCTGGATCAGTAGAACCCGTGAACTTGGGCGGGTTCATGTTCTTGAAAGTCTGGTGGAGACTTCCTGCTCGTTGTCCACCTCCTTGTGCTACTTGTTGCAGCACTTGAGTCATGCCTTGAAGGGTACGCTGCATGTTGCGCCATTGAGCACGTTCGGCAGCCATTATCCTACAATTACAATAACTAGGTTAATATGTGATTGTATTTAAAGACTCGTATACTATGCTAACTTTAACCCTTGGTTCTACCCAATCTCACTGGTTAAAGGTTTGAACATATCCTTGGACTTGGGTTTTCCTAGGAATTGAATACCCTAGGCTCTGATACCACAAAAACTGTCACGCCCCGAGCGCGGAAGATACTCGGATATGCGCGACGAGTTTATATCAATCATGTCAATCAGAGTAGTAGTGTATTCGACACCAAAATAGAGATGCGCAAAATAGAAAGATAACCCAATCATTTATTTCATAATGGATAGACTATTACAAATCCAATACTCTATTCAATTAAAACGGAAAGGTACATAGTTGACTCAAGAAAATAGGAAAAAGACTAGATGACACTTGGAAAAGCTCTAGCTCTTTCACTCTTGACCATTCCCATCCGATTGACTTCCCTCGTCGTCGGAATTACCTGAAAAGTAAGGGACAAACACGGAGTGAGCGAATGCTCAGTAGGAAATTATATCTCAGGAACTAGCAAGGGTTTAAGTGATTATATTTTTCATGAATGTACTATAGCTATGCATGCTCGCATAAAATGACAAGATAGAGAATTTATCAAGCAAGACAGCAAGATGAACTAGTCATGAGTTTTCAAGAAAAAAGATGACAAGATATTCAAGCAAGTACTCTTTAGTAAGTCATGTCAAGAACTTTGGCTATCATGTATCAAGCAAGCAAGTAATTACCCTTTTTCGGGTCACGCAATTCATGTCAAGTCAAGTACGAGTCAAGTACAAGATTTGTGTGGAATGTCCAATCAAGCTAGTCATGCACTCGGTATAATGCCAGATACCTTATCATTCAACTCCCATGGGCACAAGTACTTTCGGGTGCTCCTCCCAGGACCAGATCGGGCCCTATATGCGCAGGCATTTATCATGTATATTTGACATCCACTCTTGTATATATATATAGCCAATAGGGAATTTCAACAATTTAAGCTTGTAGACACGTAGGATAACTTTGAGAGAATGGAGTCCAAAAATACGACATTGGACATAGATAGGCGATAACAACAGTACAATCACGATGAACGATGAAACTAGGTGGAATTAGGTTCCCTTAACTCGGGTACCATGACAAACAAGTATGGACATTCTTTATATAGAATTGAGGTCCACATGAACAGTACATCAAAGGCAAGATACCCGCATTCTTATTATAGAATTGAGGTCCACAAGAACATCAACAAATGGCATGATATCATCATCCCATTAAGAATTCTCATGATATACTCTTTGCATATCATAAGGGCCGGTATACCATGTTTCTTTAGAGTGACATGGCATTCAAAAGTGTAATGGGTTTTTAGGGTACAACCAGCTCAGTCGACCTCGAGGGAATCCAAGGTTCGAGGAGTCTTACGGAGGTCTCTATGACTAACTCGCTAGTCCAAAGGAACGGAATGTCCAATGGAGAGCTTGTATGTCAATGAGAGTTGAGGGTGATCGATAAAACATCATAAAACGTGGGACTATACTCACGGAGTGGAGTAATAGTGCCTACATATATATTTATACTTATATAGTGAAACCCTCAGATAACAGCAATCGGGAAAAATCAGTAATGCAGAAAGTAGCGACTCTGGTGAAGTCATTTTTTGTACAATTAACGCCTTAACCAGGGGCGTTTATATTAAATTTAACGACATATAAAGAGGTCGTCCTTTCCAATATTTGCTATTTTACAGGATATTAAAAATCTATAATTTTGTTGAAAACGCGCCTTGGGTAGGGGCGTTACCAGGAAAAAGGCGCCCTAGTCCGGGGCGTTAGTTAAACAAGAGACGACCTTGTCAAGGTCGTGAATTCACAATTTTATAAATTTCGAGGTAATGAATGTTTCAGGAACATGGTATATAGTCAGGACCAGAAAAATAGCAGGATTACAAGAAATTGACCATGCATTAATTTAGGATCATGTTTGCAATGATAATTAATTTTTAAACATGCTATTTATTAATTAATAGGAATTAACGTCCGTGTGCAGGGCGTCAAATCTGGAATTGACGACCTGGGCATGGTCGTGTCTTTTAAATTAACGCCCTTGTTAGGGTCGTTTCTTTCAAAAATTCCGTAGAAAATAACCAGAACGCATGAAAACTATATGCATGAACTACCAATGATAATTATCTATAGTTATATGGGAGTTTGGGCTACGTTCCATGAGAAAATCCTACCTTGATAATTTGAGTTGGATGAACTGACGAAGGGTTTGAAAAAGATCTGAAGCTTCAACTGCAACCAATCAACTGCAGTATCAACAGGAGGAATGTTCGTTTTGAAGAACCCTTGTTCTTCGACAGAGCTTCCTACAGAGAAATATGAAGACATATCAATCTTCACTTCATAATACTTTGGCTGAAGGTAAGAGGAGAGAAGAACTTACGGTTGTTCTTCACGACGTCAAGGTTTCTTCAACCTGGAAGAAGGAAGAAGATGACGAATCAATAACCTTCGTAAAAATCAAAAGGGACAGAGGGACAGAAGAGCTATGGTTCTGTACTTACCTTCAGAGAACTCGAACGCCAAATAGCGTTCTTGACAGAATCAAACGAGTATTTATAGGGTCTTAGAAATCCTAATAAGGCTAGAGTTATACTGGAAGTAATACTTCCATAATTGAGTTATTACCACATTCGAACTCTTTCTCGTAGTTATCACTTACCCTGGATAAGTTCTGAGTTCGAACGGAAGATGAACTGAAATTGACGCCTTGTCATAGGGCGTTTCTTAAAGACACGCCCAGTGGAGAGGCGTTTCTTGTTTAAAACACGCCTAGGAAATGGGCGTTTATTCTACTTGCCCTATTTGGTGTTTGGAATTTGACGCCTTGTGGTGAGGGCGTCCCTTCTTGAATCACGCCTTGTTTAAGGGCGTTTTTAAATAGCGCCTTTATCAGAGGCGTTATTTCATTTTGTTTTATTTATTTATTTCATTTATTTAAAGTTATTATTATTATTAATATTTTATCAGGGTTGCTACATGGATTATATCCACTAAGTCCCATAAGATTCAGATCCTCTTGGATCTCGGGCCACGCCCGGCTCTTCTTCTGGTTTCCACTCCGACATTTCGTGAGTGGATGACCTATAATACCCTTTTGGCACACTCCAAAATAAGGGGAGGTGCTGCCAAAATTCGTCCACGAGTTTTACTCTATCGGATAGTATAATGCTTACGCTGAAAATATGAATTTGACCCCCAACTGTGTGGCAGAGAGCGGAGCTATACCATCTCATGACATCTTGGCCACCATCTAAGGATATAAACATTACAATCACACGATCTGCTTAGGCCTCATGCGGATGAATCTACCCTCACCTTCCACCTCACCCAAGTATTACCATAAACTAGCTCATGAAACCCCTATTGAACACAACGGACCCTTTGAATCCATTAAAGCCCTCATAATATCTCAAAAACCAACAGAAAAAAATAGCTCTCGGCACCACAGTCCCGGCGCAGCCTCTTCCCGGCGCCACTTTCACACCGGGTGAAGGGCGCGTCGGCATGAAGGGCGCGCCGGGAGCTTGCCGCGCCGTTTTCCCTTCATTTATGGTCACGCCGGTTGGCCTTCGCGCCGGAACCTCTACCGCGCCATTTACCTTTGTGCCGAAACACTTGCCACGCCATTTACCTTCGTTATCGGCCACCCGTCATATACCCAACTTCCAGAATCTCTACCGAGTCCACTGTCAGCCAGCATTTAGGACATTGAACCCCCCCAGGCTATTACACCAGCCCCCATTACACCACGAGGGTTTAATGGCTCTTCATCCACGTCTAAATGGAGCTATATTGACGGGGTTATACCCTGATATTCTACGCCACTAACCATCGAGTTTTTCTTCCAACCCTGCCCACCCTGGGAGTCTTGCCATTGCAAGCCCTCCAGTGGTCCCTAAAGGGAAACATTAACAAACACCATGGCAGCGGACACTGTCCCGTCACACTCAAATATTTTTGGATTAAGGCTGCGCCCTTATCTCTTTTGGCTTCCATCCCAGCATTCCGCGAATGGACGGCCTACGTTCCCCTTTTGGCTTAGTCCAAAATAAGGGGGTATGTTGTCAGATTTATGCCTTAATACCATTATCACATCTCGCATGGCACAGTTTTCTACACATGTCTCGCACCCCGTTAGCGGAGTTAGCATAGTAGTCTTATCTCGTTTTGCCCCTGAAGCATCCTTTCTTGGAAACTAATCAAGGGTTGTCCTTCTTTGGAAGGACGTAATTAACGTCATAGCCTTTATGGTATAATGGACTCCGGGTCCTGACACGAATATCACAATCGACTGACTGAGTCAGATCGAGCGCACAATAAATTGTCACTCCGGTGACTGGCACGCCTAATAAACTAACCAATACATCAAATAAATTAAATAAATAAATAAATAAAATAAACAAATAAAATCCATTTCCCACAAGCTGGCACGCCTGGTGGGACTTTAGTCTCCCTTTATCTCTTTGCCAAGAGAGGATACCTTCGGGGGCTTCCCCCAAGAATACTGATTGTTCGTCTGTTTGTCTCAGGCGAACGATGACGTCATCCGGACTCACTGGTGTTGGCTTCGACCCTACAATCGTCGCCGACCACGCGAAACACGGGTACCTGGCGGTGCCCATGGTTTTCGGATACTTCCCACCAGCTGTAGGCTTCCCCAACTTCTTGGGGTTGGCTTTCGTCGACATGTTACAGACGGAGTCCCCAAAGACTGTCAAAGAGAAGGTTACTGAAAAGGTCGAGGCCCCGCAGGCTCGACACGGTGATAACTCGTTCGCGAGTCCATTCCAAGTTGCCAGCTACATGGTGCATCATATTGCTCACGGGGCCCGCCCCGTCCCTGCCAAGAACTTCGGGAGGTGCCGACACCGGAACCCCCGAAGGAAGATAGATGCTGCTATGACCGGACGTCTCTCCGCATCCGGCAAGTCTATGCTGGTCGGTGGCCTCCGCGTCTTTCTGGATGGGCGTAAGGCTCGAGTGAGCCCGGACCGGGTGATCCTTACAGTGCCAGTCCACAACTCCTATCAGGCTCTTGCTGGAAGAGGAGCCGAGGAAGAAGAAGTCGGCCGCCATGACCAGGGAAGGTTGGCTCCCAAGCCAAGAAGATTCAAACAGGTTTGGGTCCCCAAAAAGATCCAGCCTGTCCAGCAAGAAGCTCCGGTGTAGTACCACCCCAGGTTCATCAGAGTAGAAGAGAGCAAGAAGTGGGTCCTTATCCCAAGGAAGGAAAAGACAATCGTGGATCCGCCACGCCGAGAAAGCTTTAGGGCCTGCGCCCGACAAGCCGACGTCCCCGTTGTGGGAAGAAGATTACAGCAGACTATCGAGAGGGCTCGATTTTCTTACATTCCTCCGGTGAGAGGTCAACAACTATCCCCGACCCTACACCTGGGTCGAAGGCAAGAAGAAATGACCAATATGGTCAGAAGTTATTTTAAGGGATTAGGCAGCCCCTCTTTGGGCCAACAACCGCTGTTACAGGCAGTTACAGCTGAAGAAGACTGTTGTCCATTAATGGCAGTGGAAGGGGAAGAAGACAGAAGAATGACGTCGTCGGTTGATGACAATGGGTACGAAGACGGCTTTGATGTTCAAGCCGATGAAACCACCCCCCGTCAAGGAGAAAAGGGAAGGATCTCTGTGTTCAAAAGGCTTACCTTTTCCGAAAATGTCAAAAGGAGGGTTTGCAGACAGAGACGAAGCATGCAGATTTTCACATGCAATATGGCCGGGATAGATGGCCATTATGGAAAATAGCCCGAGGAGCCTCAAAAGTTGGCTTGGCTAGCCGGAAGACCGGGGACGAGCACTCGAAGAGTGGAGGCCGCAAAAGAGAAGCTGGCGGCGACCGAAGGAAAGCCAGCCCTGCCTCGCTTCCAACAGCATCACATGGCCGTTATTCTCACAGCAAATGTGATAACGGCAGATGAAGAAGAAGATGTCTTGCTTGACATCCTACCTGAGGGTGCATCTGGCGAGACGACAGAGGCCATCCCCAGCACAGTAGCTATGGACCCGGCCGTACTGATGATGCTCCAGAGGTACTGCCAGGAGATAGAACAGCTGAAGAAGCAATTGACGGAAAGGACAGAGCAGTCCTCTGCCTCCAAGCAGCCTGATGTGCATGCCGAATCATCAAGGGGAGCCGTCAGCAAGAACGACTTCCCACCACTCTATACCCCGCCTCTACAGGCGGAACCAAACTTGGCGACAACTCAACAGCGCCCATCACAGTCGCTGGCTCCACCAGTGCTGCCACAGGTGCACCAGACGCCTCCACTGCTGCGCCCTCCTCCACAGGCGACCACCCTGGTCACCCCCTACTTGTAGCCGACGCATTTCTACCAGGAACCGGTCGACTCAACCACCATGAGCAAGATGATGGTAGAAAGGATGATCGAGATGAAGCTCGCTGAAAGAGCTGAAGGTGACTATGTTATATTCGATGCATATAGGGTGCCATATCCACCGCATCATGCTGCTAAGCAGCTCCCTCCCGGGATCAGCAAGCTCCCAAAGTTCGATAAGTTCAACGGGAAGGGATCCCCGAAGGAACATGTTGCCTACTACATGACCGTCATGGGTGACTTGGCCACTGACGAGTCATATTTATTGAAGTTCTTCGGGTCCTCACTTACAGGGCTCGCATTTGAATGGTACTCTAGCCTCCCGGCTGGGTCAATCAGCGACTGGTCGGACATGCAGAGGAAGTTCAGAGAAAGATTCCACGTCACAGAGAGGGAGGTCACAGTGGAAGAACTCTACTCAACAAGACAGAGGGCAGATGAGACCGCTCTCGACTACATCAAGAGGTGGAGGAACCTCGGGATGAGATGCAAGCGGCCCCCGCACCAGGAGGACGCTGTACAGATCTGCAAACAGAACCTCAGGAGAGAGGTGCTGGAGAAGATGATTGGCATGGAAATCCAATCGTTTGACCGTCTGAACAATATTGTGGCCGAAGTGGAGGCTTTCTTAGCGAAACCAGCTCCCACATCAAATATTCCTACTGCACAAAAGGGCAAGGCAGCAGAATGGCGCCAGGCACCGAAAGAAGCAAACGCCCTTGACATCAAGGCATTTGAACAGCAAAAAGATAAAGGCAAGAAGACAGTTGCTCCTCAGCCTGCCAAGACCGGAGATGGCGAAGAAGGCCCATCCCTCCGGGATAAAATGAAGAATCCCTACTCTTTCCCAAAGGAGAAGACTAGGATCTTGTTTGACTGGGTTACCCAGTATGATAAGGTCACCCTGCCTGAGCCAAGGAGGCCGGAGGACCTAAAGAGAATAGACAGCCTAAGATTTTGCCCTTACCACCAGATGCTGGGGCATCCAATTGAAGACTGCTATGTTTTCAAGGATATTATCGAAGGCATGGTAAAAAAGGAAGAGATAGAATTGGGGGAGTACAAGGTCGACCCTCCACAACCACACGCGGCGCCCGTAAGAAGAACCGCCATCAACATGGTCTCTCTGTATCAAGCCTTGCCTGAAAAGACCGCAGAAGCCAGTACTCAGCATACATATGAAGCCTACTTTTTGACCCCAATAAAAGAACAGGAGGGGTGGCAGCAAGTCCCTGCAAGAGCCAAGAAAAAGGGCCTGCCTCACCCGACACTGGGGGCACATATTTGTGGCATCACACCACGATCCCCCTCGCCAGTAGCAACACCTGTGTGGACCAATCTGCCAGTAGTTATCCGGATACCTACCCCTAATCGGAAGAGGTAGACTCCGTTGTCGGTAGTCAAGAAGATCAGTCAAGAAGCTCAGCGGCTATAGGACTACATAAATGGACTGGATGAGTATGTACAGCCCAAGCTAGAATTTTTGCTGGTACGGGATCATCTCCCATGGCAGGAGCTGGAATAGCTTTCGCTAAAACAGGAAGAGGAAGCTGACAAAGCATCAAACAGGGATGGTAGCCTGTTCTGGGGGAAAGCGCCAGCCAAAGAAAAGAAAAGAAGACAAAGAAGGAAGGGAAGGGCCGACAAGGCTACAACGGGAGTGATCCTTTCTTGCAACACCCTCTCTGCTCTGTTCAATTTGCCTGGTGAGGAGGATGAAGAAGAGATTTGCTTCACACCCACCGTTGAGGAAAGGCAGGCCGAAGCCACAACTGCCGCACATGCAACCCGGTCGGGCCAAAGGTGGGGGCGTCAGTCGCCCGCCAACCATAACATTATCTTCAAAGGGGAGCAACCCTACAAGATACCCCCTCTGAAGGTCAGGGGAGTTCAAATCCCTCCTCCGTCAGGCTTATACAAACAAAGTGGGGGCGGCGCTCCCTCTCCTTCATTTCTGGAGTTCATAAAGATGTCAAAAGGGAAGCAGCCATGCTGGGAGGTTGAACCGGTAACCAGGGGTAGTCGCCCACAACTCCAGCAATCTCCCGAATTATCAGAAGAGGTAAAAACTCGCCCGGTAGTAGCCAGTGAGGAGCAGCCAGGAGGTAACCGCGGGCAAAAGGGTGCAGCCTCTGAGTCTGATGAGGCAGGTCCATCAGGGGCCACAGTCCAAGAATCTTCCAAGCCCAAGTGGGCGGATGAAATGAAGCTATCCAATGTCCAAGCTGGAAGTCGGGTGGTCAAGCTATTGAAGAAGCTCCCAGCGAGATTCACTGTCTGGGAAATCCTCTCTCTCAGTGACGAGACTAGACAAGCGATCATCACTGCTCTCCAGACGCCTGCCCAATATGAAGCCTGCCTAGCTGAGGCATTGCCGGAGACCAGCATGACCTTCACCCAGGAGGACATGTTGCTCCCCACCACCAGTCACAACAGGCCTCTATATATGAGGGGATATCTAAATGGCTGAGAGCTGAACAGAATCCTGGTGGACCCCGGGGCGGCTGTCAACATCCTGCCCTACAAGATATATGAGAGGCACTACTTCAACGTGCACCTACAAAAGGTCGGGGATATGCGCATTGCCGACTTCAATCAGAAATGCGAAGTGTCGCTAGGAGTAGTAGAATTCACGCTCACCCTAGCGGACTTTGTCACGAAGGTGCAATTTCATGTCATTGATTCCCGCACCTCATACAAGGCGCTGCTTGGCCGCCCTTGGCTACATGAGAATATGGTGGTACCTTCCACACTTCACCAATGCATCAAATACAGCACGGATGGGAGAGAGGAAAGAGTATTTGCTGATCTCCACCCATTCAAAGTATTCGAATGCCACTTGGCAGATGCCCCTCTATATGCAGAATTGTCGCAGAAGGCCCCTGCGGCCAAGGCCTCTTCTAGCACAACAAAAGGCACTCCCAAAGTAGAATGGTTCCCTCCGCCGCCGCGTGGATACATCAATCCCAAGGTGGTTTCACACATCACTGTCACCGGGGATGTAGGCCGGATAACGCCTCCCGCCATCTACCCCGAAACTAATAAAGTCAGGGTTGACCAGCAGCACGACCACATCGGGATCCCCGAAGGTCTTACCAAGCCAATTCTCAGCCTCGACAATGCTACTGTCGAGCCTTTCAAAGCATGGGAGGTGACACAGATAGATGGTCCTAGCAGCCTGTTTTACACAGCTGAAGAGCACCCTACATAGGAAGATGCTGATTGTCATCTGCCTGAAGATATAGAAAACCCCTTAATGCCTATACAGGGGCTGACATTTATGACAAATCAAATGGCCAAGATGTTCCAGAAGCAGCACATCCCTCCCGACCAGCCTCGCAAGAGGAAAGAAGCATTCCAGAAGCTATGGTATCCCCCGAGCCTGGACAAAGAAATGAAACGTGTCTCTCAGCACCTGGGATTGGGCTTCACCCTCGAAGAATACTACTATAGCGGGCGCTATGAAGTGGATACCATCTCTGCTTTTTACCCAATGGAGGATAACCCACTGGGGGCAACTATTGATGAGCACCTGACAGAAGTTGAGTGCATTAAGCCAGCCCAGCCAAGAAGCCCGGAATCCGAGGCTGTGTTCCCCTGCCAGTGCTGGGAACAAGCCTATCCGGAAGATGCAACTCTTGAAGCCAAATTTGACACAGCTAGCAGTAGTGAAACTGAAGAGGTTGAAGAAACAGGGCTGCCTCCCTCCAGTGGCCCTCCTCTGTTCATGATGTCGGCACTTCTCGAACTAGTCGGGGAAGCCTCCCCCGAGCCTGATCAAAAGACAGATGCTGCTAGAAGAGAAATGGTTGCCTTCACTGAGGGCATGGTGGCTCAAGGGACCGAGATCTCTTCACCCTTTGCCAAAGAGCTGCAAGGCTACTCTGACTTAATGACATATAATCGCCAGCCCTTGTTGACCGCAATCCGCTCAACAGGGAGCAAGGCAATCAACTCGCCCCTTGAAGTTGCTAGTAAGGTAAACTGGTTGGCAGAACAGTGCATGCAGCCATTATCAGCCGAACAAGAGATTTCTGGCAGAACTCAAATAAGTCAAGACGAAGGGATCGAGGTCCTCGACCTCGAAGGTGATATACCAGACTTTGTCGACCTCCAGCTTGCACCCCCTGAGATAGAAGACGGAGGTCAAGCAACAGTCGATGAACTGATAGAAGTCAACTTGGGAGACGAGGATGACCCCAGGCCAACCTTCCTCCGTGCCCAACTGTCTACCGAAGAACAGAGGATGTACATCCAGCTGCTACAAGAATATCGGGACTGCTTTGCCTGCACCTACAGAGAGATGCCAGGACTAAGCCCCTCGGTCTCACAACATGAGCTGACCATAAACCCTGGGGTAGAGCCGGTGAAACAGCCCCCCAGGCGTATGAGGCCAGAGCTCATCACTCAAATATGCAAAGAAGTCGACAAGCTCATTGATGTGGGTTTTGTCGAGGAAAATCAATATACCACGTGGTTGGCTAACATCGTGCCCGTGAAGAAGAAGAACGGACAGATCCGGATATGTGTTGACTTCCGGGATCTGAATAAAGCCTACCCTAAAGATGACTTTCCAGTGTCGATAACGGAGGTCATGATAGATGCAACAACTGGTCATGAGGCCCTATCATTCATGGATGGGTCATCTGGCTACAACCAGATATGGATTGCGGAGCATGACCAGATCCACACTGCCTTCCGGACACCCAAGGCATTTATCACTATAAAAGAATGCCGTTCGGATTAAAGAACGCCGGCGCAACTTATCAGCGGGCGATGACAAGAATATTTGATGAGTTGCTTTACCATAAGGTCGAGTGCTACATAGATGACCTGGTAGTCAAGACCAGAAAGAAAGAAGACCATATGCAAGACCTTCGAGTCATTTTCCAGAGGCTGAGGCAGTATGAATTAAAAATGAACCCTATGAAGTGCACGTTCGGAGTCTCGAGTGGAAAGTTGTTGGGTTTCATTGTCAGATATCGGGGAATTGAAATAGACCCCGCCAAGATCAAGGCGATTCAAGAGTTACCCTCGCCAAGGAACCTCTCTGAGATAAGATCCCTTCAGGGCCGCCTTGCATACGTTCGGCGGTTTATATCCAACTTGTCAGGGCGATGCCACCCCTTTCATAAGCTGATGATGAAGGATGTTCCCTTCTACTGGGATGAACAGTGCCATACAGCCTTCGATAAACTGAAGGATTACCTGAAAACCCCTCCAGTGCTGGGTGCGCCAGTAAAAGGACAGCCGCTGATCCTCTACATAGCAGCCACACACAATTCCCTGGGGGCAATGCTAGCCCAGAATAATGATGAAGGAAAAGAACAAGCCCTCTACTATCTCAGTCGAAGAATGGTCAGAACTGAGGAAAGGTACACCTACATCGAGAAGATTTGCCTGGCATTGGTCTTCACGGTCAAGAAGCTACGGCATTACATGCTGTCGCACGAAGTTAAGCTGATTCCTAGGGAGGATCCACTTAGATACATCATGTCCCAACCAGCCCTCAAAGGCCGCCTAGGCAAATGGGCGGTGATTCTTATGGACTATGACATCTCCTATGTACCGCAAAGGGCCATCAAGGGCCAAGCTATTATAGACTTCTTTGCTGAACATCCAGTACCCGAAGACTGCCCTCTAGAACCAGAGCTTCCTGAAGATGAAACTTTAGAGGTCGGCCAGGTGCGGCCCTCCCTATGGCAGTTGTATTTTGATGGTGCCTCCAGAATTAACACCACAGCGACAGGATCGGCCAAAGTCCGCGCAGGAGTAGGCATAGTCTTGAAGTCTCCTGAAGGGGAAGTCATACACACATCCTACTCAATAAACAAGCCTTGCACAAATAATGAAGCAGAATATGAAGCCCTCATAATCGGGCTACAGATTGCTCTGTCCATGGGGATTCAAATGCTAGAAGCGTTCGGGGACTCCATGCTGGTTATAAAATAATTGGAAGGGGAGTTTGAGGTACGAAAGTAGGGCCTCGTCCCTTACAACCATCTGGCCCTGCGTCTAATGGCAAGATTCTACTTCGTCAGCGTCAAGCACATCAACCGGGGACAGAATGCTCAAGCCGACGCCCTCGCAAAGCTGGCAAGTTCCTTGGCGGTCCCGCTTGATACGAGCCTGAATATAACAATCATCAACCAGCGGCAGGTCCCCAGTATGACAGAAGCTTTAGCCGATGAACAAGCCAATGAAGTAGCAGTTGCTGAAGCAGTCCAGCAGCCCAACTGGCGGGAACACCTCCTGCACTGGTTCCAACACCAACAGCTCCCGAAGGTGAAAGAACAGAGAATGAGACTCCTGAGAATCAAAGATTCTCATGAGATGAGGAATGGAACATTGTTCCGAATAATGGCAGATGCCCAAATGAAGGTATTACTTCGATGCTTATCTCCAGGGGAAGCCAGGCAGGTAATGCAAGAAGTCCATGTCGGGTCGGCCGGGGCGCACCAGGCCGGTCCGAAAATGAAAATCGAAATAAAGAAATTGGGTTATTATTGGCCCACTATATTTGATGATTGCTGCAAGTTCGCCAAGGCTTGTCAGAAATGTCAAGAGCACGCCAATGTGTCAAGAAGACCTCTAGTGCCTCTACATCCTACCTTACCGAGTTGGCCTTTTGCCCAGTGGGGTACGGACGTGGTGGGGCCACTACTAGCATCTTCATCAGGGTCCAAATACATCTTAGCAGCTACAGATTACTTCTCCAGATGGGCTGAGACAGTAGCACTAAAAGAATTCACGGGAGAATTAGTTGCGAGATTCTTCCGGCAGAATGTAATATTTCGGTTTGGGATTCCCAGCCGAATCATCTCCGACAACGGCAGCCACTTTAGAAATCAGAAGGTTTATCGGCTAGCTGATGAATACAAGATTGATTAGAGAACATCATCTCCCTACTACCCTCAGGCCAACGGACTTGCAGATGCCTTTAACAAGACGCTATGCACTCTGCTGGCGAAAATTGTCAAGACTAATAGAAGAGATTGGGAAGAAAAAATGTACGAGGCACTGTGGGCTTACCGTACGGTCTACAAGACCCCTACCGGCTGCTCACCCTACTCCCTCGTATATGGGTCAGAGGCCGTGGTGCCAATTGAGCTAGAGATCCCCTCATTGCGGGTCGCCATCCAGCATGGATTGGTGGGCAACGAGCAGGCCAACGTAGAAAGAAGACTAGAAGAGCTTGCCGAGCTTGAAGGAGAGCATCTCTGGGCACAACAGAATATTCAACTCTATCAAGCCCGCATGGCCCGTGCTTTTGATAAGCTGGTCAAAGGACGGGAGTTCAAAAGGGGTGACCTGGTGATGGTTAAAAGAAGAGAGGTGATGGCCTCCAACCCCAAGGGGAAGTTGATTGAAAACTGGGTCAGACCATATGTCGTCCACCGAGCATATGAAGGGGGTGCGTATGTCCTTGCGGATCACAAAGGAGTCATCCAATTCTCTCCCCTTAATGGGAAGCACCTAAAGCTGTATCACACGGTTCAACCGGCGTTCCCCGAATGATTTACCTCAAACTTGGTCCAGTGGCACTCCGCCCAGATCAAGCTACCCTCAAACTTGGTCTAGTGGCACTCCGCCCTAACCGAGCTACCTTCACCCTTGGTCTAGTGGCACTCCGCCCTGACCAAGCTACCTTCACCCTTGGTCCAGTGGCACTCCACCCTGACCGAGCTACCTTCATCCTTGGTCTAGTGGCACTCCGCCCTAACCGAGCTACCTTCACCCTCGGTCTAGTGGCACTCCGCCCTGACCGAGCTACCTTCATCCTTGGCCTAGTGGCACTCCACCCTGACCAAGCTACCTCCACCCTTGGTCTAGTGGCGCTCCGCCCTGACCGAGCTACCTTCATCCTTGGTCCAGTGGCACTCCGCCCTAACCGACTACCTTCATCCTTTGTCCAGTGGCACTCCGCCCTGACCGAGCTACCTTCATCCTTGGTCCAGTGGCACTCCACCCTGACCAAGCTACCTCCACCCTTGGTCCAGTGGCACTCCGCCCTGACTGAGCTACCTTCATCCTTAGTCTAGTGGCACTCCGCCCTGACCAAGCTACCTCCACCCTTGGTCCAGTGGCACTCCGCCCTGACCGAGATACC
This sequence comes from Amorphophallus konjac, assembly GCA_022559845.1. Lineage (NCBI taxonomy): Eukaryota > Viridiplantae > Streptophyta > Magnoliopsida > Alismatales > Araceae > Amorphophallus > Amorphophallus konjac. The sequence goes on from CM040127.1 coordinate 212,939,232, forward strand.
TTCAAACATGGTCCAGTGGCACTCCACCCTGACCGAGCCACCTTCACCCTTGGTCTAGTGGCACTCCGCCCTGATTGAGCTACCTCCGTCCTTGGTCTAAAGGCACTCTGCCCTGACCGAGCCACCTCAAAATTGGTCTGGCGGCACTACGCCCGGATCGAGCTACCCTTACCTCGGTCTAGTGGCACTCCATCCCGATCGAGCTACGCTTACCTCGGTCTAGTGGCACTCTGCCCTGGCCAGACTTGCATAATACATACATCATTGCCATTACGGGCCTTACGCCCGAGTCGGCACAAATCTATCCTTTGCGTTAGCATTACCTTCTTGCTAATGAATAAACCCCTTGTTCGGCACAAGACTCCGTGTCCTAGCCGATCTTTATACATCATTGCCATTGCGGGCCCAACGCCCGAATCGGCATAAATCTATCCTTGGCGTTGTCATTATCTTCTTGCCAACGAATAAACCTCTTTTTCGACGCGATACTTCATGTTCTAGCCAACCCTCTCAGCATCCTGCTGCTACACGAGTTCAAAAAAAAGGGAGAAAGAAACTGAAATGGGGTTAAAAATAGAGATACCCCGCCAGCCTTGTTCCTAAACGGGGACGAGGGCAAAAATAGCTATAACCCGGCTGTGGCGAAAACCCGAAAGGGCGTTACAGGCAAAATTGGGTACCCCGCCACGTGAAAACCCGAGAGGGCGCGTGGGCAAAAGCAAGAGGGGGCTGGCCTCGGTGAAAATCCAAAAAGGGCGCTTAGGTCAGTAAAGTGGTAATCCAAAAGTTCTCTTAATCCTCCTCTCAATGAGATTCTCAAGGGATAACCATCAGAAGTCCCACCGGAGATCCCCTAACAGACCCGTGTTCGACCCTCGTCATCATCGGCGAGACAGGTCGATCTCTACCCTTTGACTTGGACCTTCCGTCCTTGTCAATGAATACATCCTTTGTTTCGGCATGTATCCCATGTCGACGAACAAACCCGTGTTCGACCCTCGTCATCATCGGCGAGACAGGTTGACCTCTACCCTTTGACTTGGACCTTCCGTCCTTGTCAATGAATACATCCTTTGCTTCGGCATGTATCCCATGTCGACGAACAAACCCGTGTTTGACCCTCGTCATCATCGGCGAGACAGGTCGACCTCTACCCTTTGACTTGGACCTTCCATCCTTGTCAATGAATACATCCTTTGCTTCGGCATGTATCCCATGTCGACGAACAAACCCGTGTTCGACCCTCGTCATCATCGGCAAGACAGGTTGACCTCTACCCTTTGACTTGGACCTTCTGTCCTTGTCAATGAATACATCCTTTGCTTCGGCATGTATCCCATGTCGACAAACAAACCCATGTTCGACCCTCGTCATCATCGACGGGACAGGTCGACCTCTACCCTTTGACTTGGACCTTCCGTCCTTGTCAATGAATACATCCTTTGCTTCGGCATGTATCCCATGTCGACGAACAAACCCGTGTTCGACCCTCGTCATCATCGGTGAGACAGGTCGACCTCTACCCTTTGACTTGGACCTTCCGTCCTTGTCAATGAATACATCCTTTGCTTCGGCATGTATCCCATGTCGACGAACAAACCCGTGTTCGACCCTCGTCATCATTGGCGAGATAGGTCGACCTCTTAGATAGGTCGACCTCTGTCCCTTGGCCTGGACCTTTCATCCCGGTCAAGAACCATATAGCCTTTGCTTCGACATTTAACCAATGTCGACGAACCAAACCAGGATCCGACCCTTGTCATCATCGACAAGTCCGGTCGGCATCCCAGAAAACAAGTTCTCCTGTATTCCGGATCCTCCGAGAATTAAAAAAAAAGAAGAAGAGAAAGAAACAAAAATGGGGTTAAAAATAGAGATACCCCGCCGGCCTTGTTCCTAAACTAGGACAAGGGCAAAAATGGCTATAACCCGGCTGTGGCGAAAACCCGAAAGGGCGTTACAGGCAAAATCGGGTATCCCGTCACGTGAAAACCTGAAAGGGCGCGTGGGCAAAAGCAAGAGGGGGCTGATTTCGGCGAAAACCTGAGAGGGCACTTGAGTCAGTAATGTGATAAAAAAAAGAAGAAAGAAAAGAAAAAAAGGGGATGAAATAAAAATGATGATGATGATGTAGTAACGAGGCTACCCTCGTTCATCATTCCACTTCCGTCTACTTTTTCGACCCTTGTCACCATCGGCAAGATCGGTCGCTACCCTTTCCGGTCCTTGTCACCATCGGCAAGACCGTCTACCCTTTCGACCCTTGTCACCATCGGCAAGATCAGTCGCTACCCTTTCCGGTCCTTGTCACCATCGGCAAGACCGTCTACCTTTTCGAACCTTGTCACCATCGGTAAGATCAGTCGCTACCCTTTTCGGTCCTTGTCACCATCGGCAAGACCGTCTACCTTTTCAACCCTTGTCACCATCGACAAGATCAGTCGCTACCCCTTCCGGTCCTTGTCACCATCGGCAAGACCGTCTACCATTTCGACCCTTGTCACCATCGGCAAGATCGGTCGCTACCCTTTCCGGTCCTTGTCACCATCGGCAAGACCGTCTACCTTTTCGACCCTTGTCACCATCGGCTAGATCGATCGCTACCCTTTCTGGTCCTTGTCACCATCGGCAAGACCGTCTACCTTTTCGACTCTTGTCACCCTCGGCAAGATCGGTCGCTACCCTTTCCGGTCCTTATCACCATCGGCAAGGCCGTCTACCTTTTCGACCCTTGTCACCATCGGCAAGATCGGTCGCTACCCTTTCCGGTCCTTGTCACCATCGGCAAGACCGTCTACCATTTCGACCCTTGTCACCATCGGCAAGATCGGTCGCTTCCCTTTTCGACCCTTGTCACCATCGGCAAGACCAACTACCTTTTCGACCCTTGTCACCATCGACAAGGTCGGCCAGCATTCCCCCAAACCAGGGGTCAGTAATGGGATTACTATAGAGTGTATGCTATGCCTCTGAGTGGCATTCCCATCAGTTGTCCCACCAATGATAAAGCCTACCCTGGGTGGACCTCTCATCGGCCAACAGTCGTATTTTCGACGTTTCTTGTTGGCAAGACTTACATCTGCACCAATCTGGCAACCCCTGGAACCCCGTGACGCGGTGGAGCGAGGCCCCCATCCTTTCCTTGAAAGGGTGGACGCTCTCCTGCGGCACAGACACGGGTACACTTCCAAGATGGTCGCCAAAGTTGCCACAAGATGTGATAGAATACAAGTGCAAAGGTGGACACCTAAAACAGTAAATGAAACTTGTATTTCATTGCAAAAAGGAGGGGAATGAATACAAAAGGGGCCCTTCAGAGGGGGCGAATTACAAAGGTAGATCAGCTAAGGCCATCTGAAAATATCTGCAAAGTCAAGGAGCCCAACATGTGGAGCCGCCCCCAGTTCACGCAGCTGCATTTCTTCCTCCTGAACACGAGTGATGTACCACCACCTATGGACCTATTTTGCAAGTATTCAAGTTTGAGCAGCGGACTCACACTAGCGAGCTCACCCGTATGGCGCACACTAGTGCCCGATGGCGACTAGGCGATGTTGGAGAGGGTCCGAGGCGGGACCTTGAGGCTCCAATGGTTGGCTAGTTTGGGGAGAACCCCAAATGGGCTTAGGATGCCCAAATCATGGGCGGCCAACACACCAAGGGTGTGGGTTAAGTGGATGCTCTCACAACTCGCCCGCGGTGGTCACTCAATTTGGGTAGCAATTTAAAATCGGACACTCTCTTACCGCCGACGAAGTAACTATAGCAATACTAAGCTAAGCAAGTCCATTACAGCAATGAGAGATGTTCATGAGCTCACCTAGCCGGCGTGAAGACGCCGACTCCGGCCGGAGACGGGGGCGAGCGGGGAGGCGAGGGTATGCACCCGTAAGCCGCGTCGGTGTCACTTCAACCTGAAATGGAAAGATTACACCACTACACCTCTCGCAGGAGGGGTGATCTTGGGGTGGGGATTAATCTTATTACATCCAATACTACCTCCACGCAGGGAGGGTGATGTGGCACAGCCCAAGGATGACTAAGCATGTAATGAACAACCTAGGACCTAGATCCACAAGCATACAAGCACTCCAATGATTCTCACAATAGCGTCTCACTCACACGGCACACGCGGTCACCCGGCGGGGCCGGGGGATGATGGCAAGGGTCCGAGGCAGGACCCAATGAGTCTAATGGACTTAGTTGGCTTAGGCTGACTCCAAAGAGTCTAGGATTCCCAACTTAGTGGGCAGCTGGCCCGCAGGGCGGGGTTTGGGGTGGCACTCTCTCCCAGTCCGCGGTGGCACCAACAAATGAACATACAAGTACGGGCCCTCTTCTCACCGTCCGACGAGCAATCAAAGCAATACTAAACTTGTAGAAGTAAGGATATCAAGGTTAGTATCAGAGGCTCACCTGATCGGTGTGAAGACATCGATCCCGCTCGGAGACGTGGGCGCGCCGGGAGGCGAGGGTATACACCCGATCGCCGCGGCGATGTAGCTTGACCTGAAAGTGCAAAAAGTACAACACTACGCCTCTCACAGGAGGGGTGATCTTGGGGTGGGGATTAAGCTTATTACATCCAAAACTACCTCCACGCAGGGAGGGGCCTTCAGCCGGCCAAGCGGGGTGGGGAATTAAGCAAAGGAAACCCGACTTGCCGAATTCCGCCGGTTCTGTCAACCTGCAGGTTCGCCGGATAGTGGGGCGGTGATGATGCTGCCAAAAATTCCACAGAGCTCAGATCTTGATGAGACTTGCTCCAAAAGTTCCCCAATGGGCTGAGGATGGTGTCTGAATTTTTACAGAAGCTCTGGAACTCGGGGCTGATCGAGCCGGCGACTGGAACAGGTCAGCAACTTCTGCCTCTGGCTGGTGCAGAACTGATACAGCAGGTTTTAGATGGCACTACAGACGTTCCTAAACTCCAAATGAGATGAGCCTAGCAGTGACGAGATCATGGTCAGAGTAGCTTCGAGCAGGAGTCGACAGGGCCCCAATCGGAGGTCGGAGAGGAGAATGGTGGTCGGATATGTGAAGACAGGTCAAACCTGGACCCGCAGGTGGCAGACTGCACACTCCGGCGAAGAAAATGGTAACGGATAGCTCCGTTGGCCGAATGAGGTCCTTCTTCTTGGAGATGGAAGCTAACAGGACGTAGTTCCTGCCCTCCAAAAATGGCGCCCAAACCTATCCCGAGCTGGTCGTGGTGGCTCCAGCTTTCAGCTTCAGGTCTTCTGACAGGGACAGCGGACGCAGTCGGACGAGATCTGCTCTCACGATCAGCTCCGACCTCAGAAGCCAGCGAGACCACCACCGTTGGAAAGCTAGCTCGCAGACGATTCCAGCAATGTAGGCCTTGCCACCCGAATCTTTGAGGGACGGTCGTGGCTGCCTCTGAAAGTCACTGCAACTCTGCTGCCTGAAACAGAGACAGAATGAGGAGAAGAAGAAGGTGTGGGGAAGGGGATGGCCAAGAGAGCAAGTGGTGGGAGGAGTGTCTAATGGCTATGGGAGGGTGATGTGGGGTGTTTAGGGGTTGTGAAGGCTAGGGAGAAGGTGGTGGGGAGGACGAATTGGGGCTGGAGGGGGAGCTGTAGCTGCTAGAGGTGGTGGTGGGAAGGAGGGTGGCACAAGAGAGAGGGTGAGTGAGAGAGGAGGTGGGGGGCGAACTTGGCTATAGGGAGGAGGGGAATTTCGACCTAGGGTGATTATGGAGGTGGGGAGATGGAAGGGCACAGCCCTAGGGAGAGGGAAATTCGAATTTGGACTTAGGGAAGAGCTCTTTCAGTCTTGGGGAGAGGGAGGGTTGCTTGGGAGAGTGGAAAGGTGCCTAGGAGAAGGGGTTTCCACCTAGGGTTTGGAGGGGGAATTGAATGAGTGCATGGGGAAGGGGCCTTAATGAGGGGTGAATGGGGAGGAGAGAGAATGAATTTCGAAATTGGGGTGGGGAGGAGAGAGAGAGGGGGCACAACCCACTTAGAGAGAGTGATAGTAAGAGAGAGAGAGAGAGGGAGATATTGAGAGGGAACTAGAAGGTGTGGAAATTTTATGGATTCAATATTCAAGCATAATTGTTACAAATGAGAGAGGGGTGGGGCTATTTATAGACCCCACACTTTTCCTAAGACCAAACTGACCCTGACAAACTAACTAATGACCAAACAGTCCAAGGGAGGGGCGCCCCTGGGCCTAGCCCAATGAATTGGGCCCATTAACCTATCAAACCACCATAATGACTTCAAGACTTAGGAAAATGACTTTCTAACCTAGGTACATGACTCAATAAAAGGAAAATTACATGTTTAAGACTCAAATAAAAATAAGAAAATTACATGACTCGACTCACAAACACATGACGAACATAATGGCATAAGCCGACGACGATCCGAGCCTCAAAAAAGTGGAGGGGCAAGGGATGCCCCCATCATACCCCCGGGGTGGGGAGAACTCGACCCCGTCGAGTATGGGTCCGCCTGGCGATAGTACCAGCTCCAGAATGTCAAGGTCAAGTCGCAACAGGTCCTCCCGACTCGCCCAAGTATCCTCAATCGGACGACGATTCTTCCACCTAACTAGGTAGCGCTGATACACCTTGTGCCTAGTAATGATACTCTGCTCATCCAGTATTGCCTCTACCTGCTCTCGTCGGTCTCTCAAGCTATGAAGTGGAGTCCCACCGGGAGTGTCTCTCTCAAGGGGGGGTAAAGGCTCGAGCTCCTCACTGGGTTCCACCGCGGGGCCCTTGTAGGGTACCAGGTCCTCCACATTGAAAGTAGGGTGTACCCCAAAACCCTCAGGTAGGTCTAGCTCATAAGCATTACTACCAAGTCGTCTCAGAACTCGAAAGGGTCCCGAACCTCGTGCCCTCAAATTGGAGGCAAGCCCTGGAAGGAGCCGCCCCGTCCTCACCATCACCGAATCTCCCACTTGGAACTCGCAGTGGCGCCGATGAGCATCTGCTCGCCTTTTGTAAGTCTCATTGCTCTTTCCTATATGCTTACGAGAATGCGTATGCCATGCACTATGATGTGATGTTGGTGTGAAGAGTATGGTGTGCAAAGGTGGACCTGGGCAGCCAAATGTAGACCGATCACACTTTGATTCCATGAAGACTGTGACAGACTTAGGAGGGCCGGGACATCCATAGATTAACCTTTTATGCATGGGTGTGACAAATGTCGGGGGACCCGGACATCCATGTATGCTCCTCTCATGCTTAAGACTCATGATGAATGAAGGTGGGCCAATACATCCGAATACGGTCCACTTATGCTTCCTACTTGACATGTGGGTGATGTGAATGAATGTACCCGACTTATGAATCATGTCAAATGGTGTGGTAAGCCTAGACTCATGCATGTTTATCCCAAAGGTGACTTCCATGTGCATAGATGTGGGATGACTTTTGAACTTCCATGTGAATGGGTCGAAGGGATCTAGGAAGGTGGTTATGGGGTGGGGCATTTCATCAATCCCAAGGTATTTTTTGCCTAAGGTCAATGCTCTCATGGTGTAACCCGATTCTAGGAAGGGAGGAGTTTGGGTCAACATGGGCGATATGGGTAGGGTGAGGTGGGTAGTGAATAGGGGGAGTGGGTTACATGGAGATCTAGGCTCCCTTAGGAAGGGGTTAAAGGGATTATGGTAAGGGTCACCTAGGTAAGGGTACTCCATATTCTCAAGGTCCTCAAATGGTGAGTCATCTTCCTCCAAATTATTTGGGCCAAGGTTGCTAATGGGTTGGCCAATCAAAGCACTTGGGATCTCAATGGTTGGGGAGTAGACTAGGATGGGCTCCTCCTCCATGGGAAGAAGGAGTATGATCTCACTTGTAAATTGGCCATTGGTGTAGATGGAAGTGATGGAGCCAACAGTGGAGTAAGCTAGGCTAATGGTGCTAGACTCCGACGGCCTCATGGCTAGCATATCGGTCAAGTGGATTTGCCAATGTAGGTAGGCCACTAAGTCTCCCAAATCTTCCACACAATAGGAGGTTTGATAAGTGACATGAGGCTGAGTGGGAATGATTTGGGATTGATGTCCCATGGGTAGGTGGCTTGGTTGTGAACTAGGAATGGTGAGGCCTTGCTTGAGCCATTGGAGTACGGACTGATCTATGGTGACGGTGTCATAGGGAAGGGTGTGTAACTCTTGAGGAGCTAGGCTAGGAGTGGTGGGTGAGTTGTGTGGCCCTTGGATTTCCTTGATTTTGGGAGGTGGATCTGGATTGGTATCCCTCTCCACTTGGGTGAGGGTGTGGGTTACAACTCCTAAGGACAATGGGGTAGGAAGGTTTGTGGTGGGTGGGTTGGTGGTAGTCGATGCATGGCGCACTCGGGGTGGCGGGCAAGGGTGGACTTGGGTTGGGATAGGAAGGGGAAGTAGTGGAGGCCTATGTTGGGGAAAGATTGGTGTAGGAAGCGGGAGGTGGGTTGGGTGAGGGGGTTTAGGTTGGTTCACCTTGGGAGGCGCATCTTTCTTTGGGGGTGATGGAGGGATAATGGTGGGGTTCAAGGGGGCTTGTGGGATATGGGTTTGGTGGGGGAATTTGGGTTGGGGGGTGGTGGTCGTCATGGGCCTAGGTGGAGGGGTGGTCATGAGGCCCAATTGGGTTTGTGGAGCTATGGTTGTGGTGAGGACTTGTAGGTAGGGTGTAGATGTGGTGGTCGGGATAGGATAGGTGGGAAGTGGTGGGGAATGGGGGACTAGGGTCTTGGGTTGGCCAGGAGGGGGTGAAGGAGTTGAAGTGCTCCTTAGGCTTTGGTGTTTTGAGTAGAAGGGGGAAATATATCTAGCCCTAAGTTGTTTTTTCATGTCCCCCCAAGTGGTGATGGAAGGTTCCCTTCTAAGCACCCTTATCCCGACAATTTGCAACCATTGAGTTTGGGCGCGTTTAGAAAGTTGCATTTTGGCAAATTGGGCCTTCTCTTCTTCGGTCATTGGATACCAAGTGAAATAATGGTCCATGGAAGCCTCCCATTCTAAATACTCATTATGATGAGTCCCATCAAAGGTGAGAGGTGATGGAGGAGCCCTACTATCATTCATCCTTGGGGCGGGCCAATTTTCTTCTAGTTGGTCAAGTCGTCTAGATAGGTTATCAAGCTTGCCGTTGGCATGGGTCAAGATTTTCATGAGGTAACTGACGTGGCCAGGGAAGTCATGGGTGTGAGTGGTAGGTATCCCTTGGCGTTTTGGATTCATAGTGGGATTGGAAGATGAAGTATTGGGTTGATAGTGAGTACCACTACGAGTGGTCATGCAAGGTCGGGTGGGCTATGCACGGGTGTGCGGATGCACCTTTGACCTAGTATGATGACCCAAGACTAGACTTGTGAGGACAAGCCTATGACCGCTCTGATACCACTTGATGTGGCACAGCCCAAGGATGACTAAGCATGTAATGAACAATCTAGGACCTAGATCAACAAGCATACAAGCACTCCAATGATTCTCACAATAGCGTCTCACTCACACGGCACACGCGGTCACCCGGCGGGGCCGGGGGATGATGGCAAGGGTCCGAGGCGGGACCCAATGAGTCTAATGGACTTAGTTGGCTTAGGATGATCCCAAAGAGTCTAGGATTCCCAACTTAGTGGGCAGCTGGCCCGCAGGGCGGGGTTTGGGGTGGCACTCTCTCCCGGTCCGCGGTGGCACCAACAAATGAACATACAAGTACGGGCCCTCTTCTCACCGTCCGACGAGCAATCAAAGCAATACTAAACTTTCAGAAGTAAGGATATCAAGGTTAGTATCAGAGGCTCACCTGATCGGTGTGAAGACACCGATCCCGCTCGGAGACGTGGGCGCGCCGGGAGGCGAGAGTATACACCCGATCGCCGCGGCGATGTAGCTTGACCTGAAAGTGCAAAAAGTACAACACTATGCCTCTCACAGGAGGGGTGATCTTGGGGTGGGGATTAAGCTTATTACATCCAAAACTACCTCCACGCAGGGAGGGGCCTTCAGCCGGCCAAGCGGGGTGGGGAATTAAGCAAAGGAAACCCGACTTGCCGAATTCCGTCGGTTCTGCCAACCTGCAGGTTTGCCGGACAGTGGGGCGGTGATGATGCTGTCAAAAATTCCACAGAGCTCGGATCTTGATGAGACTTGCGCCAAAAGTTCCCCAATGGGCTGAGGATGGTGTCTGAATTTTTACAGAAGCTCTGGAACTCAGGGCTGATCGAGCCGGCGACTGGAACAGGTCAGCAACTTCTGCCTCTGGCTGGTGCAGAACTGATACAGCAGGTTTCAGATGGCACTACGGACGTTCCTCAACTCCAAATGAGACGAGCTTGGCAGTGACGAGATCGTGGTCAGAGTAGCTTCGAGCAGGAGTTGACAGGGCCCCAATCGGAGGTCGGAGAGGAGAATGGTGGTCGGATATGTGAGGATAGGTCAAACCTGGACCCGCAGGTGGCAGACTGCACACTCCGGCGAAGAAAATGGTAACAGATAGCTCAAGTGGCCGAATGAGGTCCTTCTTCTTGGAGATGGAAGCTAACTGGACGTAGTTCCTGCCCTCTGAAAATGGCGCCCAAACCTATCCCGAGCTGGTCGTGGTGGCTCCAGCTTTCAGCTTCAGGTCTTCTGACAGGGACAGCAGACGCAGTCGGACTAGATCTGCTCTCACAATCAGCTCCGACCTCGGAAGCTGGCGAGACCACCACCGTTGGAAAGCTAGCTCGCAGAAGATTCCAGAAATGTAGGCCTTGCCATCCGAATCTTTGAGGGACGGTCGTGGCTGCCTCTGAAAGTCACTGCAACTCTGCTGCCTGAAACAGAGACAGAATGAGGAGAAGAAGAAGGTGTGGGGAAGGGGATGGCCAAGAGAGCAAGTGGTGGGAGGAGTGTCTAATGGCTATGGGAGGGTGATGTGGGGTGTTTAGGGGTTGTGAAGGCTAGGGAGAAGGTGGTGGGGAAGACGAATTGGGGCTGGAGGGGGAGCTGTAGCTGCTAGAGGTGGTGGTGGGAAGGAGGGTGGCACAAGAGAGAGGGTGAGTGAGAGAGGAGGTGGGGGGCGAACTTGGCTATAGGGAGGAGGGGAAATTCGACCTAGGGTGATTATGGAGGTGGGGAGATGGAAGGGCACATCCCTAGGGAGAGGGAAATTCGAATTTGGACTTAGGGAAGAGCTCTTTCAGCCTTGGGGAGAGGGAGGGTTGCTTGGGAGAGTGGAAAGGTGCCTAGGAGAAGGGGTTTTCACCTAGGGGTTGGAGGGGGAATTGAATGAGTGCATGGGGAAGGGTAAGGGGCCTTAATGAGGGGTGAATGGGGAGGAGAGAGAATGAATTTTGAAATTGGGGTGGGGAGGAGAGAGAGAGGGGGCACAACCCACTTAGAGAGAGTGATAGTAAGAGAGAGAGAGAGAGGGAGATATTGAGAGGGAACTAGAAGGTGTGGAAATTTTCTGGATTCAATATTCAAGTATAATTGTTACAAATGAGAGAGGGGTGGGGCTATTTATAGACCCCACATTTTTCCTAAGACCAAACTGACCCTGACAAACTAACTAATGACCAAACAGTCCAAGGGAGGGGCGCCCCTGGGCCTAGCCCAATGAATTGGGCCCATTAACCTATCAAACCACCATAATGACTTCAAGACTTAGGAAAATGACTTTCTAACCTAGGTACATGACTCAATAAAAGGAAAATTACATGTTTAAGACTCAAATAAAAATAAGAAAATTACATGACTCGACTCACAAACACATGACGAACATAATGGCATAAGCCGATGACGATCCGAGCCTCAAAAAAGTGGAGGGGCAAGGGATGCCCCCATCAGAGGGGCCTTCAGCCGGCCAAGCGGGGTGGGGACTTATGCTAAGGAAACCCGATTTGCCGATCCCCGCCGGTTCTGCCAACCTTCAGAATTGTTGGACAGGGGGCCGGTGATGTCACTGCCACAAATTCCACAGAGCTTAGATCTTGACTAAACATATGCCAAAAGTTTCCCAACTGACAGAGGATGATGCCTGAATTTTTTGGGAAGCTCTGGACCTCGGGGCTGATCGGACCGGCGACTGGAGCAAGACAACAACACTCTGCTTCAGACTGATGCAGAACTGATGTAGTGGATTGCAGAAAGTGCTGCGGTCTCTCCCGAACTTCAAATTGAACGAAACTAGCGGTGACGCGATCGTGGTCGGAGTAGCTTTGAGTAGAAGTTGACGGGGCCACAATCCGAGGTCGGAGATGAGAATGGTGTCTAGATAAATGAAGACAGGTCAAACTTGAGTCCACTGGTGGCAGACTGCACACTCCGACGAAATAATTCAGAACAAATAGCTCGGGCAGGCGATTGGCATCGTTCTTTCTGCTACTGATGGAGGACTAGACGAAGAAGAATTTTTTAGAAGGAAGTGTGCTCGAATTCCTCCAAGGTTGACCGCAGAACAGCTTCCAAGATCGCTCTGGTCTTCAGTCTGGGATAGATTGCGCAGTCGTTGAAGATGACGCTCCTCCGGACAGCTCCGAACTTAAAAGCCGGCGAGACCACCACCGTTGGAAAGCTATCTCGATGATGATTCCCGCAATGTAGGCCTTGCCACCTGAATCTTTGAGAAACGGTCGTGGCTGCCTCTGCAACTCGCTGAAACTCTGCTGCCTGAAACAGAGGCTGAATGAGAAGAAGATGAGGGGGTGGGGAAGGGGATGGCCAAGAGAGTAAGAGGTAGAGGGTGAACTTGGCTGGTATGGGGAAGGGGGGATGCGACTTTGGGTGGTTTGGGAGGTGGGGAGATGGAAGGGCACTGCCCTAGGGAGAGGGAAATTTGAATTTGGGCTTAGGGAAGAGCCCCTTCAACCTTGGGGAGAGGAAGGGGTGCTTAGGAAGTGGTGTTGAGTAGTTGGGGGTTGGGAGGTGGGAGGTGGGGTGTGGATTGGAGGATGCCACCTTGGGTTGGGGGGGAGTTAAATGGGTGTATGGGGAAGGGGAGAGGTCTTAATGATGGGTGAATGGGGAGGAGAGAGAAAATTCCAAAAATTGGGGTGGAGGGAGAGAGAGAGAGAGAGGGGGGACCCCTTAGAGAGAGAGAGAGTGAGAGAGAGAGAGAGAGATCTAGTGGGATTTGGAAGTGGATTTCAATTTTTATTCAATTGTTCATTACTTCAAAATGAGGGGAATGGGGTCCTATATATAGGCAACCCACATTTCTACAAAAGTCCCTGACATTTGACTCAATGACAAATAACCGAAGGGATTGGGGTGCCCTTGGGCCAAGCCCAATGAATTGGGCCCACTAGCCTAACAAACCAACCTAATGACATAATACTTAGGAAAATGACTCACTAACCTAGGTACATGACTCAAATAAAGGGAAAATTACATGATATTGACTCAAATAAAATGTGAAGATTACACGACTAGACTCAAAAATACATGACTAACATAATAGCGCTTGCCGATGAACAATCTGAGTCCGGAGAAAATGTGGAGGGGCAAGGGATGTCCTCATCATACCCCCGGGGTGGGAAAAACTCGACCCCGTCGAGTATGGGTCCACCAGGGAAGTAGTACATCGAACTGCGACTCTGGGTGATCCACGATCTCCATACTCAACCTACGACCATAGTCGGGGAACGGCGCTTCAGCTCGACAAAGTGGCTTGGTCATACCCTCATGCTGGCGATGGGATCTTGCTTGCCTAGTATTGCCGCTGTGTGCTCACGTCGGGCTCTCAGGCTATTTGTGGTGGCACTCCGAGGGTGTCTCTCACAAGGGTAGGTGTAAGTTCGAGGCACTCACTAGGATCCACCGCGGTGCCCTTAGAGCGTGCTGGATCCGCCACATGAGAAATGGGGAGAATCTCAAAACCCTTTTGAAAGTTCAACCCATAAGCTTGGTTGCCAAAGCCACTCGGAACTTGGCAAGGTCCAAGTCCTCGTGCCCTCAGATTGGAGGTGACCCTAAAGTAGAGCCACTCCAAAGCCATCATCACCAAGTTGTCAACTTGGAACTTAAAGTGATGCTTAGGAGTTTGTGCTCGTTTCTTGTGAATCCCACCGCTTGTTACTTGATACTTGCTTGAATGCATATACCATGTACTATGATGTGGTGTGAGTTGACAATGTATGGTATGCAAAGGGGGTCCAGGACAACCACATATTGACCTATCATGCATTGATGTTATGAAGACTTTGAAGGATTTGGGAGGACCGGGGCATCCATAGGTGTCCCTCTTGTTAGTGAGTGTGATGAATGTTGGAGGACCCGGACATCCATGAATGCTCCTAACATGCTTGAGATTTATGATGAATGATGGTGGACCATTACAACCAAATATTGACCACTCATGTTTTCTTCTTGACATATGGGTGATATGGATGAATGTATCTGACGGACTAATCATGCCAAGCGGTGTGATGTGCCAAGACATATGAATTCCTTTCCCAAAGATGACTTCCTCATGTGGGATGGTGGGGTGGTCTTTGAGCTTCCACTCAAAAGGGTCGAAGGGATCTAGGTAGGTGGATATAGGGTGGGGCACCTTCTTGATCTCTAGGCGGGTGTTGCCTAAGGTCATGATTCCTATGGTGTAACCTGGGTCATGGATGAGGTGGGCTTGGCCCAACATGGTGGGTGGGGGTAGGAAAGGGTGGGTGGTGAATAAGGTGAGTGGGTTACATGGAGATCTAGGCTCCCATAGAAAAGGGTTAAAGGGATCATGGTAAGGGTGACCTTGGTAGGGGTACTCTATGCTCTCAAGGTCCTCGAATGGTGAGTCCTCCTCCTCAATAATTGGGCCAAAGTTACTAATGGGTTGGCCGATCAAAGCACTTGGGATCTCTATGGTTGGGGAGTGGAATAAGATAGGTTCTTCCTCCATGGGAAGAAGGAGGATGATCTCACTAGTAACTTGGCCATTAGTGTAGATGGAAGTGATGGAGCCAATGGTGGGATATGTTAGGCTAATGGTGTTAGTTTCGGACGGTCTCATGGCTAGCATATTGGTCAAGTGAATTTGCCAATGTAGGTAGTTCACTAAGTCTCCCAAATCTTCCACACAATAGGAAGTTTGATAAGTGACATGTGGCTGAATGAGAATGATTTGGGATTGATATCCCATGGGTAGGTGGCATGGTTGTGAACTAGGAATGGTGAAACCTTTCTTGAGCCATTGGAGTATGGACTTACCTATGGTGAGGTTGGGTGTCTCTAGAGGAGCTAGGCTAGAGGTGTGTGAGTTGTTTGGCCTTTGGATTTCCTCTATGTTGGGAGGTGGATCCGGATGGGCATCCTTCTCCACTTGGGTGGGTGTGTGGGTTGCAACTTCTATTGCTAATGGAGTAGGCGGATCTATGGGGGGTGGTTTGGTGATAGCTAGCGTATGACACACCCGGGGTGGTGAACAAGCATGGGCTTGGGTTGGGATAGGAAGGGGAAGTAGAGGAGGCCTAGGTTGGGGAAAGATTGGTGTAGGAAGCGGGAGGTGGGTTGGGTGAGGGATTTTGGGTTGATTTGTTTTGGGAGATGTGTCCCTTTTTGGGGATGATGGTGGGTTTGTGGTGGTGGTCAAGGGGGCTTGTGGGGTATGGGTTTGGTGAGGGGTTTTGGGTTTGGGGGTGGTGGCCATTATGGGCCTCGGTGGATGGGTGGACACGGGGTCCAATTGGGTTTGTGAACATATGGTTGTGGTGGGAGTTTGTAGGTAGGGTGCTGGTGTGGTGGTTGGGGTAGGATAGGTGAGAAGTGATGTGGAATGGGGAATTAGGGTCATGGGTTGGCTAGGTGGGGATGAAGGAGTTGAAGTGCTCCTTAGGTCTTGGTGATTTGAGTATGAGGGGGAAACATATCTAGCCCTAAGTTGCTCCTTCATGACCTTCCAAGTGGTGATGGGAGTTTCCCTTCTAAGTACCTTTAGCCCGACAATTTGCATCCAATAAGTTTCTGCCTGTTTAGTAAGTTACATTTTGGCAACCAATGCCTTTTCATCCTCGGACATATGATACCAAGTGAAGTATTGGTCCATTGTAGCTTCCCAATCTAAATATTCTCTAGGAGAGGTTCCATCAAAGGTGGGAAGTGGGAAAGGGACCATCCTATCGTCCGTCCTTGGGGCGGGCCTATTTTCTCCAAGTTGGTTGAGTCGGCCCGATATGTTATCAAGCCGCTCATTGGCATAGGTCAAGGCTTTCATGAAGTAGTTGACATGGTCAGGGAAGTTATGGGTGTTAGTGGTAGGCATCTCTTGGTGGCTTGGACTTATGGAGTGGGCCGATTGGTAAGGTCGATATGAGGTGGCCATACTAGGGGACAAGAGTGATGCACTTGAAGACTCTAAATGCATAGACATGCCCTAGGACCAACTTGATAGAGACAAGTTGTGAACTTGCTCTGATACCACTTGATGTAACACCACCTATGGACCTATTTTGCAAGCATTCAAGTTTGAGCAGCAGACTCACACTAGCGAGCTCACCCGTATGGCGCACATTAGTGCCCGATGGCGACTAGGCGATGTTGGAGAGGGTCCGAGGCGGGACCTTGAGGCTCCAATGGTTGGCTAGCTTGGGGAGAACCCCAAATGGGCCTAGGATGCCCAAATCATGGGCGGCCAACACACCAAGGGTGTAGGTTAAGTGGATGCTCTCACAACTCGCCCGCGGTGGTCACTCAATTTGGGTAGCAATTTAAAATCGGACACTCTCTTACCGCCGACGGAGTAACTATAGCAATACTAAGCTAAGCAAGTCCATTACAGCAATGAGAGATGTTCAGGAGCTCACCTAGCCAGCGTGAAGACGCCGACTCCGGCCGGAGACGGGGGCGAGCGGGGAGGCGAGGGTATGCACCCGCACGCCGCGTCGGTGTCGCTTCAACCTGAAATGGAAAGATTACACTACTACACCTCTCGCAGGAGGGGTGATCTTGGGGTGGGGATTAATCTTATTACATCCAATACTACCTCCACGCAGGGAGGGGCCTTCAGCCGGCCAAGCGGGGTGGGGACTTATGCTAAGGAAACCCGATTTGCCGATCCCCGCCGGTTCTGCCAACCTTCAGAATTGTTGGATAGGGGGCCGGTGATGTCACTGCCACAAATTCCAGAGAGCTCAGATCTTGACGAAACCTACGCCAAAAGTTTCCCAACTGATAGAGGATGATGCCTGAATTCTTTGGGAAGCTCTGGACCTCAGGGCTGATCGGACCGGCGACTGGAGCAGGACAGCAACACTCTGCTTCGGACTGATGCAGAACTGATGCAGTGGATTGCAGAAGGTGCTGCAGTCGCTCCCGAACTTCAAATTGAACGAAACTGGCGGTGACGCTATCGTGGTCAGAGTAGCTTCGAGCAGAAGTTGATGGGGCCACAATCCGAGGTCGGAGATGAGAATGGTGGCCAGATAAATGAAGACAGGTCAAACCTGAGTCCACTGGTGGCAGACTGCACACTCCGACGAAATAATTCAGAACAAATAGCTCGGGCAGGCGATTGGCATCGTTCTTTCTGCTACTGATGGAGGACTAGACGAAGAAGAATTTGTTGGAAGGAAGTGTGCTCGAATTCCTCCAAGGTTGACCGCACAACAGCTTCCAAGATCGCTCTGGTCTTCAGTCTGGGACAGATTGCGCAGTCGTTGAAGATGACGCTCCTCCGGACAGCTCCGAACTTGGAAGCCGGCGAGACCACCACCGTTGGAAAGCTATCTCGATGACGATTTCAGAAATGTAGGCATTGCCACCTGAATTATTGAGAGACGGTCGTGGCTGCCTCTGCAAGTCGCTGTAACTCTGCTGCCTGAAACAGAGGCTGAATGAGAAGAAGATGAGGGGGTGGGGAAGGGGATGGCCAAGAGAGTAAGAGGTGGAGGGTGAACTTGGCTGGTATGGGGAAGGGGGGCTGCGACTTTGGGTGGTTTGGGAGGTGGGGAGATGGAAGGGCACTGCCCTAGGGAGAGGGAAATTTGAATTTGGGTTTAGGGAAGAGCCCCTTCAACCTTGGGGAGAGGAAGGGGTGCTTAGGAAGTGGTGTTGAGTAGTTGGGGGTTGGGAGGTGGGAGGTGGGGTGTGGATTGGAGGATGCCACCTTGGGTTGGGGGGGAGTTAAATGGGTGTATGGGGAAGGGGAGAGGTCTTAATGAGGGGTGAATGGGGAGGAGAGAGAAAATTCTAAAAATTGGGGTGGAGGGAGAGAGAGAGAGAGAGAGGGGGGACCCCTTAGAGAGAGAGAGAGTGAGAGAGAGAGAGAGATCTAGTGGGATTTAGAAGTGGATTTTAATTTTCATTCAATTGTTCATTACTTCAAAATGAGGGGAATGAGGTCCTATATATAGGCAACCCACATTTCTACAAAAGTCCCTGACATTTGACTCAATGACAAATAACCGAAGGGATAGGGGTGCCCTTGGGCCAAGCCCAATGAATTGGGCCCACTAGCCTAACAAACCAACCTAATGACACAATACTTAGGAAAATGACTCACTAACCTAGGTACATGACTCAAATAAAGGGAAAATTACATGATATTGACTCAAATAAAATGTGAAGATTACATGACTAGACTCAAAAATACATGACTAACATAATGGCGCTTGTCGATGAACAATTCGAGTTCGGAGAAAATGTGGAGGGGCAAGGGATGCCCTCATCAACGAGTCACCTCAGTCTCTAGGGACGTGACTCGGCCCTAAAGTAAAGAAGTTTCCTCGATGCCTTGGACTTCTACAGATACCAGCCGTGGTATCTCTGCTTCTATGGTAGCCAATTCAGCCCGGAGTTCTTCCCGTCGGCTACGTAGAATATGTGCCCGAGTAGCAGAGGCTTCAACACGAGCTTTGCTCTTCTGAAGATCGGAGGTCAGAGACGTCAGCTCCGCCTGAAAATCAGGTTTCTACAGCCTCAGGGCCGCTAGTCGGTCGTTCATCACCCTCCCAAGAAAGTCCCGGCGGTTTACAAATTTTAGCAGAAACAGCACCCGCTGGGTCCAGGTGTCCAGAGGATAGCCTAATGCTTGCAGCCCGATCGTCAGTCGCCCAACCACTTCCTTCAACTGGGGGTAAGATAGCGTCAGCTGGGACTCCACAACCTGGCGCAACATCTCTAAATATTGCCAGACAAATTCCTCCGATGTAGTAAAGCTCAGGGAGGCTGCCGGAGCCACCTCAAAGGTCACCTCCCTGTCTATGGGGGCCCATAAGCCAATATCTGGCTCAGAAGAAGAAGATGGAACGGCCGCCAGAGCCGAAGTAGCAGGTACCACGGCAGCATGCTCTTGCTCCGTCGGGCTCCTTGAAAAACTTCCCTCCGCAGATGCTGGAAGAGGCAGAGGTTCTAACTCTATTTCTGGCACTGATGGAGTTGCAGGGTCAGGCGCAATGGTCATTATGGCCGCCGGGACAAAGGCAGAACCCCTTGACGGGTAAGCTTCAGCTCTCAATTCTGTTGCCAGCACCAGGGTGAGACTCTCACCCAGCGTGCTCGGCTCCATTGATAGTACTTCGACAGCTGCGTGTATTCTTACTAGCATAGGGCGAAGTATGGTAACTGCCCCTGAAGAAGACACGGTGGCCAGTGGTAGCATATCCAAAGCCTCCGACGAAACCACGATAGCACTAGAAGGCGATACTAGAGGGTGAATGGCGGCGTCAGGATCCTGGATCAAGATTCCAGTAAGCACCAAGATGGCAGAAAAGAATGAAAAGATATGTGGCTCTGCAGAGGGGCGGGCAGAACTTACTATGGCCGCAACATCCATCTCTTCAAGCATCTGTATAGAGGATTCTAACTCTACAGATGAAGCAACAAAAGGAGGAGTTATCTCCACCTCCATGTCCAGTCCGGCGAATTCCTCCTGCAACATTCCCTCAGATGATGTCATCGGCAACCTCGGAGGACTAAAGATCAAAGGACCGCTCAATGGTATGATGGGTGCCGCTGCCCCTTTGCTGGCTGCCGCAGGTGCTCGTTCGTCACCTTCTGAAGAATAATTGTCAATTTCTTCGCCAGAAGGGGTGGCAGAGCTACTGGATGAAATATCTATGCTGATCTCGGGTTGGCCCGCCTCCTCTGTCGCCTGGCGGGACGCCGAGCGGGTGATTACACGCCGTAATGGGATAGCACCTTTCTTTAGCGCAGTCTTATGTCCTTCAGGCTATGAAGGAGCATCCACGGCAGGCGCCTCAACCACTGTGCTAACCACTCCTGCCATTATAACAAACATATACATAAGGCAAGGCAAAAAGATCAATAAGGAAGAAAAGTCATAAGGATGACAGTCACTTGGCTCACCCTCGGCCTCACCGGCAGGTGTAGGAGAAAGGAGTCTGACATCCTCCTCAACAGCAGGGAGACTCTCCCCTGTGGTTTCAGCTGTTTTGGTCGCCCCTGCCGTGACTATGACAGAAGACCCTATGTCTCCCGTCTCCAGGACGACTTCCTCAGCACGTGGGGTGGTGCCGACCGCTCCTTCAGCTGAGGTCAAACAAAGAAGACGTCAAAAGAGTGAAGATGTCATGAAAAGAACATTCCTTTAGATCGCGAGGGAAAGTGATGTCACCTTCAGCTGCTTGCTGAGTGGCCTCTTTCTGAGCGGCAAACTGCTCGAATGACGGCACTTCAGGCAGAGGAGTCTTAGCCGCATCAGTCGAAGGCTGCTTGGAAGAAGTTTTCCGAGCTTTCTTCGATCGGCCTATTGCAACTTTCATCGCGGAGGCCGCTCTCTTTTTACCTGGTGGCAGTGGAGTAGAGGTCGGCACCGGTGCAGGAGCCTCAAAATATTCCAGCTTCTGAGCTTGAGAAATGATTTTTCTATAAAGTCCCTGCTGCTTTATATCTGGACGGTCTGTCAAATGAAGCACATGCCATTATAAAGGAAATGAGCAACAAACTACTCTACATATCAACTGAAGAGGACTTACCTGCTCGGCCGTTGTAAAAAGACGAGAGGGGCCAATACTGATAAGCCACCTCCTTGCTTCGGGATGCAGCCTCCCGAACGAGCCAGCAGACGTCGCCAATCTTCTTGCACTTCTCGACTAGGTCGGCCAAGTCCTCGTGACCATGAGAAGCTATGCAATGATATAAGCCAAGGTGGTCGAAGCCCCAGACGTCGGCATAATGAAAAGATACAAACAAAGGGTTGTCCAGAACACTTGCTACGGGACTGTCAAGGATCAGTCCGTGGATATTCATCAAGATAAACAGCCAAGACGTATGTTGATAATATGTCGGGGTTCTGTCTTCTCTATTAACAAACGCCCGGTACATGCAAAAGTGGTCCACCTCGCACTTCTATGAAGCTGCTTTGGAGAGCGGCTCCTCAATGGGGAATGGATACTGTTGAAGCTCCAAGCGGGAACCCCCAATCTGGCATAGATGCTCTAAATTCTGCGTGAAAGTATCCTCATCTATGTTAGCAAGCACAGGCACCGGCTGTTCAGTTGCTTCCTCTTTTGCAGCTTTCCTGCCAGCTATATATGCCTCTACCTCCTTCGGATGTTGGGGGAGCAGCCTCTTCAAATGGGCTTCTTCAATATCAAAAATTGGCCCAAGCTGCTGGCTCAGAAAGGTGCACTCAGCTACATCCCAGCATGCCACCCTGGCATTGCGATAAAAGCCCGTTCGAGCATTCCACCACTTCACATACTCTGGTGTGACCCGGGGAACGCAGTTCGGCACCGGCACTCTGAAGACATTGGCGTCCCGGTGGTGAAAGTAGTCCCACCAGGAGCGACCCTCAGCCACAACAGTTGAGCCGTGCTTCGACCTGCTATCCAGAGGAAACAGGGCCACCGAAGGTGAGATGTGCTGATCATAGCCAAAATTTCGGCCAAACCTGAAGGGATAATAGGGTTCTAAATGAACCACGCCCCCTTTTCTAAACACTAAGACACTGGGGCGAATTGATAAAGCCCAGTCAATGAGCTCAGGCTCCAAGATTGGCCGGGTCATGGTGTTGCCTGAAATGAAATGTGTGAAAGTCTCCACTGCCTCGAGCTTACATTCACGCTGACGATTCACCAATGGAGCGGAATGTGTGGCCAAATTCCAAAAATGGATGGTCCCCGCTGAATCCATCGGAACCCTTGTCAGTCGGCCTCGGATGGAGAACAGCTGATGAGACACCGGACCGGGTTCAGCACTAGCAAACTCCAGCATCTTGGGATACAATGTCGCTGTCTATAGAGTCCTGGGAGACAGCTCCGTGAACAAATTGCACACCCAGGCATTGAAGAAATGAAACAGCCCCACTGTTCTGAAAGAGCGTGGGATCCGATGCCTATGAATATCTCCAAGAGATTTGTATATCAGGCAAAGTACTACTGGACATAGTGTAAGCCGCATGCCCCAAGCCATCTGACAAACCTGGTATATTGCCTCCGGCCTAATGACTCTCTCATCTCCCTGTGGGAGGGCAAAAGTGCACAACCAGAAAGTGAGGTAAGCCGCACAATACGTAAGGGGATCCGCCCCAGCGGGATTCGGTCCTCCGCGACTAATCTGTCAAAGGGAAGCGGGCAGCACCGACTTGAACTTGGGCGGTCTGCTGGGCTTACCCGCAACAGGAGCTACATGGGGGAACTCACTGTACTTCAGAGGGCCGCCGAAGAAATATTGAATCCAATGTCCCACTCGGACTCTCAATTTGCTACTTTTCTCTCGGGGCTGATACCCCTTCGAGGATCCCCTATTCAGCGCCAAGCAGAGGGAGCGGTACGCTTTCATCAAGTACCGGTATGAGTAGCCGAAGTAATATTAACCTTCACCGTCTGTCTCATCCTTGATGAAGTCATGAAGACAGACCTCCTCATAGGGCTCTCCATTGATCGACAGACCCGACAGCTGTGACAGGCTCCAGAGGTCCAAAGAAGTTTCGCCCTCCGCTGTATAGAAAGAATTTAACTGCGGGCACAACACTTCGACCATGCCGCAGCACAACCCTTTCGAGATGGGGTACCTGAAACGGGATGCATACACACTGTGATACACCCCGGCCCTGACCAGCAACGGCGCATACTCCTTCAGAACATATTCTGTGAATTCCACCGCTCCTACCCGAAAGAGATGGGCATCGGTCACCTTCGTGTCAGCAAACCATCCAGCAGCCAACTGAAATTTGAACTGGATGGCCAAGCAGTTCAGGATGAATGGCTCGTCTCTATAGCCCCACTTGATGGGCACCAAGAATAAACCGTAGCCGGGTTTCTCTCTGTTGACCCGACCCACAATGGTGTCCCACCTAGCTGGTGTGAATTCTGGAGCCCATGTCAGCATTTTCTGCTCCGCCTCCAGCTCTGTTACCCCCAAGATGGCATTCCACTTGCGCCGCTCTCCCGGAAGATAGAGGGTGTCTCTGCGATACACGGAGCCTTTCAAGCTATCCCGGTCCACCAACATGGCCCGTTCCAGCATCCGAGCCAGCATGACGTCTCTCTTCCCCGGGACACTAAAGGTGCAGATGAATGGTGCAAGATGACGGTCCTTCGGGAAGTCCGGGCGATATCCGTCATCGCGATTGAAGTTCAGTCCTCCCTTGACGGTCACAACGCGAGATGAGGATACTATGTCTGTTTCAGAGTCGGAGGATTCATCGACTATGGCGATCCTCCCAAGACCCCGGTCCAGTTGTCCGACGTTCCTCCAAGTCACAACAGGTCCAGACACCCTGCCCTTGGAAGAAGCGTCGACATCAGCGGCGCCGAAAGCAACACGGCTGGAAGAAGAAGCCATTTCAGCAGCTGCAGACAGAAATCAAAAGGAATAAGATGACATGAAGGGGAAAATAGAAAATAAAATTTCAAGAAATTTTTGACAGCATCTTCCCTTGTCCGGGGTTTGCCCAGAAGTCAAATAAGAGAACACCCACCAAGAGGGGATGACTCCATAATAAAGAGGGACGTAGTCCCGAATGAGAAAACACACAGAGGGAGAGGCTCCACACGCCGATCGCCGATGCAGTGGAAGAAGAGGAGGCCGAAGAGAGAGAGAGCTCAATGAAAAATGAGCTCTCTCCATCCTCTCGGTGCCTAAATAGGCCAAGACCAAAAGGCGCGCCGAGACGGCCCCCCACGCCGAGAGCAGAATGCGCCAAAAGGCGCGCCGAGACGGCCCTCACGCCGAGAGCCTCTCCACGTCGAGAGCGTCAAAGAAGTAAGCACGCCAAGAGTCCCCGCGCCAAGACGATGGCCGCGCCGAGGTGACTCTGCCGAGATCGCTTGCGACGCCGGTTGACTCACCAGGGTGCTGCAATCATCAGATCAAGCCAAAGATG
The DNA here is from genome assembly GCA_022559845.1 of Amorphophallus konjac. Taxonomy (NCBI): domain Eukaryota; kingdom Viridiplantae; phylum Streptophyta; class Magnoliopsida; order Alismatales; family Araceae; genus Amorphophallus; species Amorphophallus konjac. The sequence goes on from CM040127.1 coordinate 212,963,458, forward strand.
CTGGTGTTCATCCAAGTATGCTTGCAAAACATCGGGATCACACAAGTAGAATGAAGACTCAGAGTCATGAGAAGGACCAATGAACAGGGGCAGACCTAAAGAAATTATAAAGTGCAGTGCGGTGTACACCCGCATGTCCCGTGTCACTCATTCTTCACTTACGCCACCTGAGGGTGGGGGGCATTTGTTGACACCTAAAATATATCAAAAGAGGCTGAATCAGTCTCAAGGCTCTGAAGGCCAACCAATGGTGCGGCTCCCGCACTGTCCCTGGAAGTTCTGAGAATCAGAATAGAAGAGACCCACTACTCCTAACACTTTGCTCGGCTAAAGCTATCCCTGGCTAGGCCGCTGTCTAGTACTGCTATCATTCAGATAGTCAGGCTGATAAAACTATACCAACATTCAGGCAATCATCTGCCTGCTGAAAAGGATGCTCAGACAATTCTGATTCTCCGGAAATGGGATTCACAGTGCCTCACATGTTCGTGAATGCAAGGTGTTAAACAAGCCCCAGGAATAATAAATATATATACCAAGAAGCCCACCACGCCATCTGAAGGAGCCCATTAGATGGATTCGGCGCCGGATGACAGAAAATGGGCCAAGCCCAATGTGAACTAAGACGCGCCGAGGGCTGCCCACGCCGGGAAGCTAGATGCTGGCGCGCCGGGGAGCTCACGCCGATAGGATGAGGGCCATCCCTCTATAAGAAGGCTGCCCTTCAAAACAAAAAAAAGAGAGGAGACAGAGGGAGGGGAGAAAAAAAAGAAGAGTCGTAGCCACCAAAGGAAAAGGGAGCTTGAGAGCCCTCTAAAAAGCTGAGGAGAAGAGAGGTCCACAGAGATTCGAAGGGAGAGTCAAGGTGGGATCAGTTCCAAGATGCCCTGAGGGGCAACAGCTTCCCTTTCCCCTGTCTCTTATTTTGAATATCCACTTCTCCTCTTGTGTTTGTTTTTGAGCATCCTTGCTCCAGTAGCATCGAATGCTAATGTAGCCTTGCTATCAGGGATAGAGTCTATGTATGATTGTCTCATTTAGATTTTCTTCTGGACTAAACGCATGTATGCTGATTGTATGAATGGTTAATAAAAGAGAGGCTACAGCTTCCCTTTTCCCTGTCTCTTATTTTGAATATCCACTTCTCCTCTTGTGTTTGTTTTCGAGCACCCTTGCTCCAGTAGCATCGAATGCTAATGTAGCCCTGCTACCAGGGATAGAGTCTATGTATGATTTTCTCATTTAGATTTTCTTCTGGACTAAACGCATGTATGCTGATTGGATGAATGGTTAATAAAAGAGGGATGAAGCTTCCTTTCCCTTTTCTTTCTGTCTCTGCATCCGAGGTTCATTATGTACAATGGATACTGAGAACTAGGCATGTTTTACCGTTTGGTCTTCCAGATCTGTTGAAGGGTTTTCTACTATGTTTCCTTTCAACTTCGTACCCATGTCGAGAGCCTGAGATAGTCTATCTCATGGCTTCTTGTCTGTAAAATGAAAAGGGATGAATCCAAACCAGAACAGTGAGTTTCCATGCATGATTCCACTCCCAGTGAGGCCCCAAAAGGAAGGTCGTCTCCTCCCTGAATCACCCTCTCTATGATCATCCGGACTGGTCGTTGAATCGTTGAACAAACCCCTTTTTCAAAATACCCAAAGCTCTGAAGCCTTTACTTCCAAAAAAAACCCCTAAAACCCTCATTTCGGAAGCCCTCCCAGCGCGAACCCCTCTCGACGCGAGTCTCGCGCCAAGGGTTGCCTGCGCCGGTTGGACTCCTCTCATCGCGCCGAGACCTGCTTTTCTGCGTTGCTGTGCCGAGACCTCCACACCCCTGGTGCTGAGGCCAGTCATGCCGATAGGCTCATGTCGATACCCTCAACACTTCTGAGCCATGCCATCTTGGGTCACGATACCCTGTCCTTCCAAGGAGAAATACTATCCTTCCCTCTATCCTCATGGGAGCTACATCAAAGGGGCCAATCACCCCTTATATTTTGTCACCCCATCGGGTCATGGAGGTCTGCCACTGTATGTTCTCCATTGACTATGCAGGGGATATCAACAAATCCCACAATAGGTGGACAAAGTCCCATAAGATTCAGATCCTCCTGGATCTCGGGCTACGCCCGGCTCTTCTTCTGGTTTCCACTCCGACATTTCATGAGTGGATGACCTATAATACCCTTTTGGCACACTCCAAAATAAGGGGAGGTGCTGCCAAAATTTGTCCACGAGTTTTACTCTATCGGATAGTATAATGCTTCCACTGAAAATATGAATTTGACCCCCAACTGTGTGGCAGAGAGCGGAGCTATACCATCTCATGACATCTTGGCCACCATCTGGGGATATAAACATTACAATCACACGATCTCCTTAGGCCTCATGCGGATGAATCTACCCTCACCTTCCACCTCACCCAAGTATTACCATAAACCAGCTCATGAAACCCCTATTGAACACAACGAACCCTTTGAATCCATTAAAGCCCTCATAATATCTCAAAAACCAACAGAAAAAAATAGCTCTCGGCGCCACAGTCCCAGCGCAGCCTCTTCCCGGCGCCACTTTCGCGCTGGGTGAAGGGCACGCCGGCATGAAGGGCGCGCCGGGAGCTTGCCGCGCCGTTTTCCCTGCATTTATGGTCGCGCCGGTTGGCCTTCACGCTGGAACCTCTACCACGCCGTTTACCTTCGTGCCGAAACACTTGCCACACCGTTTACCTTCGTTATCGGCCACCCGTCATATACCCAACTTCCAGAATCCCTGCCGAGTCCACTGTCAGCCAGGATTTAGGACATTGAACCCCCCCAGGCCATTACACCAGCCCCCATTACACCACGAGGGTTTCATGGCTCTTCATCCACGTCTAAATGGAGCTATATTGACAGGGTTATACCCCGATATTCTACGCCACTAACCATCGGGTTTTTCTTCCAACCCTGCCAACCCTGGGAGTCTTGCCATTGCAAGCCCTCCAGTGGTCCCTAAAGGGGGACATTAACAAACACCATGGCAGCGGACACTGTCCCGTCACACTCAAATCTTTTTTGGATTAAGGTTGCTCCCTCTTCTCTTTTGGCTTCCATCCCAGCATTCCGCGAATGGACGACCTACGTTACCCTTTTGGCTTAGTCCAAAATAAGGGGGTATGTTGTCGGATTTACGCCTTAATACCGTTATTACATCCCGCATGGCACAGTTTTCTACGCATGTCTCGCACCCCGTTAGCGGAGTTAGCATAGTAGTCTTATCTCGTTTTACCCCCGAGGCATCCTTTCTTGGCAACTAATCAAGGGTTGTCCTTCTTTAGACGGACGTAATTAACGTCATAGCCTTTATGGTATGACGGACTCCGAGTCCTGACACGAATATCACAATCGACTGACTGAGTCAGATCGAGCACACAATAAATTGTCACTCCGGTGACTGGCACGCCTAATAAACTAACCAATACATCAAATAAATTAAATAAATAAATAAATAAAATAAACAAATAAAATCCATTTCCCACAGTACCTCACTGAAAATCTTTTCTTCTCAAATGTTGTGTTTTGGAAATTTGATCCCATCTGCTCAGATCCTGCTCACTCTATTTTCTGAACTATCTTTGAAATATCATGTATTCTGCATGTTGCCATGTCAACCCTCCTAAATTTATTCTTGACATACCTTTCACCTTACATTCTTGAAAGTCTTGTTTCTTTCTGAACAAGGAGCATTGTATTGTTTCAAGGGAGAGAATAGTCTTATCCAAACTGCATTTCTTACATTGTAAAGGGGGAGATTTTCTTGTGATTTTATCTACTAATGTCAAAAGGACTTGCTTGATTCCACACTTGAGTGCCTGACTGCTTGATCATTTGTGTTCATGCCATATATTCATTCCATCTTGATTGCATATTGCATAATTGCATATTGCCAATTGCATATTGCATATTGCATATTGCACGTCAAATGTCATCTCTTTGGTCATCAACTTTGCACCAAATTCAAACAAAAAATTGATGAGTATTTGCATATGCTTTTGTCATATTGCACTTCAAATTCCACAATCTTGCTTAGAGTTCATGGTTCACACACCTCCCCTTCATGGGAGGTTCATTGCTGGGTTCGTGCACCACAATCTTTATATATCCGTCTACTTTTGGTTAAACTTTCACAACTGTTCTCTTTGGTTCCCCACTTTTTGATAATGTCAAAGGGGGACAGAGTTTTGAAAGGCCACAATATATTATCTTCATCAAAAAGGGGGAGATTGTTGGGTTCGTGTCTCTCCCTCTTTGTCTTTGATAATGCTTTAGATGATCCCAATATATTATGTGAAGATATTCATATTGTGTGCTTGATTAGTGGAAAACATCTTCATGAACGAACTCATATGCTACTATCTTATCTTGCAGGTTGCTCTACTAAGTTGGTTGATGTTGAATCTTGCATGCTGCTCATTAGTCTTTGAAGGTTTCATGTGAAGACTATGCTAGTGGACGAACTCACATGTTGCTATCTTATCTTGCAGGTTGCATGCTGCTCATTAGTCTTTGGAGGTTTCATGTGAAGACTATGCTTCTCAGTGGAATGGTTGAGTCCTTATGGATATGAAATTGATTGCATGGCCTTGTGTTGTGTAAATGCAAAGCCATTTCATTACATGCTCTGTTGAAGATTTCCTCTGGTTCTTGTATATCATTAATGCATAAATGATGGTTCCTTGTCATTCTGATCATATGGCTTAAATGCCTTAAAATGGTTTGTGGGAGAATTGGGTTGAAGTTGGGATCTTCAGATTCGTTGGTTTAATATTAACTTGCTTCTAAAATCCCAGAAAGTGCATGTTAATATTACCCACAATGTGATGGATTCAAGATAAGAATTTATATTGGAATCCATGGTGATACTCTTCTAATCTTGAGTTGGAAAAATGGGTTCTCAAGTGCTTTCATACAGATCTTTCATGGGGATTCTTATGTGCCTCACGCTAATGCTTTCATAATCATATTTCATGTCATTTGGGTCTTGGTCTCAAAACTAGCTCCATATGTTGATGCTTGATCTAAATATTTTAATTTCAATCTAACCTCTTATGTTATCATGTGTTTCAGGGATAATATTCATGGTTGATCATCATGAGATTATGGTAATATTTAATCATTTATTTTCCCTTGAATTCATGGAGGTTTGATGGGTTTTTATAACCCAAACTAACATGGGTCGACCCCTGGGGTCGACCCTTAGTGTTTCTGGCAGGACTACCTGCATAGTGTTTCTGGCAGGACTGCCTGCATGGGTCGACCCCTGGGGTCGACCCCCCCTTTATGGGTCAACCCCAAGGGTCGACCCCTAGTAGTATTTATTTTTTCACCCGGCGGGTTCTTTCTACACACCTACAAGGGTCGACCCCAAGGGTCGACCCACTCACGCGAGGGTCGACCCCAAGGGTCGACCCCTGAGAGTCTTATCTTTTACCCGCACGGGAGGGTCACGAGGGTCGACCCCAAGGGTCGACCCATTGAACTTGGTTCTTTAAAAATGCCACGAGGGTCGACCCCAAGGGTCGACCCTTTCCGATCCGGGGCGGCGCCGTCAAAAATGACCTTCGTGTAAGCGCTCCGAAAGTCTTCTAACTCCGATCCAACTACCCCAAATCACTCCATGATTTGTGGATCTTGTCCCAGGGCTGTCCCTTGACCGTCCTAGAAGCATAAATACATCTTATTGGGTTGTAAACCCTAAGGAACTAAGCTATATCTAAAATTTCAAGTTGTTCTTAACCCTTGTATGTGCAGGACGCAGGCAACGGCTCCAGTGCTTCTTCCACATTGTTCTAGGCGTAAAAGTGAAAGGAAGAAGGTTGATTCAAGTTTCTGAACGATCTTCTACTGGAAGCTGCGTGGGAAATCAAGCTACAACCTCGTTCTTGCAAGACTCGTTCATCTTCCCTCAAGAATAATCTTCAACCTACAGAGGCATTGAAATACATTAGAAGGAGATAAAGGGGGAGCTCTAATAACTACACATTGAAATGTTCCTTTGTCCATTTATTTGCTGCCCTCTTATTTGTGCTTTGATTTTCATCCTAAGAAACAAGATGAGCTAATGCTTTCCATTCTCTTGCAGAAGAAGAAAGAGGAGTGCAGCTACAAGGTTGAGAGGAGAGGGGTTTATGAAGTTAATCATTTTTATGATGTATGCAGGTTTGACTGGAGCTAGGATTTGAAGGATATACTCAATATGAGCTGCTGAAGTTTCAGACGATCTCGGATCTTCGAGGAAGATGATCGGGTGCTCCATCCTACTGCAGATTTGATTCTCTCCAACCGAAGCTTCAAGGAAAATCTACGAATGGCCTGTGGAAAAACAAGGGGAAACATTCTACATACTTAATCCATCTCTTGATGATAGTCTCTCTCCATTTACATATTGCTGTGAGCATATATTGTAAATCCTTTTATGTTGCTGAATTCTAAAAATTAATGTGTGTGTGGACGGAGCTGTGTCTCTGTGTGAGGTACTTGTGCGGGGTATGTTCCCCGACGTTGTGTGTGTGTGCTGCTGTGGCAGCGGATTGAGGTAAGGCCTCGTGTGTGTGGATTGCTGCGGAAGCAGCGTGTGTGGTGTTGGGGTTCGTCCCCGTGTTGCTACATTTTGTAGCGTGTAGTGAAGCCTCACCGGGGTTCGGTGAGGGGTTGACGTAGGGGACACGGTAGTGTACCCGAAGCACCTAAAAATCTCTGTGTCTATTGTGATTGCCTGTGTGATTGTTCATTTCTTCTATCTCCCTTCACAGGTCAATTTAGTAGGTCTTTGCTCACTACATCATCGCACATTGCTTCATCTGCTATCCTTGTTAGGATTAATTTTAATTGTTCCTTACATCGATAATCCGTGTTTGGCGTAGGTTCTTTCATCCATTGTCTAATTTATTCGAGTGAGATCAGAAAGCTTGAGAGAAGATTTTAATCTCATGTTTGTTTAGGCTATTTAACATAGTTAATAATTATTCTGATGTGTTTAGTTTAGAAAGTGTTTAAAATCCGCCATCTCAGCTTGGGGACAATTCAACCCCCCTTCTTGTCCGCCATCTCTCTGGGCCAACACGAATTACCCAGTTTACCACCCGAGAGGGAAGTGAACTTCACTATTGAACTTATTCCAGGAGTAGCACCAGTTTCTATAGCCCCTTATAGGCTGTCCCCCATGGAATTTAAGGAACTAAAGAGGCAGTTGTAGGAACTACTAGATAAGGGCTTCATTAGACATAGCACATCTCCTTGGGGTGCGCTGGTGCTATTTGTCAAGAAGAAGGATGGCTCTCTCAGGCTATGCATAGACTACCGACGACTAAATCAACTTACAATCAAAAACAAGTATCCGTTTCCGCGTATTGACGAGCTGTTCGATCAACTTTCAGGAGCAGAGTATTTTTCTAAAATAGACCTCAGATCAGGTTATCATCAGCTTAAAATTAAGGAAGAAGACATTTATAAATCGGCTTTTCGAAGTCGTTATGGCCACTATGAATTTGTGGTAATGCCGTTTGGGTTAACAAATGCCCCAGCAGCATTTATGCAACTTATGAACAGTGTTTTTCAACCATATCTAGACCAGTTCATTATTGTCTTCATTGATGATATCTTGATATATTCCAAGACAAAAGAGGAACATGAAGAACATTTGAGGATAGCCTTGCAAACACTTAGAGAATATAAACTTTATGCCAAGCTTAACAAATGTGAATTCTGGCTCAAGGAAGTTTCATTCCTATGCCACATTATTTCAAAGGAAGGTATCGTTGTGAATCCTTCGAAAGTCGAAGCTGTCAGAAATTGGAGCCGGCCATCGACTGTATCAGAAGTAAGAAGCTTTCTGGGTCTAGCTGGTTATTATAGGAGGTTCATTAAAGACTTCTCAAATATTGTTGTTCCTTTAACTAGACTCACAAGAAAAGAAAATCATTTTGTCTGGTCAGAGGAATGTGAAAAGAGTTTTTAAATTCTTAAGAATCACCTTACTACAGCTCCTATTTTCACACTATCGGTGGAAGGTGGTAGATTCGAAGTATATACGGATGCATCTGGCATTGGCTTAGGATGCGTTCTCATGCAAGATGGAAAAGTAATCTGTTATTCTTCAAGATAATTGAAACGTCATGAGGAAAATTATCCTGTGCATGATTTAGAATTGGCAGTCGTTATTTTCGCCTTAAAAATTTGGCGTCATTATCTTTATGGAGAAAAGTTCACGGTCTACTCGGACCACAAAAGCTTGAAATACTTATTCTCTCAAAAGGAGCTTAATATGAGGCAGAGGAGATGGTTAGAATATCTCAAGGATTTTGATTTTGCCATTCAATATCATCCTTGCAAGGCTAATGCGGTAGCAGATACACTCAGCAGAAAACCAATGGGTATACTATCAAGTCTTATGATTAGTATGACTAATCTTATTCCTCAATTTGCTCAGATGAACTTAGATATTGACATAAAGGAAGATGATTGTTTCATGGCTAATATTTGAGCTCAACCTACATTGATAGAGGATCTGGTCAAGTTACAAAATGATGATCCCGTGTTACTGGAAATTAAAGCCAATATTGAACAAAGGCCGAATTTCTCTGTTTCCAATGACGGAAGATTACTATTTAAGGGTCGAGTGTGTGTACCAGATCATGAGGATACGAAGAAACTGATCCTAGAAGAAGTACATAATTCCAAGTACACCATTCATCCAGGAGGTATCAAAATGTATCAAGATCTCAAAAGAAATTTCTGGTGGCCCAATATGAAGAGAGAAATAGCTGATTTTCTGTCTCGTTGTCACACCTGCCAACAAGTAAAAGTAGAACATTTTAGACCCACAGGTAAATTACATCCCTTAAATATTCCCGAATGGAAATGGGAGAGTATAGGGATGGATTTCATTATGGGTTTACCTAAGACCAGAGGAGGACACGATGGTATATGGGTAATCATAAATCGATTGACTAAGTATGCACATTTCATACCAATCAAAAGTCGATGGTCAGTGGATATTTTAGCAGCATTATACATAAAAGAAATTATCAAATTACATGGTGTCCTTATCACTATCATATCTGATAGAGATCCTAGATTCACATCACAATTCTGAAAGGCTCTACAACATTCACTAGGGACCAGATTGAATTTTTGCACAGCATTTCACCCACAAACTGATGGTCAGACTGAAAGAACAAATCATGTAGTAGAAGATATGCTCAGGGCTTGTGCTATTGATTTTGGAGGAAGTTGGCATGATCACTTGCCTATAGTAGAATTTGCATACAACAACAGTTATCAAGCCAGCATACAGATGGCGCCCTTTGAAGCTTTATATGAAAAAAGCTGTAGATCATCAATATGTTGGAACGAAATAGGGGAAAAGCAATTCCTAGGCCCCGACCTTATCAGGGATTCTATAGAGAAGATCAAGCTCATTCAAGAAAGAATGAAGATGGCGCAAGATAGGCAGAAATCTTATGCTGACAATCGAAGATGCGACTTGGAGTTTCAGGTGGGAGATCATGTATATCTGAAAGTTTCTCCAGGCCGTGGTATTCAAAGATTTGGCATTAAATGAAAACTAACACCAAGATTCATTGGCGCATTTGAAATTCTCGAAAGGGTCGGTGAAGTGGCTTATAGATTGGCTTTACCTCCACAATTAGCAGGAGTTCACGACGTATTTCACGTCATTACTTATGATAATCTGGAGATCCAAAAGGACATGACATACGAGCAGAAATTGGTCAGGATTCGGGAACGAGAAGTGTGTCAACTAAGGAATAAAACTATTCCTATGGTCTAAGTCCAATGGACGAAGCAATGGCCACACGAAGCAACATGGGAGACGGAAGAATCTATGCGTAGAAGATTCCCAGAATTATTCAACTGTAAGTACACTCTCCATAAATCCATGAATTAAATTTGGAGACCAAATTCTTCTAAGTGGGGGAGGGTGTAGTGCCCTAGAACTTTTATAAAATATTTTTGATATAATTAAGAATTTTCTAGAATTATTAAGGGTCTAAATGAATTAATTAATGAATATTGGGTTAAATAAATCATTATAAGGCCCAATTATGTTAAACAATTAATCCAGCCTTAATAAATAAAGCCCAATAGGTTCAAGGACCATGCCCATTAAGTTTGACCCATATTCTAGAAGGTTGTTTAGCCTATTCACAGATTTTAAGGATAAATACCATTTTTATAAATAATTATATGGATAAACAAACAAAAGAGTTTAAATTTTATTAAATTCTATGCACATGGGATGTAGCGGTCTATCGTGCGACCGCCAGAGTTATGTAACGCGCCCAGCTTGGACCGTTACACTCTGTCAGTTCTGTGAATGGAAGAAAGAATAAAAAGATTGGATCTTTGGGATCCTATCTGTAAGAGAACTAATTAGGAGAATGTGTAAGGTTACTAAGGACTCTTAGGGATCAGGTTCTGGCCAACTAAGTGTTGACGCTGGTGCGATAGATTCAGAGGGGGGTGATTGAATATATCCTTCAGAATTTTGCCCAATTGAAAAAATTAAACAAATAGAGATGCGGAATTAAAAACCCACGAATGCCTTAATCAGCTTAGATGCACTCTTCGAATGATAGAGGGAAGATCAGATAGACTGTACCTCTGATCTACTCCATATAAACTAAAGAGATGACTCAGTTCATCTAATCAACTAGACTCTATCAAGACCAGAATCAAACTCACGGTGTGCAAACCTATCTCTCACTAGATATAAGAAACAGATCATGCCTATGCATGCATCTAGCAAATCGAATAAGGCAATCAAACCACAGTAGACAAGGGGATTTTTAGGTGGTTCGGTCTGCAGACCTACGTCCACCCCACACTCAAACCCGAGTGTGGCTTCCGCTGATACACAGCTTAAACAGCTGGGCCTCACAGCTTGCCTACAACCGCTGAGCAACACAGCTTGCTGTCCGAGGTATCCACCTCGCCCGCTGAGCAACACAACTTGCTATCTAGAGGAATCCTCCTCTGCAACGCTGAGCAATACAGCATAGCACTGCTGACTAACAGCTTGAAATAGAGTTTTAAAAGAAAAACAAGAAGAACAAAGGAAACACAGCAACTGAAAGCTATAAACGATAGGAACAAGTTGGTCTAGATCTGATCCAAGAGCCAACAGATAACAGATCTTCAATGAAGCTTCTCTTCTTCTTCTCCTCAAGCTCTTTCTTCACTCTCTCTCTCTCTCTCTCGATCTCTCTCGATCTCACGAGCTCTCACACTTTCACTTTTGCTCTTCTCTGCTGCTACTCTCTTCTCCTCACTGGATCGTGCTTCTGTAGATCTTTCTTCTTCTATCTACTTCTGTCACTGCTCACTCTTTCTTTTTCGAACACTCTCCTCCTCTGCTCTTCTTCTGCTCTCTCTTTCTTCCTCTTCTTCTGCTTCTTTTCCCTCTCTACTATTATCTCTTTTCTTCTCTCGGATCGTGCAGGCTCTCTCTGCTTCTACTCTTTTAGGTAAGTTCCCAATTTCGATCACTCTTTTCACGCTCACTTTTCTCTGGATGGCGAGGTCCTCCTTTTATAGCATCAGCAGATAGATGGGCGTGTGTCTTCCATGAATTCCCGCCCTAGAGTCTAGACCACGTGGTAGCATTTCAGCTCACTACTTTACACGTGTCACGATCTTGGCACATCCTCCATTCTTGGATCACGTGCTCTTCTTAAGTTCCTCAACCAGCAGTCCTGTCAGATCAGACTTGTTATCAGTTTGAGTTAATCTGAAAGGAAAGAAATAAAGACATATCGAGTTAGTTCTGGAGTTGAACTAAGCATGTACAGACTTGATGCAAAGCATGTACAGACTTGATGGTGGGTAATGCAGTATGCATATAGAAAAGTATGCACATTGAAGAGGAATGCTCAGACACGCCAACAAAGAGTGTACAGACTTTGTATGCATGCGACAAGACGATGTACAGACTTTTGTGTGCATGATACTACTTTACGTATGTATGCAACAGAATGTATAGACTTTGAGTGCATGGTATAAAAGATGCATCGACTTGCTGTGCCTAGAGTTTAAGCATGAATTCATAATGTATAGACTTTGATGAAATGATGTACAGACTTAGACGCTTGAATCAATAGAGGTTGTACAGACTTGTGAAATGATGCACGGACTTTGTGTATTTTGTGTATGCGTGAGACAAAGCGATGCACTGACTATGTGTATGCGTGAGGCAAAGCGATGCACTGATTCAATGTGCATGAATACATACATTACACCATCGTTGTCTATGAAGTCAGCATGAGAATGCACTGATGTTGGGTATGCACCGGCTATGCAAATGTGAAGAAATGCACCGACTATATGGCGTGCAACTACAGATAATGCACCGATGCAAACTACACTTGTTATGCATGAACTAGAATTGAACCGATGCAGAGAACAGACAATGCACCGAATATGCATGTGTTTCTACAGAGTTAATGCTAGAACACACAACTGGCTGCGTCAACGCAGTGCCCATACTGCGTCAATGCACACCCCCTTTCAGAATGGGTATCCTTCCAGAAATACTAGACTAAGTCGACGCAGCCACTACAGTGCGTCGACGCACTCTATATACCAGAACCCATACGACTCTTTATGCATGCATGGAAGTAAGATGCTCAATCAATCATTCATATGCAGACACATGGTGATCAATCATTCATACTCATAGTGCTTGCTGACATCAAAACCACAGGGGCACAACAATCTCCCCCTTTTTGATGATGGCAACACTATGGCACACAAAAGTCTGTACATCATCTTGTCGCATGCATATAAAGTCTGTACACTCTTTGTTGGCGTGTCTGAGCATTCCTCTTCAATGTGCATACTTTCCTATATGCATACTGCATTACCCACCGTCGTTGTCTATGAAGTCAGCATGAGAATGCACTGATGTTGGGTATGCACCGGCTATGCAAATGTGAAGAAATGCACCGACTATATGGCGTGCAATAACAGATAATGCACTGATGCAAACTACACTTGTTATGCACGAACTAGAATTGCACCGATGCAGAGAACAGACAATGCACCGAATATGCATGTGTTTCTACAGAGTTAATGCTAGAACACACAACTGGCTGCGTCAACGCAGTGCCCATACTGCATCAATGCACACCCCCTTTCAGAATGGGTATCCTTCCAGAAATACTAGACTGAGTCGACGCAGCCACTGTAGTGCGTCGACGCACTCTATATACCAGAACCCATACGACTCTTTATGCATGCATGGAAGTAAGATGCTCAATCAATCATTCATATACAGACACATGGTGATCAATCATTCATACTCATAGTGCTTACTGACATCAAAACCACAGTGGCACACCACTAAGGACTCTAGAATCGATCTAATCCTCAAACCCTAGCCAAAACCCTATAAATAGAATCCAGTTCTGAACTGAGCGACCCTTAGTTTTGGCTCATGAAGAAACAATGTAAGGTGATAGAATCTCGGGTAAGCCCTTTGGAACTTTTTGTTTCTAATACTAAGGTCTGACAACTCTCAAAATTTCATGTTAGGAGGACGAGTATCCAAGGAGTTAGGATCTTCCAAAGTTGCTGGTTTCATCACGCCAACTCAGGAAACTGTGCGACAGGGTTCTGAAGATCAGGAAATTAGAGAAGCAAAACGAGGTAATTAGAGTTAGATGCTTTAGAACTTTTTCTTTATCTTAGTTTCATCTTCCTAACCATCAAATTTCACATCCTTAGGGTAAGAGACCGAGGAGTTAGAGTGACGTGAAGTTGCTGAAAAATCACAGGAAGAGAAGAACTAGGGCGACCCTTGAAGACTCAATTTAGAAGTTTAAAGCCCAGTTAAGAGGTAGGTTATCTCATGAACGGTAAAAACACATTGTTAGGGATAAAAGCCCTCTAGTTTATTTGGATTTCATGCGTTATACTTCATGAATTTCATGTTTTATGATTAGTCTATACATTCATGCATGCCTTCAACCCTAATTAAAGATAAAAGTTATCTCTTGTTATTTCATTACTACCTATGCATCTAGATGGCCTTTACTTCATTATCATGGCTAGAATAGTTAGTTATTTTCATTCTTCTTGCATGGACGTAGTTCCTTATCTTTATTGTCAGCAGAAGCTCTGACGGATTAAAATAGGACCGCCACATGATTGTAACGGCCTTACGATAAGCCGTCACACCCTCTGTTGTGTTTAAAAATTCTCTGTTGTCTCTGATGCACCATAACTGGAGCGTTACAACATTGTAACGGCCCCATGATAAACCATCACAGAAAGGTAACGCCCCCATGTTAGACCGTCAGACAACTGTGTTCTGTCAACCCGAGATAGAATGGAAACCAGTCAGATTTACTTATAAATAAGCCTAGTTAGCTAAGTTTTAACCTATTTTCATGACCTTGAGATTATAAATTGACTTATGATAGAAATTTTATATTTAAAAGTATTTCTAGTTATTTCAAGCATATGTTAATTTCATTAAGCTAAACTTTATAGTTTTGTATTTACACTATGATTTTAATTGATATAATGACGGAGTTTTTACCATGGTTTCACATCGTTACACATTCTTTTCTATTTATAGAGTCGATTTCTTTAAGTACATGGCATATATTCCGGTATATGGCCATTAGTTCACACTTTGCACTATAAGAACATATTCTTGAACATGAGGACCTCTCTATTGGATATTCCTTCTAATGGACTAGAAAATCTTGTTTGAAGGCCTCCGTAATTCTCTGCGAGCTTGGGATTCTCACTAGGACGTTGAGTTGGTTGTACCATGAAAGCCCAATTGTTAGAAAGCACTATCGATATTTTCGGATTCTGGATATGTAACGGATCTATATTCGACCGTCAGGCACATATAATGGTCCAATATATGACCGTCACACTGTTTGAGTCCATATCTATTTTCTTCTAGATTCAACCTTTCTAACGGCCCAACACTCGACCGTTATGTTCATGTAACGGCCCAGTATTAGACCGTCACAGTTCTAATTTCTTTAACCCGAGGTTTGACCAAAGGGTTGATATTCTAAGTTCCTGGATGGAGTATAGATGGTCTAGGACTTGGCATATTGTCTAAAGATATTTAACTTAAATTATGAATGATAATAAATGAACCGTTATGCTGCCGAATTATTTCCATGAGCATGACATCGTCTTAAATCATCCTTGATATCTCATGTCCTAAGTTGAAGCATTCATTGTTGATTATTGTTATCAAGAACTTATTTGCATTCTTGGCCATATTTTATTACTTGAAACGTGGAAATAACTTGATTTATACTTGAAGATGCGATCGAGCACTGATTGTGTTCAAGGGCTCTATGCTAGTCCCCTCGGCTGATTGTCGGAAATATACTGTAAATCATGGGATATGATGCTACTAGCGTCGCATTGCGCTGGGAGTACTTTTGTGACGACCCAGATCACGGATACCAGATATACCCGATAGGACTATCGAATATACCTAATACCACTTGGAACCCGCGAGGCCTCCCAAGAGCGGTAAAGCTCCGAAGGGATAAAAGGTATGTGTAGAGTACATTGAAGCCACAGAGATATAACAGTAAGCAATTAAATTTCATTAGATCGGTTTGCTAAAGTAGCAGAAATAAAATTAATTTTTAATTAACAGTTTCCAATTAACAATTATATACCAGTGTCAAGCCGAGAGCTAAGACAGCAAGTCTAGCAAGTATAGTCGACAGAAAAGAAAGACGTACCGCTAAGTCGGGAGAAGCCCGACGCAGGTACCAGCTGGCCACAATGACATGCTACGAGCACACGCACCAAGAATCATGGAAGTAGAATGAACGATAGCCCACCTGAAAAGTAGGGGTGAGCCTCGTGTCATTGGCTCAGTAGTGGTCATGCAGATCCCCACTGAAAAACACGCAGTAACACAGAACAACAAAAATGACAAGAAGAACAGCAAGTGTAGTAAAGCGAAAAAACTATACTACAAAGCTGTAAAACTACTCTAGCACACGTAAAGAACAGACGGGGAGTAGGAGTAGGGAACAAGTAGGAAAAGGGGAGAATCCGCACCAGACAAGCGGCTGCCGAACTAACCTCGACACCCCAAACTATGACAGGCAGCGACAGAAGGGTGACTCTGAACTGACAAATTCAGGAGTTACCGATCTGTCGACACAACGCCAGGCCTAAGACAAAGACCTGCAAGGACAAACAAAAGTCTAGAAAAGATCTAGACAGACGACGGGCAAACCTGACGAGCACGCACGACTAGAACGTCGTGCACACAACACAACACAGACCTCTAGTAGGGCCACGAGAGGGCTAACTCGGAAAGGTCACGGCGCACTAGAAACGCGAAAGTCACGTATCATGTGACGGAAGCGCCTCCTCACAAGGAGAATAGCCAGCTACGTCCACTAACGTCTTATGCTGCGCCCCGGGTGTCTCGCCTACGGTACCGCTAAAGACACGGCAGAGACGCAGACACGCACTGAACCAAATAAGAACAACAGCAACAAGAGACTAGTCAGGGTCACGCCCATCGGCGTAAGTCCTCAGTCCTTGACAACGTGTGCACACATTGGCTCTAGCCTAAGCCAGGTCCTCTAGCTAGTTTTCTCCCTCGGTAGGACACTACCATTGGCTGGGAGCCCATGGAACTAGCTTACAAACCGTATCTCGGGAACTGCCCTTTCCACCCCTCCGAGGTGGGTCAACACACTAGACCGCGTTCATCGATAGGCCACGACAAGTGGAGGTCCACGAGACATCAAACTCAAAAACACAAGTGCTAGAGTACGGATAAGCTAGAACGCGCTGTCACACGTACTACTAGGCACCACTGGTAGTACTACTACTGCCAACAGACTCAGGATTAGGAAACTAGACCTACAATGTAACGATCCTTGAGTCGGATGACTCAAGGGCAAGATCATCACAGACAGCGGAACAAGTCGCCAATCGGTCTAATCCTAAGCCACGAGAAACGACACTTCACAGAAAACGACTCACGGAGACCTGAGGGAATAGCAAGAACCCTACGGCATGCCTGGACACGCAACTCAAGGTAAAACAATACCCCGAGGCATCTAGAACCAGTGTCTCGAACTGGACAGAACCGCCGAGACACACACATAGGCACAAACCCTCTTGGCCACCACGGAACACAGTTATAGCCCTCATAGGACATCGGGTGATGTCCACGTGACAATGGGCGAACCACCAGGTCAAGCCAAGATACCGGAAACCAAACCACCGGTAAACCACTCTCTGGGCATAGGCTATCCATCACTCAACCGCTAGGTCAACCAAGCAGTCAAGGAGGAATCGCCACGCAACCAGAGGCAAAGACATTCTATAGCAGGAAAGAGAATCCTACCTCAAGCAAGAAGACTCCTAGATACCTTATAATGTAGTCTTAGCCCTCATAGGATGTCAGGAGACATCCGCTAGGAAAATGGGCAGGCCACAAGGTGAAGCCAAGACAATCAGAAACCACAACGATGGAAATCGGAGCTCTAGGACTGTAACGCACCACCCTTAGACCGTTACATGAATGTGGCGGTCTAACGCTAGGCCGTTACACTCTAGAGAACAAGACTGTGGCGGTCTATCGAAGACGCGCTACAGCGGCGTGACGGTCGAAGAATGAGCCATCACAGACACAGCCCTATCCAACACCTAAAATGCACAAGACATGTAATGGCCTAACCTAGGCACGTTACACGGCTCTGACGCACCCCTTTAGGGCCGTCAGGGCCAACAAGCCAATGACCACGACTCGAACCACGTAACGCACCAGGCCAGGCGCGTTACAGCAGCCCAACGCATGGGGGCAAGGCCGTTAGAGCCAGCCGACACAGCCACCCAACTCGGCCAAATAGCGTGTAACGGCCTAGGACAGGCGAGTTACGAGGCTGTGACGCACAGGGGAACGACCGCTACACGAACTGACTTAAGCGGTCAAATCTGGTCAAACAGAACGTAACGGCCTAGCACAGGCGCGTTACAAGGCTCTAACGCATGAGGACTGGGTCGTCAGGCGACCGGCTGACCAAAACCTCAAGAAAAAGGAATGGCTGTGACGCACCTACCTAGATGCGTCAGAGGGCTGTGACGCACCACTACTGGACCGTCACCCTCCCACAACCACGTAAAGTTTAAAACGTTAAAATGCTGTGGCGGTCTATCGCAGGGCCGTCGGAGACTGTGACGGTCTCTGTAACGACCGCTACACCGGTCACGGCGGGAAAAAGGTGGAAACCCCGAATCAGCCCGTTCCACGCCCCATTCACATCGAAACGCAGGGGAAACAAAGCTAGATGACAAAAAATAACTTCAGGAGGCTAAAAACTCCACATGCACTCATTAAAATGCAAGATCGGGGCGATTTGGACAAATCGACCCTAAACGAGTCACCGAGATTCCCGGACTCCTACCGGCCTCGAATGACGACCGATCGACACGAAACTAACATCAATGGGATCCAGACATCCTAGCGGTCATTTTGATACTAACTAGACCAAGAATGGTTGCCGTTTTCCAGCGAACCCTGAAAACTCCGAAAATGATGGTTTTCACTAAATCGGCCCGATCTCTCCCGATCGAGCACCAAACTACGCACAGAAGCAGGGAAAACGTACAGAACAGGTAGGCAATCCATCTCCCTACCTCCACCGAAGAAACCGTGCCCCGAACGGACTAAACCACGCCAAAAACCGTGCCGCGAGCTCAAACGTCGGCTTTGAATCCACCGTTCGGGATCGCACCAAAACCACTCCATCCTCGCCCCGTCGCGCACCCGACCAACTCCATAGCATCCCCAGCACGTGCCCCTAGGTCCTCCGTCTGCAGCCGGAGCCAAGGATGCTCGAGAGGAGAGAAAATGAAGAGAGAGGGGGGGTGGCGTCAAATACGAAGGACGAGAGAGGAAGGAAAAGAAAAAGGAAAAGAAATTAGGAATTTTCCTAATTTTTAAAAAATCAGATTTTTGGCCCTATCTCAGAAAAATACGCAAAAATAGTCAAAATGACCGGCTCGGAGAGTGCATCGTTGCTGCAGCATCCTCGAGTCGATGAACTGACAAATAAACTCACCGTAGGGTTCCGTAGCTAGTACGAGAGAAAAACCCACACGGATCGTAAAACTCAACTCAGAAGCCACATTAGCGAACCGAAACTCATCGAAACTGATTCGAAACATCCAATAAAGATACAACCAGACCTACTAAGGATCCAGCAAAGATCTGGGATATTACATCCTCCCCTCCTTTAAGAAATTTCATCCTTAAAATTTAAGGATTAGAAAGGGTAAGCAGGGAAGAACAACCCGACAGCACAACTGCGGAAATGACACAAATCTCGAGAAACACAGCTCAGAGGAACATCGTCAGATCACAATCACAAGCACATGCTCTAGATCAAGCACGACACAAGTGAACACAAGTCCAACATCTCTGAAGCAAAGCAACGTCACTTACGTCTCACCGGGAAAGAGACACGACTGCCACGACAACAGATATCGAGGAAACGAAACGACGGACACGGCGAGTATCAGCTCAAACAAGGAGACATAGTCCTCTCAGCTGACAGCTTGACCACATCATTGGCTCTAGTGCCAAAGGTGATAGAGAACACCTAGCACACAGGACGCCAACGACAACATTGGACCACAAGCACAATCAAGTCAGTCCTTACTCAGATATTACATCTGATCGAGTCGCAAGCTAACTCAAGGGAAAAAGAGTACAGCAAAGCTAATCGACAAGACCTGGTCCCAGACAGAGACACAAAATCATAGAGAAACAGTAATAAAACGGTGACAACAACACTTGCAGGATTCCGGCTCCGTATAGAACATAGAACCACGGAACACGACTGCAAGCAGGGTCACATCAAGGCACAAGAACAGCTGAACACACGACCATAAGGAACTATTCATGCATCGAGCAGCTCACCAAGAAAGGACCCACAACAACGAGAAACGACAACAATCTCGGGGAACGTAACTCAAGGACCACGATATCACCCTGAGAGCACAACGCCCACGAGAATGAATGCAGAACATAGGGTACTCAATCAGCAAGGAATGCCGACAAATTCCTCAACACTCGCAAATGCCAAAGCCAACACCCATAATAACTCTAGCAACAGCACGGCAACATCAAGGCATAGGAAGCCAAGATGAAGTTACATCGAGAACAACAAATCTCTCGATCCGCCAGAATCTCACAACCAACGATCCTGACCCCGTGGGTAATCAGCCCACACGCTTCCGCTGTACACTCAACAACGCACGTAGGCACCAGAAAGACCTTGGTATCCGCATCTCAGGGCACTCTAGGCGTCATTGCAATCCATGAAGATCGCAATATAAAACACGACGAGTACTGATCCAGCGAACAACCGATCATAGGTCGCCAAAGTGCCAATCACGAAGAGCACCGGCTCCAGCACAAAGCACAGAAGAATGCTAATCACAGCTTACCTTCATGTCCTGAAAACGGTAAATGAGCCTTCACAACACATCGGCCGCTGGACACGGCACGATAAATTCGGTACGCGATAGCTCTTAACACCATGATGGAGTCCAAAGCCAAGCAACCGTATGACAAAGAGCAGATCAGGCTCAGAACAAAGTTGTCCACACTTAAGCAGACATAGGACAAGGGCATCACTAAGATAGCAATTACAAAGCAATCCTCGAAAAGATTCCACCAGAAAGGACAAGAAGCAATAAGCTCAACCACGAAAGCTCACCGGAAGGGAAAATCCTAGCTTACCTGAGCAATTTATCAAACACGGAGTCTAATCGAGCACTTCAACAGAAGCGAAACACATCAGGAGCCGAACAGACTCAAGCTGGGATGACCACAACAACGTAAGAACGTGTACGGCCATCACAACAACGTGAAAAGTCACCAGCCACCTGAACAAATCACTGAAAAGATCTCGAATAATGTACCGCAGATTCAAGCCTTCCGACGAAATCTGCCAAGTACAAAATGATCGAGATAGACACCACGATGAAAAAGAAACACCTCATCACATCCTGACGAGAGCAGGACCATCTCGTACAGTGCCAGGACAGCACGCACAAGACGACACACAGAAAATGAAGCGACAAAGAATCGCAAACCTAAGCCAGCGAAAGACTATACTTGACTTTCAGGACTCTGGATACTGTATATCTCGGATTCCCATGTACTTCACACAACAATGCTCTGATAGCACAGAAAAGAACTCCGAACATCTCAGAACACTGCTCTAATACCAGCTGTCACGACCCGGATCCCGGATACCAGATATACCCGATAGGACTATCGAATATACCAGATACCACTTGGAACCCGTGAGGCCTCCCAAGAGCGGTAAAGCTCCGAAGGGATAAAAGGTATGTGTAGAGTACATTGAAGCCACAAAGATATAACAGTAAGCAATTGAATTTCATTAGATCGGTTTGCTAAAGTAGCAAGAATAAAATTACTTTTTAATTAACAGTTTCCAATTAACAATTATATACCAGAGTCAAGCCCAGAGCTAAGACAGCAAGTCTAGCAAGTACAGTCGACAAAAAAGAAAGACGTACCGAGAAGTCGGGAGAAGCCCGATGCAGGTACCAGCTGGCCACAACGACATGCTACGAGCATGCGCACCAAGAACCACGAAAGCAGAACGAACGATAGCCCACCTGAAAAGCAGGGGTGAGCCTCGTGTCACTGGCTCAGTAGGGGTCACGTTGATCCCCACTGAAAAACACGCAGTAACACGGAACAACAAAAACGACAAGAAGAATAGCAAGTGTAGTAAAGTGGAAAAACTACACTACAAAGCTGTAAAACTACTCTAGCAGCAGTAAAGAACAGATGGGGAGTAGGAGTAGGGAACAAGTAGGAAAGGGGGAGAATCTGCACCAGACAAGCGGCTTCCGAACTAACCTCGACACCCCAAACTACTCTAGGCAGCGACAGAATGGCGACTCTGAACTGATAAAGTCAGGAGTTACCGATCTGCCGACACAACCCCAGGCCTAAGACAAAGGCCTGCAAGGACAAACAAAAGTATAGAAAAGATCTAGACAGACGACGGATAAACCCGACGAGCACACACGACTAGAACGTCGTGCACACAACAAAACACTGACCTCGAGTAGGGCCACGAGAGGGATAACTCGGAAAGGTCACGGCGCACAAGAAACGTGAAAGTCACGTATCACGTGACGGAAGCGCCTCCTCACAAGGACAACAGCCAGCTGCGTCCACTGACGTCTTATGCTGCGCCCCCGAGTGTCTCGCCTACGGTACCGCTAAAGACACGACAGAGACGCAGACACACACTGAACCAAATAAGAACAACAGCAACAAGAGACTATTCAGGGTCACGCCCGTCGGCGTAAGTCCTCAGTCCCTGACAACGTGTGCACACACTGGCTCTAGCCTAAGCCAGGTCCTCTAGATAGTTTTCTCCCTCGGTAGGACGCTAGCGTTGGCTGGGAGCCGACGGAACTAGCTTACAAACCGTATCTCGGGAACTGCCCTTTCCACCCCTCCGAGGTGGGTCAACACACTGGACCGCATGCATCGATAGGCCACGACAAGCGGAGGTCCACAAGACATCAAACTCAAAAACATAAGTGCTAGAGTATGGACAAGCTAGAACGCGCTGTCACACATACTACTAGGCACCACTGGCAGTACTACTACTGCCAACAGACTCAGGATTAGGCAACTACACCTACAACGTAACGATCCTTGAGTCAGACGACTCAAAGGAAAGATCATCACAGACAGCGGAACAAGCCGCCAATCGGTCTAATCCTAAGCCACGAGAAACGACACTTCGTAGAAAATGACTCACGGAGACCTGAGGGAACAGCAAGAACCCTTCGGCATGCCTGGACACGCAACTCAAGGTAAAACAGTACCCCGAGGCATTGCGGACGCGGGATTTTCTTCTCTCATTCTTTATTTGTTTATTATTTTTGAAGATTTATCCTATTTGTATTTATTGATTATTAGGCGTGCCAGTCACATGTGTGACGATTTCATTGTGCACTCGACTTGACTTGGTCAGTCGATTGTGAAGTCCGAGTCGGGACCAAAAGTCCGCCATACCATAAAGGCTATGACGTTAATTACGCCCTTCCTAAGAAGGACAACACTTGATTAACGCCAAAATAGGAGGCCACTCGGGGCGGTAATAAAAGAAAAATAACAGTGTGTGATATTGAAGCTCTTGTTATTCTGGGAAGATAATTTAGTGCATAGCAGATTACTACACCGACATGACCACCTCTTATATGGGTCGTGCCGGGTAGGAATAGGACACCGTCCACGCAGTGGCGGGACGGGGTCCGGACCATCATCGGGGAGATGTCCCCTTTCATATTTCTCATCCAGCCAAGGGCCTCGCAGCATTCATATTCCCCGGAAGATTGAGCCGGACGAGGGGCGTGTGATGTGCGCCTCCCGGGACTTATCGGGGTTAAAACATCGATCGACATTTCGGCAGCACCTCCCCATAATCTGGATTATGTCCAGGGGAGAATAGGCTATCACCCACGGAGTGCCGGGATGAAAGCCGAGAAAAGGAGGGAGCGAACCTCCCACATTGCACATGTATGCTCTGGGGCAATGTTTGACTCTTCCCTTATAGGAGCCGGTGACACTCATGCAGTGGCAGAGCTCACCTTAGCTAAAGGGGTTGCTCATAAACCTGGTACGGATCAGTGGAACATAAGGGAGTCTGACTCCCTTTAATTTTATCTTCGGGACAGTTTTGATAACTCATGGACATCCCTAAGTGGGTTTGATAGAGGTGTCGGAGGCTTGATGGGTGGCGGAGTAGGCTCTCGGCGCACCTTGGACTGGCCTGGAGGTTCCCGGCGCCAAGGCAAGGAACAGAAGGGGTTCCCGGCGCGCCCAGGAGATATGTTCTCGGCGCAAGGGCCAAATGGCCAAGGGAGGTTGTCGGTGCCAGGGCCAAATGACCAAGGGTGTGGGCTTCTCGACGCAAGGGCAAAGAGGCCAGGTTCCCGGCGCGCTGAAGAGAAGGCCAGGGAGTTCCCGGCGCTGGCTTCCCGGCGTGAGGAGGAATTGCTCAAAGGGGGGGGTTCCCGGCGCGCAGGGGAGAAGGCCAGAGGATGGGCTTCCCGGCGGGATGGCAAAGCAGCCAGGGGGGTTCCCGGCGCGGCCAAGATGAAAAGGTTCCCGGCGCGAAGGTAAGAAGGCCAGGGGTGGGGTTCTCGGTGCCAAAAGCCTTATGCCGAGGACTATTCACCCCTTTCACTGTATGCGGGGCCGAGATGGGTGAGGGCGTCGGGAGGAGAAATAGAGTTTTACGGTACCCTATTTTTGGGTTTGTTGATGAATCAGGGGTTTTCCTGGTGATTCAGGCCAAGATAGACGGGCCTTGAGAAGTCAAAAGAGATCAATTCATCAGGCTGCAACTGATCTTGGCTTGGGTTTCAAAGGGGAAGGCCAGAAGCGGAGAGTGATTTGAGGGAAACATGGTTCAGGGTATCTCTGTCGCCAGCGTTCATAATAATCCCTGAGGATGATTTTGATATACTCTTCATCATCTGGGGGCCAAGAGATGGCTGTCTCTGGCCCCGGGGATGACTTCAGCAGAGCCGATGAGCATGAATATAACATCTAAAACCGAGCAGCGGTTGCTATACATCTATACTTCGCTTCAGAGGCCAAGGGATAGTCTGTCCCTGGCTCGGAAGAAAGCACGAGCAGCGTTCGAGAACCAGGTGAATAAGCAGGCGATCAATCAAACTGGGGAGGGGGATAGCATGCTACTGAATCTAAGAAGAGACAGAAAACATGGGGAGATAGCAATAGGGTTTCGGAGAAATAGACAGCAGGCGTCAACTGCAGCCTCTAGTGTTCATTCATTCGAATATCACGATTACATTCGCACATCGGAGGCAATACATAAAAGAAGGTACAGGGAGACTATGCTTTGCCCTAGCGGAGTAAAATCGGCTGTGATATCACAGCATACATCAAAAAGGGGGAAGAGGTATAAGCAATCGAAATTAAAAGAATGAACTACAGAAAATGGGGAGGGGAGGGCGGAGCATTGACTCCTCTCCCTCCCCGTTGCCCACCTTCGATCAGGCTTCGAACTCTTTTCTTCTTTTGCCCTTCTGCTTCTTCCTCTCTCGGATCAGATTGCAGGCTCCACTCTCTTCTCCTTTTGTGGCTATCTATTATTCTTCTCCGCTCTTCCTTTCTCTTCGAATGAGGGGGTTTTATATCCCTCCTTGGTATCCTATCGGCCGGCCTGTCCCGGCGCGCCTCAATCGTAGGCAGACCTCCCGGCGCGTGGGACTTCAGCTTCTCGGCGCCGCTTTTGGGCTTCGACAAGGGGATCCCGGCGCCACTTTTATAGGCCCATTTAGGGCTTTTTAGACCTCACACACACCTCGACCTTTATTGGTCCTTCAAATGTATCAGAACCCGAGAAGGCCCTCCACTGGTGACACAGTTTCTATTGAGATCATTCATAGATTTTCATCAGTCGGTAGACTGGGGTTTCATCGGCATTGCCATCTGAATGATGACAAAGTCGGACATCATCTCATCGGTATCGTCACCTGAACGGTGACAAGACCGGACATCAGCTTTAGCCTGAAAAGACTTCAGCCAGGTGACTGCTATTTCATCAGTGCCGTCGTCTGACTGACAATGGCATCGGACATCAGCTTGGCCGGGAAAAGGCTTCGGCCGAGTAGATGGTTGACGAACTTCGTCATTGATCTTTCACTGTTGGTCTGATCTTCTTTTCAATTCTGTTTCCGCCATTGCTCATTTTCCAGGCGTCAACAAATGCCCCCCACCTGCGGGCGACGTAAGCGCAGAATAAGCGGCACGGGGTCCGCAGGTGCCCTTCATCATTTGAGGGTATCCTCCTCAATCTCTCCTTGACATTGTCCTTCGGCTTGATCATGTTGCTGTAGCAATACTATGCACATGTATCTTTCATTTTCATGTTTTTCATCTCCATATTTTCTGATTATTGTCAGCACTTTGGAGCCTTCTTGACCTTGCCTTGGGCTTCTCGGTGCGAGGTAGGACTCTTCTCGACGCGGCCGCTTCTCGACGCGGCCACTGGTCTCCAACCTTCTCGGCGTGTCCTCATTCTCGGCGCGCATTTTCTTTCTGTCGAAGGGGGGTTCTCGGCGCGCATTGCTTCGCGCCGAGAAGCCCCTCCTTCTTCTCCTTTTTAACCCCCCCGAGAGGGTTTTTACCTCATTTCTTACCTCTCCCTTCTCTCTCTTCATCTCGGCGACGGCGGTGAGCTCCCCCCCCCCTCCGAGAGCCTTATTGCATCCCCCCCCCCTTTTTGACCCATTCATTCTCGGGTAGGTTCATCATACGGGATTGAGTCCCATTTTATGTTTGGGATCACTCCCTCTTGGTGGGTGACTCCCTATTTTTCTTGGGCAGACCCCGGACAAGAGGAGATGCTGTCAAAATTTAACTGGAATTATTTATTTAATCATCACATGCCCATTCATCTTCCCGATGCTTATTTTTCATCTTTTCTTGATTGCAGGCACTGACATGGCTTCCGACTCTTCTGCTGCGGCTTCCATGACTGTGGGAGCGAGTTCATCGGCTCAGCCGGACATATCTCGGGCTTCAGTCAACTGGATGAATGTGAGCAGCCTGAGCTTTGGCTATAACCAGATCGCCACTGTCGACGAGTCCTCTGATTCCGAGACTGACACAGTGCCGTCTTCCGGAGTCTATTCTTCCATAGAAGGTATTGATTTCAGAAGGGCTGCTGACTACCGTCCGGACCTGCCGAAGGATCGTCATCTGTTGCCATTTATCCGGACCTTCACCATAGGCGGAATGAGGGATTTTCTGCTTGCTCGGTCTGTGGAAGCGGCAATACTTGCTGACAGAGACAGCATGAAGGGTTCTGTTTATCGCGCCCGAGCTATATATCTCCCAGGCGAGCAGAGGGACTGGAATGCCGTGCTGGGCATTTCTGAATTAGAGCCGGAGAAGAAGATGCTGACCCGGGCTCCAGAGTTTACCCCGGCAAGGTGGGACCATGCAGCCGGTCGCGTCCATCGAGAGAAGACCCACTTCGGACTCTTCTTAGCACCTGCGAAGTGGGGTTACAGGGACGAGCCATTTGTTCTCAATTGTCTGGCCGTTCAATTTAAATATCAGCTGGCCGCTGGCTGGTTTGGGGATGCTAAGTTGACAGACGCCCATCTCTTCAGGGTAGGAGCAGTGGAGTTTACAGAATTTGTCTTGAAGGAATACGCCCCTCTACTGATTAGAGCTGGGGTATATCATAGTGTATTTGCCTCCAGGTTCCGCTATCCCATCTCTCGGGGATTATGTTGCGGCATGCTTGAAGTGTTCTGCCCACAGTTTAATACGTTCTATACAGCAGAAGGCGAGACTTCTCTCGATCTTTGGAGTCTTGCGCAGCTTTCAGGCCTGCCTATAGATGGGGAGCCATACGAGGAGGTCTGTCTAGACGACTCTGTAAAGGACGCCTCTGATGGAGAGGGCAGATATTCTTTCGGCTATGCGTACCGGTACCTGATGAAAGCCTATCGGACCATTTGTCTGGCCTATAGCAGGGGATCTTCCAAAGGATATCAACCCCAGGAAAAGAGCAGCAGATTGAGAGTCCGTGTAGGACAGTGGATACAGTACTTCTTCAGGGGTCCTTTGAAGTATACAGACTTTCCTTCCGTGGGACCGACTCCCGGTAAGCAGATTAGGGCCCCTCGTTACAAATCAGCATTGCCGGCTTCACTGTGCCGAGCAGGTGTAGACGGCCCGAACCCAGCAGGGGTTGACCCCATCACTCATTGTGCAGCTTATCTGACCTTCTGGCTGTGCACTTTCGCTCTCCCGCAAGGGGACGAGACGACTATCAGGCCGGAGGCTATATATCCGGCCTGCCAAATGGCCTGGCGGATGAGACTGTCTCTGTGCCCGGTGGCTTTGTGTTTAGTTTACAAATCGTTGGGAGATTTGCATAGACATCGGGTTCCCCGTTCCTTAAGGACTGTAGGTCCATTTCATTTCTTCAATGCTTGGGTTTGCAGCATTTTCCCCGAGCTGGCCCCGAGAACTTTGCAGTCAGACACATTGCTCCCTCGGATGATTGAGTTTGCTAGCGCCGAACCTGGTCTTTTCTCAGAGCAGCTGTTTAAGATAAGGGGCAGGTTGACAAAAGTGCCTGTAGATGCTCCTGGCAGCATTCATTTTTGGAGCTTGGCAGCAGGTTCGGCTCCTTTAGTAGACCCTCAGAGGGAATGCAAAATGGAGGAGGTAGAAGCTTATGTCCATCCTGTTTCGGGGGCCAATGCCACCCGGCCCATATTAGAACCAGAACTGGTAAGGTGGGCTATGGCTATCCGACCCAGTGTATTGGTCTTCAGGAAGGGAGGCTTGCTCATTTTGGAGCCCTATTACCCATTCCGTTTTAGCAGAAACTTTGGTTATGATCAGCATATTCCTCCATCAGTTGCTCAGTTTCCTTTGGACAGCCGGGCCAAGCATGGGTCCACCATTGCCAGTGACGGTCGAACATGGTGGGATTTCTTTCATCGCCGAGAGGGCGTAACTTTCAGGGTCCCGACCGTTTCTAATCGCATACCCCGTGTCACATCGGAATACATTAAGTGGTGGAATACCCGCACCAATTTCTATAAAGATGGCAGAGGCGCCTTTTGGGATGTGGCCGAGCGCTCTTTCTTAAAGCGGCAATCAGGGCCTGTGTTTGAAATTGATGAGGTTCATCTGAAAAGGCTCTATTCACAGCATCCGAAGGAGGCGGAAACATATATTGCCAGGCGTCGGTCTTTGAAAGAGGAAGGTTCTGAAATACCCACTCCTGTCTTTTCTGAGATTAATGAAGACGCTTTTACAAAGGATCTGAGGCAGTTGGGCCATATAGGGGGTGTTCCTTTGGATGTACAATATCCGTTCCCCCCGGAGGAGCCTCTCCCGACAGCAGCCCCCTGGAGGGGTCCGGTGGACAGATTTCACCCTTATAGGACGTTTGTGCGGAGGGAAGACCGCACCCAGACATATTATCAGCACACTTCTTGGCTTTTTGTACTGCTGAATGTTCACGGGCTATCAGTAGAGAACCCGATAACTGGCATTCTGAATAAGCCGCTTTTTGTTTCTTTTCATTATGTCGACGGCTGGTGTATGGATTATCTTGGCCTGTTTCATTGCCTCGACTTCCACGGGCACAAAGACTTGGCTGCCTTGACAGAGAAGTGCCAGACCATTGGTGACATATGCTGGCTCGTGAAGGAGGCTGCTTCCCGATCGAAGGAGGTAGCTTATCTGTATTGGCCGCTTTCCACATTTTATGATGGCCCAGCAGGTATGACCCTTCCTGTGTGCTCATGGCATCTTTCTTTTATTGTTATGTTCTGCATCTGTCGACTATGACTGCCTTTCTTGTGTCTTGCACAGATAGACCGGACATAAAGCGGCAGGGACTTTACAGGAAGATTATTGCTCAAGCTGAGAAGCCTGCTTACTTTGAAATTCCTGCAGCGGCACCTACGACCACTCCCTTGCCTCCGGGCAAGAAGAGGAAGCCTTCTGTGGTGAAAGCTGCAGTTGTCAAGGCCAAGAGGGCCAAGGTTGTTCGGGTCCAGCAGTCAGCTCCAGTTGCGACGGATGCCGGAACCCCTCTTCCAGACATCCCCTCTTTTGACGAGTTCAGGTCTCAGAGGGAGGCCGCTCAGGAACCTGCCGAGAGTGGCGGTAAATAGCTTGCAGATGCAATCTTCATTGTCTTCTTGACTGATCTTTTAAGGCGTCCTTCGAGACTGAGCTTCTCTTTATCTGATACAGCCCCGGAGCAAGTTGCAGTGCCTGTGGAAAGGGACACGAGGCTGCCTTCTCCTACCCCGGCTGGCGAGGAGGAGGGTAAATGTGCTTTCTCATCTTTTTTCTTTATACTTTCGTTGTTGTTCTTTTCCATTATATCCCTCAGAGTTCCCCTTTTGTTGAGGTGGCAGTCAGGGAGCAGACTGAGGCCATGATAGCAGCGGGAGAGTCGCCTCAGCCACAGGAAAGTGAAAGGACTCAAACAAAACGGAGCCCTATTCCAGTCAGACGCATAATCACCCGGTCTGCATCCCGGCACGCTCTAGAGGCGACCTCGCAGCATATAGCTAGAGTGGAGATATCCTCGGGCAGCTCCGAGACCGTCCCTGATAATGAGGAGGAAGTGACTTTCAGCGGCAGTGAGGAGGAAATCCTAAAATCAGAAGCCTTGCCCATATTTGCAAAAGGCCTTCCGCCTTTTCAGCCTCCTAAGCTGCTGATGCTATCTTCTGAGGAGGAATTGCAAGAGGAGTTTGCCGGGCTCGACACTGAGGTTGACATAACCCCTCCATTTGTTGCTTCAACTACGGAGCTTTCTCCCCTTTTGTCTCATTTCGAGGATATAGACCCCACTTTAAAGGTAAGCTTCTTTTTTTTTGTTTGCTGTTCTATTTATTTTCTTTCATTCATTGCTGAAGATCATTCTGCTTTGTCCTCAGGACTCTGTCATCACCAGCTCAGACGCGGCCGTAGTTTCTATGGATGTTTCATCTGCAGACTTGGTCATCATCCCTGCTTTACCTTTAACTTGCATGGGAATTTCTGAGGTTATTCACCCTGTGCCAGTAAGAATACAATCTTCAACTGACTTAACATCACTGGACTTGGGATCATCAGGAGAGATTTCCGTCCCTGTCAGGGCCTCAGAGTTTAGAGCCGAAGCAGACCCAGCCAGAAGCTCCGCTTTTATACCGGCCGCCGTAATGTCAATTGCGCCCGAGTCAGCAGTCCCTGCCACAGTGGCTATAGAGACTGGATTTCTGCCTCTACAGACTAGGGACCTTTCGTCCCCATTATCAGAAAGAGCAGCTGAAGATGAAGCCCTTATTCAGAAGACTCATGAAGAGATAGCTCCATCATTTATTGGTTCTCCCTCCGCGGATGTTCAAGCCATAGCTCCCGAGACAGCGGTAGAGGAGGAGTCTTCAGCTCAACAGGAGAGCACAGAGAGGGACCGGCCAGTTCTTCCAGCAGATTTGCCGTCTTCGTCCTCTCAGCCGGATGTTGCACTGTGGGCAGACATTGACGGCGAGGTGACTTTTGAGGTCGTCCCATCTGCCTCCTTTGGCTTTGCTTCTTCTGACAGCTTTGTCTGGCAGCATTTGGACATGCTACGCCAGCTGGTAGAATCCCAGCCTGGCTTGACATATCTGCAACTGAAGGAAATTGCCAATCGCTTCTCCGCTGGCCTGCAAGCCATGGGCTGCCCTCTGGACATATGGGCTCAGCGGGTCTTGCTTTTGCTGAAATTCGTGCATCGGAGAGACTTCCTAGCACGGACCATGGCCGACAAGCTGACGGCACTGAGGTTGCAGAGGTCAGAATATAAATCTGAGCTGGGGCAGCTGACGCTCGCACTTGATGAATGCCGAGCTGAGCTACAGCGTGCTGTTCAGCGGGAGGAAGCTGTCCAGGACCGGATAGCCATTCTGGAAGCGGAGCTCACCGGACTCCGAGCCGAGCTGCAACAATTATCCTCTATTCGGCCGCAGTCCATCGAGGAGGTGGCCTCGTTGGAGGGACGAGTGATGTCTCTCCAAGACATGTCTGTGAGGCTTCAGGAGGAGGAGGCGCGCCTTCATGAGCTAGGAGCTGCTCCCTATGTGGGTCTTCTGGCCTTCGAAGATATATTCCGGCGGCCATGAATTATCTTTTCTTTCTTTTTCTTCTGCCCTCTTTTGTGATACAGTGTCCCCTCGGGGCTCTTTATGTACTCCTCTTTTAATGAAAAGGAATCTTCGGCTTCATGTGTGTCCATTGTCTTTTCCATGTGGTTTCATCACTTTGGGAAGTGGGGTAATGGTTCTAGCAGTCCCTCATGCGAATGGCTCGTACCTGGCAGGAGAGCGTCCACCCCTTCAGAGAAAGGATGGGGAACTCGCTCCACCGCGTGACGGCCTCCGGGGGGGTGCTTTAAACCGAATTCTGTTGGTGGTAGCAAACGTCCTTCTTGGCCGTACGTGCCGCAAGGGAGACGGTTTGCAGGAATGTGAACGAAGAGGCTCAGAGCATTATCCGGAACGGGCGAATGGTCCATCCCGGGCAGGTTTCAAAGCTAGTCGGGGCAATGTGCCAATCGACCAGTATATGATTTCATCATCGATATTGGGTTTATATCGATGCAAAGGAGTTTTATAGGTTTCATCAGAGTAGACGTAAGGTCTAGACTGGGTAGAGGTTATCGCAGGTGGGACATTGAAGGGTGCGTGGTTTTCATCAGGACAGACGTAGGGTCTGAACTGGATAGGATTTCATCATTGATCGGGCGAGGTGCCGGTCGATCAATAGCTAGTTTCATCATCGATATTGGGTTCATATCGATGCAAAGAAAGTGTTATAAGTTTCATCAGAATAGACAAAAGGTCTAAACTGGCAGGGTTTTAATTGGACATGGTTTCATCACTGATCGGGCGAGGTGCCAGTCGATCAGTGGTTGGTTTCATCGTCGATATGGGGCTTATATCGACGCAAAGAGTTTCATAGGTTTCATCAGTATAGACGTAAGGTCTAAACCGGACAGAGGATTTCATCATTGATCGGGCGAGGTGCCGGTCGATCAACGGTGGGACGTATGTAGAGGTGTAGGTCTCGTCAGGACAGACGTAAGGTCTATTCCAGCAGGTTTTATGGCGGGTGGGACTTTGCCAAGAAATACGTAGGTTTCATCAGGATAGGCGTAGGGTCTATCCTGGTAGGGTTTCATCGTTGACCGGGCAAGGAGCCGATCGATCAAGGGAAGGTTTAGGAGTTTGATCAGGACAGACGTAAGGTCTGAACTGGCCAGGCTTTATCAGAATGGTGACGGGTTTTATTGTCGGTGGGACATGTGAAAAAGAGGGTATGTAGATTTCATCAGGGTAGACGTAAGATCTATCCCGGAAAGGCTTTATCATCGGTGGGGCATAGAGCCAGATGACCGACGGAAGGCTTCATCAGTGAAGGGGAGGTGAAGGCAACGTGCCGGTTGGCATGGAACTTCTGAATTACCACATTACTGACCCAAGCGCCCTTTCGGGTTTTCACCGGAGCCAGCCCCCTCTTGCTTTTGCCCACGCGTCCTTTCGGATTTTCACGTGGCGGGGTACCCGATTTTGCCTGCAGTGCCCTTTCGGGTTTTCACCACAGCTGGGTTTTAGCCATTTTTGCCCTTGTCCAGAATGCCTGAACAAGTCTGGCGGGGTATCTCTATTTTCAACCCCATTTTTGTATATATACTTTTTTTGTCATTTTCTTTCTCTTTTCCTTTTCATTGTCTTTTCTGGGACCAGAACTTTCATCCTATGGACCATGGCGCCATATGTTTATTGTGGACACACGATCATTGATGTGGGTGTCAACATCAATGCAAAGGGAAATATGGTTTCATGACCTATTCAGGCGAAAGGTCTGAATAGCTAGCAGCTCGGGCACGGAGCCATTTGCCGGAAATGTGAGTTTCATTGTTAATGTAGGGTCTGACATTACCGCAAAGGAATAGAGTTTCATGATCTATCCAGACGGAGGGTCTGAATCGATTCAAAGAGCAGTGTTGTGCTATGTCAGAGCGGACGGAAGGTCTACCCTGGATGGGTTTTAGCGTCGATCAGGCAGTGTGCCAACCGATCGATAGCAGGTTTCATCATTGGTATTGGCTCATACCAATGCAAGGATTTCATATGTTTCATCAGGATAGACGTAGGGTCTAAACTGGATAGGGTTTTATCATTGATATTGGGCGAGGTGCCGATCGATCAATGGCGGGTTTCATCATCGGTATTGGATTTATACCAATGCAAGGATTTCATGGATTTCATCAGGATAGACGGAAGGTCTAAACTGGATAGGTTTCATCATAGATCGGGCAGACATTGACGGCGAGGTGCCGATCGATCAATGGCGGGTTTCATCACGGCGGGACGTAAAGAGACATGTAGATCTAGTCGGGATAGACGTAAGGTCTAAATCGGACAAGGTTTTATCACTGATCGGGCAGTGTGCCGCTCGATCAGTAGCTGGTCTCGTGGTGGTGGGCTTATTATCGAGGGAATTTTTCTTGAGCAATGCATGAAGGCTTCAACAGAATAGACGTAAGGTCCATTCCGGATGGGTTTAATCGTTGATCGGGCAAGGCGCCGGTCGATCGACGAGGAGTTTTATGGTGGGAGGTGAGGCTTTCTTTGGAATCACCACATTACTGACCCAAGCGCCCTTTCGGGTTTTCGCCGGAGCCAGCCCCCTCTTGCTTTTGCCCACGCGCCCTTTCGGGTTTTCACGTGGCGGGGTACCCGATTTTGCCTGCAGTGCCCTTTCGGGTTTTCACCACAGCTGGGTTTTAGCCATTTTTGCCCTTGCTCAGAACGCCTGAACAAGTCTGGCGGGGCATCTCTATTTTTAGCCCCTATTTTGTCATCTTCTATTCTCTCTTCCTCTCTCTTTTTTTTTAGAGGGTGACAGGTCGGAATGCCATTAGATCAAGATAAGGGGTGGCTTGGTTAGGGCGGAGTGCCGCTAGACCAAGAGATGGGTAGCTCGGCTAGGGCGGGGTGCCGCTAGACCAAGAAAGGGTAGCCTGGCTAGGGCGGAGTACCACTAGACCAAGGAAAGGGTAGCTCGGTTAGGGCGGAGTGCCGCTAGACCAAGAAAGGGTAGCCTGGCTAGGGCG
The DNA here is from genome assembly GCA_022559845.1 of Amorphophallus konjac. Lineage (NCBI taxonomy): Eukaryota > Viridiplantae > Streptophyta > Magnoliopsida > Alismatales > Araceae > Amorphophallus > Amorphophallus konjac. The sequence goes on from CM040127.1 coordinate 212,998,260, forward strand.
GAGTGCCGCTAGACCAAGAAAGGGTAGCTCGGTTAGGGCGGAGTGCCTCTAGACCAAGGAAAGGGTAGCTCGGTTAGGGCGGAGTGCCGCTAGACCAAGAAAAGGGTAGCTCGACTAGGGCGGAGTGCCGCTAGACCTAGAAAAGGGTGTAGCTTGGCTAGGGTGGAGTGCCGCTATACCAAAAAAAGGGTAGCTCGGTTAGGGCGGAGTGCCGCTAGACCAAGGAAGGGTAGCCTGGATAGGGCGGAGTACCACTAGATCAAGGAAAGGGTAGCTCGGTTAGGGCGGAGTGCCGCTAGACCAAGAAAAGGGTAGCTCGACTAGGGCGGAGTGCCGCTAGACCGGGAAAAGGGTGTAGCTTGGCTAGGGCGGAGTGCCGCTATACCAAGAAAATGGTAGCTCGGTTAGGGCGGAGTGCCGCTAGACCAAGGAAAGGGTAGCTCGGTTAGGGCGGAGTGCCGCTAGACCAAGGAAAGGGTAGCTCGGTTAGGGCGGAGTGCCGCTAGACCAAGAAAGGGTAGCTCGGCTAGGGCGGAGTGCCGCTAGACCAAGGAAGGGTAGCCTGGCTAGGGCGGAGTACCACTAGACCAAGGAAAGGGTAGCTCGGTTAGGGCGGAGTGCCGCTAGACCAAGAAAAAGGATGTAGCTTGGCTAGGGCGGAGTGCCGCTATACCAAGAAAGGGTAGATTTTGCCCGATTACTCGGGGAATGTTGGTTGTGCTGTATGATACAGCTTCAGATGTCTTCCGTTGAGTGGCGAGAATTGGATTTCCCCTCGATGGTTAACAACCACGTAGGCCCCTCCTTCGTAGACCCTTTGTATCACATAAGGACCTTCCCAATTAGCATTCAGCTTTCCTTTTGGGTTGGACGCCATGACTTCTTTTTTCTTGACCATGACGAGGTCACCTTTCTTGAATTCTCGTCCTCTTACGAGTTTGTTGAATGCAGTGGCCATGCGGGCCTGATACATTTGGATACTCTTCTGAGCTCGGAGGCGCTTCCCTTCCAATTCAGCCAGTTCTTCTAGTCTTCTTTCTGCATTGGTCTGTTCGCCACGGGCCAGGCCATATTGGACTGCCACTCTGAGTGACGGGACTTCCAGCTCTAGCGGAACCACTGCCTCTGAGCCGTATACCAGCGAGTATGGTGAGCACCCTGTAGGTGTCTTGAAGACAGTGCGGTATGCCCACAGAGCTTCATACATTTTCTCTTCCCAGTCCTTCTTATTAGAACTGACGACCTTGGCCAGCAAGGTGCAGAGAGTCTTGTTAAAAGCTTCTGCCAATCCGTTTGCCTGTGGATTGTAAGGAGTGGAGGTCCTCCATTCGATCTTATACTTCTCAGCAAGCCGATAGACCTTCTGATTTCTGAAATGACTTCCATTGTCGGATATTATTCGGCTGGGGATCCCGAACCGGAAGATAATGTTCTGCTTGATGAATCTGGCGACCAGTTCACCAGTCACTTCTCTTAATGCTACAGCCTCCGCCCATCGGGAGAAGTAATCTGTTATGGCCAGTATGTACTTATGTCCGGCCGAGGAAGTCGGCAGTGGCCCGACTACATCAGTTCCCCATTGTGCAAACGGCCAACTGGGAACTGTAGGGTGCAGAGTCGTAGGAGGCCTTCTAGGCACAGTAGCATGCTCCTGGCATTTCTGGCATGATTTTGCAAATTTACAGCAGTCTTCAAACATGGTGGGCCAATAGTAGCCCAGCTTCTTGATTTCTATCTTCATCTTGGGACCAGCCTGGTGGGCACCTGCTGTCCCAGCATGTGTTTCTTTCATCGCTTGCCAGGCTTCCTCAGTGGACAGACAGCGGAGTAGAATCTTCTTGCGTGCATCTGCCATTATTCGGAACAAAATTCCATTCCTGAGTTCATAAGAATCTTTGATTCTTAGGAGTTTCATCTTTTCTTCTCTTATCTGCGGCAGTTGTTGGTGTAGAAACCACTGCAGCAGGTGCTGTCTCCAATCAGACGCTTGTTCTGTGCTGATGGTGGCAACTTCGTCTTCTTCGGGGCACCCTTCTAGCATACTGGGGACTTGCCGCCGGTTCATAACGACAATGTTCAGTGTCTTATTTGGTGGGACTGCTAGTGAGCTGGCCAGCTTTGCCAGTGCATCAGCCTGGGCATTGTGTCCACGGCCCACATGCTTGAGCTCAATATGGTAGAATTTCGCCATGAGGCGCACAGCTTTTTGGTGGTAGGGATTCAGTTCTGGCTTCCGCACTTCGAACTCCCCTTGGATCTATTTTATTATCAACATCGAATCCCCGAATACTTGAAGCATTTGGATACCCATGTTGAGGCTGATATATAGCCCGATTATCAGAGCTTCATACTCGGCCTCATTATTGGTGCAGGGCTTGTTTATAGAACAGGAAGTATGCACGACCTCCCCTTCTGGTGATTTCAGCACAATACCGGCTCCAGCCCGTATTCTGGTCTTTCCATCGGAGTCTGTCTCTGTTCTAGATGCTCCATCAAAGAATAGTTGCCACATAACTGACTGGGTCTGGCAGGCCTCGAGTGTCTCATCATCGGGTAACTCAGTCCCTAGCATATCATTTTCGGCACAGGATGCTCTGCGAAGAAATCAGCCACGGCCTGTCCTTTTATCGCCCTCTGGGGTGTATAGGTAATATCGAATTCCATCAGGATCACTGCCCATTTGCCCAACCGGCCCTTCAGTACTGGCTGAGTCAATATGTATTTGAGCGGATCTGCTGCAGATATCAATCTGACTTCATGTGACAACATATAGTGTCGGAGCTTCTTGACAGCAAAGACTAGTGCCAAGCAGGTCTTTTCTATGTAGCTGTAGCTTTCTTCAGTTCTAATCAGCCTCCTACTCAGGTAGTACAAGGCTTGTTCTTTGCCTTCTTCATTTATCTGTGCCAGCATTGCCCCCAGGGAACAGTATGTGGCTGCGATGTATAGTATTAAGGGCCTGCCCTTAACGGGTGCCCCCAGCACTGGAGGGGTCTTGAGATATTCTTTCAGCTTCTCAAAGGCTTCCTGACAGCCATCGTCCCAGAGGAACGGCACATCTTTCATCATGAGCTTGTGAAAGGGGTGGCATCTTCCCGACAGATTTGATATAAATCGTCGGATATAGGCCAGACGCCCTTGCAGAGATCTCAGCTCGGGCAGATTCCTTGGTGGAGGGAGCTCCTGGATAGCCTTAATCTTGGATGGGTCGATTTCAATGCCCCTATGCCGGACAATAAACCCGAGGAATTTTCCACTGGACACGCCGAAGGCACATTTCATGGGATTCATCTTGAGTTCATATTTGCGCAGCCTCTGGAATACTACCCTCAGGTCTTGCAAATGGTCTTCTCTTCTTTTAGTTTTTACTACCAAATCATCAATGTAGCACTCTACTTTCTTGAAGAGCAAATCATCAAAGATCTTGGTCATAGCTCTTTGGTAGGTAGCGCCGGCATTCTTGAGGCCAAACGGCATCCTTTTGTAGTGGAATATCCCCTTCGGAGTGCGGAACGCAGTGTGCACTCTGTCTTCTTCAGCAATCCAGATCTGGTTATATCCGGATGACCCATCCATAAATGACAGGGCTTCATGACCAGTAGTCGCATCGATCATCACTTCAGTGATTGGCACTGGGAAATCATCTTTCGGGCAGGCCTTATTAAGGTCCCGGAAATCAACACATATTCTGATCTGCCCATTTTTCTTTTTTACAGGCACTATGTTGGCTAACCATGTAGTATACTGATTTTCTTCAACAAAGCCTACATCAATCAGCTTGTCAACCTCTTTGTTAATCTGATTTATTAATTCAGGGCGCATTCTCCTGGAAGGCTGCTTTACAGGGCTAGCCTCTGGGTTTATTGCCAATCGGTGCTGTGCCACATCAGAACTCAGTCCCGGCATTTCATCATATGTCCATGCAAAGCAGTCTCGGAATTCTTTCAAGAACTGTATATACTGTTCCCTGGCAGCTGGCTCCAGCAGTGCACTGAGGAATGTCGGCCTTGGCTCATCTGCGGTCCCCAGATTTATTTCCACAAGCTCATCGACGGTGGCCTGACCTCCATCTTCGACCTCGGGCGGGGCTTCTTGCAAGTCAATGAAGCCTCCCGGGATATAATCTTCTTCAGTTTCATGATTCTCTGTTTCATCATACTGGTCATCAGCGGGTGCTGGCTCATCATATACGGCCAATATTGTTGGATTCTGTTTAGTCTGCCCCGAGGACGTGACTGGTTCAGAAGGGAACTCAAAAATGGAGTCTTCCGCCCCCAGAGGTTCTTCTGATGCAGGCTTTGCCGAGGGATCGTCATTCTGTAGGGCCCGGACTTCTTCCAGGATGCGCTCAAACTCCAGGCATTCCCTCAGCTCTTTGGCTATTTGGTCTTCATCCGGGGTTCCCGTATCAAACTTTGCTTCAGCATGGAACAGATCCTCTTTGCAAGGTAGGTCTTCCCAGCACCAATCTTTCTTTGTTTCATCAGATGTCCCCGTCTCCGGCTGACTGTCTGGGGCTTCATTGTTCATTACGGATTGATAAATGATTTCTTCATCTTCCGAGGGGTACTTGTCATATCCCACCTCGGGAGGGTCTTCATGCTGGTAGGAAACAGAGATGACGTCCACCTCGGCTTCATAGAATTCTTGAAGGGTATAACCCAATCCCGGGTGCTGAGTGATCTTCCTCAGTTCTTTATTATCCCGGGGCGGATCCCATAGCTCCTGGAACGCCTTCTTTTGGGCAACAGGTTGTAGTGATGGCATCTGCATCTTAGAGAACATCTGCGAAACCCGTTGGGTAGTATAGTCCAAGCCCGTGATCGGCACCATCCGGTTTGCAGATTCTTCAGGGACCATGCAGTCTTGATCATCGTCTTCGACTGACTCCCCGGTGTAGAATATGATAGGAGGCTCGCAGAAGCGAGGGACTTCCATGGTCTTTAATGGTAGCACCGTCTGGTATTCTATGCTGGCAATGGGCTTGACTAAACCCTGCGGAACCCCCACTTGTATGTACTTTTCTTTCATTTCTTCGTCAGTATCATCTGGGTGGATGCTAGGAGGGGTGATCCGAGCAAAGTCACCAACATAAGAAATGTGAGATACTTCATGTTTCTTAATATAGCCCCTTGGTGGCGGTGGAGACCAATTTCTTGCCTTTGTCACCGGCTTCTTCTGGTTGACCCCAGCCTCTTTCTCTTCACCCTTTTGCGACACCTCCGTGTAGTAGGATGCATCGAGCATATGGCACTCGAATACTTCGAAGGGATGCAGATCCGCAAACACCCTTTCTTCTTTTCCTTTGTGGCAGTATTTAATGCATTGATGTAGCGTGGACGGCACTATCTGATATTCATGCAGCCACGGTCTCCCCAGCAGGGCCTTATACGTGGTGTTGGAGTCGATTACATAAAATCGCACCACGGTAGTGAGGTCCCCCAATGTGAGGTTGAAATCAGCCACCCCAAGGGGCGTCTCACATTTCTGGTTGAATCCCGCAATTTTCATGTCTCTGACCTTGGTAAGCTGAAGATCAAAGTAATATTTTTGGTAGATGCGGTATGGGAGAATGTTCACGGCAGCCCCGGGATCTATCAGTATCCTGCTCAGTGGCTGACAGTTCAGGGAGCCCCTCATATACAGCGGTCTGTTATGGCCGGAATTCGGAATCAGCATGTCGTCTTCTGTGAATGTGACTGACGGCCCAGAATTCACTTCTGTCAAGAGTGCTTCATATTGTGCCGGCGACTGCAAGGCATCAACAATTGCTTGGCGAGCCTCTTCACTCAGAGAGAGAATCTCCCAGATGGAGAATCTGGTAGGGAGCTTCTTTAGCATTTTCATGATCCGGCTGCCCACCCTGACATTAGACAGTCTCATTTCTTCCGCCCATCGGGGTTTTGGAGGTTCATGTGGTGCCCGTGGCCTCTGCTGCCCAGTGCTGGTTTCATCCTCTGGACTGATTTCTTGGGGGGCTTCTTCTATAGCAACGGCCCCTGGTGCCGTCAGAGAGTTATCCCCTTCTTTCTCATTCTGCTTGTAGGCTACAGACGCCGATTGCTGAGGTCTCTTGCCTTTATCTGGCCCAGCCTGTATCGACTGCCCATTTTCCAGACTGGACAGAAATTCCAGAAATGTTGGAGTTTGACCTCCTTTCTTCTTTTCTTGGTACAAGCTGGCAGGGGGAGGAACCTGGACACCTCGTACCTCTGGTTCAGGAATCTGGTAGGGTTGTTCCCCTCTGAACATAATGTTATGATTGGCTGGTGGTGGGCGCCCCCACCTTCTTCCGGAGCGTGTTGCATGTGCTGAGGTTGAGGCCTCGGCATGGTTGGCTTCTAGCGGGGCATTTGATGTTTCATCCTCATCGTTCTCCCGGGCGAGGTAAAGAGTGCTGACAGGGTGTTGCATTGTACTGTCACGACTCCCTTTTCCTTTTTGCATTTAGACCATCTCTTCTTTTTCTGGGAATTTGGCTTCTTTGGTTCTTTCCCCCAGAAAGGGTCAGCCTCATCTTTTCCCTGTTCTGTCCCCGGTTGCTCTTTAATTTTCAATTCTTCGAGCTGTTCCCAGAGTATACAGTCTTTCACCAGCAGGTGCCCGGGCTTTTTCTGTTCATATTCATCGAGCCCATTAATATACTGCTGTAAACGCCTGGCTGCAGGACTTACTTCCTTATGTGCAGGTAGGGGGACTTGTCTTCTCCGGTTATGAGTGGGGATCCGGATGACTGGCCCTGTTTCAGCCGTGTGCCATACTGGCTTTACTGGAGGTGGTTCGGGCCTTGGTGTGACACCGCGATAACTGCTCCACTGATACTGGCTGCGGGAGTTTTCTTTCTATTCTTTATTGGCTTTATCTGCCACCCTTCTTGATCCTTCAGTGGGGTGAGGAAGCAAGCTTCATAAGTATGCCTGGTGCATTCCTCGACGGCTTCCTTAGGCAGCTGTTGGTAGATTGAAATCATATTGGCGGCCATTTTTAATGCCGGAGGCTCATGTGGACGAGGTGGCTCTACCTGGTAATCTCCCAGCTGTAGCTCGCCCTTTTTGACCATGCCTTCCATAATATCTTTGAAGACGTAACAATCTTCAATTGCGTGCCCCAGCGCACGGTGATATGGACAGAACAGTGGATCACCTTTCTTTGCCGCGTCATCGGGTCTCTTTGGCTCAGGCAATGTTACCTTGTTGAACTTGTATGCCCAGTTGAATAGTGCGGCTGTCTTATCTTTCGGGAAAGAGTACGGCTTTCTCATTTTGTTTCTCAGAGAGACCTTATCTTTTCTTTCTGCTGTGTCTGCTGGCGGGGGAGCTTCATCTGCCCCCTTCTTCCCTTTCTGTTGCTCGAAGGTTCTGAAATCGACGGTGTTAGCCTCAGAGTGCGATGGTCATCGATCATTAGATTTCCCTTTCGGCACAGTTGGAGCATTGGCCGTCGGACGCTTGGACAGGAACGTCTCGACCTCCGCCACTATATTGTTCAGCCGGTCAAATGTTCTGACATCTGCACCAATCATCTTTTCCAGTACCTCTCTCCTGAGGCTCTGCTTACATATTTGCACTGCATCTTCTTGATGAGGAGGTCTTCTGCATCTCATAGCTAAGTTCCTCCACCTTTTGATGTAGTCCAGTGCTGTTTCATCTTGCTTTTGCCTGGTTGCATATAGTTCTGCTATTGTAATTTCTCTTTCCGTGACGTGAAATCTGTCGCGGAACTTTCTTTGCATATCAGGCCAATCGGCCACTGACCCAGCCGGCAGGCTTGAATACCATTCAAAGGCTATCCCGGTGAGGGATGAGCCGAAGAACTTAAGCAGATAAGCTTCATCAGCTGCCAAGTCACCCATAATTGTGGTATAGTAAGCTATGTGCTCCCTGGGAGAGCCCTGGCCATTAAATTTCTCAAACTTCGGCGGCTTACTGACGCCTGGCGGTAGTCTCTTAGCAGCATACTGGGGAGGATACGGTACCCTGTACACATCGTAGGTACTAGCATCATCACCAGTCTTTTCAGACAGCTTCATCTCCACAATCTTTTCAATCATCAGCTTCTGGGCTATGGCTGGATCTATGTTTTCCGGGAAGAAGTGAGCTTGTTGCTGACTGTAAGGAGTTGTCATCACAGTTGCGCGCAAGGCCGGCGCGGCAGGCTGCGTCTGAGATACAGAGGGCTGAGCTACCGTCTGCTGCAGAACGGGTTGGCTCGGTGCTTTGCCCTTATCAGCCGGGAGAGGATTAGCTGGGATAGCCATTTCTGTTGAGCTGGCAGTCTGCCCCACAGGCTCGGCTTGCTTGGAGACCGGTGTAGCTTCATGCCTCTCATTTAGCTGTCTTCTGAGAGCATTGATCTCTTGTTGATATCTTCTAAACATCATCTGGATCATGGGATCCAGGGTTGACGGGATCTGTAGATCTTCTGAAGTCCCTTCAGCATCATCGACGAAGGGATTATCTTCATCTTCTGCTGTCACCACATTAACTGTCATAGTGGTGATCTTGCGGACTTCATCATCAGTCTTTATTTTTTCTTTGGCCGCCTGACTTCTCCTTGTGACGGGACCTGGTCTGGTTGCCAGTCTGAGCAGTTCATCTGGCTGTGTCGGTAACATATCCTGCCCTTTGACAAGCCCGGCCATATTGCAGGCAAAGATCTGCATCTTTTCCCTCTGCCTGTAGACTTTCCTTCTCACCTGATCGGGGTATTTGAGCCGGTCAAAGACTGATATTCTTTCTCTAGCTTCTTCCCTGTGCAGGTCTTCTTTCCCATACCCGGCTCTGTGGCCTTCTTCATAATCATTGGAATCGGAGGAGGAGACTCCGAGCATCACTTCTTGAAGGGTTTCTTCTTCTTCTTCATCCATGGTGCCCAAGGCACGGGATAATCTTTGCTGCCCGAGGGCGGAGTTCCCCAGGTAGTGAAAGTAGTCTTGAGCCACTTGTTTCATCTCCTCTTGATTGTGCCTTCGTGGCTCTGGTTGGAGCATCAATCTTTCCTGGCTCTTCTGCTGATAAGCCAGTCTCTCCACCTGAGCAGTCAAGTGCTCGGCTTTGCAGTATTTGAATATATCGGCCTGTCTGGCACAGGCTCTTGGTCTTCTTAGAGTGGCAGCAGCGACTGGTTCGCTTATTCTCATTTCCTCTTCCTCCCTGAACCTTCTACTCCCATCCTGGCAGCGGTTGGCAGCAGCAGCATAATTCTTCCTTTCCCATCTTTTGCCCCCAGCCATGGGGTGGGTGACCGTGAGGTCTTCCTTCTGCTCATATCTTCTGCCCCTCATCCTGGGGCGAATAGTAGTTAGATTTCTTTCTTCATTCTCTTTCTCATCTCTCCTCCCCCGAGCCCTGGGGTGAACAGCAACAGCATTTCTTATGTCTTTTCCTTCTCCTCTTCTGCTTCCTGCCCTGAAGCGGACAACAGTGGTATCAGCAATGTTCTCTTCCTCTTGAGCTGGGACCCAGCTCTGGATTTTCTTCGGCCGCCAGATCTGCCTGAACTTGGGCGGCTTCGGTGCCAGTGGCTTTCTATCCTCCTCTTTCATGTCGACCCTCCTGGCAGCTAGTACCCGGAACCTGTTGATAGTAGGCACCATCGGGACGATCACGTCCGGCTTGACCGCCCTTGGGCAACCACTGAGGTTTACCCGGACATCTCCAATCAGCATTGTCTTTCCTGAGTTGGATATCCGACGACCCGCAGCAGTGGATCGGGCTCTCCTGTCGGATCTCCTCCTTCTTCCAGCAGCAGAGGATGTGCCCCTTTTCACCTCGTGATGGACGAAGCACGACACGACCTCAGGAGTATCCTGCATCACCTGGCTCATCTTGGGGCTGGTAGCTTGCGTCAATGTCTCGACAACAGTCCTTTGCTCCTGGTTGTCATTTTCGAGCAAGTCAGTGAAGACGAGGCCCATGCAGTTGGGCATCCCGACAGCAGGCGGCATCGATCCGAACGAAAGAGGTACCGCCAGGTAGCCCTCTCGAACATGGGCATCGACCGCTTGTTGATCAAAGCAAAGGGACATGATTCCAGCCGTCATCATAACTTCCTAAAAAAAATAGAGAAAGCACAGAATCAGAAATTTGAGGGGGGGCCCACTGGGCCTCCTATTTTGGCATAGAGATGAAGGGAGACTAGGTCCCACCGGGCGTGCCAGACTTGTGGACGCAGGATTTATTTCTTTCATTTTTTTTGTTTATTTATTTTTGAAGATTTCTCCTATTTGTATTTATTGATTATTAGGCGTGCCAGTCACATGTGTGACGATTTCATTGTGCGCTCGACTTGACTTGGTCAGTCGATTGTGAAGTCCGAGTCCGGACCAAAAGTCCGCCATACCATAAAGGCTATGACGTTAATTACGCCCTTCCTAAGAAGGACAACCCTTGATTAAACGCCAAAATAGGAGGCCACTCGGGGCGGTAATAAAAAGAAAATAACAGTGTGTGATATTGAAGCTCTTGTTATTCTGGGAAGATAATTTAGTGCACAGCAGATTACTACACCGACATGACCACCTCTTATGTGGGTCGTGCCGGGTAGGAATAGGACACCGTCCACGCAGTGGCGGGACGGGGTCCGGACCATCATCGGGGAGATGTCCCCTTTCATATTTCTCATCCAGCCAAGGGCCTCGCAGCATTCATATTCCCCGGAAGATTGAGCCGGACGAGGGGCGTGTGATGTGCACCTCCCGGGACTTATCGGGGTTAAAACATCGATCGATATTTCGGCAGCACCTCCCCATAATCTGGATTATGCCCAGGGGAGAATAGACTATCACCCACGGAGTGCCGGGATGAAAGCCGAGAGAAAGAGAGGCCGAACCTCCCGAATTGCATATGTATGCCATGGGCAATGTTCGATTCTTCCCTTACAGAAGCCGGTGACACTCGTGCAGTGGCAGAGCTCACCTTAGCTAAAGGGGTTGCTCATAAACCCGGTACGGATCAGTGGAACATAAGGGAGTCTGACTCCCTTTAATTTTATCCTCGGGACAGTTCTGGTGACTCATGGACATCCCTAGGTGGGTTTGATAGAGGTGTCGGAGGCTCATTGGGTGGCAGGGCAGCCTCTCGGCACGGATTTGAATGGGTATATGAGTTCCCGGCGTGAAGACCACCGCGCCGGGAAGGGTTCTTTGCAAGGCACCATTCCGCGCGCCGGGAAGCTAGCACAAGGGGGTTCTCGGCGCATGAAGTTTTGCGCCGGGAAGGTTGCTTTGTGGGGGACTATTCTGGGCGTCGGGAACTGGCAAAGGAGGTTCCCGGCGCGATGGCAAGAGGGCCAAGGGGGCTCTCGGCGCAAGGGCAATAAGGCCAGGGGGTTCCGGCGCAGGCTTCTCGGCGCAGGTAAGGAGGTGGGGTTCTCGGCACAGGAAGGCTTGCGCCGAGGACTGTTCATCTGTTTTACTGTTTGTGGAGCCGAGATGTATGAGGGCGCCGGGATGAGAAACAGAGCTTTACGGTACCCTGTTCTTGGGTCTGTTGAGGATTCAGGGGTTTTCCTGGTGATTCAGGCCAAGATAGACGGGCCTTGAGAAGTCAAAAGAGATCAATTCATCAGACTGCAACTGATTTTGGCTTGGGTTTCAAAGGGAAGGCCAGAAGCGGAGAGTGATTTGGGGGAAACATGGTTTAGGGTATCTCTGTCACCAGCGTTCATAATAATCCCTGAGGATGATTTTGATATACTCTTCATCATCTGGGGGCCAAGAGATGGCTGTCTCTGGCCCCGGGGATGACTTCAGCAGAGCCGATGAGCATGAATATAACATCTAAAACCGAGCAGCGGTTGCTATACATCTATGCTTTGCTTCAGAGGCCAAGGGATAGTCTGTCCCTGGCTCGGAAGTAAGCACGAGCAGCGTTCGAGAACCAGGCGAATAAGCAGGCGATCAATCGAACTGGGGAGGGGGATAGCATGCTACTGAGTCTAAGAAGAGACAGAAAACATGGGGAGATAGCAATAGGGTTTCGGAGAAATAGACAGCAGGCATCAACTGCAGCCTGTAGTGTTCATTCATTCGAATATCACAATTACATTCGCACATCAGAGGCAATACATAAAAGAAGGTACAGGGAGACTATGCCTTGCCCTAGCGGAGTAAAACCGGCTGTGATATCACAGCATACATCAGAAGGGGGAAGAAGTAGAAGCAATCGAAATTAAAAGAATGAACTACAGAAAATGGGGAGGGGAGGGCGGAGCATTGACTCCTCTCCCTCCTCGTTGCCCACCTTCGATCAGGCTTCGAACTCTTTTCTTCTTTTGCCCTTCTGCTTCTTCCTCTCTCGGATCAGATTGCAGGCTCCACTCTCTTCTCCTTTTGTGGCTATCTATTCTTCTTCTCCGCTCTTCTCCTCTTTCTCTTCGAATGAGGGGGTTTTATATCCCTCCTTGGTATCCTATCGGCAGGCCTGTCCCGGCGCGCCTCAATCGTAGGCAGACTTCCCGGCTCGTGGGACTCCAGCGTCTCGGCGCCGCTTTTGGGCATCGACAAGGGGATCCCGTCGCCACTTTTATAGGCCCATTTAGGGCTATTTAGACCTCACATACACCTCGGCCTTTATTGGTCCTTCAAATATATCAGAACCCGAGAAGGCCCTCCACTGGTGACACAGTTTCTATTGAGATCATTCATAGATTTTCATCAGTCGGTAGACTGGGGTTTCATCGGCGTTGCCATCTGAATGATGACAAAGTCGGACATCATCTCATCGGTATCGTCCCCTGAACGGTGACAAGACCGGACATCAGCTTTGGCCTGAAAAGACTTCAGCCAGGTGACTGCTATTTCATCAGTGCCGTCGTCTGACTGACAATGGCATCGGACATCAGCTTGGCCGGGAAAAGGCTTCGGCCGGGTAGATGGTTGACAAACTTCGTCATTGATCTTTCACTATTGGTCTGATCTTCTTTTCAATTCTGTTTCCGCCCTTGCTCATTTTCCAGGTGTCAACAATAGGATCCCAAAGATCTAATCTTTTTATTCTTTCTTCCATTCACGGAATTGACAGAGTGTGACGGTCCAAGCTGGGCGCGTCACATGACTGTGGCGATCGCACGATAAACCGCTACATCCACTATGCACAGAATTCAATTTTATTCAAACTCTTTTTATTAATTATCCACATAATTATCTATATAAGGGGTATTTATCCTTATAATTCGTGAATAGGCTAAATAACCTTCTAGAATATGGGTCAAACTTAATGGGCTTGATTCTTGAACCTATTAGGCTTTATTTATTATGGCTGGATTAATTGTTTAACATAATTGGGCCTTATAATGATTTATTTAACATAATATTCATTAATTAATTCATTTAGACCCTTAATAATTCTAGAAAATTCTTAATTATATTAGAAATATTTTATAAAAATTCTAGGGCACTACAACAATGATCTTTGAGTCAGAAGACTCAGGTCAAGATCGTTGTACAAAGCGGAATAAGCCGCCCATCGGTCTATTCCTAAGCCAAAGGAAACGACACAATCGAAGGAAACGACTAACGAAGACCTGAGGGAACACCAACAACCGTCAGCACATCTGGACTCATAAACTATGGTAAAACAACACCTCAAGGCATCCAGAACCATGTCTCGGGCTGGACAGAACTGCCGAGACACACAAGGTTACCTGTCAACCACTGGTCCACCCTGGGTTGACCGGAACCAGACAATGACGACTCTACAGTAGGAAAGAGAATCCTACTTCAAGCAAGAAAACTCTTGGCTATCTTCTAATGTAGTCTTAGCCCTCATAGGATGTCAAGAGACAACCACGGGACAGTGGGCAGACCACAAGGTCAAGCCAAGACATGTCAGAAACCGAAACACCGGTAAACCAACCTCTGGAAGACGAGCGATCTATCCCTCGGCCGCTTAACGACATAAGTAGTCAAGGAAGAAGTTGCCGCACTCACAGAGGTACTAAGTACTCTGGCAGTCAAGGGTTGGGCCGCTAGGGCACTATGGCGGTCAAGGAATAGGCCGCTAGACACAGTTGACCGTGAACCAACTTACCCCGTCAAACTACCATAGCGGTCTAATATAGACGTGCTACACGGACTTGGCGGTCAAAGAATGAACCGCCACACAAACTGCCCTACAACTTTGACCTAAGTCAAACGGACTATAGCGGCCGAAGGAAGGCACGCTACAACAAAGAAATGCCAAAAGGATGGGCCACTGGAGCCAACCGACATAGACCTCTGACCCAGTCAAATAACATGTGGCGGCCTAAGGAAGGCACGCCACAACACTCTGGCGGTCAGAGCTAGAACCGCCAGAACAAACCGACATACATTAATATCAAGAAACAGCGAAGCTATGGTGCACCAATATAAGGGTACCATAGGCAAGAGGTGGTCCAAGGTTGTGTCACCACCCTTACCGAACCTCGAACTAACCGACACGCCAAGGGATATGGCGGTCTATCGTGGGGCCGCTAGAGACCTGTAGCGGTCACTGGAACGGCCACCAAAGCGATATGGCGGGAAAATAAGGGAAAAGTCCGAATCGGCCCATTCTACACCCCATTCACGTAGAAACATAGGGGAATCGGTATAGGGCAACAAGAAAAGCCTTCCACAAGCCGGAAGGACCACATGCAACGGACGAATCGAGAGATCGGGGCGATTTTGACGAATCGACCCTAATCGAGTCACCAGGGTTCCCGGACTCCTACCGGCCCCGAATGACGACCACTCACGACAAAACTTGCGGGAATGGGATCCAGACATCCCCGCGGTTCATTTGATACTAATTATACTAAGAATGGTCGCCGTTTTCTGACGAACCCTACGAACACCAAAAATGACGGTTTTACTTAAACGAGCCTAAACTCGCCCATTCTAGCACCGAACAACATGAAATTATATGGAAAATGTAGAGGAGAAGTGGGTGATCCATCTCCCTACCTCCACCGAAGAAACCATGCGCCGAAGCAACAAATCCATGTCGAAAACGCCAAAACACGAACCGCGTCGATCTCGGAATCCACCGAGGGATCGCACTACGCCACGCTCAAACCGTCACTCTATCCCGCGTCCCGGTCACTCCATCGCGTCCCCGCCTCGACCAGCTCCAGAACGGTGCGCGCCCCGCAGCGAACGGGCCAGAGAGGAGAGAGAACGAGAGAGAGAAAGAGATGAGAGAAAGAGATGAGAGAAATTAGGGAGGAGAGAGGTGGGTGAGGGTTAAATAGAAAGGAAATTAGGAAATTTTCCTAATTTCTGAAAATCTGATAATTGGCCCAAAAATGGACTAATTCAGAAAAATATGTAAAAATAGTCGAAACGATCCTTGGAAAGAATGCAACACAACTGCGGCGTCCACGAGTCGATGAACTGAGAAACAAACTCACCGTAGGGTTCCGTAACTTGTACGGGAGAAAAACACACACAGATCATAAAACTTAACTCAGGACCCACAAAAGCGATCCGAAACTCTCTGAAAAGGATCCGAAAGACCTAATAAGAATCCGGTAAGAATCTAGGGCATTACACCAACCCTTTCGAGAATCTCAAAGGGGCCAATAAATCATGGAGTAAGCTTGCCTTCAATACCAAACCTTTGAATACCTCGACCTTGAGAAATCTTAAGGAATACATGGTCTCCTACTTGAAACTCCAAGTCGCGCCTTCGATTGTCAGCATATGATTTTTGCCTATCTTGTGCCATCTGGAGTCTCTCCTGAATAAGTTTTATCTTCTCAGTAGTTTCCCTAATGATGTCGGGACCAACAAATTACCTTTCTCCTACTTCATTCCAGCAAATAGGTGAACGGCAGCTTCTTTCATATAGAGCCTCAAATGGTGCCATTTGTATACTTGCTTGGTAACTATTATTGTATGAAAATTCCACTAGAGGCAAGTGATCGTGCCAACTTCCTCCAAAGTCAATAGCACATGCCCTAAGCATATCTTCCACCACTTGATTTGTCCTTTCAGTTTGACCATCAGTTTATGGATGGAATATAGTGCTAAAGTTAAGTTGGGTCCCCAATGAATGTTGTAGACCCATCCAGAATTGTGATGTGAACCGAGGATCTCGGTCAGATATGATGGTCACAGGGACACCATGTAGTTTGATAATCACCTTCATGTATAGTGCTGCTAGTACATCCACAGACCATCGACTTTGGATTAGTAGAAAATGTGCAGATTTAGTCAATCGGTCTATGATTACCCATATACCATCATGTCCTCCTTTTGTCCTAGATAAACCCATGATAAAATCCATCCCTATACTTTTCCACTTTCACTCGGGAATATTCAAGGGGTGTAATTAATCAGCAGGTTTTAAATGCTCTGCTTTGACTTGTTGGCAAGTGAGACATCGTGATACAAAATCTGCTACTTCTCTTTTCATATTGGGCCACCAAAAGTTTTTTTTTCAAATCTTGATACATCTTGGTAGCACCAGGGTGAATAGCATACCTTGATTTGTGAGCTTCTTCCATGATCAATTTCTTAGTGTCATCATGCTTTGGCACACAAATCTGACCCTTAAATAATAGTCTTCCATCATTTAAGATAGAAAATTCTGGCCTCTGAGCAATATTACCCTTAATCTCCATCAACGTGGGATCATTTTCTTACAGTTGGACTAGGTCCTCGATCAATGTAGGTTGAGACCTTATATTGGCAATCATACCTCCTTCTCTTTCTCAGTCAATATCAAGATTTAAATGAGAAAAATCTTCAATAAGGTAAGTTATATCTTTCCTGAGGCTTGCTAGAGTTGCCATTGGTTTCCTGCTAAGAGCATCAGCTACAGTATTTGCTTTTCTTGGATGATATTGGATAGTAAAGTCGAAGTCCTTGAGATACTCCAACCATGTGCGTTGTCGCATATTCAACTCCTTCTGGGTGAAAAGATATTTCAGACTTTTATGATCTGAAAAGATAATGAATTTCTCCCCATAAAGGTAGTGTCGCCAAATCTTCAATGTGAATATAACCGCAGCTAGTTCCAGATCATGTACATGGTAATTTTCTTCGTGATGCTTTAACTGCCTTGATGAATAGCTAATCACCTTGCCATTTTGCATAAGGACACACCCTAACCCAATGCCAAACGCATCTGTATAGACTTCAAATCCACCACCTTCAGTGGGTAATGTTAATATAGGTGCTATAATAAGGTGATCTTTAAGAGTAAGAAAACTCTCTTCGCAGTCCTTCGACCATATAAAAGGATTTTCCTTTCTAGTGAGTCTAGTCAAAGGAACAACGATCTTTGAGAAATCTTTAATAAATTTCTGATAATAACCAGCCAGACCCAGAAAACTTCTAACTTCAGACACGGTCGTCGGCCGGCTCGAGTTCTTAACTGCTTCTATTTTTGAAGGGTCGATAGCGATACCTTCTTTTGAAATAATATGGCCAAGGAAAGAGATCTCATTTAGCAAGAACTCTCACTTACTAAGCTTCGCATAGAGTTTGTGCTCTCTTAGCGTTTGGAAGGCTATTCTTAAGTGCTCTTCATGATCCTCCTTTGTTTTGGAGTAAATAAGAATATCGTCAAAGAAGACGATTATAAACTAGTCCAGATAAGGTCTTAAGACATTATTCATAAGTTGTATAAATGCTGCCGGGGCATTGGTTAACCCAAACGGCATTACGACGAATTCATAGTGGCCATATCTGCTTCGAAAAGTAGTTTTGTGTATGTCCTCATCTTTGATCTTGAGTTGATGATAACCTGACCTGAGGTCTATCTTGGAAAAATATTTCACTCCTGAAATCTGATCAAAGAGCTCATCTATACGTGGCAACATATATTTATTCTTAATTGTGAGTTGATTCAGTCACCGGTAGTCGATACATAGCTTGAGGGATCCATCCTTCTTCTTGACGAATAGAACTGACGCACCCCAGGGGGATGTGCTAGGTCAAATGAAACCCTTATCTAATAACTCTTGAAGCTGTTTCTTTAATTCCTTGAGTTCTGTGGGGGACATCCTGTAGGGAGCTATTGAAACAGGTACTGCTCCGTGAATGAGTTCAATGAAAAAGTTTACTTCCCTTTCGGGAGGTAAACCGGGCAAATCTGAGAAAAATACATCTGGAAACTCATTCATAATGGGAATATTTTCTAAGATAATCTCCTTGGACTCGGTAATGATTACGGAAGCAAGAAAAGTCTCACATCCTTGTGAAGAGATGAAATTATAGTAGGATGCTTCCTATATTTGATACCAAGGAACTAAAACCTTGGAAGACCTGCTTTCCAAAAAGAAATAATCCGGTTGCGACAATTTATATAGACGTAGTGGTCTACAAGCAAATCTACACCTAAAATCGCATCGTAGCCCTCCATGTCAAGGCATACGAGATTTGTTGGAAGATTGTGACCTTCTACCATTACCTCACTATCAGGATAGTAATTTGTAAGTTCTGTTCCTAGACCTAAACGTGTAGTAATAGCAAGGTCCGAAGGTAAAGGAATTAATGAAATAGGTAAGGTTTTGGCAAAAGTAGAGGATATAAAGGAATGAGAAGCACCAGTATCGAATAGTACGAATACAGGATGGGAATAGATTTAGATAGTACCTTCCATTAGCCCATCATTCTTGGGCGCTTCTCCTCTTCCATAATAGCATTGAGACGAGCCCGTCGCTTACGTCCACCACCAGAAGATTGTTCCTTCATAAGGGGGCAATCCGGCATACAATGCTCCCGACTGCCACATCATAGACAAGCACCGAGACGCTTCTAGCATTCTTCGGCCGAATGACCGAACTTCTCACAAAATGTGCAAGCCGTGGCGACTTGGTTGTCTTCTTCCTTGACCTTCTTATTCTTGTGGTAGCCATTACCACTCCCATTCTAGGATCTCTTCTTGCTATCACAAGATTTGTAGGGTTCCGTGATACTACACTTTCTTTTCATTTCATGCCGATCAGACCTTCGGCTAGGCTCATGTCCCTTAACTTTTAATTTCTCGACCTTTTCCAAGGTCCTCTCACATAGATGCGCCCATTGGACCATCTCTGTATAGGTATAGATGTTCTGAGCCCCAAGTTGTTGAATAAATCCGGCCCTCAATCCATCCATAAATCGGTTAGCTTTTAACAAGTCGGTGCTAACCAAGTGAGGAGCATAAGGTGCCAGTTGAGAAAACTGGAGTTTGTATTCCGCCACTGACATCATGCCTTGGCGTAATGAAGCGAACTCCATAGCCTTCCGCTCCTTGACATGCTCGAAGAAATACCTTGCTCGGAAAAGGGTAAGGAAACCCTCCCAAGTATGAGGTGCATCAGCTGGCGGTGCAGGAACCGATTTCCACCATGTACGGGCATCTTTATTTAATTAGAATGTTGCCAAATGGACATTCTCCTGATTAACACATTGCATAACTTCAAAGATGCGGTTCATCTCATCTATCCAATTCTCGACTTCATCTGGGTTAGAGGAACCTGAAAACCGTAATGGATTTAAACTCTTGAAGTTACGATGTAAGTCTCCAGCTCTTGCCCCTGCGCCCGCCTGGGCCATAGTTTGTAACGCTTGAGTAAGACCCGCAACGGTCTCTTGCATACCGTTCTAGTCTACACGATGAGCCATTATGAGAGTGAGGTACCTGAGAAGAGCAATGAATTTGTTAAATCTAATGGAATGAGTGGGGTAGATCTTAGAATTAATTCTAATGACTATCTCATCCCAGGTTCTACCCAATTCCTCTCATAGGTTGGGAATTTCTTTCCTCGTTTCATAGGTGTGGATCCTTAAACCTTGGACTTAACCTATGACATGAGTTTTTCCCTATGACTTCTAGTCCTAGAGCTCTGATACCACTTTAACTGTCACGTCCTGATGTTATGCAGCGAAAACAGTCGGGAATGTGAATAGTCGGCTAGTAGGCCTCGAGCAAGCACTATAATCAGAGCGCAAGATAATCACATAAGAGTAATTACACAATATAATTCACTAAAATCCTTCAACTTTATTATTTCATAAAATAATTCCCAAAGTACATAAGATCTTTTCACTAGACTCAAGAAAATAAAATTACATCATGACTCGACTAGACATTTAGTAACTAAGGCTTCTCTCGAGTCGTTTGTCCTTTAATCACTCCCAGATCCATCACTTGAGTAATCGGAATCCGTCCCACTAGAATTTCTTGAAAAAGATTGGAAAGTAGGGTAATGAGCACACTTGCCCAGTAGGTATTTTTGTATCAACATGAAGGCAAATTTAAATGATTAGCATTGTAGCTCTAAAGAATAAGGTAAATCATGCAGATACGATGAATCATGCGAATACAGCTAAAGTAACAAGATATGATCAAACTTGAGACATAAGAATGTGATTTGAACAAGTATATAACAAGAATGTAGATATGACCTTATCAAGAATGTAACAAGAATATACTTTTCATAATCATGAAGGCTATGCACTAGAAAGTCATGTAACAAGCAAGAATGTACTCTTCACTTAGTAGCAAGTACTTCGTGAATTCATGTGGATTCTCGTGGACATTTCACTTATTTATAAAGAAAGTACTCCCAGCGCAATACGACGCCAGTAGCATCATACCCCATGGTTTACATTATGTTCCCGACAATCAGCCGAGGGGACTAGCATAGAGCTCTTGAACACAATCAGTGCTCGAACTGCATCTTCAAGTATAAATCAAGCTACTTCCACGTTTATAACAATAATGTGGCCAATAATGTACAAGTTCAACAAAAGTTTCATGATATGGTAACCAAAATATAGAATGTACCAACAATTGATTAAGAGAATTTAAAGGAATACATTAATAACTAGGTTATGCTATGAAGAAAATCTGACAACATAACGGTACATTCTTTATTTTTTCCATATCTTTACACTGACTTATTATCATAGGTTTAGAGTCCAGAAATCCATGAACTCAAGAAAACCAACCCCAAAGTTCAAAACCTCGGGTTAGACATAATCAGGATCCAAACATTCTATTACTGGGCCATTTTGAAATGCAAGCGGTCATATACAGGACTATTTAGAAATTCATGTAGTCTAGTCTTGGACCGTTTCACAAGACAGTCGATATAAAAAAAATAGAACCTTTGGTGCCTTGTGGTCTAATGGAGAACCCTTTAGGATCCGTTAGCAGTCAAGTGCAGGGCCGCTAGTAGACTCTGGCGGTCAATCAGAAGGCCGCTAGGTTCCAGAATGTATAAAACACCAGTAAGTGTGCTTTCTAGATAATGGGCTTTAATGGTACAACTAGCTCGGCGTCCTAGTGGGAATCTCAGGCTCGCGGAGTCTTATGGAGGCCTTAAAACAAGATTTCCTAGTCCGTTGGAAGGAATATCCAAAGGAGAGGTCATCAAGTCCAAGATTATGTTCTTAATGTGAAAAAAGTGTAACTAATGACAACATACTGGGATATGTGCCATGTACTTATGAAAATGACTCTTAGATGAGAGAGAATCGTGATAAAATAGTGATCATGAATCATCTATCTTTGGAAAACACACATTTATTACAAGAGTATATGATTTTGGGTCATAAATTAACACAAGTTTAAAAATAAAACCAATGATCATAAAAACATGAAATCTACTATGATGAATAGTAAATACAACTAAGTATATGAAACCAATGCTCAAATCTAGATTAAAACTTAGTTAACTTGGTTTATCATACATTTTTTAAGGCTAATTCTGCAATATGTTGAGTTAACAATATTACATAAAATCAGAAATCCCAAACGGTCTAATACAGGACCGTTTAACTTGGGCTAGCGATCTATCGAGCGACCGCTAGAGTTCCTGGCGGTCTACAGGACGACCGTTTGCTCCTGTAAAAATCCGAGTTCAAATAATAGTAAAGCCAAATGCTAAACTAAGATACATCATGCATGGAAATCATATATAAACTTCCATAATCATGATAGAACAATTATAGGCCAATAATATGCATAGGTTCATGTATTTAATAAGAAAAATTCTTTTTTTACTTTATTAGGGCTAGTTCATGCATGAGGATTAAACTTAGATGCATAGTCCTACTAAAATATGAAATTCTCAAAGTACAATGCATGAAAACGCACTAAATCAGAGGGTTTTTATTCCTGACTTCAAATTTAAGCCATTCATAAGATAACCTGCCTCTGTCTTAGGCTTTAAATTTCAAATTTAAGGCTGAAAGTCAACCCTAGTTCTCTGCTCGCCTTGAACTAAATCAGTAACTTCACGCCCTTGTATCTCTTGATTCCCTTGCCCTAAAGGCGTGAAATTTTGAGGGTAAGAAGAGGGTACTAACAGGAACAAATTGTGCTAAAGAACCTCTATCTAATTACCTCGTTTAGGGCTTCTATTTCCCTGATCTTCTTGGGTCGGCCGCACTATTTTCTGAGTTTTTGATGTAAGATCAGCAACTTTGGAAGCCTCAAACTCCTTGTATACTTGATACCCTAGAATGAAATTCGGAGGGTAGTCAGTTCTAACTATAATAAATAAATTCCTATAAGAAACATACCTCTAATTCATCCTCCTTACCTTAGTTCCACGCGTGCCAAAAGTAAGGGTCGCACAGGTCAAATCTGGGATCTATTTATAGGGTTAGCTAGGGTTTTGAGGATTACGACGAACTTAGAGTCCCATTTAGGCTTTCAATTTGATCTATTATCCTTCTGCGCTTATCTAATTAGTAGATAGAGTCAATCCTAGGTGATTTGGATGCTAAAAATCCATCCTTTTCACGTTTTCTTCCCCTCACGGAACTGCAGTGCCTTAGCGGTCTAGCTCAAGACCGTTTACCAGAGCCTGGCGGTCTCGCGATAGACCGCTTGACTTCGTGAGCGTCGAATTTTCAACTAGTTCAAACTCTTTTGATATTATCTTCACTATTATCCCTTTACTTATATACCAAGGAGTAATTATCTCCTTTAATTCCGTGTTTACACCCATTCCTAGCTTCTAGAATATGGGCTAAGGTCCAAAACAATCTTTTTGGGCCTATTGGGTTTATTACATGGGCCTAATTCTCTTGGATTTATATAGGGCCTAAATAATTAGTTTTAATTAAACAAAATTCATTTAAAGCCCATTAAATACTTAATAATTATATTTTAAGATCTGAAAAATATTTAGAAAAATTCTTGGGTGTTACAGCCCCAGTGTTATTTGTAAGGAAGAAGGACGGATCGCTGAGGTTGCGCTTTGATTATCGTCAATTGAACCAACTTATTGTCAAGAATAAGTATCCATTGCCAAGAATAGATGAGATGTTCGACCAGATAGCGGGAGCGCAGTACTTTTCCAAGATTGATCTTTGATCAGGGTATCACCAATTGTGTATCAAGGGCGAGGATATTTTTAAGACAGCATTTCGAAGTAGGTACGGGCATTTTGAATTTGTAGTAATGCCTTTTGATCTAACAAATGCTCCCGTAGCCTTTATGCAGCTGATGAATAGTGTATTCTGGCCCTACTTAGATCTGTGGGTCGTAGTTTTTATTGATGACATTTTAATTTACTCCAAGAGCAAGGAGGAGCACAAAGAACATTTAAAAACGGCATTACAGATACTGAGGGATCATCAGTTATACGCCAAGTTTAGTAATTGTGAATTTTGGTTGTAGGAAGTGTCCTTTTTGGGGCACATTATTACTAAAGATGAAATTTCTATAGACTCTTATATAGTAGAGGCATTAAGAAACTAGGTTAAGCCTGCGGATATAACTGAAGTGAGAAGTTTTCTAGGCCTAGCAAGCTACTATCCGAGATTCATTAAGGACTTCTCCAAGATTGCGGTACCTCTTACTAGATTAACCCGCAAGGAGAATCGATTTGAGTGGTCACCAGACTGTGAACGAAGTTTTCAGAAGGAGTGTTTGACCACTGCCCCTATTTTGGCCTTGCCTACTAGGGAAGGAGGTTTCGAAGTCTATACTGATGCCTCTGGTATTGGACTAGGTTGTGTACTTATGCAACATGGTAAGGTAATAGCCTATTCTTCGAGATAGCTAAAGAAGCATGAAGAAAATTATCCTGTCCACGACTTGGAACTCGCGACTGTAGTGTTTGCTTTGAAGACTTGGAGGCACTACTTGTATGGAGAGACTTTTACTGTATTCTCAGATCAAAAGAGTCTTAGGTGTCTGTTCTCTCAGAAAGAACTTAATATGAGGCAAAGAAGGTGGCTCGAGTATTTGAAAGATTTTGATTTCTCTATAGAATATCAACCTGTAAAAGGGAACGTGGTGGCTGATGCTTTAAGTCGCCAGCCAATAGCAAAGCTATCTAGTTTTATGTTGCAAGAATGGAGACTGTTGGAACAGTTAGCTAATCTAGACCTTAATGTTAGCAAGAATCGGGTCATGATCGCTCAGGTTCTGCTTCGCCCCGAGCGGTTAGTGGAAATTAAGACCCTGCAAGATAACGATCCATTGATAGTGGAGATCAAGGAAAGTCTGAACCATAGACCAGATTTTGTGTTGGCCGATGATGGTAGGTTGTTATTTCAAGGAAGAACATGTGTTCCTGATATAGCCGAAGTGAAAGGCAAGATCCTTGAGGAAGCCCACTGGTCCAAGTATACCATTCACCCTAGTGCCACTAAGATGTACAGGGATTTAAAGAGGACCTTTTGGTGGCCAAATATGAAACGGGAAGTGGCTGAGTTCGTAAGTAGATGTTTGGTATGCCAGCAAGTGAAAGTCGAGCATTTCAGACCTGCCGAAAAGTTAAGACCTCTCGATATACCATAGTGGAAGTGGGAGAGCATCGGCATATATTTTATAATGGGTTTACCAAGAACTCGTGGAGGCTTCAATGCAATATGGGTAATTGTGGATAGATTGACAAAGTCTGCGCATTTCTTATCCATCAAGTCAAAATGGACAGTAGATGTTTTGGCCGCTCTCTACATGAAAGAAGTAGTGAGATTGCATGGTATACCAGTAAACAGCGTGTCAGACAGAGATCCCAGATTCACATCACATTTTTGGAGAGGATTGCAGAAGTCCTTAGGAACTCGTCTGAACCTTAGTACTGCATTTCATCCTCAGACGGACGGGCAGACGGAGAGAACAAATCAAATTATTGAAGATATGTTAAGGGCTTGCATAATTGAATTTGGTGGTAGTTGGCATGAACATCTAGCCCTGATAAAATTTGCCTACAATAACAGTTATAGGCTCTCTACGGAAGGAGTTGTCATTCGCCTCTGTGCTGGAGCGAAGTTGGTGAGAAGCAATGGATGGGACCAGATCTTGTCTCAGAATCTTCTAAGAACATTCAGATTATTAGAGACCGGTTGCAAGTAGCACAATCCAGGAAGAAGAGTTATGCAGATGTCCGACGAAGAGATTTGGAATTTCATATTGGTGAACATGTATTCTTGAAAGTCTCACCTATGAGAAGAATTCGAAGGTTTGGAATTCATGGCAAGTTGAGCCCAAGATTTTTTGGACCATTTGAGATTCTAGAGATAGTGGGTGAGGTTGCCTACAGATTGGCCTTACCACCTCAATTATCAGGTGTTCATAATCTCTTGCATGTATCTATGCTAAGGAAGTATGCATACGACCCGTCTCATATTATCCAGCACGTAGACTTAGAGCTAAAGGAAGATCTATCTTATGAAGAAAAGCCTATCAAAATTTTAGATCGAAAGCAAAAACAACTCAAGAATCGGTCCATATCGATGATTAAAGTCCAATGGAGTCGACGTGGAATGGAGGAAGCCATCAGGAGGAAATATCCCGATTTATTCTAAGGTCAGTATTGTCACGCCCCGTACTCTATAATGTCGAGGTATTGTCCGCTTTGTCCTGCCGGCCTCACGATTTTATCCCTTTCTAAGGGTGATCAGCTCCAGAATGGAGGACTTCCCGGGAGGTCACCCATCCCAGCACTACTCCCCATTAAGCACGCTTAACTTCGGAGTTCTTTCAAGAACTGAGCCGATACTTCAAAAGACGTCTCGGTGATATAGAGTACAACTTAGCTATATTTGAGGGAGTTACAAGTATCTATAATTATTTTACCCTACAAAAGGTTCGGTGAATTTGGGGGACCAAATTCCTTAAAGTGGGGGAGGGTGTAACACCTGGAATATTTTTTTACTAATTAAATAGCATAATTACTATTTTTATTGATTTTCCGATTAGATCAAATTTGAGGTAATTTATAAAAATATGGAAAAATTATTTTTATCAAGAGAACAAGGTGATTAGCAATAAGGATAACTGGGCCAGACTCTAATAAAAATGGTATTATGCCAAATAAAGGATTTTAGCTGAAATTTGTCACTTTTATTGGGTTAATCTAGATTGATCAAATTCTTGTCTAATTCTCGATCGATTGAGCCCAAACGAGGCCCAACCGATAGGTTTACCCTAGTAGCCAATTTTGCCTTCGAAACCCTAGACTCTCGAATCTTCTAAGGGGCGGCGGCGGCATGGAATCGATCAAGGGCCGATGTTTTTGCCAATTTTGTTTCCTTGGACTCTTGAGTCCAATTTGATCTCTAGAAGCCTCCTTGAACACTTTAAATAGCGGGCTTTGGTGACCTAAAAACCCTATTTGACGATCCAACTGGTGGCATGGGCTATCGTGGGCGAACCATGGAGAATTTGGGTGTTTGGTGGTGGCGCGTTTTAGGGTTCCGGCAAGCGCGTCTTCCCTTCTCTTCCTCGATTAAGGTAGGTTTCTCTCAGGCCCAATCTAATTAAATAACATGAATGAATATATCTCATCCTTAGCTTTCTTTTGAACCTGTATTATCTCTTCCTTCCAAAGTTATTGGAAGAATCATGATCTTAGAAGTAGGTTACATGAGCTTAATCTTGGAAATTCATGGCCGAATTACTTGAGTGTCTAGACATTAATTGGGATCGTTGATCCACTAATCAGTGCCAAGGCATCATTAAGGGCCCAGTTTGGTCCTGGGAGGAGCGCCTAAAAGTACTTGTGTGACGTCCCAGATCCCGGATACCGGATATACCCGATAGGACTACCAAGTAAACCCGATACCGCTTGTAACCCGTGAAGCCTCCCAAGAGCTGTAAAGCTCCGAAGGGGTAAAAGGATTGTCATGTAGTACATTGAAGCCGCAGAGACATAACAGTAAGCAATTAAATTTCATTAGATCAGTTTGCTAAAGTAGCAAAAATAAAATTACTTTTTAATTAACAGCTAAAATTAACCATTATACCAGAGTCCAGTCCAAAGGAAAGACAAGCAGTACAGTCAACAGAAAAGAAGGACGTACACTGAGGTCGGGGGAGGCCCGACACCAGTACCACTGGGAGCTACGGACACGCCACACCAAGAACCGCGGAAGCAAAATGATGCCACCCACCTAAAAAGTAGGGGTGAGCCTCGTGTCAATGGCTCAGTAGGGGTCACACGGATCCCCACTGAAAAATAACGCAGTAACACGCTAAAACAGCAGGTAAACAGCAGGAGTAGTAAAACAGGAAAACTAAACTACAAAGTTGTAAAAGAAAATTGGAACGGAAGGAGTAGGGACTGCTAAAAGAAAAGGAAAAAGCCGTACCAAGCAAAGCATGGCTGCCGAACTAACCTCGGCCCCCTAAGCTACTCCAATATCAATAGAAAGGCGAACCCTGATCTCACAAAGTCAGGAGTTACCGATCTGTTGACACAGCACAAGGCCCTAGGCGAAGGCCTATGAAGACAGGCGAAAAGCCTAGAAAAGAACTGGACACACAACAGACATGGACACACATGACTAGAACGTCGTGTATATGACATAACACTGACCTCGTGTCACCCACCTGAAAATGATGCCACCCACCTGAAAAGTAGGGGTGAGCCTCGTGTCAATGACTCAGTAGGGGTCACACGGATC
Source organism: Amorphophallus konjac (assembly GCA_022559845.1). NCBI lineage: Eukaryota > Viridiplantae > Streptophyta > Magnoliopsida > Alismatales > Araceae > Amorphophallus > Amorphophallus konjac. The sequence goes on from CM040127.1 coordinate 213,026,089, forward strand.
CCCACTGAAAAATAACGCAGTAACACGCTAAAACAGCAGGTAAACAGCAGGAGTGGTAAAACAGGAAAACTAAACTACAAAGTTGTAAAAGAAAATTGGAACGGAAGGAGTAGGGACTGCTAAAAGAAAAGGAAAAAGCCGTACCAAGCAAAGCATGGCTGCCGAACTAACCTCGGCCCCCTAAGCTACTCCAATATCAATAGAAAGGCGAACCCTGATCTCACAAAGTCAGGAGTTACCGATCTGTTGACACAGCACAAGGCCCTAGGCGAAGGCCTATGAAGACAGGCGAAAAGCCTAGAAAAGAACTGGACACACAACAGACATGGACACACATGACTAGAACGTCGTGTATATGACATAACACTGACCTCGGGCAAGACCACGAGAGGGCTAACCCGGAAAGGTCACGACGCACGAGAAACGCGAGAGTCACGTGTCACGTGACGGAAGCACCTCCTTACTAGAAGAACAGCCAGCTGCATCCACTGACGTCTTATGCTGCACCTCCAAGTGTCTGTCTATGATGCCTACAAGTCGACAGAGACTAAGACACTGTCAGAACCAGATTCCGGAACTACAGTCGCGAGTGACTAGTCAAGGTCACACCCGTCGGCGCAAGTCCAAAGCCCCTGACCACGTGTGCACACACAGGCTCGTGCCTAGAGCCATGCCTCTAGCTAGTTCCCCCCCCCCTCCCCCCCCCCCCCCCCCCCCGCAGGACGCTACGGTGAAGAGCTGGGGGCCCATGGAACTAGCTTAAAAACCATATCTCGGAAACTACCCCGCCACATGGGCTGTGTAGTGCCCCAAAAATTTTAAATAATTTTCTAGAAATTATAAAGGCCTAAATAAATTTATAAATCGTCTATTTGATTAAATAAGTCATTAAAAGGCCAAATAGTGTTGATCAATTAACCCAACCCACTTAAGTAAAGTCTAAAAGGTTTTTAACTCAGGCCCATTAAGTTAGGCCCATATTCTAGAAGGTATTTAAGCCTATCCATGGATATTAAGGATAAATACTAATAATATAAGATAATTATTTAGATAATTAATAAAAGAGTTTTTATAAATTGAAACTCTAAGCTACGATGACTGTAACGGTCTATCGTAAGACCGCCACAGCCATGTAACGCATGAGCACTCGACCGTTACATGCCTGTAAGTTCCGTGAGTGAAGGAACTCATGAAAAGATTGGAACTTGATGTTCTTATCCACTAGGGATCGACTTGTGAAGGCTTGTAATGTTACTAAGACTCTTAGAGATTGGGATTTGATGAAATAAGGACTCTAAACTCGATCTAATCCTCAAACCCTAGTCTAAACCTTATAAATAGGGCATAGTTCTGAACTGTGCGACCCTTACTTTTTGGACGTAAAGAAGCAAGGTAAGGAGTCATTATCTCGGGTAAGTTCTTTAGAAGTATTTGATTACAATACTTTAGACTAACTTCCCTACGAATTTCACATCTTTAGGTCAAGAGGTCGTGGAGTTAGAGCCCAAGGAAGTTGCTGAAAAAGTCACAAGAGAAGGAAAGGATCTAGGGCAAGGTTCTCAACCAAATTCAGAAACTACAGTCTAAGAAAGAGGTAGGTTATCTCATGAATGGCAAAAACAGCATGATAGGACTAAAAGCCCTCTGGTTCGATTGAATTCCATGTATTCATTGATTTCATGTTTTATTTGTTCTATGCACATCATGCACCTCTTAGCCAAATTAAGAAATTAAAACATGACTATTCATCTATTCCTGATTAACTATGCATGTAGATGGCCTTACTTCGTTAACATGACTAGAAACTCATCATGTTTGATAAAAGACATGATGTGAGTTGATCTCTTAGTTTTTATGATTGTTTTATGTTAACAGATACTATAACGCACTAGCATAGGACCGTCACTTTCAAGTAACGGCCCTACGATAGGCCGTTACACACTCTGTGGTATTTGAATTGCACTGTTGATTCTAACGCGCTTGGACAGACGCGTTACATTCATGTAACGGCTGGGTCCTGACCGTCACTTTCACTGTGACGCCCCATCTCCAGACCGTTATATCCTGTATTCTGTCAACCCTAAGACAGAATATAACCTGCCAATATTATTATTGTGAAAACCTAGTTACCTAAGTTTAAACCTAATCATGTGATTTTAAGGATATTTGATTATCATGATAGGTATTGCATGTTTTGTCATCACTTCTACTTAAGTTATGTTAAACCAAATTCTATAGTTTTGTACTATAAAGCATGACTTTTTAACATTGTATTGACGGAGTTTTTATCATGATTTTTACATTGATTATACATATCTCTCTCTGTCAATAGAGTCAATTCTATAAGTACATGGCACATATTCCGGTATGTTGTCATTAGTCACACTTTGCACTATAGGAACACAATCTTGGACATGAGGACCTCTCTATTGGATATTCCTTCCAATGGACTAGGAAATCATTGTTTCAAGGCCTCCGTAATTTTCCGCGAGCCTGGGATTCCCACTAGGACGTCGAGTTGGTTGTACCAATGAAAGCCCATTAATTAGAACACTCTATCGTGGTTTTGATTCTTGAAATGTAACGGACTTGAACTGGACCATCAGGAGCACGTAACGGCCCAGTGCCAGACCGTCACATTCCTCTGGGTCTATTTTTATCCTTCTAGACTCGGATCACTGTAACGGCCTATTACTGGCGTGTTACATAATGTAACGGCCCAGCCAATGACCGTTACATAGCTTGTTTATGTTAACCCAAGGTTTGACCAAGGGTTGATATTCCAATGATTCTAGACAAACCTTGATGATCTAGAACTTGTCATATTGCTTAAATTGATCTAAATGAAATGGAAGTTAAGGAAAATACCGTTATGCTGTCGATTTATTTCTATGAGCATGACATTGTTTAAAGTCTATTTCTTGACTCCTACATTCTTACATTGAAGCATTCATTCATTGATTTTCGTTATCATGGAATTATTAGAAGTGCTATATTCTTGGCCATACTTTACTGTTATATTGCGTGGAAGTAGCTTAATTTATAACTGAAGATGCGATCGAGCACTGATTGTGTTCAAGGGCTCTATACTAGTCCCCTCGACTGATTACCAGAAACATACTATTTTATAAACCCTGGGGTATGATGCTACTGGCGTCGCATTACGCTGGGAGTACTATTTCTATAAATAAGTGAAGATCCAGGGCACGACATGATATTCTTGCTTGATATTCCACAGAAATTCACGAAGCATTTGCTCTTAAGCATAAGATGCTAAAGTGAGGAATATGTGGCTTGCTAGTACAATCTCGTTACATTCTTGTTCATGGAAGGCCAATATCATGTTCTTGTTATATTCTTGCTAGCTCATTCTTGATCATTCTATCTTACATGGTTATCTTGTCACTTTGATTTAATCGCATGATCGTCGCATTGCATGATTTTACCTTATTTCTTTAGAGCTAAAATGATAATCACTTTAATAATGCCTTTATGTTGATGCGAAGATACCTACTGGGCAAGTGTGCTCATGACCTACTTTCCAATGTTTTTCAGGAGATGGAAATAGTTCGAATTCGGATTCGGGTGATTCAAGTAGCGGGTCCGAGAGCGATTAAATGTTATTATGACAAGAGTGAAGACATAGGAAGTCTAAATTGTCTAGATTGAGTCAATGTAATTTTCCTATTTCTTGAGTCTAGTAGAATGGAAATCAAATTAGTGATTGTATCTTGAATATTGAGCATTCTGAAAAAAAGTTGAAGTTTGATTAAATCTTGTGCAATTGCATTTACTTGTGTGATTGTCTTGCACTCTGATTGATTCTTGCTTGCAAGAGGCTTACCATGCCGGCTGTTTACGCTCCTCGAGCGAGTCTTCCGCTGTAATTAAAGGCTCGGGGCGTGACAGTTAAGTTGGTATCAGAGCCTAAGTCTCAGGACTTAGGGAAAAGAGTCATGTCATAGGATAAGTCCAAGGTTAAGGACCCATACCTATGAACTAAGGAAGAAATTCCACACCCATGTGAGAATTGGGTAGAGCCCGGGATAAGATAGCTAATTAGTTTAAGATTTATTATGTTTATTCCAATATTCATGAGAAATAACAAGTTGTTATTTTCTCTCAGGTACCTTATTATTCTTATCATGGCTCATCGCGTAGATTGGGACGGTATGCAACAAATTGTTGCCGGCCTCACCCAGGCACTGCAAACTATAGCACAAGGTGGTGCGGGGGCAAGGGCAGGAGACCTTCATCGTAATTTCCGGAGTCTAAATCCTCCGCGTTTCTATGGATCTTCCAAACCAGACGAAGCAGAAAATTGGATCGACGAGATGAATAGGATATTTGACGTTATACAATGCACTGATCAGGAGAAAGTCTATCTAGGGACGTTCCAATTAAACAAGGATGCTCGCACTTGGTGGAAATCGGTCCCGACACCTCCAGCCGATGCGCCTCACACTTGGGATAGTTTTCTCACTTTATTCCGTTCCAAATATTTCTCCGAGCATGTCAAGGAAAGGAAGGCTATGGAGTTTGCCTCCCTTCATCAGGGGATGATGACAATAGCAGAATATGAGTTGCAGTTTTCAAGGCTAGCACTGTATGCACCACATTTGATTAGTGCAGACTTATTAAAAGCAAACCGATTTATGGACGGGTTACGGCCCGGTTTCATTCAACAACTGGGGATACAGAATATCCGCACTTATGCGGAGATGGTTCAAAGGGCATATTTATGCGAGAGGACCTTAGAGAAGGTCGAAAGGTTGAAAGGAAATGGGGAAGAATCTAGCCGGCGCTCTAATCGGTATTATAAGAAGGAGAAGTTCAGCGCGCATCACGGAACCACACAAAAGCCGTGATAATAAGAAAAGATCAAGGAACGGGAAATGTAATACCCCGATATTTTTTATTGAGCTCAATGTATTTATTAAGCTTTTATTAACTTAAAATTGAATTTTTAGTGAATTAATGCTTGAATTTTGGACTTATAATATTTAATTCCTTAGAAAATAGAATAGTGAAAATTTGACTACTTTATAAAAATCTAGAAAAATGCTAATCGGGTCAAGGACTATGTAGTTAGCAACTTTGTCTTCTGTGTTCGACCCAGCAAAAATCTGCAATTTGATCTAATTAGTGGATTAAGCTTAAAAATGCACACTTAGTTAACCTTTACCTAACCTCATCTTAAAACATCAAATTAGAGCTTAATACTCAACCAAATGATCCCAAATTAGAGGCAAATGAAAGGCCACGATCTAAGGATCAATAGCCCTTTAACAATCGAACCCAAACCTAACCCTAGCACATGGTGGCGGTCGAGTTTTGGCTTGGTCAACCTTGGCGGCGCCGTTTTCAAACACCACCTTGCGTGGTCGATTTCTCCCAACTCTGAAGTTTTTAGCAGCTCTATGAGCTATCAAAATGAAGCTCTACGAGTCTATTTTCATTTGGTGGCTGTGGTGTTCGCATTGGAGTTCGATCCAGGAAGTTCTTGGTCGTGTAGTGGAGGTGGGTCGACAGCCGTCGTCCTCCTTCCTCTCCTCTTTGTTCCATCGATTGAGGTAGGCTTCCTTAACCAAAATCTACACTTGAGTACATCAAATTGTTCCTCTCGATGAGATCTTTCCAGTGATTGTAAAAGCCCCAAATTTTATTAGGTGTGGAGTGAGATATCGTGGGATTAGTGAAGGTGCTGAGAAGTTCGTTCTTCATTCTAGGGCTTTAAGTTCTCTCTTCGATTGAGGTAGGATCTAACAGTCAAACTCTAATTAAATACATGGATGTAAGCATCATCTTGTTAGCTTTTATTTGGCGTGAAAAGCCCCATATTTCATTGAGCATGTTTTGAGAATTTTGGATCGAAGTAAGAGCATGTCTAGGCTTGATTTATGGTATGTTCTTGTGAGTCAAAGTATGATTTCGGGCTGATTTTGAGTTGAATATCTTGATCCCCATATAGCATATGATACATGGATGGAATCAGCATCGAAGTAGCTTTCTTTTTATATAAGAAGCCCCAAATTTCGTTGTATATATTGAGAGAACCTTACGATTTAGTAGAAGCATGTCAAGAACTAGGTTTTCATGTGTTCATCATAGATATGTTATGATTCATTTGATTTCTGTTGAAATTCGTGTTTCAAAACTCTTGTATTATGACCCTAGTATGTATATTAAGAACCCTAGAGCACGTGGTTAAGATCCCAACCCATTTAGACCCCAAATGGATGAGTTCTTACGTTTTCTGGAAGCCACGTTCAGTTCTGGAAGTGCAGGGGTCGACCCATGGGGTCGACCTATGCTACCCAGTGTGGGGGTCAATCCAATGGGTCGACCCATGCAGCAGGGGTCGACCCAATGGGTCGACCCATCACCAGGCAGACTCCTGGAATTCCAGGGGTCGACCCAATGGGTCGACCCATGTGCTGTATGACCCGGTAAATGTGGTTTTTGACCCGAGGATCGATCCGGATCATTAGGGGATCGACTCATTCAACTTAGTCCAATTGAAAACTATATTTTGAGGAACCAATGACCTATTCATGTACCCCTTTGATCTCGATTTACATTGGTTCCTACATTCAATCATGGTGTAAAAACTTGCCGTTTATCATCTCCATTTCAACGCATACAATTGTTAAATAGAAACCCACATAATTAGTGGTTAATTGTGCAATTAAATTTCTGTTAATGCATGCTATTTCACTCCTGTGTGAACTTGTTCTTTACCTTATCACCTTGAATCAGCTTTTTGGCAATTGTCTTAATGCAAATGATAATATATAATCCTTGGTATATTAACTTGGAAATTAGGATTAAATTGATTGTTAAGTTGCTGGATAGTCATTATTACCCCAGTAAAATGGATTGCTTACACACCTGAACTGTACACTGTCTGCCGTTCTTTGTTGACCTCGTGGACTAAGTTTTGGTCCAATTCTTGAAATGTGGCCCAAAGTGACCGTATAACTGAGTTTTTGTTTTAGTGAATCCAAAGACAAGTTAGTCCTTAATTCTCATACTTGTGGCAGTAATTCCTCTGATTAATTGGCCATTTAACTTGACTGAATGTCTAGATAATCGTGGGATCTTGGATCCAATAAATCAATGCCAACGTATCATAGGGGCCCGGTCTGGTCCTCAGGAGAGCGCCCGAAAGTTAGTGAGCCCATGGGATGTTAATGACATGGTGGGACATTGCACCGAGTACTTGACTAGTGTAACGTCTATGACATAAAAACTCTTGTTACTTGTTACTTGATCGTGCTTGGAATGATGTTTAAATACTTGCTTGTTTGGCCAATTCTCAATTCTCTATTACTATCTCCTGTTGTAAATTCTTGTACTTGTTATCTTATTATCTCTTGTCATCATTATATTTCTTGACCTTGCAAGATCCTTGTATTACGCTGTTTTATTGTATCATCTTTTATTTCCTTTATTTAGCATGGCATATGAAAGATGTAATTAACTTGTTAATCACGTAAACTTGCCAGTTATTTCCTACTGAGCGTCAGCTCATAGTTGTTGTTTCCCCCCTTTCCAGGCTCTTCAGGTGATGATGCGCATACCGATGGGGAAGGGCAGGAGTGATATCTTTTGAGTGTACCTGTTAGTAGATGCCGTGTGGGCATGGTTGTTTACCTCTAGTTATTTCCTTAGAGTTGTGTTAGCACTTTGTTACTTTTGGAGTCAGTTATTGTATTAGAATTCAGATTGGGAGTCATGTTTGATCGTGTGTTAGCAGTGTGGTTATTGTAATAAATTGGAATCTTCTTGATCAATAGATTTGTTTCTCTCTTAGCACATGTGTAATTGTTTAGTTTGGAACTTTTAGTGTTATTTCTAGCTAGTTTCTAACTGTACGTCCTGATATTCCGCGTCGGGACGTGACAATTTAGTTGGTATCAGAGCCCTAGGTTTCACATTCCAGGGTTTTCTTAAGTTCTAGGTTTTCTAAGTTTTAGGGTCCTATGATAACCCCTAACCTTGTTAAAGTCTAAGAACCTGACCTGGTGAGATTGGGTAGAAACTTGGGTTAAGTTCGTATCTTAATCGTGTTATTATCTATCTTATTGAACCTAAGTAATCTATTCCTCGTGTAGGCCATTGCAATGGCAGCAGACCGTGCGCAATGGAGGAACTTGCAGCGTACGGTTCAAGGACTTACGCAGGCTTTACAGCAAGTAGCTCAAGCAGGAGCGGCACACCATGGCACTGGTGACTTATATCGAAACTTTCGAGGAATGAATCCGCCGAGATTTGGAGGCTCGACTGACCGCGATGAAGCCGAGCACTGGCTGGATGAGATGGGAAGGATATTCGAAGTGATCCAATGCAGCAATCAAGAACGTGTCCTTCTCTCAACCTTCCAACTGGAATGTGATGCACGTACTTGGTGGGATTCTATCAAGGCGACTCTTTGTGATCAGCAAGTTACATGGGAGGAGTTTGAGGAATTCTTTAATAGTAAGTATTTTTCTGATAGAGTGCAAGAGAAGAAGGCGGCGGAGTTCGCGGCCCTGAAACAACGAGGTCTGTCCGTGGCGGAGTATGAGGCTCAATTTTTCCAGCTTTCTCGTTATGCTACACACCTTATTTCCACCGAGAAGATGAAGGCTAAGCGCTTTATTAATGGGATGAAGCTGCACTATATCAATCAATTGGCACCAATGGAAATCTCCACATATTCTGAGATGGTGAGGAAAGCTCAAGTTCTAGAAGATACTCTTGAGATGACGGAGAGAATCCGTGGAAAAGGCACCAAGAAGGAACTACCTACGGGTTCCGGGAATATCAAACCCGGGTATAGCAAGAAGAGGCCCATTAGTGGATCTAGTTTGTGGACTGGATCTGGATCGTGGAAGGGCAAGATGCCGAGGCATGAAGATAAGAAGTCTGGCCCTATTGTTCCATTCAAGGGCGTGTGCAAGTTTTGTGATCGTCCTGGTCACAAGATGGAGAAATGCTGGCGCAAGCTAGGCGCCTGTCTGCGATGTGGAAGCAAAGAGCATCGTATCCCTAACTGTCCTCTTACATCTGAATAAGCTACACCGGCAAAACCTCAAGGCATCAAGAAACCGCAAGGCAAGCTCCAAGCTTTGCATGCAGATGAAGCAGGAACCGCTGAGGATGGTGGACTCGTCGAAGGTACTCTTATTATACTCGACAAGCCAACATTTTTTCTTTTTGATACTGGTGCCACGCATTCATTTATTTCTCGGAGATTTGCTAAGTCTTTAGCTGTGGAACCTGTTTTGATGAATTCTCCGTTAGAAATATCAACCCCTATTGGATCTAGATCGGCAATACAGTACTTCTATCCTTCTAGTTCGGTTATGATTGGTGAACAGAATTTACCAGCTGATTTAGTCTGCATGGACATGAAGGATTATGATGTAATCCTAGGAGCAGATTGGTTGGCTCGATATGAGGCTAATGTTCACTGCAGTTCTAGCTCCGTGTCTTTTACTAGGCACCCGAGACTTTCTTTTGTGGGAGTTAAGCACTATAACTCCGTATCACTTATCTCGGCTCTTCGAGCTGATAAGCTGATGAGACAAGGATGTGAGGCTTTTCTGGCCTTTGTCTGTGCAACCCCTGAGCAGCAGATTGAGATTAAGGACATTTCTATTGTCCGAGATTTTCCTGATGTCTTTCCAGAGGAACTACCCAGACTTCCGCCTGAGCGGGAAGTTATCTTTTCTATTGATCTCATTCTTGGCACATCTCCTATTTCCAAGGCTCCTTATCGTATGTCTCCTGCGGAACTGAGGGAGTTAAAGCAACAGTTGATGGAATTGCTCGAGAAGGGTTTCATTCGCCCTAGTACTTCTCCTTGGGGAGCCCCTGTATTATTCGTCAGGAAGAAAGATGGTTCGATGAGGTTGTGCATCGATTATCGGCAATTGAACCAGCAGACTGTCAAGAACAAATATCCATTGCCGAGGATTGATGAACTATTTGACCAGATAGCGGGAGCTCAGTATTTTTCTAAGATCGATCTTCGATCTGGATATCATCAGTTGCGGATTAAGGAAGAGGATATCTATAAAAACAGCTTTCCGCAGCAGGTATGGTCATTTTGAATTTGTCGTTATGCCTTTTGGTCTAACGAATGCACCGGCAGCTTTCATGCAGTTGATGAACAATGTATTTTGGCCCTATCTTGATCAATGGGTCGTGGTATTCATTGATGACATCCTGATTTATTCTAAGAATGAGGAGGAGCATGCTGAGCATCTGAGGATGGCATTGCAACTATTGAGAGATCACCAGCTTTATGCCAAGTTCAGTAAGTGTGAATTCTGGCTGCAAGAGGTGTCCTTTCTCGGACATATCATCACCAAGGAAGGTATTTCTGTTGATCCTTCGAAGGTTGAGGCAGTGAAGAATTGGGAGCAGCCTACTAGTGTGACTGAAATCAGAAGCTTCTTAGGCCTGGCAGGCTATTATCGCATATTCATCCAAGATTTCTCTAAGATTGCGGTACATCTTACAAGATTAACCCGCAAGGAGAACAAGTTTGATTGGTCAGATGATTGTCAGCGAAGCTTTCAGACTTTGAAAGATTGTTTAACTACTGCACCTGTATTGGCTTTACCTTCTGGTGAAGGGGGTTTTGTGGTATACACTAATGCTTCAGGTATTGGTTTAGGTTGTGTACTCATGCAGCATGGGAAGGTGATTGCCTATTCTTCTAGGCAGTTGAGGAAGCATGAAGAGAATTATCCTGTTCACAATTTGGAACTAGCAGCAGTCGTGTTTACTTTGAAGATATGGAGGCACTACTTGTATGGAGAAACATTCACAGTGTTTTCAGATCATAAGAGTCTGAAATATTTATTTTCTTAGAAGGAACTCAACATGAGGCAAAGAAGATGGTTGGAATACTTGAAAGACTTCGACTTCTCGATCGAGTATCATCCTGGCAAAGGCAATGTTGTGGCAGATGCATTAAGCAGGAAGCCTGTGGCTAGATTGTCTAGTCTCATGTTACAAGAGTGGAAGCTATTAGAACAATTAGCTAGCCTGGATCTAAATGTTGATAATTATCGGGTTATGATTGCACAGATTCAACTTAAGCCCGAATTGTTGATGGAAATCAAATCTCTGCAAGATAATGATCCCGAGCTAGTAGAGATCAAGAGAATCTTGAGCAGCAGACCTGACTTCATGATGGCTGACGATGGAAGATTGTTATTCCAGGGTAGAACTTGTGTACCTAATGAAGCTGGAATAAAGAACAAGATTCTGGAGGAAGCACATAGATCCTGATATACCATTCATCCTGGAGGCACTAAAATGTTCAAGGATTTGAAGAGATCTTTTTGGTGGCCGAACATGAAAAGGGAAGTAGCAGACTTCGTGAGTAGATGCTCGGTTTGTCAGCAAGTTAAGGCCGAACATTTCAGACCGGCAGGGAAGTTGAAACCACTTGACATACCCCAATGGAAGTGGGAAAGCATTGGCATGGATTTCATTATGGGTCTACCTAGGACTCGTGGTGGATTTGATGCAATATGGGTGATTGTCGACTGATTGACAAAGTCAGCTCATTTCTTACCCATTAAGTCCAAGTGGACAGTTGATGTATTGGCTGCTTTGTATTTGAAGGAAGTGGTAAGGCTCCATGGCATACCAGTCAGCATTGTGTTTGATAGAGACCCCAGATTTACTTCACATTTCTGGAAGGGGCTGCAAGAGTCTTTGGGTACTCGTCTGAATTTCAGTACCGCTTTTCATCCGCAGACAGATGGACAGACTGAAAGAACCAATCAGATAGTGGAAGATATGCTTAGAGCATGCATGATTGATTTCAGAGGCAGTTGGAGTGACCATTTGGCTTTGATTGAATTCGCCTACAACAACAGTTATCAATGCAGCACCCAGATGGCTCCTTTTGAAGCATTGTACGGGTGAAGCTGTCGTTCCCCATTATGTTGGGATGAGATAGGTAAGAAGCAATGGCTTGGATCGGATCTTATTTCAAAATCGTCACAGAACATCCATGTTATCCAAGACCGGTTACAAGTAGCCCAATCAAGACAGAAGAGTTATGCTGACACAAGGAGAAGAGCATTAGAATTTCAAGTTGGCGAGCATGTATTCTTGAAGGTCTCTCCCTCGAGAGGGATTCGAAGATTTGGCATTCATGGCAAGCTTAGTCCGAGGTATATTGGTCCATTCGAGATCCTATACAGAGTGGGAGAAGTTGCTTACAGACTGGCTTTACCGCCTCAGTTGTCAGGCGTACACAATGTTTTCCATGTGTCTATGTTACAGAAATATGTGTATGACCCCACTCACATCATTCAGCATGTGGATTTTGAATTGAAGGAAGATTTGACCTATGAAGAAAGACCTATCAAGATTATGGACCGAAAACAGCAGCAACTCCGGAATCGTTCTATACCTATGGTCAAGATTCAGTAGAGTCGGCGTGGAACCGAAGAAGGTACTTGGGAGTCCGAAGATACTATGTGGAAGCGGTATCCCGACTTATTCTAGGTGAGCTATCTCTTTCCCTACTCTCAGTTATAGTGCAGTGAATTTGGAGGACCAAATTCCTTAAGTAGGGAAGGGTGTAATACCCCGATAATTTTTATTGAGCTCAATGTATTTATTAAGCTTTTATTAACCTAAAATTGAATTTTTAGTGAATTAATGCTTGAATTTCGGACTTATAATATTTAAATCCTTAGAAAATAGAATAGTGAAAACTCGACTACTTTATAAAAATCTAGAAAATTGCTAATCGGGTCAAGGACTATGTAGTTAGCAACTTTGTCTTCTGTGTTCGACCCAACAAAAATCCGCAATTTGGTCTAATTAGTGGATTAAACCTAAAAGTGCACACTTAGTTAACCTTTACCTAACCTCATCTTAAAATATCAAATTAGAGCTTAATACTCAACCAAATGATCATAAATCGGTGGCAAATGAAAGGCCACGATCTAAGGATCAATAGCCCTATATCAATCGAACCCAAACCTAACCCTAGCACATGGTGGCGGCCGAGTTTTGGCTTGGTCAACATTGGCGGCGCCGTTTTCAAACACCACCTTGCGTGGTCGATTTCTCCTAACTCCGAAGTTTTCAGAAGCTCTATGAGCTATCAAAATGAAGCTCTACGAGTCTATTTTCATTTGGTGGCTGTGGTGTTCGCATTGGAGTTCGATCCAAGAAGTTCTTGGTCGTGTAGCGGAGGTGGGTCGGCAGCCATTGTCCTCTTTCTTCTCCTCTTTGTTCCATCAATTGAGGTAGGTTTCCTTAACCAAAATCTACACTTGAGTACATCAAATTGTTCCTCTCGACGAGATCTTTCAGTGATTGTAAAAGCCCCAAATTTTATTAGGTGTGGAGTGAGATATCGAGGGATTAGTGAAGGTGCTGTGAAGTTCGTTCTTCATTCTAGGGCTTTAAGTTCTCTCTTCGATTGAGGTAGGATCTAACAGCCAAACTCTAATTAAATACATGGATGTAAGCATCATCTTGTTAGCTTTTATTTGGCGTGAAAATCCCCATATTTCATTGAGCATGTTTTGAGAATTTTGGATCGAAGTAAGAGCATGTCTAGGCTTGATTTATGGTATGTTCTTGTGAGTCAAAGCATGATTTCGGGCTGATTTTGAGTTGCATATCTTGATCCCCATATAGCATATCATACATGGATGGAATCAGCATCGAAGTAGCTTTCTTTTTATATAAGAAGCCCCAAATTTATTTGTATATATTGAGAGAACCTTATGATTTAGTAGAAGCATGTCAAGAACTAGGTTTTCATGTGTTCATCATAGATAGGTTGTGATTCATTTCATTTCTGTTGAAATTCGTGTTTCAAAACTCTTGTATTATGACCCTAGTATGTATATTAAGAACCCTAGAGCATGTGGTTAAGATCCCAACCCATTTAGATCCCAAATGGATGAGTTCTTGCATTTTTCGGAAGCCACGTTCAGTTCTGGAAGTGTAGGGGTCGACCCAAGGGGTCGACCCATGCTGCCCAGTGTGGGGGTCGACCCAATGGGTCGACCCATGCAGCAAGCAGCAGGGGTCGACCCAATGGGTCGACCCATCACTAGGCAGACTCCTGGAATTGCAGGGGTCGACCCATGTGCTGTATGACCCGGTAAATGTGGTTTTTGCCCCAAGGATCGATCCGGATCATTAGGGGATCGACTCATTCAACTTAGTCCAATTGAAAACTATATTTTGAGGAACCAATGACCTATTCATGTACCCCTTTGATCTCGATTTACATTGGTTCCTACATTCAATCATGGTGTAAAAACATGCCGTTTATCATCTCCATTTTAACGCATACAATGGTTAAATAGAAACCCACATAATTAGTGGTTAATTGTGCAATTAAAATTTTGTTAATGCATGCTATTTCACTCCTGTGCGAACTTGTTCTTTACCTTATCACCTTGAATCAGCTTTTTGGCAATTGTCTTAATGCAAATGATAATAGATAATCCTTGGTATATTAACTTGGCAATTAGGATTAAATTGATTGTTAAGTTGCTGGATAGTCATTATTACCCTAGTAAAATGGATTGGTTACACACCTGAACGGTACACTGTCAGTCGTTCTTTGTTGACCTCGTGGACTAAGTTTTGGTCCAATTCTTGAAATGCGGCCCAAAGTGACCGTATAACCGAGTTTTTGTTTTAGTGAATCCAAGGACAAGTTAGTCCTTAATTCTCATACTTGTGGTAGTAATTCCTCTGATTAATTGGCCATTTAACTTGACTGAATGTCTAGACAATCGTGGGATCTTGGATCCAATAAATCATTGCCAATGCATCATAGGGGCCCGGTCTGGTCCTCGGGAGAGCGCCCGAAAGTTAGTGAGCCCATGGGATGTTAATGACATGGTGGGGCATTGCACCGAGTACTTGACTAGTGTAACGTCTATGACATAAAAATCTCTTGTTACTTGTTACTTGATCGTGCTTGGAATGATGTTTAAATACTTGCTTGTTTGGCCAATTCTCAATTATCTATTACTATCTCTTGTTGTAAATTCTTGTACTTGTTATCTTGTTATCTCTTGTCATCATTATATTTCTTGACCTTGCAAGATCCTTGTATTACGTTGTTTTATTGTATCGTCTTTTATTTCCTTTATTTAGCATGGCATATGAAAGATGTAATTAACTTGTTAATCACGTAAACTTGCCAGTTATTTCCTACTGAGCGTCAGCTCATAGTTGTTGTTTCCCCCCTTTTCAGGCTATTCAGGTGATGATGCGCATACCAATGGGGAAGGGCGGGAGTGATATATTTTGAGTGTACCTGTTAGTAGATGCCGTGTGGGCATGGTTGTTTACCTCTAGTTATTTCCTTAGAGTTGTGTTAGCACTTTGTTACTTTTGGAGTCAGTTATTGTATTAGAATTCAGATTGGGAGTCATGTTTGATAGTGTGTTAGCAGTGTGGTTATTGTAATAAATTGGAATCTTCTTGATCAATAGATTTGTTTCTCTCTTAGCACATGTGTAATTGTTTAGTTTGGAACTTTTAGTGTTATTTCTAGCTAGTTTCTAACTGTACGTCCCGATATTCCACGTCGGGGCGTGATAGGAACAGTGGAAGTTCTCAAAAGAGTAGTAAAAAGGTGAAAGAAGAGAAGGAGCAAGTTGCCTCGGCGTGCACATTTTGTGAGAAATTCGGCCACTCGGCTGAAGAATGCTGGAAGCGCCTAGGTGCTTGTTTGCGTTGCGGGAGTTGGGAGCATCGTGTACAACATTGCCCCCTTATGAAAGACCAACCAAATAATGGAGGGCGTAGGAGGCAGGCTCGCCTCAATGCAGTTATAGCTGAAGAAGAAGCTCCCAGGGATCAAACTGATGGGCTCATAGAAGGTACTCTTCAAATCTGTTCTCGTCCTGCATTCGTGCTATTTGATATTGGTGCTTCTCATTCTTTTATCTCCACCACTTTTGTAAAAACCTTACCAATTGAACCAGTTTCCCTACCTTCAGATCTCGCTATTACTACACCTTTAGGATCTGGAACTAAGCTTACCAAGTATTATCCTGATTGTGAGGTAGTGGTAGAAGGACACAATCTCCCCGCAAACTTAGTATGTCTTGATATGAAAGGTTATGATGCCATTTTAGGGATAGATTGGCTTGTAGACCATGATGCCTACATCAACTATCGAAATAGAATTATATCTTTTCGAAAGCCCGGTCTTCCAAGATTTTCCTTTCTTGGCATCAAATACAAGAAACATCCTACCATCATATCTTCTCTTCACGCTTGCGAACTTATCTCGCAAGGATGTGAAGCTAATCTTGATTCAGTTATTGTTACCGAGTCTAAGGAAATTATCCTAGCAAACATTCCTATTGCAAATAAATTTTCGGACGTGTTCCCATCTGAACTACCTAATTTATCGCCCGAGAGGGAAGTAAACTTTACCATCGAACTCATTCCAAGTGTAGCACCTGTTTCTATAGCCCCTTACAGGATGTCCCACACAGAACTCAAGGAATTAAAGAAGCAATTATAGGAACTTCTAGACAAGGGTTTTATCAAACCTAGCACATCCCCTTGGGGTGCGCCGGTTCTATTTGTCAAGAAGAAGGATGGTTCTCTCAGGTTATGCCTTGACTACCGGCGATTGAATCAACTTACAATCAAGAACAAATACCCATTGCCGCGTATTGATAAGCTCTTCGATCAGATTTCAGGAGCAGAATATTTTTCTAAGATTGACCTAAGATCAGGTTATCATCAGTTTAGAATCAAAGAAGAAGACACTTACAAATCGGCTTTTCGAAGTCGTTGTGGCCACTATGAATTCGTGGTAATGCCGTTTGGGTTAACTAATGCCCCAGCAATATTCATGCAACTTATGAACAGTGTCTTCCAGCCATATTTAGACCAATTCGTCGTCATCTTCATCGATGATATCCTGATATACTCCAAGACTAAAGAAGAACATGAAGAACATCTAATGATAGCTTTGCAAACACTTAGAGAACACAAGCTATATGCCAAACTCAATAGGTGTGAATTCTGGCTCAAGGAAGTCTCATTCCTAGGCCACATTATTTCAAAAGATGGTATTGCTGTGGATCCTTCTAAAGTAGAAGCTGTCAGATATTGGAATCGACCAACGACGATATCTGAAGTCAGAAGCTTTTTGGGTCTAGTAGGTTACTATAGAAGGTTCATAAAGGACTTTTCAAAGATCGCGGTTCCTTTAACTAGACTTACTAGAAAAGAAAAATCATTTTATCTGGTCAAAGGACTGTGAAAAGAGTTTTCAAAGTCTTAAGAATCATCTTACAATAGCCCCTGTTTTGTCGCTACCAATAGAGGGTGTTGGATTTGAAGTATATACAGATGCATCTGGAATTGGCTTAGGATGTGTCCTTATGCAAGATGGAAAGGTGATTTGCTATTCTTCAAGACAATTGAAACGTCACGAAGAGGATTATCCAGTACATGATTTGGAATTAGCAGCAGTCATATTCACCTTGAAGATTTGGCGTCATTATCTTTATGGAGAAAAGTTCACGATCTACACAGACCACAAGAGTTTGAAATATTTATTTTCTCAAAAAGAGCTTAACATGAGGCAGAGGAGATGGTTGGAATATCTTAAAGACTTCAATTTTGCTATTCAATACCATCCTGGCAAGGCGAATGCTGTAGCAGATGCACTTAGCAGAAAACCAATTGGTATGTTATCAAGTGTCATGATTAGTATGACAAACCTTATTCCTCAATTTGCTCAGTTAAATCTAGATGTTGACATTAAGGAAGAAGATTACTTTATAACAAATATCCGAGCTCAACCTACATTGATTGAGGATTTGGCCAAGTTACAAGAGTATGGCCCAATTTTATTGGAAATTAAGGCTAATATTGAACAGAGACAAGATTTTTCTATTTCCGAAGATGGAAGATTACTATTCAAGGGCCGAATGTGTATACCGGATCATGAAGACACAAAGAAATTGATCTTAGAAGAAGCACATAAATCAAAGTACACAATTCATCCAGGAGGTACAAAAATGTATCAGGATCTTAAAAGAAACTTCTGGTGGCCCAATATGAAGAGGGAAGTAGCGAACTTCGTGTCACGATGTCTCACATGTCAACAAGTGAAGGCGGAACATTTTAGACCCGCAGGTAAATTACATCCCTTAAGTATTCCAGAATGGAAATGGGAGAGCATAGGAATGGATTTCATTATGGGACTACCTAAGGCAAGAGGTGGACACGATGGAATATGGGTAATCATAGATCGATTGACTAAATCTGCACATTTCATATCAATTAAGAGTCGATGGTCTGTGGATATTCTAGCAGCCTTATACATAAAAGAAATTGTTAAACTACATGGTGCCCCTGTCTCTATTATATCAGATAGAGATCCCCGATTCACATCACAATTCTGGAAGAGCCTACAACATTCACTTGGGACTAGATTGAATTTTAGCATAGCTTTCCATCCACCAACTGATGGACAAACAGAAAGAACAAATCAAGTGGTAGAAGATATGCTCAGGACTTGTGTCATTGATTTTGGAGGAAGTTGGCATGATCACTTACCTCTAGTAGAATTTTCATATAACAATAGTTATCAGGCAAGCATACAAATCGCACCTTTTGAAGCCCTATATGGGAAAAGTTGTCGATCACCAATATGTTGGAATGAAATAGGGGAAAGGCAATTTCTAGGCCCCGATTTGATCAGAGATTCTATAGAGAAAATCAAGCTCATTCAGGAAAGGATGAAAATGGCACAAGATAGGCAGAAATCTTATGCTGACAATTGAAGACGCGACTTGGAATTTCAAGTAGGAGAACATGTATATTTAAAGGTTTCTCCGGGTCATGGTATTCGAAGATTTGGAATTAAAGGAAAGCTAACTCCAAGATTTATCGGTCCATTTGAAATCCTCGAGAGGATCGGTGAAGTGGCTTATAGATTGGCTTTACCACCATAATTAGTATGAGTTCATGACGTATTTCACATCTCTATGCTGAAGAAATATGTGTATGATCTAGATCACATTATCACTTATAACAATATAGATTCAGAAAGACTTGACATACGAACAAACACCGATAAAGATTCTGGATCGGGAAGTGCGTCAACTCAGAAATAAGGTCATTCATATGGCTAAGATTCAATGGAAGAAAGCATGGCCTTATGAAGCAACATGGGAAACCGAATCAGCCATGCAGAAAAGATCTCCGGAATTGTTTGACTGTAAGTACACTCTCCACAATCCATGTTTTGAATTTGGGGATCAAATTCTTTCTAAGTGGGGGAGGGTGTAGTGCCCCAGAAATTTTAAATAATTTTCTAGAAATTATAAAGGCCTAAATAAATTTATAAATGGTCTATTTGATTAAATAAGTCATTAAAAGGCCAAATAGTGTTGATCAATTAACCCAACCCACTTATGTAAAGTCTAAAAGGTTTTTAACTCAAGCCCATTAAGTTAGGCCCATATTCTAGAAGGTATTTAAGCATATCCACGGATATTAAGGATAAATACTAATAATATAAGATAATTATTTAGATAATTAACAAAAGAGTTTTTATAAATTGAAACTCTAAGCTACGATGACTGTAACGGTCTATCGTAAGACCGCCACAGTCATGTAACGCATGAGCACTCGACCGTTACATGCCTGTAAGTTCTGTGAGTGAAGGAACTCATGAAAAGATTGCAACTTGATATTCTTATCCACTAGGGATCGACTTGGGAAGGCTTGTAATGTTACTAAGGACTCTTAGAGATTGGGATTTGATAAAATAAGGACTCTAAACTCGATCTAATCCTCAAACCCTAGTCTAAACCTTATAAATAGGGCATAGTTCTGAACTGTGTGACCCTTACTTTTTGGACATAAAGAAGCAAGGTAAGGAGTCATTATCTCGGGTAAGTTCTTTAGAAGTATTTGATTACAATACTTTAGACTAACTTCTCTCCGAATTTCACATCTTTAGGTCAAGAGGTCGTGGAGTTAGAGCCCAAGGAAGTTGCTGAAAAAGTCACAAGAGAAGGAAAGGATCTAGGGCAAGGTTCTCAACCAAATTCAGAAACTACAGTCTAAGTAAGAGGTAGGTTATCTCATGAACGGAAAAAATAGCATGATAGGACTAAAAGCCCTCTGGTTCGATTGAATTCCATGCATTATAGAGCATTCATTTCATGTTTTATTTGTTCTATGCACATCATGCACCTCTTAGCCAAATTAAGAAATTAAAACATGACTATTCATCTATTCCTGATTACCTATGCATGTAGATGGCCTTACTTCGTTAACATGACTAGAAACTCATCATGTTTGATAAAAGACATGATGTGAGTTGATCTCTTAGTTTCTATGATTATTTTCTGTTAACAGATACTGTAACGCACTAGCATAGGACCGTCACTTTCAAGTAAGGGCCCTACGACAGGCCATTACACACTCTGTGGTATTTGAATTGCACTGTTGATTCTAACGCGCTTGGACAGACGCGTTACATTCATGTAACGGCTGGGTCCTGACCGTCACTTTCACTGTGACGCCCCATCTCCAGACCGTTATATCTTGTGTTCTGTCAACCCTAAGACAGAATATAACCTGCCAATATTATTATTGTGAAAACCTAGTTACCTAAGTTTTAAACCTGATCATGTGATTTTAAGGATATTTGATTATTCATCATAGGTATTGCATGTTTTGTCATCACTTCTACTTAAGTTATGTTAAACCAAATTCTATAGTTTTGTACTATAAAGCATGACTTTTTAACATTGTATTGACGGAGTTTTTATCATGATTTTTACATTGATTATACATATCTCTCTCTGTCAATAGAGTCAATTCTATAAGTACATGGCACATATTCCAGTATGTTGTCATTAGTCACACTTTGCACTATAGGAACACAATCTTGGACGTGAGGACCTCTCTATTGGATATTCCTTCCAATGGACTAGGAAATCATTGTTTCAAGGCCTCCGTAATTCTCCGCGAGCCTGGGATTCACACTAGGACGCCGAGTTGGTTGTACCAATGAAAGCCCATTAATTAGAACACTCTATCGTTGTTTTGATTCTTGAAATGTAATGGCCTTGAACTGGACCGTCAGGATCACGTAACGGCCCAGTGCCAGACCGTCACATTCCTCTGGGTCTATTTTTATCCTTCTGGACTCGGATCACTATAACGGCCTATTACTGGCGCGTTACATAATGTAACGGCCCAGCCAATGACCGTTACATAGCTTGTTTATTTTAACCCAAGGTTTGACCAAGGGTTGATATTCCAATGATTCTAGACAAACCTTGATGATCTAGAACTTGTCATATTGCTTAAATTGATCTAAATGAAATGGAAGTTAAGGAAAATACCGTTATGCTGTCGATTTATTTCTATGAGCATGACATTGTTTAAAGTCTATTTCTTGACTCCTACATTCTTACGTTGAAGCATTCATTCATTGATTTTCGTTATCATGGAATTATTAGAAGTGCTATATTCTTGGTCATACTTTACTGTTATATTGCGTGGAAGTAGCTTAATTTATAACTGAAGATGCGATCGAGCACTGATTGTGTTCAAGGGCTCTATGCTAGTCCCCTCGGCTGATTATCGGAAACATACTATTTTATAAACCATAGGGTATGATGCTACTGGCGTCGCATTACGCTGGGAGTACTATTTCTATAAATAAGTGAAGATCCACGGCACGACATGACATTCTTGCTTGATATTCCACAGAAATTCACGAAGCATTTGCTCTTAAGCATAAGATGCTAAAGTGAGGAATATGTGGCTTGCTAGTACAATCTCATTACATTCTTGTTCATGGAAGGCCAATATCATGTTCTTGTTATATTCTTGCTAGCTCATTCTCGATCATTCTATCTTACATGGTTATCTTGTGACTTTGATTTAATCGCATGATCTTCGCATTGCATGATTTTACCTTATTTCTTTAGAGCTAAAATGATAATCACTTTAATAATGCCTTTATGTTGATGCGAAGATACCTACTGGGCAAGTGTGCTCATGACCTACTTTCCAATATTTTTAGGAGATGAAAATAGTTCGAATTCAGATTCGGGTGATTCAAGTAGCGGGTCCGAGAGCGATTAAATGTTATTATGACAAGAGTGAAGACATAGGAAGTCTAAATTGTCTAGATTGAGTCAATGTAATTTTCCTACTTCTTGAGTCTAGTAGAATGGAAATCAAATTAGTCATTGAATCTTGAATATTGAGCATTCTGAAATAAAGTTGAAGTTTTATTAAATCTTGTGCAATTGCATTTACTTGTGTGATTGTCTTGCGCTCTGATTGATTCTTGCTTGCAAGAGGCTTACCATGCCGGCTGTTTACGCTCCCCGAGCGAGTCTTCCGCTGTAATTAAAGGCTCAGGGCGTGACAGGTCGACACGCCGTAACGTGTCGTAAGGCTACGACTAGTGGGGGCTCACTAGACACAGACTCCCAAACACGAGTGCTGGAGGACAGACATGCAAAGAAGCACTATCGCACGTACTACGAAGCACCGAGGCAACAAGACAGCTATCGACAAACTCAAGACAAGGCAACTAGACCTACTATTACAACGATCCTTGAGTCTCACGACTCAGAGTCAAGATCGTTGCGCAAAGCGGAACGAGCCGCCAATCGGTCTAATCCTAAGCCAGAGGAAACGACATGACCGTGTAAAACGACACACATGGACATGAGGGAACACCAAGACTCTCAGTACATTTGGACACACAAACCGAGATGAGACAACACCTCAAAGCGTCCAGAACCAAGTCTCGGGCTGGATAGAATCGTCGAGACGCACACAAGGTCTCATGTCAACCACTGGGTCACCCCGGGTTGACCGGAACCAAACAATGATGATTTAACAGTAGGGAAGAAAGTCCTATTTTAAGCAAGAAAACTCTTGGATACCTCATAACGTGGTCTTAGCCCTCATAGGACACCAAAAGATATCCACGGGAATGGTAAACGACAAGGTTAAGCCAAGACATACGGAAATCGAAACGACGGGAAACGACACACTGGGCATAAGCGATGCATCACTCGACTGCTAAGTAAACCAGGCAGTAAAGGAGGAAGTCGCTACGCACATAGAGACGAGGATAATAGCGGTTGTAGGCTGGTCCACTAGAGGACAGTAGCGGTCAAAGGTTGGGCCACTAGAAGACTGTAGCGGTCATAGGTGAGGCCGCCTAAACCAGTCAACTCTCGCACCGACCTACCCAATCAAACCACCCAGCGGTCTAAGATAGACGCACTACACAGACTTGGCGGTCTAAGAATGAATCCGCCACACAAACCGCCCTAAGACACTGACCTAAGATAAACAGACTGTAGCGGCCGAAGGAAGGCACGCTACTACGAGGAAATGCACGAAGGTTGGGCCGCCAAGGCCAATCAACTTAAAACATTGACCCGGTCAAACAACATGTAGCGGCCTAAGGAAGGCACGCCACAACACTCTGGCGGTCAGAGGAAGGACCGCCATTTCGAACTGACATACTCCGTTGACTATGGTCAACAACTCTTTGCGGTCTAAGGAAGAGCCGCTAGAGTGACGTAGCGATCTATCGTACGATAGCTAGACTCGAACCGACAGACGTGAACTTCGAGAAGCGACATGCCTTGGCGCACCACTATAGGGCCGCCAGAGGCAAGTGGCAGTCAGAGGTTGGGCCGCCAACCTAAACTGACCTCAAAACTACCAACACACTGAAGGATGTCGCGGTCTATTGTGGGGCTGCCAGAGACCTGTAGCAGTCATTGGAACGGCCGCCAAATCGTCACGGCGGAAAAACCATGGGAAAGGCCGATCTCGGCCGTTCCACGCCCCATTCCCGTCGAAACGCAAAGGAAAAAAGCCTAGATGATGAAACTCGCCTTCCACAATCCGGAAGGGGCACATGCAATGAACTGTTCACGAGAAATGTGCAATTCTGATGAATCGACCCAAATTGGGCCACCAGGGTTCCCGGACTCCTACCGGCCCCGAATGACGACCAAGCACGATGAAACTTGCAGGAATGGGATCCAGACATCCCGAGGGTTCGTTTGATACTAATTTTACTAAGAATGGTCGCCGTTTCCAGCGAACCCTACAAACTTTGAAAATCATGATTTTACCTAAACGAGCCCAAACTCTCTCGTTCTAGCACCAAACAACATGAAACTGCAGGAAAATGCACAAGAGAAGTAGGTGATCCGTCTCCCTACCTCCACCGAAGAAACCATACGCCGAAGCGACTAAACCGCGCCGAAAATGCCAAATCAACGAACCGCGCCGTCTCGGAATCCACCGAGAGATCGCGCCTCGCCACGCTCAAACTGTCGCCCCATTCCGCGTCCCGATCACTCCATTGCGTCCTCACCTTCGCCAGCTCCGCAACGGTGTGCACCCCGTGCCGAACCGCCCAGAGAGGAGAGAGAAAGTGATGAGAGAAATGAGGGAGGAGAGAGGTTGAGGAAGGTTAAATAGAAAGAAAATTAGGAATTTTCCTAATTTTTTGAAATTCTAATTTTTGTGCCGAAAATCCCCTAATTCAGAAAAATACGCAAAAATAGTCTAAACGATCCTCTCAAAGAGTACATCGCAACTGTGGCTGTAGCAACCCTAATAAATGAATAATTGAAATGAATTAAAACATATATATTACAGAAGTAAAATATATAAAAAGGAATAGGGTTAATTGGACGAAATAAGACAAATTAAAAATAACGCCTCTTATTAGGGCGTTAATTCAAAAAGAAACGCCTCTATAAAAGGCGTGACTAAAGAAAGGACGCCCACACGTGCGGTCGTCAACTCTCACGACCAAATAGGCAAGTAAAAGAAACGCCTCTATCTTGGGCGTGTTTTAAAACACGAAACGCCCTTTTTCAAGGCGCTTTTTAAGAAACGCCCTTATGCAAGGCGTCAATTCAAGAATACACGCCCTGACCTAAGGCGTTAATTCAGTTCGTGAACCGATCGAACCCAGAACTTATCCAGGGTAAGTGATAAGCATTAGAAAGAGTTCAAACGTGGTAATGACTCTATCATAGAAGTATTACTTCCACACAATCACCAACCCTACTAGGACATCCAAAATCCTATAAAAACTCTCGTTCATTTAAACCCTAAACCTATTTGATTCGTTCGTCTGCAGAGGTACGTAAGAGGAGCATTCCTTCTTATTTTCCTTAAATCCCTACGTCTGTTACATGAAGAACTAACAGTTCTTCATCTTCTTCTGTTACAGGTTAAGAAGCCCCTACGTTTTGACTAAGCATAGTTCTTCATCCGGGTAAAAATTATTTACCTTCGTATGATGTTCAGATCACAAAGAAACTGATACAGTTTCTTTATTTTCTTATAGGATAACTGCAGTTCTTCTTCTACAATCAAAGCCATCGTCTTCTTCCATCAACCAATAGCCGTGGTCTTCAGGAGCCTAACCGAGCATCATCCTCTGCTAGTCAAACCCCTCACGGTCATCTTCAAATCCATTATTAAGGTAGGTTTTCTCAAGATACTGTAGCCCAAATAAAATTAGTGAAAGATATTATATAAGCATGGCATGCATACGGTCTATATACATATGGTTTCGGTGTGTTTTCTGAATTGTTTGAAAGAAACGCCCTGGAATAGGGCGCTATTTTAAAATAAACGACCATAACAGCGGTCGTCAATTTATTAAGAAACGTCCTGTACACAGGCGTTAATTTTACGAGATCATGACTTAAGCATGTTAAGAACGGATTATATATGAAACCTTGATTATTAATGCATGATCCTGTCTCCAAATCTAATGTCCTGCAATTTCTTGTATTCACGGCCTGTACAAGGTCGTTTTCCCACGTATTAACGCCTTATCATAGGGCGTGACTTTAAAAGTAACGCCCCTTACTAGGGCGTGTATATGTTAAAATCTTGAAATTCACGACTTGGACAAAGTCGTTTTCCCTATGTAAACGCCCCATCATAGGGCGTGAATTAAAAATAAACGCCCCTTTCTAGGGCGTGTATCTGTTAAAATCCTGAAACTCACATATTCTGTAAAATGGAATTAAAAAGTAACGCCCCTTCCAAGGGCGCGTTTTTGATAAATTTCTGAGAATAATTATATCCTGTCGAATATGTAAATGATGAGACGCCTGCCCCTGCAGTCGTCCACTTTGAAGAAACGCCCCCAGGAAAGGCGTGTTTTTGATAAATTAATGAAATAAATGGAAATTCCGCAAATTGGCAATATATGTAAACGCCCTTCTGTTAGGCGTTAATTATTCAATACACGACTTGACCTAAGTCGTTATTTTACTGTAAACTGATTTTTCCTCTGATTTGCTAACCGATGGTTTATATATTATACATATATATATATATATCGGCACTATTCTCCACTCCGTGAGTATAGTCCCATGTTTTCATGTTGATTTACCGACCACACTCAACTCTCATTGACATACAAGCTCTCCATTGGACATTCCGTTCCTTTGGACTAGCGAGTTAGTCATAGAGACCTCCGTAAGACTCCTCGTAGCCTTGGATTCCCTCAAGGCCGACTGAGCTGGTTGTACCCTAAAAACCCATTACACGATCCTTGCCATGTCAATCTAAAAGAAACATGGTATACCGGCCCTTATGATTATACAAAGAGTATATCATAAGAAATTCTTGATGGGATGATGATATCATGCCATATCGTGTCATTCTTGTAAACCCCAATTCTATGATAAGAATGAGGGTATCTTGCTTGATCTAATATTCATGTGGACCTCAATTCTATATAAAGAATGTCCATATTGATTTGTCATGGTACCTAAGTTAAGGGAACCATATTCTACCTAGTTTTATCGAACTCGTGATTATACCGTGATTATCGCCATTCTATGTCCTTTGTCATATTTTGGACTCTATTCTATCAAAGTTGTCATACGTGTCTACAAGCTTGATTATTGAAATTCTATATTGGCTATATAAACAAGAGTGGATGTCAAAACACATGATAAATGCCTGCGCATATAGGGCCCGATCTGGTCCTGGGAGGAGCACCCGAAAGTACTTGTGCCCATGGGAGTTAAAATGATAAGGTATCTGGCATTATACCGAGTACTTGACTTGCTTGATTGGACATTCCACACACATCTTGTACTTGACTCGTACTTGACATGAAATGAAATGCGTGGCCCGAAAAAGGGTAATTTACTTGCTTGATACATGATAGCCAAAGTTCTTGACATGACTCGATAATGGTACTTGCTTGAATATCTTGAATAACTTGTATCTTGTTCATGAAAGTTCATCTTATTTCTTTGATATTACATTCTCTCTATCTTGTCGTTTCATGCGAGCATGCATAGCTTTATTGCATCCATGAAAATGTAATTACTTAAACCACTTGCTAGTACTTGAGATATAATTTCCTACTGAGCGTTCGCTCATTCCGTTTGTCCCTTTTTACTTTTCAGGTAAGTCCGACGACGATGGAAGTCAATCGGATGGGAATGGTCAAGAGTGAAAGTGATAGAGCTTCTACAAGTGTCGTCTAGTCTTTTCTATAGTTTCTTGAGTCAACTATGTATTCTTCTCCTTTTTATTTAACAGAGTATTGGATTTGTAATAGTCTATCCATTATGAAATAAAGGATTGGGTTATCTTGCTATTTTGCGCATCTCTGTCTTTGTGT
This sequence comes from Amorphophallus konjac, assembly GCA_022559845.1. NCBI lineage: Eukaryota > Viridiplantae > Streptophyta > Magnoliopsida > Alismatales > Araceae > Amorphophallus > Amorphophallus konjac. The sequence continues at coordinate 213,053,804 of CM040127.1, forward strand.
CGAATACATGACCACTCTGATTGACATGATTGATATAGACACGTCGCGCATCTCCGGGTATCTTCCGCGCTCGGGGCGTGACAGTCTTTGTGGTATCAGAGCCTAAGGTATTCAATTCCTAGGAAACCCAAGTCCAAGGATAGGTTTCAAAACCTTTAACCAAGTGAGAGTGGGTAGAACCAAGGGTTAAATGATCAATGAGTCCTTTATAAGATCATAGTGATATAATACTAACATAGCTATTGTAATTGTAGGATAATGGCTGCCGAACGTGCTCAATGGCGCAACATGCAGCGTACCCTTCAAGGGATGACCCAAGTGCTACAACAGGTAGCACAAGGTGGTGCTCCACGAGCTGGAAGCTTACACCAAGCATTCAAGAATATGAATCCCCCGAAGTTCATGGGATCGACCGATCCAGACGATGCCGAGCATTGGGTTCGGGAGATTGAACGTATATTCCGTGTCATGCAATGCACGGATCAGGACAAAGTCTTATTAGCTACTTTCCAGTTAGAAAAGGATGCTAGATGCTGGTGGGAGTCGATTGAAGCTACAATTGACCCAACTCAAGTTACATGGGGAGAATTCGTTGAATATTTCAACGCCAAATATTTCTCTGATAGGGTCCAGGAAAAGAAGGCCGCCGAATTTGCCGCATTAAAGCAAAGATCTTTATCGGTGGCTGATTATGAAGCACAGTTCTCTAGACTGTCTAGATATGCTAAGCATTTAATTGGCACGGAAAAGATGAAAGCCCGTAGATTTCTTAATGGGCTTAGGCCCCACTACATTACTCAACTGGCGCCTATGGATATTCAAGTTTATACTGAAATAGTGCGCCGAGCTCAGTTGCTTGAAGATGCCACGGAACTATCTGATAGGATCCGTGGGAAAGACAAAAAGGAGCAAGTCACAAGTTCGGGTTCTTTTAAACCCAACTTTAAGAAGAGGCCCAATAATGGAGGTTCTTCCTCTCAAGATCAGAAGTTCAAGAAATCCAAGCCTTTCTCTATCACCACTATCCCTTCAAACGTAGTATGCAAGCATTGTGACAAGGCTGGTCACAAAACAGAAGAATGTTGGAGGAAACTGGGAGCATGTCTCCGTTGTGGGAGTCGTGAACATCGGATTCCCGATTGTCCATTAATGAATGACCAAGACGGTGAGGGTAAACGCCCAGTGACGAGGAACGCGCGTCTTCATGCAATCCAAGAGACCGAACCAGAAGAAGAAGGCGGATTGGTGGAAGGTACATTAAAAATTTGTTCCAAATATGCACATGTCTTATTTGATACGGGTGCATCGCATTCCATTATTTCCAAGAAGTTTGCTGACCCATTACCTCTAGAACCAGAATGGATGAAGATAATATTGTCTACTCCTCTCGGAAACGAGACGGATATCACACATCATTACCAAAATTGTGAGGTATTGGTTCGAGGAAAGAATTTTCCTATTGATCTTATCTGCTTAGATCTAAAAGAATATGATGTTATACTAGGAGCAGATTGGTTATCCAAATACCAGGCAACGGTTGATTGCCGTGATAGCAAGATTGTTTTCAAGGAATTTCCGGAACTGACTTATACTAGTCCTAAGAGTCGAAGCAAATCCCCTCTTATTTCGGCTCTTCGAGCAAGCAAGCTCGTCAAGAAGGGATGTGTATCCTTCCTTGCTTTTGTCACTATTAAAGAAGCTAAGGAAACCAAGATAGAAGACGTTCAAGTAGTACGAGAATTCCCAGACGTAGTTCCAGAAGATTTGCCGGGATTACCCCCGCAAAGAGATGTGGCCTTTACCATCGACTTAGTCCCTGGTGCTGGTCCGGTTTCAAAGGCACCATATAGAATGTCCCCTGCTGAACTCAAGGAGTTGAAGGAGCAGTTGATGGAACTAATCCGAAAAGGGTTTATTAGACCAAGTACTTCCCCGTGGGGAGCACCAGTCTTATTTGTAAAGAAGAAGGATGGATCCATGAGATTGTGTATTGACTATCGACAGTTGAATCATCTTACTATCAAGAACAAGTATCCACTGCCGAGAATCGATGAATTGTTTGATCAGATTTCAGGATCCAAATATTTCTCCAAGATTGATCTCCGGTCGGGATATCATCAACTAAGGATCAAGGATGATGACATTCACAAGACCGCATTCAGAAGCAGGTATGGCCATTACGAATTTGTTGTTATGCCTTTTGGACTAACAAATGCCCCTGCTGCCTTTATGCAGTTAATGAATAGCATATTCAGGCCTTACTTGGATCAATTCATAGTAGTCTTCATCGATGATATATTGATATATTCTAAGACTAAGGAAGAACATGAAGAGCATTTGAGGATTGCATTGCAAGTCTTGAGGACAAATCAATTATATGCTAAACTCAGCAAATGCGAGTTCTGGCTTGAAGAAGTGGCTTTTCTCGGACATGTCATATCCAAGGACGGTTTATCTGTGGATCCGTCAAAAGTTGAAGCTGTGAGAAACTGGGAGAGACCCACTAATGCAAGCGAGATCAGAAGTTTCTTGGGTCTTGCAGGCTATTATCGGCGATTTATCAAAGATTTCTCTAAGATCGCCGTACCACTTACAAGATTAACTCGTAAGGAGATCCGATATGAATGGAGTGAGGAATGTGAAAGCAGTTTCCAAACTCTCAAGGATCATCTCACCACAGCTCTGGTCTTAGCCCTACCAATTGAAGGAGAGGAATTCGAGGTCTACACTGATGCTTCTGGCATTGGCCTCGGATGCGTTCTAATGCAACATGGGAAGGTCATAGCATATTCTTCTCGTCAACTGAAGAAGCATGAGGAGAATTACCCCGTCCATGACTTGGAATTGGCCGCGGTAGTATTTGCCCTAAAGATATGGAGACACTATCTCTATGGGGTACAGTTTACTGTATACTCCGATCACAAAAGTCTCAAATATCTATTTTCGCAAAAGGAGCTGAACATGAGACAAAGACGTTGGCTAGAATATCTCAAGGATTTCGACTTCAATATACAATACCATCCCGGAAAGGGTAATTATGTTGCTGATGCCCTTAGTCGAAAGCCGAGAGCAATAATAGCAAATTGTATGATACAAGAATGGAGGTTACTTGAACAATTCTCTGAGCTCAATATAAGCTTGGACATGGAATCCAAATTTGTCACACTATCCCATGTAAGCATACAGTCAGATTTGTTATCTGAAATACAAACACTTCAGGATGATGATCCCATGTTAGTAGAAATCAAAGGCAGATTAGAAGGACAATCTGATTTTCAACTAACTTCTGATGGAAGGTTATCGTTCAAAGATAGAATTTGTATACCCGATTGTCCGGAATTAAAGAAGAAGATCTTAGATGAAGCTCACAGATCAAGATACACTATTCATCCTGGATCAACTAAAATGTACCAAGATGTAAAGAGGAACTTTTGGTGGCCCAATATGAAAAGAGAAATAGCGGACTATGTATCACGCTGTCTCACATGCCAACAGGTCAAGGCGGAACACCAAAAGCCTGCGGGAAAACTACATCCTCTAGATATTCCTAAGTGGAAATGGGAGGATATTGGTATGGACTTCATCATGGGTTTGTCTAAATCTAAAGGAGGACATGATGGAATCTGGGTTATCATTGATCGATTGACTAAATCGGCACATTTCTTGCCAATCAAAAGCCGATGGTCGATTGATGTACTAGCTGCACTATACATTAAAGAAATAGTCAGGATACATGGAATTCCTGTCTCAATCGTGTCTGATAGGGATCCCCGTTTTACTTCTCATTTTTGGAAGGGATTACAACATTCGTTGGGGACAAGGCTCAACTTTAGTACTGCTTTTCACCCACAAACGGATGGTCAGACCGAGCGAACTAATCAAGTTGTTGAAGATATGCTGAGAGCATGCATTATTGACTTTGGAGGAAGCTGGCATGACCACTTACCTTTAGTTGAATTTGCATATAATAATAGCTACCAAGCTAGTATCCAAATGGCACCTTTCGAAGCCTTATACGGAAGGAGTTGCCGATCTCCCATATGTTGGAACGAAGTTGGAGAAAAACAACTATTAGGTCCAGACATGGTAAGGGATACAACCGAGAAGATACTAGTAATCAGAGAAAGATTACAAGTTGCTCAGACAAGGCAAAAGGCTTATGCTGATACCAGGAGAAGAGATCTTGAATTTCAGGTTGGAGATCATGTATTTCTTAAAATATCCCCTGGACGTGGCATACGAAGATTTGGTGTTAAGGGCAAGCTTACGCCAAGATTTATCGGACCATTTGAGGTACTCGAAAGAGTTGGCGAGGTTGCTTATCGCATCGCGTTGCCTCCTCAGTTGTCCGAGGTACACAATGTATTTCACATATCTATGTTGAAGAAGTATGTACACGATCCGTCACATATTATTGAGCATGGAGATCTGGTGATCCAGAAAGATCTCACATATGAACAAAGGCCCTTGAAGATATTAGATCGAGAAATACGAGCTCTAAGGAATAAGGTTATTCCCATGATCAAGGTGCAATGGAATAAGAATCCTGAACGCGAAGCGACATGGGAGACCGAGGAATCTATGAAGAAACGATTTCCCGAGTTATTCTAAGAGGTATATGTCCTACACTCTCCGCGTGTATAATTATATATATATTGAATTTGGGGACCAAATTCTTTTTAAGTGGGGGAGGGTGTAGCAACCCTAATAAATGAATAATTGAAATGAATTAAAACATATATATTACAGAAGTAAAATATATAAAAGGAATAGGGTTAATTGGACGAAATAAGACAAATTAAAAATAACGCCTCTTATTAGGGCGTTAATTCAAAAAGAAACGCCTCTATAAAAGGCGTGACTAAAGAAAGGACGCCCACACGTGCGGTCGTCAACTCTCACGACCAAATAGGCAAGTAAAAGAAACGCCTCTATCTTGGGCGTGTTTTAAAACACGAAACGCCCTTTTTCAAGGCGCTTTTTAAGAAACGCCCTTATGCAAGGCGTCAATTCAAGAATACACGCCCTGACCTAAGGCGTTAATTCAGTTCGTGAACCGATCGAACCCAGAACTTATCCAGGGTAAGTGATAAGCATTAGAAAGAGTTCAAACGTGGTAATGACTCTATCATAGAAGTATTACTTCCACACAATCACCAACCCTACTAGGACATCCAAAATCCTATAAAAACTCTCGTTCATTTAAACCCTAAACCTATTTGATTCGTTCGTCTGCAGAGGTACGTAAGAGGAGCATTCCTTCTTATTTTCCTTAAATCCCTACGTCTGTTACATGAAGAACTAACAGTTCTTCATCTTCTTCTGTTACAGGTTAAGAAGCCCCTACGTTTTGAAGAAGCATAGTTCTTCATCCGGGTAAAAATTATTTACCTTCGTATGATGTTCAGATCACAAAGAAACTGATACAGTTTCTTTATTTTCTTATAGGATAACTGCAGTTCTTCTTCTACAATCAAAGCCATCGTCTTCTTCCATCAACCAATAGCCGTGGTCTTCAGGAGCCTAACCGAGCATCATCCTCTGCTAGTCAAACCCCTCACGGTCATCTTCAAATCCATTATTAAGGTAGGTTTTCTCAAGATACTGTAGCCCAAATAAAATTAGTGAAAGATATTATATAAGCATGGCATGCATACGGTCTATATACATATGGTTTCGGTGTGTTTTCTGAATTGTTTGAAAGAAACGCCCTGGAATAGGGCGCTATTTTAAAATAAACGACCATAACAGCGGTCGTCAATTTATTAAGAAACGTCCTGTACACAGGCGTTAATTTTACGAGATCATGACTTAAGCATGTTAAGAACGGATTATATATGAAACCTTGATTATTAATGCATGATCCTGTCTCCAAATCTAATGTCCTGCAATTTCTTGTATTCACGGCCTGTACAAGGTCGTTTTCCCACGTATTAACGCCTTATCATAGGGCGTGACTTTAAAAGTAACGCCCCTTACTAGGGCGTGTATATGTTAAAATCTTGAAATTCACGACTTGGACAAAGTCGTTTTCCCTATGTAAACGCCCCATCATAGGGCGTGAATTAAAAATAAACGCCCCTTTCTAGGGCGTGTATCTGTTAAAATCCTGAAACTCACATATTCTGTAAAATGGAATTAAAAAGTAACGCCCCTTCCAAGGGCGCGTTTTTGATAAATTTCTGAGAATAATTATATCCTGTCGAATATGTAAATGATGAGACGCCTGCCCCTGCAGTCGTCCACTTTGAAGAAACGCCCCCAGGAAAGGCGTGTTTTTGATAAATTAATGAAATAAATGGAAATTCCGCAAATTGGCAATATATGTAAACGCCCTTCTGTTAGGCGTTAATTATTCAATACACGACTTGACCTAAGTCGTTATTTTACTGTAAACTGATTTTTCCTCTGATTTGCTAACCGATGGTTTATATATTATACATATATATATATATATCGGCACTATTCTCCACTCCGTGAGTATAGTCCCATGTTTTCATGTTGATTTACCGACCACACTCAACTCTCATTGACATACAAGCTCTCCATTGGACATTCCGTTCCTTTGGACTAGCGAGTTAGTCATAGAGACCTCCGTAAGACTCCTCGTAGCCTTGGATTCCCTCAAGGCCGACTGAGCTGGTTGTACCCTAAAAACCCATTACACGATCCTTGCCATGTCAATCTAAAAGAAACATGGTATACCGGCCCTTATGATTATACAAAGAGTATATCATAAGAAATTCTTGATGGGATGATGATATCATGCCATATCGTGTCATTCTTGTAAACCCCAATTCTATGATAAGAATGAGGGTATCTTGCTTGATCTAATATTCATGTGGACCTCAATTCTATATAAAGAATGTCCATATTGATTTGTCATGGTACCTAAGTTAAGGGAACCATAATCTACCTAGTTTTATCGACATCGTGATTATACCGTTATTATCGCCATTCTATGTCCTTTGTCATATTTTGGACTCTATTCTATCAAAGTTGTCATACGTGTCTACAAGCTTGATTATTGAAATTCTATATTGGCTATATAAACAAGAGTGGATGTCAAAACACATGATAAATGCCTGCGCATATAGGGCCCGATCTGGTCCTGGGAGGAGCACCCGAAAGTACTTGTGCCCATGGGAGTTAAAATGATAAGGTATCTGGCATTATACCGAGTACTTGACTTGCTTGATTGGACATTCCACACACATCTTGTACTTGACTCGTACTTGACATGAAATGAAATGCGTGGCCCGAAAAAGGGTAATTTACTTGCTTGATACATGATAGCCAAAGTTCTTGACATGACTCGATAATGGTACTTGCTTGAATATCTTGAATAACTTGTATCTTGTTCATGAAAGTTCATCTTATTTCTTTGATATTACATTCTCTCTATCTTGTCGTTTCATGCGAGCATGCATAGCTTTATTGCATCCATGAAAATGTAATTACTTAAACCACTTGCTAGTACTTGAGATATAATTTCCTACTGAGCGTTCGCTCATTCCGTTTGTCCCTTTTTACTTTTCAGGTAAGTCCGACGACGATGGAAGTCAATCGGATGGGAATGGTCAAGAGTGAAAGTGATAGAGCTTCTACAAGTGTCGTCTAGTCTTTTCTATAGTTTCTTGAGTCAACTATGTATTCTTCTCCTTTTTATTTAACAGAGTATTGGATTTGTAATAGTCTATCCATTATGAAATAAAGGATTGGGTTATCTTGCTATTTTGCGCATCTCTGTCTTTGTGTCGAATACATGACCACTCTGATTGACATGATTGATATAGACACGTCGCGCATCTCCGGGTATCTTCCGCGCTCGGGGCGTGACAGTGGCATCCTCGAGTCGATGAACTGAGAAATAAACTCTCCACATGGTTCCATAACTTGTATGAGAGAAAAATCCACACGGATCGTAAAACTCAACTCATGATCTACAAAAGCGATCCGAAACTCTCTAACAAAGATCCGAAAGACTTAATAAGAATCCAGGGCATTACATCCTCCCCTCCTTCAAGAAATTTCATCCTCAAAATTTGAGGAACTAGCAAAGCAGAGAAGGGAAGAACAACCTAACACACTACCATGAAAATAGCACAAATTACGAGAAACTCACAATTCAGAGGAACACCGTCAGACTATAATCACAAGCACACGCTCTGGTGCAAGCACGATACAAGTGAACACAAGTTTGACACCTCCGAAATAGGGCAACGTCACTTACATCTCACAAGAAATGGGACACGACCCATGCCACGGTGACAGATATCGATAAAACAAAACGACAAACACGGTAAGCATCAGCTTAAACAAGGAAGCATAGTCCTCTCAGCTGACAGCTCGACAACATCATCGGCCCCAGTGCCAAAGGCAACCACGAAAGCCTGGCACACAGGACGCCAACGACAGCACCAGACCACAAGTACAATCAAGTCAGTCCTCACTCAGATATTACATTTGATCGAGTCACGTGCTAACTCTATCAGGAAAGAAGAGTACAACATAACTAACTGACAAGATCATGGTCCACACAGTGCCAAGGTAGATTCACGGGGAAACAACGACAAAATGACAACAGTAGCACTTGCAAGATCCCGGCTCCGTACTGAACACAGAATCACATAACACAACTGCAAGCTGGGTCACATCAAGACACAATAACAGCTGAATACACTACTATAATGGACTAGTCATGTAACGAGCAGCTCACCAAGAAAAGACCCACGACAACAAGAATGACAATCTTGGGAAACGCATCTCAAGGACCACGATCACGTCCCAACAGCATAACACCCAAGGAAGGATTGCAGAGCAAAGGGTACTCAACCAACAGAAATGTCGACAGATTCCCCAATACTCACAAATGCCAGTGCCAACACCATAAAGCCTCCAAGAATAACGGCGTTGGGAAGAAAACTAGCTAGAGGCTTGGCTCTGGGCACGAGCCTGTGTGTACACACGTGGTCAGGGGCTTTGGACTTGCGCCGACGGGCGTGACCCTGACTAGTCACTCGCGACTGTAGTTCCTGGGTCTGGTTCTGACAGTGTCTTAGTCTCTATCGTCTTGTAGGCATCGTAGACAGACACTTGTAGGCGCAGCGTAAGACGTCAGTGGATGCAGCTGGCTATTCTTCTAGTGAGGAGGTGCTTCCATCACGTGAGACGTGACTCTCGCGTTTCTCGTGCGTCGTGACCTTTTCGGGTTAGCCCTCTCGTGGTCTTGCCCGAGGTTAGTGTTGTATCGTATACATGACGTTCTAGTCGTGTGTGTCCATGTCTGTTGTGTGTCCAAGTCTTTTCTAGGCTTTTCACCTATCTTCGTAGGCCTTCACCTAGGGCCTTGTGCTGTGTCAGCAGATCCGTAACTCCTGACTTTTTGAGACCAGGGTTCGCCTTTATGTTGCTGTTGGAGTAGCTTAGGGGGCCGAGGTTAGTTCGGTAGCCATGCTTTGCTCGGTACGGCTTTTCCCTTTTCTTTTAGATGTCCCTACTCCTTCCGTTCCGATTGTCTTTTACAACTTTGTAGTTTAGTTTTCCTGCTTTACTACTCGTGTTGTTTACCTGCTATTTTAGCTTGTTACTGCGTTGTTTTTCAGTGGGGATCCGCGTGACCCCTACTGAGCCAGAGACACGAGGCTCACCCCTGCTTTTCAGGTGGGTGGCGTCGTTATGCTTTCGCGGTTCCTGGTGTGGTGTGTCCGTAGCTGCCAGCGGTACTTGCGTCGGGCCTCCCCCGACCTCAGTGTACGTCCTTCTTTTTTGTTGACTATACTACTTACCTTTCCTTTGGACTGGACTCTGGTATAATTTTTAATTTTAGCTATTATTTAAAAAGTAATTTTATTTCTGCTACTTTAGCAAACCGATCTAATGAAATTTAATTGCTTACCATTATATCTCTGTGGCTTCAATGTACTACACGAAAATTCTTATATCCATTCGGAGCTTTACAGCTCTTGGGAGGCTTCACGGGTTCCAAGCGGTATCGGGTTTACACGGTAGTCCTATCGGGTATATCCGATATCCGAGATCCGGGTCGTCACAGTTGGTATCAAAGTAATTGTTGTGTGAAGTACATGGGAATCCGAGATAAACAGTATCCAGAGTCCTAAAAGTCCAATACAACCTTTCGCTGGCTTAGGTTTTGCGATTCTTTGTCGCTTTGTTCCCGTGTGTTGTCTTGTGTGTGCTATGTTAGCACTGTGCAAGATTGTTTTGCTCTCGTCAGGATGCGACGAGATGCTCTTTTTTTGTCGTGATGTTTGCCTTGATCGTGCTGTACTTGGCAGAGTTCGCCGATTAGCTTGAACCTGCAGTACATTATGCTAGATTTTTTCATGGTTTGTGCAGGTGGCTGGTGACTTTTTCGAGTTGGTGTGATGGTCGTACATGTTCTTACGTTGTTTTGGTCGTCCCAGCTTAAGTCTGTGCAGCTCCTGTGGTGTTCCTTCCTTGTGAGCTACTGTTAGTGAGCTTGATTCTCCTCATCCCGTTTGGTGGAGTCTTTTCGAGGTACGCCTAAGAAGTGCTGTCTTAGTGAGACCTTTGTCCTGTGTCTATTTAAGTATGGATAGTATTTATTCTGAGCCTGATCTACTCTTTGTTCTACGGTTGCTTGGGTTTGGACCTAATCCTTGTGTTAAAAGCCATTATGCACCGTGTTTGTCATGCCGTGTCTAGCGACCGATGTGTTGTGAAGGCTCATTTATTCTTTCAGGACGTAATGGTAAGCTGAGATTAGCCTTTCTTTGCGCTTTGTGCTGAAGCTGGTGCTCTCCTTCGTTTGCGCTTAGGTGACTTGGGATCGGTTATTAGCAAGATCAATACTTGTGGCGTAATACATTGCGATTTTCATGAATTACGATGGTGCTGAGTGTGTGCTGGAATGCAGATATCGAGAGATTTCTGATGTCTGTGTGCGATGTATGAGTGCGCAACGGAAGCATGTGGGTTGATACCCACGGGTCGAGGATCGTTGGTTGTGAGATTCTGACCAGTCGAGAGAATTGTTCTTCTCAATGTGACTTCATCTTGGCTTCGTGTGCCTTGATGTTGTCTGTTGCCCCGTAGGACGCTATGGTGAAGAGCCAGGGGCCCACGGAACTAGCTTAAAAATCGTATCTCGGGAACTGCCCCGCCACATGGGCCGACACGCCGTAACGTGTCGTAAGGCTACGACTAGTGGAGGCTCACTAGACACAGACTCCCAAACATGAGTGCTGGAGGACAGACAGGCAAAGAAGCACTATCACACGTACTACGAAGCACCGAGGCAACAAGACAACTATCGACAAACTCAAGACAAGGCAACTAGACCTACTATTACAACGATCCTTGAGTCTCACGACTCGGAGTCAAGATCGTTGCGCAAAGCGGAACGAGCTGCCAATCGGTCTAATCCTAAGCCAGAGGAAACGACATGACCATGTAAAACGACACACATGGACATGAGGGAACACCAAGACTCTCAGTACATTTGGACACGTAAACCGAGATGAGACAACACCTCAAAGCGTCCAGAACCAGGTCTCGGGCTGGATAGAATCGTCGAGACGCACACAAGGTCTCCTGTCAACCACTGGGTCACCCCGGGTTGACCGGAACCAAACAATGATGATTTAACAGTAGAGAAGAAAGTCCTATTTTAAGCAAGAAAACTCTTGGATACCTCATAATGTGGTCTTAGCCCTCATAGGACACCAAAAGATATCCACGGGAATGCTAAACGACAAGGTTAAGCCAAGACATACGGAAATCGAAACGACGGGAAACGACACACTGGGCATAAGCGATCCATCACTCAACTGTTAGGTAAACCAGGCAGTAAAGGAGGAAGTCGCTACAAACATAGAGACGAGGATAATAGCGGTTGTAGGTTGGTCCACTAGAGGACAGTAGCGGTCAAAGGTTGGGCCGCTAGAAGACTGTAGCGGTCATAGGTGAGGCCGCCTACACCAGTCAACTCTCGCGCCGACCTACCCAGTCAAACCAGCCAGCGGTCTAAGATAGACGCGCTACATGGACTTGGCGGTCTAAGAATGAATCCGTGACACAAACCACCCTAAGACACTGACCTAAGACAAACAGACTATAGCGGCCGAAGGAAGGTGCGCTACTACGAGGAAACACACGAAGGTTAGGCCGCCAAGGTCAATCGACTTAAAACATTGACCATGTCAAACAACATGTAGCGGGCTAAGGAAGGCACGCCACAACACTCTGGCAGTCAGAGGAAGGACCGCCAGTTCAAATCGACATACTCCGTTGACTATGGTCAACAACTCTTCGCGATCTACGGAAGAGGCGCTAGAGTGACGTAGCGGTCTATCGTACGACTGCTAGACTTGAACTGACATATGCGAACTTCGAGAAGCGACATGCCCTGGCGCCCCACTATAGGGCCGCCAGACGCAAGTGGCAGTCAGAGGTTGGGCCGCCAACCTAAACTGACCTACAAACTACCGACACACTGAAGGATATGGCAGTCTATCGTGGGGCCGCCGGAGACCTGTAGCGGTCACTGGAACGACCGCCAAATCGTCACGGTGGGAAAACCATAGGAAAGGTGGATCTCAGCCGTTCTACACCCCATTCGCGTCGAAACGTAGGGGAAACAAGCCTAGACGAAGAAACTTACCTTCCACAAGCTGGAAGGGGCACATGCAATGAGCCGTTCGTGAGAAATGGGTGATTCTGATGAATCGACCCAAATTGGGTCACCGGGGTTCTCGGACTCCTACCGGCCCCGAATGATGACCAATCACGACGAAACTTGCGGGAACGGGATCCAGACATCTCGAGGGTTCGTTTGATACTAATTTTACTAAGAATGGTCACCGTTTCCAGCGAACCCTACGAACTCCAAAAATCACGGTTTTACCTAAATGAGCCCAAACTCTCTTGTTCTAGCACCGAACAACACGAAACTGTAGGAAAACGCACATGAGAAGTAGGTGATCCGTTTCCCTACGTCCACCGAAGAAACCGTGCGCCGAAGCGACTAAACCGTGCCGAAAATGATAAATCAACGAACCGCGCCGTCTCGAAATCCACCGAGGGATCGCGCCTCGACACGCTCAAACCGTCGTCCCATTCCACGTCCCGATCACTCCATCGCGTCCTCACCTCGGCCAGCTCCGCAACGGTGTGCACCCCGCGCCGAACTACCCAAAGAGGAGAGAGAACGAGAGAGAGAAAGAGATGAGAGAAATGTGGGAGGAGAGAGGGTGAGGAAGGTTAAATAGAAAAAGAATTAGGAATTTTCCTAATTTTTTGAAATTCTAATTTTTGTGCCAAAAATCCCCTAATTTAGAAAAATACGCAAAAATAGTCGAAACGATCCTCTCAAAGAGTACATCGCAACTGTAGCGTCCTCGAGTCGATGAATTGAGAAATAAACTCTCCATAGGGTTCCGTAACTTGTACGAGAGAAAAACCCACACGGATCGTAAAACTCAACTCAGGATCTACAAAAGCGATCCAAAACTCTCCAATAAGGATCCGAAAGACCTAATAAGAATCCAGGGCATTACAACTTGTGCCCTGGGGAGTTTGTAATGACTAGGTGTGGCATTGCACCGAGTACTTGTAAGTGTGTGGTCTATGACATTCATTAGTCACTCATTCTTGGAAACTCTTGATCAAAACTTGTTACATTTATATACTATTCGGCCAATCACTTGAATAGTTGCTTGGTATCTCTACAACTCATTCTTGGTTCTTTATGTTCGTTGAATTATCAGCTTTTGTGTTGTTGCACACAATTTTAAATGGTTAATTACTTAAACTATGCCTGATGGTAGAGTGTAATTCCTACTGAGCTTTCGCTCACCCCCTTTCTTTCCAATCTTTTTTCAGGTAGCACGGACGAGGATGTTCAAACCGATGGGGGCGGGAGCGAGTAAACGTGGAGCGAGCTTTCTAGTTGTGTTATGAGTCTTTGGTCTAAGTTTAGGTGTCGAGTCTTATTGATTCAAGAACTATGTAATTTTCTTTCCTCTAGTCGTTGTAATAGTCTAGTGAAGTCCAGAAGAATCGATTGTATTTAACTTTGAGCTTTTGGTTATTAAATAAAGTTGGTTTTTCTTTAAATTAAATTGTCAAAATCTTGGTGTATGTTATCTTGTGGCATGAATGCTCTGAATGACATGAATGTTGTAACTGGCGTATTCCGACATTCCGCATCGGGGTGTGACATAAAGCTTATTCAAGAGAGACTCAATGTGGCTCAAGATAGACAAAAATTATATGCTGACAATAGAAGACAAGACCTAGAATTCTAAGTGGGAGACCATGTATTTCTCAAGTTTTCTTCAGGTCGAGGTATTCGAAGGTTCGACATCAAAGGAAAGCTCACTCTGAGATTCATCGTCCCTTTTGAGATTCTTGAAAGGGGTGATGAGGTCGCTTATCGGATTGCTCTGCCCCCTCAATTGGCTGGAGTCCATGATGTATTTCATGTTTCTATGCTCAAAAGGTATGTCTATGACCCATTCCACGTTATAAGTCATAACAACCTAGAGATTCAAAAGGATTTGACATACGAGCAAAAGCCAATCAAAATCATTGATCGAGAAGTACGTCAGCTTCAAAATAAAACTATTCCCATGGTAAAAATCTAGTGGGATAAAGGTTCAGACCAAGATACAACATGGGAAACCGAAGGGGCTATGCGTTAGAGATTCCCAGAACTATTCGATTGTAAGTATATTCTCCCTAGAACCCATGCAATGAATTTGGGGACCAAATTCTTTTATAAGTGGGGGAGGGTGTAACACCCTGGAATTTTCTAGGATTTTTTAGAATTCAAATACAATTATTAAGCATCTAAAAGGCTTAAGGGGCTACTTAAATGAATTAAGGGTTAGTTACATCAATTTAAAAGCCCTAAATTAACCAAAGGTTGAAGCCCACTTAAATTTGGCCCAAAGACCAATTTTTAAGATCTTTTGGCCCAAGCCTACTTCTAGAGACATAATTAGAATAATTCTCTAATTTAAATAAGATAAATAGGGATAATTATGGGAAGGAATTTGAATTTAATTCAAATTCTGGTGCCCTAGCTATTAGCGGCCTATCGCGAGACCGCTACTTCATGGAGGTGGTCCAGGAGCGACCGCTACTTTGTTCCGAAAATGGGACTCATAGAAAAGTGAAAAAATAGGATTTTTCATATCCCAATCCCTATGATTCGAAGCTACCAGGTGTGTAAGCTTAGTCTAGGACTCTTGGGGATCGATCCTACCCCAAATTAGGACTCCTAAACTGATCTAATCCTCAGCCCTATGCCAAACTCTATAAATAGTCTTGAACTTCGACCTGTGTGAACCCTTGGTTGGCTCGCATATTTCGAAGGTAAGGGATCACCTTCTTAGGGTAAGTCTTTAGAAGAATTTATTCCTTTTAGTTTCGTCTAACTTCCCTCTAAATCTCATGTCAAGAGATCAAGCCCTTGAGAAGTCAGAAGTTCCGGAAGTCACTGGTTCGCTGCAAACCGCATAGGAATGAGTGGATTTCTCCGAGAAAGAACAAAGGATCAGGAACCCTAATCGACGTAATTTTGAGTTTTGTCTTTAGAATAAGTTGTTCCTCTTTATATCTCCTAGCTACCCTCCAATTTTCACGAATTTAGGTCAAGAGGTTATAGAGATAGAGAGCGAGGAAGTTGTTGTTTCTACGTAAAACGCGTAGTAACCAACACCGACTTCCAGTTAGAAATTCTCTATTCAGGGATAAAATCAGAGGTAGGTTATCTCATGATTGGCACAAACATCAAATTAGGAGTAAAATCCCTCTATTTCTATGTGATTTCATGCTTTCTATAGGTTGGATTCCATGTTTTCCCATGATTGTGCAACTAGGGTTTTATAGCATGCATATCCCTACCTTTAATAAGAAAAGATGCTAACTTTGGGTTAATCCATGCACACCCATGCATTTCTATGATTTAACTTTGTTATGGCATGTCTTATATCCCTGCCCAACACATTTATCATGCTTAATTACCCTAGATTAAGCCTGCACTTCGGTTTCTGGTTCTATCTGCAACAAACAAGGAAATGGTCCATCAAAGACCGCCACTATGAATAGGCGGTCCCAGCTAGACCGCCACTACCAATAAGTGGTCCTTCATAGATCATCTTATGCTATCTGTGTTCTGCTTCCTCTAATTATATGTTAAGCCTAATTATGTATGTCTTATTCCTAGTTACATCATTACATTCCTGTTAATGGTTATATTGTGCATCCATCATGCTAGATTCCATGGCTTATATACATTTTAAACTTAATTTAATCTTATGCTAATTTCATGCCAAAACCATATACTTATGTTTTAAAGTTCAATTTCATATGGTTAATGGACTTGTTTTATTTATGTTTTGATCACCGTTTCTACACGATTCACTCTTATCTCAGTCTTTCTTAAGTACATGGCACATATTCCAGTATGATGTCATTAGTTACACTTTGCATTTATAGGCACAGTCTCTTGGACTTGTGATCCTATCCGTTGGATTTTCCTTCCACCGGACTAGGTGATCTTGTTTCAAGGCCTCCGTAGGTCTCCGCGAGCCTAGGATTCTCACTAGGACGTCGAGCTGGTTGTACCCTAAAAGCCTAATGAATTAGAAAGCACATGTCATACCAGCATTTTTCTGTACCCTGGCTAGTTTCGGCCATCAGGTGATCGCTATTGTCAAGTAGTGGCCTTCCCGTGACCGTAATATTCTAGATTATTCTACTGCGTCGACTCTTTCACTCTCTGGCGTCGACTCTGTCTAGTAGCAGTCCTGACCGAACCGCCACTTAATATTAGCGGCACTATCATGACCGTCTCTTCAAGAAACGGCCCATGCATGACTGTTTTTGGTCCCAAGTGTTCTTAACTCTGAGTTTGACCCAAGGGTTGGTTTTCCTATGTCCCTAAATGGTCTATTGATTATCTAGTGCCCAAAACATTGTTCAATAGGTTATTAATGAATGATTAAAGTTAATAAATGTGCTATTATGCTGCCAAATTCTTTTCATGGCGTAACCTTGTCTTTAAATCATCATTGATCTCATGGCTTAAAATTTGGCGCGTTCTTACCTTGATATTGATATCATAAAACTATTATTTGAATTGTACATTATTGGCCAAAACTTTATTTATTTCTCGTGGAAGTAGCTTGATTTATAACTTGAAGATGCCAGAGCGGGCATAGATAGTGTCCAAGGGCTCGACACTAGCCTGTTGTGCCCCTGTGTGGTTTTGATGATGGCTGACACACCATGAGCCACACTGAGGTGTGCTAATTAATATTGATCACTGATTGACTGCTTGAATATCTGATTGTTTGCTTGAATAGCTAATTCATGAATATGGCTAGATTGGGTTAACATAGTGGCTAAGTGTTCATGCAGTGCGTTGACGCAGTTGGAGATTGGGTTGACGCATTGGCTGTTTGTTCACTAGCTGCGTGGACGCAATGGATCAGCGGGGTTGACGCCATGTTGCTTTGTCTCCTTTGTGTTGCTCATTAAGTCTCCAAGTCTGCACACTGCCTTTGTGGTCCAAGTCTATACAGCCTCATTCCTACCTACGTTCCAAGTCAAAGTCTGCACATTGTCTTCGAACCCAATGTCTGCACAGTGGCCTTCACACTTGAAGTCCATACATTCGATGTGCAGAGTTGAAGTCCATACTGTGCCTCAGGCTGAGGTAGTCCATACACTGGTCGATGGCAAGCCTGTACACTGGCCTCAGCGTTTTCACGTGAAGTCTACACATTGGTCTCTACTTGAAGTCTATACATTGGCTGAGGGTCTTCAAGTCCATACACAGTTGTCTGATGCATATTGATTGAAGTCTGTACATTGGGTTTTCACATGAAGTATGTACAGCCGTTCACTGTGGTAGTCCATACACTGGACTGTTAGGTCATGTCTACACTGGGTCTCAATGTACACACTTATTCATTGTGCTGCTTCACGCATAAAGTCTGAACATCCTTCAATGAACTTTGAAGTCTATACACTGATTCACTGTTCATCGCCTTTGGGCATCAAAGTCTGTACATCGCCTTCAATCTTCAAGTCTATACACTGGCTTATTCTTCAAGTCTGTACAGCCGTTTTGGATTGTATTTCAAGTCTAGACTTTGCACTGTTGCATTCATCATCTTCGTGTGGTGTTCTGTCTTCGTGTTGATTTTACTTCGTGCACTCTTCTCTAAGATCAAGCCCGTGTCTGTGCTGTCTCCATGTCGTCCTCAGTTCGAGTCGGTTCTTTGTTATTTCCGTCTTCGTGTTGTTCTTCCTAGACCTCGTGTCTTTCTTGTGTTGAAACCACACTTCGTGTTGGTTTCTGTTTTTCATCTTCGTGTTGTGGTCAGCTCGTGTCGTTCTCGTTGCTATTTGTTATGTCGAGTTGTTTTTTTTTACTTCGTGTCGTTTTCTCTGAAGTGTTAAGCGTTATTAGTATGTATCTCGTGTCGATCTCTTCGTAGTGTTTGTTTTGTTACATTGACACTTCGTGTCGTTCTCGTTTTACCTCGTGCTATTTTCATCTGACCTCGTGTCATGCTCTCCTTATCTCGTACTGTAGTAATCCTGTGTTCTCGTGTCATTTACTATAGCTACTCGAGTCATATTCCTGCTTTCTTTGTTTTACCACGTGTCGTTTCACCTCATGTCGTGCTATCTGCTGTTTATTATGTCGTGTTGTTTCTTTGTATCCGTGTCTTCGTGTTACTCTAGTGTTTATAACCTCGTGTCGTTCTCTGTGTAATACTTGTTTTGTCACCTTTGAACCTCGTGTCGTTATATGTGTAGTGTTTGGTTTGTCACCACTGTATCTCATGTCGTCCTCAGTGCAGTGCACCTCTTGCTGTTTCTATACACCTCGTGCAGTTTTAGGTTCTGGTGCCCTGAGTTTTAATCGTGTTAATTCCTTGCAGGAGAAGAAGAAGATGGTCCGAGGAAATATTCCCGAGTGACTGTCAGCACGTGATCCGAGGTTGAAATAAAGCCTGCTGAGAGACTGCCACGTGGTCCGAATAGTTAGGGCTGGAAATGTGGAGGTCACACGTCGGGGGTGATGATGATGCTGCTGCTATATATATGAGCCTTCTTCCACAGAAGAAAAATCATCGAAGAAGAAAAGCCTGCAGAGTAGAAAGCCCTTCGATCCAGAAGAAAAGAAGAGAATAGAGAAGAGAGTGAGAGTGAGAGTGAGAGCAGAAGAAGAAAGAGAGAGAGAGATAGTGCCAGTGAGAAGAGAAGAAGAAGAAAAAGAAGAGTGGTAGAGTGAGAGAAGCTGCAGAAGTAAAAAGAGAAAGAGAGATGGGAAGCTTCATCTGAAGACTTGTTCCTACTGGACCGTGGATCAGATCCAGGCCAGTCAGCTCCATTGAGAGCCACATTTGTGTTTTCATCTTTTACAGCTTTCTGATTGCTGTGTTATTTTCGTTTATTGTTTTTTCCTTTACTTTTCTTATTATCTTTGGTATTCCGATTGCCCTGTTGGGGATCGGGTTCCTCCTGTTGATTCAGGAGAAGGGAGATCTGATCTCCGGGTTGCAAGTGATAGGTTGTCACTTGTGGGTTCCCTCTGGTTAGAGGAAGGGAGGCTAGCCCTCCGGTTCTGGGCTTGTGGTTGCAAGTCCAGGTGTCCCTCCGGTTGGGAGGAAGAGAGGTCTTCGACCTCTGGTTTGCTGGTGACTGGAAGTCACCGGTTGATTCCCTCCTGGTCTGGAGGAAGAGAGACATCGGTCTCTGGTTTCCTAGTGGCTGAAAGTCACTTGGGGTGTCCCTCCGGTTGGGAGGAAGAGGGGAGCGTGTTCCCCTGGTCAAGCTGTTTGGCAGCATTTGTTGCAGACTGAGTCTGCGGTTTCTAGCGTGAGCTAGTGGAATCCTCACTCCGGTTGGGAGTGAGGGGTGGATGTAGGTCTGGAGGACCGAACCACCTAAAAATCTATTGAGCAGTGGTTTGCTTTGTGTGTTTGCTTCCGCTAGATGCCTGGATAGGCGCGCTCCATCCGCTTGCTCATAAGTTTAATTGAATTAGTTTTATTCTGTGATTGCGTCTAGCATCTGAGTTTTTATTTGGGCATTATTCGTAACAGGATACATTCACCCCCCCTCTGTATCCGAGCCTAGCACCCTAACAGTTGGTATCAGAGCGGGTGTCTGCATATAAGGTCCAGCGACCTGCAGATTCGATCTTGCGATCTTAGGTGCTTATTTGCCTTTAGTGCATCAATATTCCTGTTGCATTGAATTTATCTGCTATTTGGTTCAATGGCTTGTCCACCCGTCTTCAGTGGTTTTGATTTCAACCAGTGGCACGGTGCTTTACGTGATTATGTTAAATCTGTTGATCTAGACCTGTGGAAAGTAATTTCACATGGTCCTCATGAATTACCAAAGAAAAAGTCCAAATGGACTGACAGTCACGAATCAATGTATGAGGAGAATCAGACAGCTATAAATCTGATGAAAGCAGCCACTGACAAAGCCTTTCACTCATGTTTCCTTGATTGCAGATCTGCAAGGGATATGTTGGAAATGATGAAGAGAGCCGGGGAAGGAAATCAAACAAGCTGCATGATGGCCAACAGAAGCGATCAAGGTAGCAATCAAACTGAAGAAGATGATGATGATGAGGTAAATATCTTCGAGAATTTCTCTCTAGAAGATTGGGAGAATGCTTATGCTGAATTACTTGAATCTCATGAGCTGTTAAGAAAACAGTATAAGAAATTGAAGAAGGGTACTGGTTTAGATAGTTCAAGCGTTCCTTGTAGAAATTGTGTTGAATTGAAAAATATTCATGATGCTTGTATGTCTGACTTTCAAATACTGAAGAAACAAGTTTCACTATTGAAAACTGAAAATCAAGAACATATAAATGTGATATCTGAACTCAAAGAAAAATTGAACTCAGGTAATGATAATCAGACTGTTGTTAACTATCATGACCAGTATGAAAAATTGCTGAAAAACTTTAAAAGTGCAAACTCAGATTTAAACAAGCTGAGATTCGAAAATGATTCCCTGAGAACATCTGCTAATAAAAATGATAACAAATTTGAGAAACTCAAGCAGGAGAAAAACTTGCTTGCTGAAAAACTGGAAGCCATCAAATCTGTGAATGTGGAATTACAGAAAAACATTGAAAAGAAGGAAAAAGATTTGAAGGAATTCAAGGCTGAAAGAAAACTTGAAATTAACTCAGAAGATCAGACTCTAATAAATGAGTTAATTCAGAATGACAAGCTTAAGGAAGAAAATGAAAAATTAAAAATGTTGAATTCCACTATGTCAGAGAGACTTCTAGCTTTGGAAAGAGGAAAAAGTATTTGTGTTGAAGATTCTAATAAACTGAGCAATCTGGAACAGGAAATTGAAAAATACAAAACTGCTAACAATGTGTTAACTGAATGTGTGAATTGCAGTGAACAAGAGATTGCCAGTTATGAGCTACATATTTCCTCTTTGGAAGATGAAATTCAGGATTTGAAAGTCTCTTTGTCAAAATTTGTTGATGGGCAAGAAAACCTAGACAAGCTGCTAGGTGTAGAAGTCAATGTCAAAAGGGAAGGGTTGGGCTACAATAATCTAAATAAAAAGGTTTTGCAGAATAAAGTAATGACATCCTTTGTAAATGCCTCAAACGTAGCCACAACATCAAAAGACAAACAGCCCATTGTTCAGAAAATACTGGGAACAAAGATTAATTTTAAGAAAGAAGGACTGGGTTACAGTCCAGTCATGAGGAAGGCTGATAGAGCCAACCTGAAAACTGTCTTTGTTAAATCCTCTGAACAGGAGAAGCCTTCTACTTCATCTCCAACTCAGTACAAGGCTAAGAAAATAGGAAAACAGGATAAAAATCAGAAAAGGACTGTAAATCAGAAAATAAATGAAAAGGGTTCATCAGTGCATATTAATCATAGTCCTCATACACATTCACAAGCATCCAAAAAGAAAATGATCTGTCATTACTGTCATAAATTTGGACATCTGATGCATGAATGTAGACTGATGGAAAAGGATGATCTGAGTGCTAGAAAATATCATGATAAAAATCTTTCATCTCAGAAAAGGAAATTGAGTGTTTTCATTGTAGTAAACTAGGACACAAAATTTCACAATGCTGGTTTGTTAGTGATAAGAATAAATTTCATGCAAACTATCATGCTCTTAACAAGAACAAGTATGTCCCAATGAACCAGCATATGACATGCTTTAATTGTGGAAAATTGGGTCATAAGAGATTTGAATGCTGGCTGAATGCTGGTAAGAAAAGTTCTAATTCATGCTTTCACTGTGGCAAGATGGGCCACATTGCAGCCCACTGTTGGCATGCTCAGGGTAGACAATTCAATTCTAAAACTGTTAAACTCCCTGCAAATGGAAATGTTTTTGGAAGTAATGTTTTTAGAGGCAAGCACAATGAGTGCTTCAACTGTGGGAAGCCAGGTCACAGGGCTGCAACCTGTTGGCTGGCAGGATATCAAAACCAAACTGGTTTTGGCAAACAGAATTTTTATTCTGTTAACAAGAAATCTCATGCTTATGCACATAGAATTCATGCTAACAAGAATCTGCATAAATCAGATCTGAAAACTGCTCCTATAAATGTGCTGAGAAAACCTGCTAGGAGTAATACTGTTTTGTCAGGACCCAAGACTTCTTGGGTACCTATTTGTGCAAAATAACATTGCTATGCAGATGTGCCTTGGGACTGAAATAAAAAGGGGTAATGATCCAAGGCACTCAAGAAGAAAACCCCATACTGAACTTTTCAGGTAAACTTCCTGCTCTTCTTGTTTTTAGTTTTAATGCATAGCAAGTTAAATCTGTTTTTGCATAATCATTCTTCATCTGCATTGTCTGAAATGATGCCTCTGAACTCTACTCATCTGAAGTGCATATATGTGATTTGCACGTAGAGTACATTCATTGAAAACCTGAATTGCATATAGGACTGTTGGTTTCACCTTGATATTCATGACCTCTATGGTATATCAAATGGTAAGCTACCAAAAGGCAGGGAAATCTGTCCGGAGGTCCTTACTATGTGAGAGCTGGTCTTTTAGACCAAGTGCTCCGCCTAGTACCATGGGTCATTTTGCTTGACAGGGCAGTCTGAATGTGCATGAATCATTTGGTATCATATGTTCAGTTTTCAGTGCAAACATTGCATGTTTTCAGGGGGAGTTAGTTGCATATCCTTGCATAGCAATTCAATGTCGAGTCCTTGCATGTCCCTGCATACATATAGTGCATTGCATTTCCTTACATTGAAAATGCCAAAAAGGGAGTTTGAATGCATATTGTGAGGGGGAGTCATTGCATTGCATATAGGTTGTCAAATGCATACATGGGTCAGAACTCTCATTGCATATCCTCTCTTACTGATTTTATTGACAAACCTTAATCATATTCTGAAAACTTTGAGCTTCACAATCTCTCTTAACAATTGGTATTTCTACTATCAACTTGGTATCATTTGGCTTCAGAATTCTATCAGTCTTTCATGAAGATTTTAATGGGCTATCTCGATCATAAATCTGAAAACTCTTGAACTAGAAATCTTCTATTATACGTTTTTATGAATGACTGAAATAACTCATGTGGTTTAAGTTTAATGTATTCAATGAGTTTGGCTTTAAAATCTCTTAAAAATACCTGAAGCATGTTTAATAAACCTTAACCATCTGTTTCATGCTATGTCTTGTAAAATCTTCTGAAATCTGCACTTTTGAATATTTGACTTCAACTGATTAAGTACATGAAACTATTATTGATTTGAAGCAAATGAATTTTTCTGAAATGTCTAAAGGGTAATATCTGTCAGAGCAATGACATTCATCACTGAGAAACACATGTCCGAAGGACTGTGTCATGAGGTGCCTTAGTTAACTCTGATTAAGAATTCATTGAAATTCAGGTAGAGCAATGGCATGCACACTGAGAAATACAACTCACTCATCAAGAAATGATTTGGAGTGTGTCATGATGTGTAAATGCTATCTATGTTCATATATAACATGACAGTTAGTCACACTAAGTGCTTAGGGACATTGGCCTCTGATCAAGGTATATCCTCTAGTTACAAGGTGTGAACTGAACTAGAGTGCTCGTAAAATTTGTAGCATAAAAAAATTGTTGAACATATCTCAATATCTGAATATTGATGCTAAAATCAAATTGCTACAACCCTAGACAAAATCAAATGACTTCATAATTGCTTGACTTCAATACTGGTGCATGTAATTCTGAAAGAAGTCAATAGATTTGATTGTGTAAGAGAAAGGGAGATTAATCAAGATAAATATGAGGGCTTGGTTCATCTTTATTAAAACATGGTTTTAGATATCAATACAAGATTTTTATTGATAAACTCTGCATACATCATGTTTAAACCATACTGTTCAAAAGGCTCATTCATAAGTCCCTATAATGGAAGACCTTGAAAAATTATGTTTTGGATTTATGAGATTGATATCTCCTTGAAAATCTTTCTGCTCACTTTTCCTTAGATCATTGACCTGAACTTCTCCTTGTCTGCCCCTGTGGTCTCCTTCTCATCTATCTCATAAGATTCCACTTATTGAGGGGGAGCTTCCATGTCATGCATCACTTGCATATCAAGTGGCATCTATTCAGGGGGAGCATTCCTTGTCATACAGAATCATGTTCATATCATTTGTGACCTTGCATTCAAATCCCTCATGATCAGATTTATGCATGATCAACAAAAAATGTATAGTCAACTCCTTTCTTATCAGTTGACTGATTCCATCTGCATTTTTCTGACCATACAAATGTGAGGTGCCACTCCCATTATTACCTTGTTCACTTGCAGTCTTCTGAACCTCAGAATCTTTATGATGGTGGATTTCAGATTGATTCCTGAGATGTATTTCTCTCTACACTATTGGAATCTTCCATCTTGTTCTGCAATAAGTTCTGATTCTGTGGTATCTTCACCAGAATTCAGATTCTTTGTAATGGCTGATTTCAGATTGATTTATTGGATAACCAGAGTCCATTTCTGTGCTTCAAGAGGAGAGTAGTCACTCATGCATGTTGATAGGGGGAGAGCTGTCTCATTGCATAAGGGAGATCTTCATTTTTTTTTTTACCATGACTCATTCTCTGCATTAGCTCTATATTTTCTGCCATGTCAAAGGGGGTGTATTTGTTGCATTTGCATCTCTGCATAAGTTGTTTGACAAAGGGGCAGATTTTGATTTAATTGCTTCTGATCTTGAGCTGCCCTCATAAGTTTTTTTGTTTTTGCTGAAGTAAAAGGGGCAGTTTAGTCAAAGGGGGAGTTTTTAATTCTCTCTTCAACTCATGTCTTTTTGCTGAAGGCAAAGGGGGAGAAGAATCTAATTTGAGTCAGCGTAACTCATTGTGTTGCCATCATCAAAAAGGGGGAGATTGTTGTGCCCCTGTGTGGTTTTGATGATGGCTGACACACCATGAGCCACACTGAGGTGTGCTAATTAATATTGATCACTGATTGACTGCTTGAATATCTGATTGTTTGCTTGAATATCTAATTCATGAATATGGCTAGATTGGGTTAACATAGTGGCTAAGTGTTCATGCAGTGCGTTGACGTAGTTGGAGATTGGGTTGACGCATTGGCTGTTTGTTCACTAGCTGCGTGGACGCAGTGGATCAGCGGGGTTGACGCCATGTTGCTTTGTCTCCTTTGTGTTGCTCATTAAGTCTCCAAGTCTGCACACTGCCTTTGTGGTCCAAGTCTATACAGCCTCATTCCTACCTACGTTCCAAGTCAAAGTCTGCACATTGTCTTCGAACCCAATGTCTGCACAGTGGCCTTCACACTTGAAGTCCATACATTCGATGTGCAGAGTTGAAGTCCATACTGTGCCTCAGGCTGAGGTAGTCCATACACTGGTCGGTGGCAAGCCTGTACACTGGCCTCAGCATTTTCACGTGAAGTCTACACATTGGTCTCTACTTGAAGTCTATACATTGGCTGAGAGTCTTCAAGTCCATACACAGTTGTCTGATGCATATTGATTGAAGTCTGTACATTGGGCTTTCACATGAAGTATGTACAGCCGTTCACTGTTGTAGTCCATACACTGGACTGTTAGGTCATGTCTACACTGGGTCTCAATGTACACACTTATTCATTGTGCTGCTTCACGCACAAAGTCTGAACATCCTTCAATGAACTTTGAAGTCTATACACTGATTCACTGTTCATCGCCTTTGGGCATCAAAGTCTGTACATCGCCTTCAATCTTCAAGTCTATACACTGGCTTATTCTTCAAGTCTGTATATTTCAAGTCTAGACTTTGCACTGTTGCATTCATCATCTTCGTGTGGTGTTCTGTCTTCGTGTTGATTTTACTTCGTGCACTCTTCTCTAAGATCAAGCCCGTGTCTGTGCTGTCTCCATGTCGTCCTCAGTTCGAGTCGGTTCTTTGTTATTTCTGTCTTCGTGTTGTTCTTCCTAGACCTCGTGTCTTTCTTGTGTTGAAACCACACTTCGTGTTGGTTTCTATTTTTCGTCTTCGTGTTGTGGTCAGCTCGTGTCGTTCTCATTGCTATTTGTTATGTCGAGTTGTTTTTTTTTACTTCGTGTCGTTTTCTCTGAAGTGTTAAGCGTTATTAGTATGTATCTCGTGTCGGTCTCTTCGTAGTGTTTGTTTTGTTACAGTGACACTTCGTGTCGTTCTCATTTTACCTCGTGCTGTTTTCATCTGACCTCGTGTCATGCTCTCCTTATCTCGTACTGTAGTAATCCTGTGTTCTCGTGTCATTTACTATAGCTACTTGAGTCATATTCCTGCTTTCTTTGTTTTATCACGTGTCGTTTCACCTCATGTCGTGCTATCTACTGTTTATTATGTCGTGTTGTTTCTTTGTATCCGTGTCTTCGTGTTACTCTAGTGTTTATAACCTCGTGTCGTTCTCTGTGTAATACTTGTTTTGTCACCTTTGAACCTCATGTCGTTCTATGTGTAGTGTTTGGTTTGTCACCACTGTATCTCGTGTCGTCCTCAGTGCAGTGCACCTCTTGCTGTTTCTATACACCTCGTGCAGTTTTAGGCTCTGGTGCCCTGAGTTTTAATCGTGTTAATTCCTTGCAGGAGAAGAAGAAGATGGTCCGAGGAAATATTCTCGAGTGACTGTCAGCACGTGATCCGAGGTTGAAATAAAGCATGCTGAGAGACTGCCACGTGGTCCGAATAGTTAGGGCTGGAAATGTGGAGGTCACACGTCGGGGGTGATGATGCTGCTGCTGCTATATATATGAGCCTTCTTCCACAGAAGAAAAATCATCGAAGAAGAAAAGCCTACAGAGTAGAAAGCCCTTCGATCCAGAAGAAAAGAAGAGAATAGAGAAGAGAGTGAGAGTGAGAGCAGAAGAAGAAAGAGAGAGAGAGATAGTGCCAGTGAGAAGAGAAGAAGAAGAAAAAGAAGAGTGGTAGAGTGAGAGAAGCTGCAGAAGTAAAAAGAGAAAGAGAGATGGGAAGCTTCATCTGAAGACTTGTTCCTACTGTACCGTGGATCAGATCTAGGCCAGTCAGCTCCATTGAGAGCCACATTTGTGTTTTCATCTTTTACAGCTTTCTGATTGCTGTGTTGTTTTCATTTATTGTTTTTTCCTTTGCTTTTCTGATTATCTTTGGTCTTCCGATTGCCCTGTTGGGGATCGGGTTCCTCCTGTTGATTCAGGAGAAGGGAGATCTGATCTCCGGGTTGCAAGTGATAGGCTGTCACTTGTGGGTTCCCTCTGGTTAGAGGAAGGGAGGCTAGCCCTCCGGTTCTAGGCTTGTGGTTGCAAGTCCAGGTGTCCCTCCGGTTGGGAGGAAGAGAGGTCTTCGACCTCTGGTTTGCTGGTGACTGGAAGTCACCGGTTGATTCCCTCCTGGTCTGGAGGAAGAGAGACATCGGTCTCTGGTTTCCTAGTGGCTGAAAGTCACTTGGGGTGTCCCTCCGGTTGGGAGGAAGAGGGGAGCGTGTTCCCCTGGTCAAGCTGTTTGGCAGCATTTGTTGCAGACTGAGTCTGCGGTTTCTAGCGTGAGCTAGTGGAATCCTCACTCCGGTTGGGAGTGAGGGGTGGATGTAGGTCTGGAGGACCGAACCACCTAAAAATCTATTGAGCAGTGGTTTGCTTTGTGTGTTTGCTTCCGCTAGATGCCTGGATAGGCGCGCTCCATCCGCTTGCTCATAAGTTTAATTGAATTAGTTTTATTCTGTGATTGCGTCTAGCATCTGAGTTTTTATTTGGGCATTATTCGTAACAGGATACATTCACCCCCCCTCTGTATCCGAGCCTAGCACCCTAACAGTTGGTATCAGAGCGGGTGTCTGCATATAAGGTCCAGCGACCTGCAGATTCGATCTTGCGATCTTAGGTGCTTATTTGCCTTTAGTGCATCAATATTCCTGTTGCATTGAATTTATCTGCTATTTGGTTCAATGGCTTGTCCACCCGTCTTCAGTGGTTTTGATTTCAACCAGTGGCATGGTGCTTTACGTGATTATGTTAAATCTGTTGATCCAGACCTGTGGAAAGTAATTTCACATGGTCCTCATGAATTACCAAAGAAAAAGTCCAAATGGACTGACAGTCACGAATCAATGTATGAGGAGAATCAGACAGCTATAAATCTGATGAAAGCAGCCACTGACAAAGCCTTTCACTCATGTTTCCT
This sequence comes from Amorphophallus konjac, assembly GCA_022559845.1. Taxonomy (NCBI): domain Eukaryota; kingdom Viridiplantae; phylum Streptophyta; class Magnoliopsida; order Alismatales; family Araceae; genus Amorphophallus; species Amorphophallus konjac. The sequence continues at coordinate 213,082,514 of CM040127.1, forward strand.
TGATTGCAGATCTGCAAGGGATATGTTGGAAATGATGAAGAGAGCCGGGGAAGGAAATCAAACAAGCTGCATGATGGCCAACAGAAGCGATCAAGGCAGCAATCAAACTGAAGAAGATGATGATGATGAGGTAAATATCTTCGAGAATTTCTCTCTAGAAGATTGGGAGAATGCTTATGCTGAATTACTTGAATCTCATGAGCTGTTAAGAAAACAGTATAAGAAATTGAAGAAGGGTACTGGTTTAGATAGTTCAAGCGTTCCTTGTAGAAATTGTGTTGAATTGAAAAATATTCATGATGCTTGTATGTCTGACTTTCAAATACTGAAGAAACAAGTTTCACTATTGAAAACTGAAAATCAAGAACATATAAATGTGATATCTGAACTCAAAGAATAATTGAACTCAGATAATGATAATCAGACTGTTGTTAACTATCATGACCAGTATGAAAAATTGCTGAAAAACTTTAAAAGTGCAAACTCAGATTTAAACAAGCTGAGATCGAAAATGATTCCCTGAGAACATCTGCTAATAAAAATGATAACAAATTTGAGAAACTCAAGCAGGAGAAAAACTTGCTTGCTGAAAAACTGGAAGCCATCAAATCTATGAATGTGGAATTACAGAAAAACATTGAAAAGAAGGAAAAAGATTTGAAGGAATTCAAGGCTGAAAGAAAACTTGAAATTAACTCAGAAGATCAGACTCTAATAAATGAGTTAATTCAGAATGACAAGCTTAAGGAAGAAAATGAAAAATTAAAAATGTTGAATTCCACTATGTCAGAGAGACTTCTAGCTTTGGAAAGAGGAAAAAGTATTTGTGTTGAAGATTCTAATAAACTGAGCAATCTGGAACAGGAAATTGAAAAATACAAAACTGCTAACAATGTGTTAACTGAATGTGTGAATTGCAGTGAACAAGAGATTGCCAGTTATGAGCTACATATTTCCTCTTTGGAAGATGAAATTCAGGATTTGAAAGTCTCTTTGTCAAAATTTGTTGATGGGCAAGAAAACCTAGACAAGCTGCTAGGTGTAGAAGTCAATGTCAAAAGGGAAGGGTTGGGCTACAATAATCTAAATAAAAAGGCTTTGCAGAATAAAGTAATGACATCCTTTGTAAATGCCTCAAACGTAGCCACAACATCAAAAGACAAACAGCCCATTGTTCAGAAAATACTGGGAACAAAGATTAATTTTAAGAAAGAAGGACTGGGTTACAGTCCAGTCATGAGGAAGGCTGATAGAGCCAACCTGAAAACTGTCTTTGTTAAATCCTCTGAACAGGAGAAGCCTTCTACTTCATCTCCAACTCAGTACAAGGCTAAGAAAATAGGAAAACAGGATAAAAATCAGAAAAGGACTGTAAATCAGAAAATAAATGAAAAGGGTTCATCAGTGCATATTGATCATAGTCCTCATACACATTCACAAGCATCCAAAAAGAAAATGATCTGTCATTACTGTCATAAATTTGGACATCTGATGCATGAATGTAGACTGATGGAAAAGGATGATCTGAGTGCTAGAAAATATCATGATAAAAATCTTTCATCTCAGAAAAGGAAATTGAGTGTTTTCATTGTAGTAAACTAGGACACAAAATTTCACAATGCTGGTTTGTTAGTGATAAGAATAAATTTCATGCAAACTATCATGCTCTTAACAAGAACAAGTATGTCCAATGAACCAGCATATGACATGCTTTAATTGTGGAAAATTGGGTCATAAGAGATTTGAATGCTGGCTGAATGCTGGTAAGAAAAGTTCTAATTCATGCTTTCACTGTGGCAAGATGGGCCACATTGCAGCCCACTGTTGGCATGCTCAGGGTAGACAATTCAATTCTAAAACTGTTAAACTCCCTGCAAATGGAAATGTTTTTGGAAGTAATGTTTTTAGAGGCAAGCACAATGAGTGCTTCAACTGTGGGAAGCCAGGTCACAGGGCTGCAACCTGTTGGCTGGCAGGATATCAAAACCAAACTGGTTTTGGCAAACAGAATTTTTATTCTGTTAACAAGAAATCTCATGCTTATGCACATAGAATTCATGCTAACAAGAATCTGCATAAATCAGATCTGAAAACTGCTCCTAGAAATGTGCTGAGAAAACCTGCTAGGAGTAATACTGTTTTGTCAGGACCCAAGACTTCTTGGGTACCTGTTTGTGCAAAATAACATTGCTATGCAGGTGTGCCTTGGGACTGAAATAAAAAGGGGTAATGATCCAAGGCACTCAAGAAGAAAACCCCATACTGAACTTTTCAGGTAAACTTCCTGCTCTTCTTGTTTTTAGTTTTAATGCATAGCAAGTTAAATCTGTTTTTGCATAATCATTCTTCATCTGCATTGTCTGAAATGATGCCTCTGAACTCTACTCATCTGAAGTGCATATATGTGATTTGCATGTAGAGTACATTCATTGAAAACCTGAATTGCATATAGGACTGTTGGTTTCACCTTGATATTCATGACCTCTATGGTATATCAAATGGTAAGCTACCAAAAGGCAGGGAAATCTGTCCGGAGGTCCTTACTATGTGAGAGCTGGTCTTTTAGACCAAGTGCTCCGCCTAGTACCATGGGTCATTTTGCTTGACAGGGCAGTCTGAATGTGCATGAATCATTTGGTATCATATGTTCAGTTTTCAGTGCAAACATTGCATGTTTTCAGGGGGAGTTAGTTGCATATCCTTGCATAGCAATTCAATGTCGAGTCCTTGCATGTCCCTGCATACATATAGTGCATTGCATTTCCTTACATTGAAAATGCCAAAAAGGGAGGTTGAATGCATATTGTGAGGGGAGTCATTGCATTGCATATAGGTTGTCAAATGCATACATGGGTCAGAACTCATTGCATATCCTCTCTTACTGATTTTGTTGACAAACCTTAATCATATTCTGAAAACTTTGAGCTTCACAATCTCTCTTAACAATTGGTATTTCTACTATCAACTTGGTATCATTTGGCTTCAGAATTCTATCAGTCTTTCATGAAGATTTTAATGGGCTATCTCGATCATAAATCTGAAAACTCTTGAACTAGAAATCTTCTATTATACGTTTTTATGAATGACTGAAATAACTCATGTGGTTTAAGTTTAATGTATTCAATGAGTTTGGCTTTAAAATCTCTTAAAATATCTGAAGCATGTTAATAAACCTTAACCATCTGTTTCATGCTATGTCTTGTAAAATCTTCTGAAATCTGCACTTTTGAATATATGACTTCAACTGATTAAGTACATGAAACTATTATTGATTTGAAGCAAATGAATTTTTCTGAAATGTCTAAAGGGTAATATCTGTCAGAGCAATGACATTCGTCACTGAGAAACACATGTCCGAAGGACTGTGTCATGAGGTGCCTTAGTTAACTCTGATTAAGAATTCATTGAAATTCAGGCAGAGCAATGGCATGCACACTGAGAAATACAACTCACTCATCAAGAAATGATTTGGAGTGTGTCATGATGTGTAAATGCTATCTCTGTTCATATATAAGCATGACAGTTAGTCACACTAAGTGCTTAGGGACATTGGCCTCTGATCAAGGTATATCCTCTAGTTACAAGGTGTGAACTGAACTAGAGTGCTCGTAAAATTTGTAGCATGAAAAATTGTTGAACAAATTAAATATCTGAATATTGATGCTAAAATCAAATTGCTACAACCCTAGACAAAATCAAATGACTTCATAATTGCTTGACTTCAATACTGGTGCATGTAATTCTGAAAGAAGTCAATAGATTTGATTGTGTAAGAGAAAGGGAGATTAATCAAGATAAATATGAGGGCTTGGTTTATCTTTATTAAAACATGGTTTTAGATATCAATACAGAATTTTATTGATAAACTCTGCATACATCATGTTTAAACCATACTGTTCAAAAGGCTCATTCATAAGTCCCTATAATGGAAGACCTTGAAAAATTATGTTTTGGATTTATGAGATTGATATCTCCTTGAAAATCTTTCTGCTCACTTTCCTTAGATCATTGACCTGAACTTCTCCTTGTCTGCCCCTGTGGTCTCCTTCTCATCTATCTCATAAGATTCCACTTATTGAGGGGGAGCTTCCATGTCATGCATCACTTGCATATCAAGTGGCATCTATTCAGGGGGAGCATTCCTTGTCATACAGAATCATGTTCATATCATTTGTGACCTTGCATTCAAATCCCTCATGATCAGATTTATGCATGATCAACAAAAACTGTATAGTCAACTCCTTTCTTATCAGTTGACTGATTCCATCTGCATTTTTCTGACCATACAAATGTGAGGTGCCACTCCCATTATTACCTTGTTCACTTGCAGTCTTCTGAACCTCAGAATCTTTATGATGGTGGATTTCAGATTGATTCCTGAGATGTATTTCTCTCTACACTGTTGGAATCTTCCATCTTGTTCTGCAATAAGTTCTGATTCTGTGGTATCTTCACCAGAATTCAGATTCTTTGTAATGGCTGATTTCAGATTGATTTATTGGATAACCAGAGTCCATTTCTGTGCTTCAAGAGGAGAGTAGTCACTCATGCATGTTGATAGGGGGAGAGCTGTCTCATTGCATAAGGGAGATCTTCATTTTTTTTTTACCATGACTCATTCTCTGCATTAGCTCTATATTTTCTGCCATGTCAAAGGGGGAGTATTTGTTGCATTTGCATCTCTGCATAAGTTGTTTGACAAAGGGGGAGATTTTGATTTAATTGCTTCTGATCTTGAGCTGCCCTCATAAGTTTTTTTGTTTTTGCTGAAGTAAAAGGGGCAGTTTAGTCAAAGGGGGAGTTTTTAATTCTCTCTTCAACTCATGTCTTTTTGCTGAAGGCAAAGGGGGAGAAGAATCTAATTTGAGTCAGTGTAACTCATTGTGTTGCCATCATCAAAAAGGGGGAGATTGTTGTGCCCCTGTGTGGTTTTGATGATGGCTGACACACCATGAGCCACACTGAGGTGTGCTAATTAATATTGATCACTGATTGACTGCTTGAATATCTGATTGTTTGCTTGAATAGCTAATTCATGAATATGGCTAGATTGGGTTAACATAGTGGCTAAGTGTTCATGCAGTGCGTTGACGTAGTTGGAGATTGGGTTGACGCATTGGCTGTTTGTTCACTAGCTGCGTGGACGCAGTGGATCAGCGGGGTTGACGCCATGTTGCTTTGTCTCCTTTGTGTTGCTCATTAAGTCTCCAAGTCTGCACACTGCCTTTGTGGTCCAAGTCTATACAGCCTCATTCCTACCTACGTTCCAAGTCAAAGTCTGCACATTGTCTTCGAACCCAATGTCTGCACAGTGGCCTTCACACTTGAAGTCCATACATTCGATGTGCAGAGTTGAAGTCCATATGTGCCTCAGGCTGAGGTAGTCCATACACTGGTCGGTGGCAAGCCTGTACACTGGCCTCAGCATTTTCACGTGAAGTCTACACATTGGTCTCTACTTGAAGTCTATACATTGGCTGAGAGTCTTCAAGTCCATACACAGTTGTCTGATGCATATTGATTGAAGTCTGTACATTGGGCTTTCACATGAAGTATGTACAGCCGTTCACTGTTGTAGTCCATACACTGGACTGTTAGGTCATGTCTACACTGGGTCTCAATGTACACACTTATTCATTGTGCTGCTTCACGCACAAAGTCTGAACATCCTTCAATGAACTTTGAAGTCTATACACTGATTCACTGTTCATCGCCTTTGGGCATCAAAGTCTGTACATCGCCTTCAATCTTCAAGTCTATACACTGGCTTATTCTTCAAGTCTGTACAGCCGTTTTGGATTATATTTCAAGCCTAGACTTTGCACTGTTGCATTCATCATCTTCGTGTGGTGTTCTGTCTTCGTGTTGATTTTACTTCGTGCACTCTTCTCTAAGATCAAGCCCGTGTCTGTGCTGTCTCCATGTCGTCCTCAGTTCGAGTCGGTTCTTTGTTATTTCTGTCTTCGTGTTGTTCTTCCTAGACCTCGTGTCTTTCTTGTGTTGAAACCACACTTCGTGTTGGTTTCTATTTTTCGTCTTCGTGTTGTGGTCAGCTCGTGTCGTTCTCATTGCTATTTGTTATGTCGAGTTGTTTTTTTTTACTTCGTGTCGTTTTCTCTGAAGTGTTAAGCGTTATTAGTATGTATCTCGTGTCGGTCTCTTCGTAGTGTTTGTTTTGTTACAGTGACACTTCGTGTCGTTCTCATTTTACCCCGTGCTGTTTTCATCTGACCTCGTGTCATGCTCTCCTTATCTCGTACTGTAGTAATCCTGTGTTCTCGTGTCATTTACTATAGCTACTTGAGTCATATTCCTGCTTTCTTTGTTTTATCACGTGTCGTTTCACCTCATGTCGTGCTATCTACTGTTTATTATGTCGTGTTGTTTCTTTGTATCCGTGTCTTCGTGTTACTCTAGTGTTTATAACCTCGTGTCGTTCTCTGTGTAATACTTGTTTTGTCACCTTTGAACCTCATGTCGTTCTATGTGTAGTGTTTGGTTTGTCACCACTGTATCTCGTGTCGTCCTCAGTGCAGTGCACCTCTTGCTGTTTCTATACACCTCGTGCAGTTTTAGGCTCTGGTGCCCTGAGTTTTAATCGTGTTAATTCCTTGCAGGAGAAGAAGAAGATGGTCCGAGGAAATATTCTCGAGTGACTGTCAGCACGTGATCCGAGGTTGAAATAAAGCATGCTGAGAGACTGCCACGTGGTCCGAATAGTTAGGGCTGGAAATGTGGAGGTCACACGTCGGGGGTGATGATGCTGCTGCTGCTATATATATGAGCCTTCTTCCACAGAAGAAAAATCATCGAAGAAGAAAAGCCTACAGAGTAGAAAGCCCTTCGATCCAGAAGAAAAGAAGAGAATAGAGAAGAGAGTGAGAGTGAGAGCAGAAGAAGAAAGAGAGAGAGAGATAGTGCCAGTGAGAAGAGAAGAAGAAGAAAAAGAAGAGTGGTAGAGTGAGAGAAGCTGCAGAAGTAAAAAGAGAAAGAGAGATGGGAAGCTTCATCTGAAGACTTGTTCCTACTGTACCGTGGATCAAATCTAGGCCAGTCAGCTCCATTGAGAGCCACATTTGTGTTTTCATCTTTTACAGCTTTCTGATTGCTGTGTTGTTTTCATTTATTGTTTTTTCCTTTGCTTTTTTGATTATCTTTGGTCTTCCGATTGCCCTGTTGGGGATCGGGTTCCTCCTGTTGATTCAGGAGAAGGGAGATCTGATCTCCGGGTTGCAAGTGATAGGCTGTCACTTGTGGGTTCCCTCTGGTTAGAGGAAGGGAGGCTAGCCCTCCGGTTCTGGGCTTGTGGTTGCAAGTCCAGGTGTCCCTCCGGTTGGGAGGAAGAGAGGTCTTCGACCTCTGGTTTGCTGGTGACTGGAAGTCACCGGTTGATTCCCTCCTGGTCTGGAGGAAGAGAGACATCGGTCTCTGGTTTCCTAGTGGCTGAAAGTCACTTGGGGTGTCCCTCCGGTTGGGAGGAAGAGGGGAGCGTGTTCCCCTGGTCAAGCTGTTTGGCAGCATTTGTTGCAGACTGAGTCTGCGGTTTCTAGCGTGAGCTAGTGGAATCCTCACTCCGGTTGGGAGTGAGGGGTGGATGTAGGTCTGGAGGACCGAACCACCTAAAAATCTATTGAGCAGTGGTTTGCTTTATGTGTTTGCTTCCGCTAGATGCCTGGATAGGCGCGCTCCATCCGCTTGCTCATAAGTTTAATTGAATTAGTTTTATTCTGTGATTGCGTCTAGCATCTGAGTTTTTATTTGGGCATTATTCGTAACAGGATACATTCACCCCCCCTCTGTATCCGAGCCTAGCACCCTAACATAGCCCCCTCAGCGGATGGCCGGAAACATACTATAAACCATGCGGTATGATGAATAGTGGCGTCGCATTGCGCCGGGAGTACGTTTTTTATAGACGAGTGAAAACCACGAGGCTCTCATGAAACTATTACATTCTTGTTACATGACTTTCTAGTGCATAGCCTTTATAGTTATGAAAAGTACATTCTCGTTACATGCAAGCATATTCTCGTTACATGAAAGGCCACATTATATTCTTGCTAGATCATTCTCTCATTAAACATGAACTCTCTTATCTCTATGGTTTATATCTCGATACTTGCGTTGTTACATTGGTTTATCGTATGATTCACTGCATTTCTTTTACCTTACATTCTAGAGCTAAATCGCTAATTATTTAAATTTGCCTTCATGTTGATACGAAGATATCTACTAGACAAGTATGCTCATTCCTTACTTTTTCAATCTTTTCAAGAAATGATAGCGGATCGGATTCGGACTATTCAAGTGGCGAGTCCGATAGTGAATAAAGAATGGAGCGAAGCCTAGTAGTGTCTTAGTTATAGTCATGATGTAATTTTTCTTTTATTGAGTCTAGTTTGTCGTTATGTCAAGGAAGTCAAATATCAATGTACTTTTGATTATCATTCAATAAAAGTAAAGGTTTATCCAATTAATGTGCATTCATTCTTATGTGTGGATGTGTTAGCACTCTGATTATATTGCTCGCTTGAGACTTATCTTGCCGGCTGTTCACGTTCTCGAATATCTTCCGCTGTACAAAATCTTGGGGCATGACACACTGGTACCTCTGCTCTTCCTTTCTCTATCTCGAAACTCTCTCTCCTTTAGCTCTTCAATTCATCGCCACTCCACTTGCAGAACATGAACAGGGCAATTTATAGCCAAAATTTTAGGCCTAGCACCCTTCTAATCAGATAAACATATTTGATTAGGCCCCTAATTGTTTCGTAATGGGACTAGGAATGTTTTAAAATTCGCAGTATGAATTATGGGCCATCCCCAATCATTGGGCCTCGAGACACATGCGAGCGAGTGGCCCACACTTCGAGTGCATTTAAGTTCTGGGCTTGATTCTGTCGACCGGAGTTGAAGATACTTGGAAGCCTGTCGTCTTGTTTGAAGAATTTGGCTCAGTTGAGCTAATGGAAGTCTAAGCATGTCGACCGGAGTTGAAGATACTTGGAAGTATGTCGACCTATCTGAAGAACTTGGCTCAATTGAGCTACTGGAAGTCTAAGCCTGTCGACCAAAGTTGAAGATGCTTGGAAGCCTGTCGACATGGTGTTATTGGTTGAGTTTCTCTAGCTTCTGGATAACAGACTCTGTCAACCTAGTTTGACTTCCTTTGGTAGTCTGTCAACCGTAATAATAGGTTCCTTCCTTCTGAGCTTCTGAGTGATGATTTTGTTGACCTAATCTTGTAGTCTTTCGACATGGTGTTCATGGGTGAGCTGAGTTGAGCTCCTGGATGGCTATGCTGTCAACATGGCATAGTGTCTATCGACCTATCTTCTTCATTTCTTCTCTTCTTGTTTCACTGTTCATTAGAATAGGTCTTGTCGACCTAATCTATTTCCCTATCGACAGAAAAGTTCAAACACTTAAACATTTTGTAGTGAATTCAATCAAGTTTTATTTTGTCTAAGATATTTATTTACTTTTCAAACTGTGTAAATGATCATGGAGGATAATGAATCATAGTTCAATCATCATCAAAAACATATGCATAACATTCTCCCCCTTTTTGATGATGGCAATTATGAGTCATTAATTGTGTTTTAACTATGAGTCATTAAAAATTCAATTCACACAAGGCACTTGAAGGCATCAACTTGCACAAACTAAGGCACTCATTCATACATTCAAAATTCATGTCAACAAAAAGAACAAAAAAGAATTTTTTATAGATTTTAGAAGTTCATTCATAAGACTCAGACTTTGACCATTACATCAAGACTTTTACGGAACTCACTCATTAACTTGACTGAACTGACTCACTGACTCAGACTTAAAATACAAACTCAAAATACAGACCAAGACAAAAAGATTTCTTGACTGAGACTCATCTTCCTGACTGACTCATCTATCTCTCCCCCTTTGACATCATCAAAACAATCACTCTAAGAGAGAGCTAGACTCAATGTCTCTGTGGTGGCCGTTGAAATCTTGGACGTGGAGGCTCATTGGTTCCACCTTCACCTTCTGTAGGGACAAACCGTTTACACATAGCATCAACATCCCAAGTCATCTGGAAAAGATCTTGTTCCATGTAGATTAGAGTTTGATCAGCTTCTCTAAATTCTGTCCAAAGATGATTCAGATCATAATTAAAGTCGAAGAGCCTCTGGTGGGTATTTCTGACATTGCTCTCAAGTTTGTCCAGACGTTAATTGATTTTGGACTCAAAACTGTCCAGTCTAGCTTCTAGTTGAGTGAAATGGAGATGGAGAAAGCGGTACCAAGCAGGAGGAAGAATGGATGATGCAGGTGGAATTGCAAGAGTCGTAGAATGGCCTGCCTAAGCTTGTGATGGAGGGACATGTGCCTGTGGAGAAGGGTGAGGAGTATCCTCTGTATGAATAGGCGTAGCATCCTGATTTTTTATAAAGGTTAATTTAAATATTTGTAAAAGATAATTAAAATGGCTAAAAGGGAAATTAAAGAAATTATAATACGTTTTAATTTAATGGGCCAATAATTGAGGCTTAATGGGCTAAAAAGCTTAATTAAACTGTAAATTAAATTCAGAATTTCAAAAAAAAACCTTGTTTTAATTGGGCTAATTTGGTTAAAACTAACCCTAATAGGTTAATAACCCCAATCAAACCCTAATCCACTAAGGGGAGATCGAATCTAAACTAAATCCTAACCCTAATTCGAGCTACATAGGATAGGGGCGGCCCTAGATATAGATAGAGATCAAAATTTTCGGAGTTCTTCCCTATCTAGACTACCTTGACCTAATTAGGACTCCTTAGTGCATGAAATCCTATAAATAGGACCCCATAGTCTCAACCCTAGTTCATGGGAAAAGGTTTCTAGGCATGGGAGGATCGATCTAGGAGTAGAAATCGAGGGTTTCTTCGGGGCTTCGTGGGTTTTTCGTTCTTCTTCCTCTTCTTCCTAATCCGGCTCAAAGGTAAGTGATTTCTCAGGCTAAACCCCAAATTAAATGTCCAAACATGTTCATCCGTATGTCCTCTCTCTTTTTTCATCATTTTGCCCAATTTATATGGGCTATATTGCATGAATTTCATGAACTTCGGAACATGTATCGCCGTTTTAGGGTTTTCTCACTGGAACAGTTCTCTGTTCGTAGTCACGGCCTCTACAGGCACCGCGATCTTGAACGCGGCCCTACGATAGACTGTGACTATATACTTTTATTTTAAACATGATATTCTGATTATAGATTTTTAAATATAAAAATTGTTAGTTTATAAGGACGTGGTTCTCATGTAGGCGTCTTAGTTAATATTTTATTTAGTTGAGATTTTTTTCTCGGTGAAAATATATATAAAATAATTATTTTCTCTGAATGCGGCCTTCTTGGTGATCACTTTATGGTCACGGCCCCACTAATGACCGTGTTTAGGCACGGTTTTCCAAGAGTTCTAGTGCCCATTCCAGCATGATAAGTAGGGCTGTCAATGGGTCGAGCCCGTGCCGGGCTTAGGTCAGCCCGACCCGGGCCCGACTTATAAAGATTAAGGCCCGAGCCCGCCCCGGGCCCGACCTATGTCTGGCCGGGTTGGGTCGGTCCCAATATTATGTAAAAAATACAAAGACTGACTAAGGCCAGACCCGACAAATTAAATAAAATAATAAAATTTAATAATATAAAACTTATAATCTCACTAAGTTAATTAAAATTTTGATATTAATTACTTAATTTGTATGAAAAGAGAGTTTTAAAATTTGTAATTAAGTAAAATAACATAATTTTAACTCAATAGTTTTTAAAATTTGAAGTGAGAATAAAAAAAGAGAACGGGCCGGGCTGGCCTGCGGGTCGTACTCAAAGCCCGAGCCCGGCCCGCGGGTTTAGTCAGGCCGGGCTTTTAGGCTCGACTAAAAACTCGCGGGCCGAAAAAGACCTTACGGCCCGGCCCGAAATCAAGCCAGGCCGGCGAGCCTGTCGGGCCAGCCCGGCCCATTGATAGCCCTAATGATAAGTGAATGATAGTGAGTCTAAATGCATGTTTTTACCTCTTCATGTCATCTGAACCCACTAATGTAAATAGAAATCATGTTTAAGCCTTAATTTTTCATAAGTCTTCATGATCTACGTGTATAGTCTACCTTGATTACATCTCATCTCTATTGATAGAAAGTGTGATTAAAAGGAGTAGATCTTCCTGTTAAACCTGAAATTGACTCATCATAGCATGATTTAAATTGATTTGCATGATAGTTATATTGATTAATGGTTCATGATTTTATGTATATCATGGACATACTGATTTAAAGTTTTTAATTAAGAGGTTTTATCACTCCAGTGATATTAATCCATCATTTTTTATCTTGTTTCTGTAGCGTGATAGGAACACATAATTTTTGGTGAAGTTAGGACCCTCTGTCAGATATTCCTTACGTCGGACTAAAACTTTCTTCATCGAGGCCTCCGTAAGTCTTCGTGAGTCTTGCATTCCCACAAGGATGACGAACTGATTGTACCACGAAAACCCTATAACCCACTGGCATCCTTGTCCTATTATGTAGGATAGGGTTCGATCGGCCTTTGGACCCATAGAATGGGGTTTTGTTTGGGTTCTATCAGCTCTATTCTGAACGTGGCCTGGTCAAGAACCGCGTTCATCTCCATATGACGGTAGTCTTTCTGACCACGTTCTGTGAAAGACCTCTGCTCTGATCGCGTCCTCACGAACAACCACGTTCTTGATGGATCGTAACACTGTTCATGACCGCTTTCAACCAAGTGTTCCGAATGTTTTTGTTTCGTGATTGTGATGTGCATAGACCAATCCTAGCCTTTCATGGCTAAGTGTTTCCTGACAACTTCAACCCTTCTCCAAGGGGTTATAATCCTCATCGACATATTCATATGGTTGACTTCCTTTCCAATGTCATTCTATAATAACCCATTAATTTGAATTGTTGAAAGTCCTTGGAATAGTCTTCTTTCCAGCTTCTATGATTCCCTTGATTACATGAGCACACTATTGGAATTCTTTGCCATTATTTTAATTTGTCTGGAAAATATTGATATGGGACTTTGGGTCCAACATGACACTCAATGATAGGTAATATTTATAAGGGCCTGGATCTAGTCATAGGGGTGAGACAAAGCTCAAAAATATACCGGTATTATGAATGATCAGGTGTAGCATTGCACCAACTATACGCATGATTGGTTCTAGACAAATTTACATACTTAGCATGATTCGTATATGTTATTGACATATTCTGGATATTAAGGCCCTGAATGGGTAAATGTTAATATTGTAATTCTTCTATTAGTGATCTCTTTTACATGTTATTGGCTAATCGTTCCTTATCTTGTACTTGTAAATGTCCCCTTGTCTACCTTGGATATTCATTTGATCTTGCCACTCTCTTAATTGTATTTGAGTTTTCCGTCATGCGTCATATAGCGATTTCCATACAATGTTAAACTGTTAATCACTTATATATTGCCTAATGATAGAGATGTAATTCCTGCTGAGAATTTTTTCTCACTCAGTTTCTCTTAACATTTTTCAAGTAATAATCAAGATATCTCGTCCGATGGGGAGGGGCAAGAGTGAAAAGAGATCCTAGAGTTTTGAAGATCGTGTCTTTTTGTTATCTTGAGTCTAGTCCTGTAATTTTGAGTCTTTTCTATTTTCTTCTCTTGTAAGAGTTATAAGGTAAGTCAATAAAGTTGTAATAATGACATTTTCAAAATCATTAAAAGTATATTTTTGTTTATTCTTTGTTTCTTTGTGTCTATTATGGCTTGCTCTGCTTGTCATGACTATCTCGCTGCCACGTTTCGAGCAAGTTTCTGCAGCTATCGGTTCGGGGCGTGATAAAAGTGGTATCAGAGCCTAGGTTTTCTAAAACCCTAGGTCTAGAGTCTAAGATTTTATGTTAAGTGTCTCTTGTTAGTTACCTTATAGGTACTTGGTGAGATTGGGTAGAGCCATGGGGCTAATTGGTAAAATGTGATAATCTTAATGAGCTAAAAGATTCTAAGTTATTAATCTTTATAAATTTGTTTTATAGATTAAGATGGCTGTGGAGCATGCTCAATAGAGGGAGATGCCGAGAACTATCCAATGGTTAACTCAGGCTTTGCAGCAAGTTGCTCAAGGTGGCATTGGAGTTTCCAGGGAATGAATCCCCCTAGATTTAGTCGATCTACTGATCCGGATGAGGCTGAGAACTGGGTGAGAGAGATGGAAAGGACCTTTAGGGTTATGCAATACACAGATTAAGAGAAGGTCTTGTTAGCTACTTACCAATTAGAAAGAGATGCATTGGCTTGGTGGGAGTCTATGGAAGCAACGTTGCCCAATGACCAAGTAAAGTAATATGGAATGAATTCTTTGAGCTTTTCAATGAGACGTATTTTTCGGAGAGAGTTCGAGAAAAGAAGGCTGCTGAGTTTGCATCTTTAAAGCAAAAGAATCTGTTAGTGGCGGAGTATGAAACTCAATTTTCTATATTAGCTCGTTTTGCACCTCATCTAGTTTATACAGAGAAGATGAAAGCTAAGAGGTTTTTGAATGGGTTGAGGGTCGAGTTTATTCCACCGTTAGCACCATTAGAAATTCAAGTTTATGCCGAGATGGTGAAGAAGGCCCAATTGTTAGAGGATGCTATGGATACGACAGAGCGTATCATGGGAAGGCTTGCCAAGAAAGGAGTAGCTAATGGTTCCAAAAATAGTGTGCCTACCAATGGGAAGAAGAGGCCGAATGGAGGCAATTGTTCTCATAAAGATAAGAAGGTTAAGAAGGGAGACCAGCATATTGTCCCTGTTAAGGAGAAGTGTGAGCATTATGATAAAGGTTGGCATCGATCGGAGGATTGTTAGAGGAAGCTAGGGAAGTGCATTCGTTGTGGGAGCGGTGATCATCATATTGCTCATTGCCCTCTCATAAAGGAGAAAGCATCGCAAGGTAAGCAACAAGGTGAAGCAAGCCAAGCTGCAAGCGTTAAGGGATGGTGAAGCGTTGGAAGGTACCTCTAAACCTATCTTATTCTATATTTTCATGATTGGACATGGTGATTATTATATATTGGCATGAATTAGAGTTGATCTGGTTAAGTATGCAATATAAGAAGGGTTTAGGATTTGTGATCTTACTTTATTATTTTGGAAAGAAATCAAGTGAATTTAGATGACCAAATTCCTTAAAGTAGGGGAAGGTGTAGCAACACGGTTTCTTATAAAGGTTAATTTAAATATTTGTAAAAGATAATTAAAATGGGTAAAAGAGAAATCAAAGAAATTATAGTAAATTTTAATTTAATGGGCAATAATTGAGGCTTAATGGGCTAAAAGGCTTAATTAAACCCTAAAATTTGGAATTTCAAAAAAACCCTTGTTTTGATTGCGCTAATTTGGTTAAAACTAACCCTAATGGGCTCATAACCCCAATCAAATCCTAATCCACTAAGGGGAGATCAAATCTAACCTAAACCCTAACCCCAATTCAAGCTAGATAGGGTGGGAGCGGCCCTAGATATAGATAGAGATCGAGATTTTGGGAGTTCTTCCCTATCTAGACTACCTTGACCTAATTAGGACTCCTTAGTGCATGAAATGTAACGCCCCAGGATTCGATTCCTAAAATATGGCCTTTTTCTTCTCATCAGACATCGAGACATTACTTCGTACGTATCGCGAAAGCACAAATATATAATAAACATGTGTACATTCGCATACGAGAGAGAGAAATCATAATTACACGAAAGGTAAGTAGCATTTCAACCATTCATAATCTCCCAAGAGAGTACATGTCCATTGTTCCAGATTAAACATGAGTCCACATAGACACACTATCCCATAACCATACATATAAGAGAGAGACATTCATCTATAGCATACCCAGATGAACTATGAACTAGCACTACTCCTCAGCTGCAGCCTCCTCCTCAACCTCCTTCTTTATGTCTCCAGAAAACGTGTGTCACAAAGGGGTGAGTGTGACGCTCAGTTGATGTGACACCACCTTGGGGTGATAGTCACAAGACCGATGCACCTTGGATCTTAACAAGCAAGCACAATTTGTAATAGAAATGGACCGATATCGGCGGCCACTCACCCGACACTCACCCAAAACCTGGGGTAACTCGACGATGCCGAGTGGAGGTTGTGAGGGCTGGGCCCTTGTGGGTAGAGGGCCAGCAATGCCAAGGTTCTTCCCAAGGGTATGAAGGCCAAATTCAATGGGTCCGACTTTGTGCCGAGGGCACGGGTCACACACTCTTCCCCACGGCGGCCACTCGAAAGCAACAGTGCTAACGGGATCGGGCGCACACTCTCTCGGGCCAGCGGAGCTATGAACTAATATTGAATGAACAAAACACCTAATGAGAGCAAGGAATAGAGCACTTACTCAACCTGTTTGAAGAAACCGATCCCGCACGGAGACGTGGGCGAGCGGGGAAGCGTGGATTCCCCACACGCTGTACCGGTGTAGCTTCAACCTGTTTAAGGGATTACAACACTACTCCCCATGCAAGGGGGTGAAACAAGGGGAGGGGAAGTCACACATGTCACGCCCCGAGCGCGGAAGGAACCCGGACTGCGTGACAAGTTTATATCGATCATGTCAATCAGAGCGTTAGTGTATTCAACACAAAGACAGAGTGCGCAAAAGTAAAGATAACCCAATCCTTTATTCAATGACAACCTCAAAAGTACTTCTAATACAATCCTTTTAATGAAAGTTCTAAGACTCTATAAAGGGAAAAGTACAACGATTGACTCAAAAATATAGTAAGATAAGACTAGTAGACGCTTGGATAGACGGAGTGGCTCTAATCTCTTCACTCTTGACTTTCCCCCATCTGATTGAGTTTCGTCATCGGACTTACCTGAAAAATAGGGAAAAACACTGAATGAGCGAACGCTCAGTAGGAATTATATCTCAAGAGCTAGCTTTCTTTAAGTAAATTACATGTTACATGAATGCAATAAAGCTATGCATGTTTGCGTAAAACGACAAGAGAGAGAGAGAGAGAGAGTATAACAAGAGATAATTGAGTGAACTAGCATGTCTTTCAAGAACTTATATCAATAGATGTCAAGATATTCAAGCAAGTATATTCATCAGGTCATGTCAGAAATTGGCTATCACGTTTCAAGCAAGTATATAAATACCCTTCCCGGGTCACGCAAGTCATGTCATGTCAAGTAGAGTATGAGATTGTGGAATGTCTAATCAAGCTAGTCATGCACTTCGGTGCAATGCCACACCGTGATCATTACAACTCCCATGGGCACAAGTACTTTTGGGTGCTCCTCTCAGGACCAGATCGGGCCCAATATGTGTAGGTATTGATCATGTATTTTTCGACATCCACTAAAGATATAGCCAATATGGAGTTTCAAGGAATAAACTTGTATAACTTTAAGGTAGATCTTGTGGAATAGCATTTCAAGGGTATGAACATGTGGTATAATGACGATAATAATGGTATAATCATGATTAACGATAAAACTAGGTGGAATCGGCTCCCTAACTCTGGTGCCATGATGATAGGAATAAGCGCCCACATGAACATGGTCACTCGTTCTTGTACATGATAAGGTAGATAGAATTAGTGTCCATATGTACGGCACACTTTTCTTAAAGGATATAAATGGTGTGGATTACCCATCCCATTATTTCAAGAATATTCTCATGACATACGAACAGCATGTCGTGAGGGCCGGTATACCATGTTTCTTTAGAGTGACATGGCAATTGAGAAGTGTCATGGGTTTTAAGGGTACAACCAGCTCGGCTGCTTTGAGGGAATCCAAAGCTAGCGGAGTCTTACGGAGGTCTCTATGATAAAGTCACCGGTCCAAAGGAACGGAATGTCCCATGGAGAGTTCGTCTATCACCGAGAAATAGTGGGTAATCGATTAAACAACGTGAAACATGGGACTATATTCACGGAATGGAACATAGTGCCTATACACATAACCCCTTGTCAAGGGTTACTGAAAGGCCACGAAAATCAGAAAATCAGAACTATCAGTCAATTGTCGCCGGACCTTGAGTCTTCATTTTTATAATTGACGCCCTTGTTTGGGTCGTCATTTCAATAAATGACGATTGTCCATTCAGGCGTTTCAACCATATTTCTGTAAATAAATTCGTAAATATTCTAAATTTTGGTTGTTTATGTAAATGCGACTTAGCTCAAGTCTTCAATTTATTAAACAGCGCCCTAGTCAGGGGCGTCATATATCAAAAACAATGGCAGGGTTCACATCGTCAATTCCAATATCCAGGAAAGATATATCAAAATTTCACGTTTTATCACTAAGTCGCGACCATGTATACGGGCGTCCATTTAAATGACGACCTAAGCAAGGTCGCTATTTCTTTGACATACGATTTGCACCGAGTA
This sequence comes from Amorphophallus konjac, assembly GCA_022559845.1. Taxonomy (NCBI): domain Eukaryota; kingdom Viridiplantae; phylum Streptophyta; class Magnoliopsida; order Alismatales; family Araceae; genus Amorphophallus; species Amorphophallus konjac. The sequence continues at coordinate 213,100,916 of CM040127.1, forward strand.
GGTACAATCACATACACATGATTTTTGGAGTATGTCTGATTAAGACTCTAAAGGTATGAACAGATAGAGGAAAATATCAGGAATTTATGGACATGATTATGCATTAGTTTACATATATAGATTCACAGTTATTAAATTTTGAACATGGGGTATTTAATAAATAACTAGCAAATTGACGACTGTTACACGGTCGTCGGTTTAAAATGACGCCCTGTCGTGGGTCGTCAATTTCATTTATGGAGTAAATGGAGAAACTTCATTCTGGAAAATGAAATCTGTAACTACTGAAGACATATATAGACCTATATGCATGTATTAACTTGATAGCTATAGAATTTTGCTAAGTCTTGAGAAAACCTACCTTGGTTGGGTGGTTTGGTTGACAGACGCTGAAGAACGGTGAAGAAAATAACTGTGAACGATACTCTGTTTCAAATAGAGTTTCCGGAAGCAACTCTTTAGCCAAAGCAATAGCAGCACCCCTCGGAAGATGTAGTAGGATGATGAGGGAGATAATAGCTTCAGCAACGCAGTGGGAACAAGGAAGAAGGAGATGATTCTTCTACGTTCCCGGCAGGAAGATGATGGTAAGAGCAACAATTGCAGCATATCCTTTGGTCTAGATTAGAACAGCAGGAGCCTCCCACGAACAACCAAAACCTTCAGAAGAAGAAGCAGAAGACAGCTTCCCCCCCTTCAAGATATTAACAGCAAGAGGAAGATGCTGATGAAGAACTGCTATGCAGCAGCACAATAGGAGCAGCAGAACGAAGAGGAACTTCAAGGCAGAACAGCAGCAACAGCAGGACGTCTTTGGCAATTAGTATTAACGTGAGTTCGATGGAAAGGGGATGGGTATTTATAGGATTCTGGAGACTCTATAGGGTTGGAGTTCGATGGGAATTGAAACTTCCTTCTTAGAGTCCTTATTAACTTAGACATCCCATGTATTGATCCTTTCCTCAATCAAGCTTACCCAGGATAACATCTCAGTTCAAACCGAACACTAACAGGTTTAGTTTGAAAAATGACGCCTAAGGTTGGGGCGTTAATTAAAAATGACACTCGTCAAAGGGTCTTCAATTTATAAAATGGCGCCCGCCAAGGGGGCGTTACTTACTATTACATTTTCTTGCATTACTTCAATATGAAATTTGACGCCCATACATAGTGGCGTCACTTCTGAAATTGACGCCTAGGATAGAGGCATTATTTTATAAATTGGCGCCATCTTAGGGGTCTTCAATTAAATGACGACCTAGATGGAGGCGTCCTTTAATTTGGCTCATTTTTGATGTGTATATGGGTGATGGGTTTAATCATATAGCGTATAACTTGATTATTTCATGTTTGAATATAGTCATTCTTGATTATTTATTAGGGGTCTTACACCCTCCCCCACTTAAAAGAATTTGGTCCCCAAATTCAATCGCATGTTTTATGTGGAGAGTGTAGAGTACATACCCTTTTAAAACAAGTCTGGAAATCGTTTCCTCATAGACTCCTCGGTCTCCCATGTGGCTTCGTGTTCTGAGCTTTTACTCCATTGCACCTTGACCATGGGAATAACTTTGTTCCTTAATGTACGTACCTCACGATCGAGGATCTTCATGGACTTTTGTTCATAAGTGAGATCATTTTGAATCACCAGGTCACCATGATCAATGATATGTGACGGATCGTGCACATACTTCTTCAACATAGATATGTGGAATACATTATGAACTTCGGACAATTGAGGTGGTAAGGCGACGCGGTAAGCAACCTCGCCAACTCTTTCTAGTATCTCAAAAGGTCCGATAAATCTCGGCGTAAGCTTGCCCTTAACACCAAATCTCCTTATTCCACGTCTAGGTGATATCTTGAGAAATATGTGGTCTCCGACTTGGAATTCGAGATCTCTTCTTCTTGTGTCAGCATAAGCCTTATGTCTAGCCTCAGCAACTTGAAGTCTTTCTCTAATCAACCGAATCTCTTCAGTGGTATCCCTTACCATGTCTGGACCTAATTGTTGTTTCTCGCCAACTTCGTTCCAACACAAGGGTGATCGACAACTCCTTCCGTATAAGGCTTCAAAAGGTGCCATTTGTATGCTTGCCTGGTAACTATTATTGTATGCAAACTCAACCAAAGGTAAGTGATCATGCCAGCTTCCACCAAAATCGATGATGCAAGCCCTGAGCATATCTTCTACCACCTGATTGGTTCTCTCGGTCTGACCATCCGTTTGAGGATGAAAAGCTGTACTAAAGTTAAGTCTCGTCCCTAATGAATGTTGTAGACCCTTCCAAAAGTGAGAAGTAAAACGGGAGTCTCTGTCAGACACGATTGAGACAGGTACTCCATGTAACCTGGCTATCTCCTTAATGTATAATGCAGCAAGAATATCAACTGACCATCGACTCTTGATTGGCAAGAAGTGTGCCGATTTGGTCAATCGGTCGATGATAACCCATATTCCATCATGTCCTCCTTTTGATTTAGACAGACCCATAATGAAGTCCATATCGATATCCTCCCACTTCCATTTGAGAATTTCTAGAGGATGTAGCTTACTGGCAGGCTTTTGGTGTTCAGCCTTGACTTGTTGGCATGTGAGACAGCGAGACACAAAGTCCGCTACTTCTCTTTTCATATTAGGCCACCAGAAAGTCCTTTTCAAATCTTGGTATATTTTGGTAGACCCTGGATGAATCGTGTACCTTGATCTGTGAGCTTCATCTAAGATCTTCTTCTTTAGCTCTGGATAATCTGGTATGCATGTTCTATTCATGAACATCAATCTTCCATCTGATGCTAATTTGAACTCCAATTGTTCTTCAATTTTGTCCTTGATTTCCACTAATAATGGATCCTTATCTTGTAGTCCTTGTATTTCTGAGAGTAGATCTCGCAGTATGCTTATATGGGATAGTGTAACACACTTGTTCTCCTTGTCCAGGCTTATATCAAGTTTAGAGAATTGTTCTAGCATCTTCCACTCCTGAATCATACAATTTACTAAAATCGTTCTTGGCTTTCGACTGAGGGCATCAGCTACAGGATTACCCTTTCCCGGATGATATTGTATTATGATGTCAAAATCCTTAAGATATTCTAGCCAACATCTTTGCCTCATATTTAATTCCTTCTGAGAGAAGAGATACTTGAGACTCTTATGGTCAGAATATACTGTAAACTGCACTCCGTATAGGTAATGCCTCCATATTTTCAATGCAAATATTACCGCGGCCAACTCCAAGCCATGAACTAGGTAGTTCTCTTCATGCTTCTTTAATTGGAGAGAAGAGTAAGCTATAACTCTTCCTTGTTTCATTAAAACACAGCTGAGGCCAATGCCGGATGCATCAGTGTATACCTCGAACTTCTCTCCTTCGACTGGTAGAGTTAAGACTGGAGCTGTAGTTAGGTGATCCTTGAGAGCTTGGAAGCTTCTTTCACATTCCTCACTCCATTCGTAATGGATCTCCTTGCGAGTTAGCCTAGTGAGTGGTACGGCGATCTTGGAGAAATCCTTGATGAATCGTCGGTAGTAGCCTGCAAGACCCAAGAAACTACGGATCTCGCTAGCATTGGTCGGTCTTTCCCACTCCTTTACAACTTCAACCTTCGATGCATCTACGGATAAACCGTCTTTTGATATAACATGCCCCAAGAAAGATACTTATTCTAACCAGAATTCACATTTACTGAGCTTTGCATATAATTGATTCATCCTTAATATCTGTAATGCAATCCTCAAATGATCCTCGTGCTCTTCCTTGGTCTTTGAATAGATCAGTATGTCATCAATGAAAACCACTATGAATTGATCTAGATGAGGCCTGAATATACTATTCATCAACTGCATAAAGGTAGCAGGGGCATTTGTTAGTCCAAAAGGCATAACAACAAATTCATAGTGCCCATACCTGCTTCTGAATGCGGTCTTATAAATGTCCTCATCCTTGATCCTTAGTTGGTGATATCCCGACCTGAGATCAATCTTCGAAAAATACTTGGATCCAGATATTTGATCAAATAACTCATCGATTCTCGGTAGTGGATACTTGTTCTTGATAGTGAGATGATTCAACTGTCGATAGTCGATGCATAACCTCATGGATCCATCTTTCTTCTTTACAAATAGCACAGGTGCTCCCCACGGGGAAGTGCTTGGTCTGATAAATCCTTTCTTGAGAAGTTCCATCAATTGCTCCTTTAGTTCCTTGAGTTCGGCAAGGGACATCCTATAAGGTGCCCTAGAAACTGGGCCAGCACCAGAGATCAAGTCGATGGTGAAGGCCACTTCTCTTTGTGGGGGTAATCTAGGCAAATCTTCCGGAAACACGTCCGGAAATTCTTGCACAACTGGGATGTCTTCTAGCTTAGTCTCCTTAATGGTGACAAACGTAAGGAAAGATACACATCCCTTCCTGATTAGCTTGCTAGCTCGAAGAGCTGAAATAAGAGGTGACTTGTTCCGACTCTTAGGGCTAGTATAGACCAATTCCGGGAATTCCTTGAAAGTAACTTTGCTATTACAGCAATCCACAGTTGCCTGATACTTGGATAACCAATCTGCTCCTAATATGACATCATAGTCTTTTAGGTCAAAGCATATGAGGTTGATAGGAAGATTTCTTCCCTTTATCAAGACTTCACAATTTTGATAATTGTGAGTAAGGTGAACTTCGCTTCCGAGAGGAGTTGAAAGAACTATTTTCATCCATTCCGGTTCCATGGGTAATGGATTAGCAAACTTCTTAGAAATAAAAGAATGCGAGGCACCAGTATCGAATAAGACATATGCAGACTTGGAATAAACTTTCAATGTACCTTCCACTAGTCCGTCATCATCTTGTTCTGTCTCCTTAATAGCATGGAGACGTGCATTCTTTGTCACCGGGCGCTTTCCGTCACCGGCTTGATCATTGAGTAGGGGACAGTCGGGAATCCGATGATCACGGCTTCCACAACGGAGACACGCTCCAAGTTTCCTCCAACATTCTTCGGCCTTATGTTCGGCCTTGTCGCAGTGTTTACATACCACCTTAGAAGGTGTAGTGGTGATGGAGAAAGGTTTGGTCTTCTAGAATTTTGCTCTTGGGAGGGAGTACCTCCAATACTCGGTCTCTTCTTGAAATTGGGTTTGAAGGAACCCGAACTAGTGACTTGTTCCTTGTTATCCTTCCCACGGATCCTATCAGATAGCTCTATGGCATCTTCTAGTAACTGAGCTCGGCGTACCATCTCCGAATAGACCTGTATGTCCATCAGCGCCAGCTGTGTGATATATTGGGGTCTGAGCCCATTTAGGAATCTCCTAGCTTTCATCTTCTCAGTACTAACTAGATGTTTAGCATATCGAGACAACCTGGAAAATTGCGCCTCATACTCAGCCACCGATAAACATCGTTGTTTAAGTGCGGCGAACTCGACGGCCTTCTTCTCCTGGACTCGGTCCGAAATATATCTATTGTTGAAATGTTCAACAAACTCCTCCCAAGTAACTTGTCCTTGGTCTAAGGTAGCTTCAACCGACTCCCACCAGCATCAGGCGTCTCTCTCTAGTTGAAATGTGGCTAACAGGACCTTATCTTGGTCCGAACATTGCATGACTCGAAAGATACGTTCGGTCTCCCGGATCCAGTGCTCGGCGTCATCCGGATCAGTGGATCCCAGAACTTAGGAGGGTTCATGTTCTTGAAGCTTTGGTGGAGATTTCCTGCTCCACGATGTGCACCTCCTTGTGCCACCTTTTAAAGTGCCTGGGTCATGCCTTGCAGAGTGCGTTGCATGTTGCGCCACTGGGCACGTTCGGCAGCCATTGTCCTACAATTACAATAACTATATTAATATGTGATTAGGTTCAAAGGTTTGATTCTAAGTTAACTTAACCCTTGGTTCTACCCAATCTCACCGGTTAAAGGTTTTAAACCTATCCTTGGACTTAGGTTTACTAGGAATTGAATATCCTAGGCTCTGAAACCACAAAAACTGTCACGCCCCGAGCGCAGAAGGAACCCGGAGTGCGTGACAAGTTTATATCGATCATGTCAATCAGAGCGTTAGTGTATTCAACACAAAGACAGAGTGCGTAAAAGTAAAGATAACCCAATCATTTATTCAATCACAACCTCAAAAGTACTTCTATTACAATCCTTTTAATGAAAGTGCTAAGACTCTATAAAGGGAAAAGTACAACGATTGACTCAAAAATATAGTAAGATAAGACTAGTAGACGCTTGGATAGACGGAGTGGCTCTAATCTCTTCACTCTTGACTTTCCCCATCTGATTGAGTTTCATCATCAGACTTACCTGAAAAATAGGGGAAAACACTGAATGAGCGAACGCTCAGTAGGAATTATATCTCAAGAGCTAGCTTTCTTTAAGTAAATTACATGTTACATGAATGCAATAAAGCTATGCATGTTTGCGTAAAACGACAAGAGAGAGAGAGTATAACAAGAGATAATTGAGTGAACTAGCATGTCTTTCAAGAACTTATATCAATAGATGTCAAGATATTCAAGCAAGTATATTCATCAGGTCATGTCAGAAATTGGCTATCACGTTTCAAGCAAGTATATAAATACCCTTCACGGGTCACGCAAGTCATGTCATGTCAAGTCGAGTATGAGATTGTGGAATGTCTAATCAAGCTAGTCATGCACTTCGGTGGAATGTCACACTGTGATCATTACAACTCTCATGGGCACAAGTACTTTTGGGTGCTCCTCTCAGGACCAGATCGGGCCCTATATGCGTAGGTATTGATCATGTATTTTTTGACATCCACTAAAGATATAGCCAATATGGAGTTTCAAGGAATAAACTTGTATAACTTTAAGGTAGATCTTGTGGAATAGCATTTTAAGGGTTTGAACATGTGGTATAATGACGATAATAATGGTATAATCACGATTAACGATAAAACTAGGTGGAATCGGCTCCCTAACTCGGGTGCCATGACGATAGGAATAAGCGCCCACATGAACATGGTCGCTCGCTCTTGTACATGATAAGGTAGATGGAATTAGTGTCCATAAGTATGGCACACTTTTCTTAAAGGATATAAATTGTGTGGATTACCCATCCCATTATTTCAAGAATATTCTCATGACATACGAACAGCATGTCGTGAGGGCCGGTATATATACCATGTTTCTTTAGAGTGACATGGCAATTGAGAAGTGTCATGGGTTTTAAGGGTACAACCAGCTCGGCTGCTTTGAAGGAATCCAAAGCTAGCGGAGTCTTACGGAGGTCTCTATGATAAAGTCACCGGTCCAAAGGAACGGAATGTCCCATGGAGAGTTCGTCTATCACCGAGAAATAGTGGGTAATCGATTAAACAACGTGAAACATGGGACTATATTCACGGAATGGAACATAGTGCCTATACACATAACCCCTTGTCAAGGGTTACTGAAAAACCACGAAAATCAGAAAGTCAGAACTATCCGTCAATAGACGCCTGACCTTGAGTCTTCATTTTTATAATTGACGCCCTTGTTTGGGTCATTATTTCAATAAATGACGAATGTCCATTCAGTCGTTTCAACCAGATTTCTGTAAATAAATTCCGTAAATATTCTAAATTTCGGTTGTTTATGTAAATGGCGACTTAGCTCAAGTCTTCAATTTATTAAACAGCGCCCTAGTCAGGGGCGTCATATATCAAAAACAATGGCAGGGTTCACGTTGTCAATTCCAATATCCAGGAAAGATATATCAAAATTTCACGTTTTATCACTAAGTCGTGCCCATGTATACGGGCGTCCATTTAAATGACGACCAAAGCAAGGTCGCTATTTCTTTGTCATACGATTTGCACCAGGTAGGTACAATCACAGACACATGATTTTTGGAGTATGTCTGATTAAGACTCTAAAGGTATGAACAAATAGAGGAAAATATCAGGAATTTATGGACATGATTATGCATTAGTTTACATATATAGGTTCACAGTTATTAAATTTTGAACATGGGGTATTTATTAAATAACTAGGAAATTGACGACTGTTACACGGTCGTCGGTTTAAAATGACGCCCTGGTGCAGGTCGTCAATTTCATTTATGCAGTAAACAGAGAAATTTCATTCTGGAAAATAAAATCTGTAACTAATGAAGACATATATAGACCTATATGCATGTATTAACTTGATAACTATAGAATTTTGCTAAGTCTTGAGAAAACCTACCTTGGTTGGGTGGTTTGGTGGACAGACGCTGAAGAACGGTGAAGAAAATAACTGTGAACGATACTCTATTTCAAACAGAGTTTCTAGAAGCAACTCTTTAGCCAAAGCAATAGCAGCACCCCTCGGAAGATGTAGTAGCATGATGAGGGTGATAATAGCTTCAGCAACGCAGTGGGAACAAGGAAGAAAGAGATGATTCTTCTAGGTTCCCGGCAGGAAGATGATGGTAAGAGCAACAATTGCAGCAGCTCCTTTGGTCCATATTAGAATACCGGAGCCTCCCACGAACAACCAAAACCTTCAGAAGAAGAAGCAGAAGACAGCTTCCCCGCCTTCAAGGTATTGACAGCAAGAGGAAGATGCTGATGAAGAACTGCTATGCAGTAGCACAATAGGAGCAGCAGAACGAAGAGGAACTTCAAGGCAGAAGAGCAGTAGCAGCAGGACGTCTTTGGTAATTAGTATTAACGTGAGTTCGATGGAAAGGGGATGGGTATTTATAGGATTCTGGAGACTCTATAGGGTTGGAGTTCGATGGGAATTGAAACTTCCTTCTTAGAGTCCTTATTAACTTAGACATCCCACGTATTGATTCTTTCCTCAATCAAGCTTACCCAGGATAACATCTCAGTTCGAACTGAACACTAACAGGTTTAGTTTGAAAAATGACGCCTAAGGTCGGGGCGTTAATTAAAAATGACGCCTGTCAAAGGGTCTTCAATTTATAAAATGGCACCCGCCAAGGGGGCGTTACTTACTATTACATTTTCTTGCATTACTGCAATATGAAATTTGACGCCCATACATAGTGGCGTCACTTCTAAAACTGACGCCTAGGATAGAGGCGTTATTTTATAAATTGGCGCCTTCTTAGGGGTCTTCAATTAAATGACGACCTAGATGGAGGCGTCTTTTAATTTGGCTCATTTTTGATGTGTATATGGGTGATGGGTTTAATCATATAGCGTATAACTTGATTATTTCATTTTTGAATATAGTCATTCTTGATTATTTATTCGGGGTCTTACAACACATACATCCAAACACTACCTCCCACAGGGAGGGGCTGTAAGCCGGTCGGGTGGGGAGGGGAAAGGGGATCTAAGAACTAATTGAAAGGATGATGCCAATTCTGTCCGCCCTTTGGAATAGCAGATAGGCAGTCGATGTAGGCGTCGTTGCGGATTGCCCCGGAGTCCGTTTGCAACGAAACCAGCAGCAAAATCTCCTGGATTGGCCCAGGAGGTTGTCTGATTTTTTTGGGGATTTCTGGTTGCCGACGTTGGACGGGTCAGGGTGGTGAGCAGGACCTCTGTTCTCTGAATCTGACTGCTATGGTACCACTACAGCAGGAAGACGAGGTTGCCACGGATGCTCCTGAGCTCTGATTCAGGCGGGGCCGGAGTCACTAGATTCGTTGTCGAGTCCCAGCTCCTGACCTCTGTTCCGCTTCCAGTTCCTGGAAGTAGACTCGTCGTAGAAACACTCAGCCAAGGCCCGCCTTCAGAACTTCAGGAGGGTGGTCGTGGGAGCCTCTGCAACTCGCCTCTGGTTGACTATTAGGAGGAAGTTGCGCAGTCTGACGATGACGGCTCCTCCATGCGGCCATGAGCTCAAACGGGGACAAGACTACCACCGTTGCGTAGAGGATTGGGAGACGCTTCCGATGGTACCACTTGTGTTTCTTGAATCGTCGGGATGAAGTCATGGCTGGCTCTGCAAGTCGCTGGTGCTCTGCTGCCTACGAATTGGAAAGTGTAGGCTGAAGATTGGAGGTGAGAAATGAGGTAAATGGGAGGGGAAAGGGGGTGGATGGGTGTGGAGGCAACCCTTGGATGTTATGGGGTCTGGAAGGGGGCAAAGCAAGGTGAGGGAGGGGGAGAATGGGGGTAGGAAGGTCGTCTAGCAGGTGGTAGGAGAGTGAGCTACGAATTTGGGACTAGGAGGGAGGGGAAGAGGGATGATGGTTTCCCTATTTGGGGTGGTCTAGGGCTTGTGGGAGGAGAGAGTGGAGGGGAAAATATTCAAACTTCTCTTGGGAGTTAGAAGATTGCATGGGTAAGAGGGAGGATTGTGTTGGGAAGACCAAGATTCTTTTAGGGAGGGAAGAGATTTGGTGGAAGTTGGTGGAGGGGTAATGAGTGCACCTAGGGAAGTGGGAGGTGGTGGAGGTGGCAGCTTAGGTGGGGGAAAAAGAGAGGGATTCTCACCCTAGGGCTTCACACCCACTAATAGATTCTCTCCACTAAGAAACTTGAATTTTGAACTCAAAAAAATGGCAATTTCAGTCACATAAAATGGGGGGAATGGGGTCCTATATATAGACAACCCACATTTTACAATAAGCTCCTAACTTTTGATTCAATGACAAATAACCAAGGGGGTAGGGGGCACCCATTGGCCTAGCCCACTGAATTGGGCCCAATAGCTAATCTAATCAACCTAATGACACTTAAACTTAGGGAAATAAATCAAAGACCTAGGGAAATGACTCAAATAAAAGGGAAAATACATCAAATGTCTTAAATAGAAAGTTTAAAATGGATAATTGGGCCCACATAGAGTGAAGCCCAAGCTCAAACAACTCTGGGGTCTGTGGACGACCTGAGCCAGAGGGAGTCGTGGGTGATGCCTCCATCAAATCCCCTAGGCTGCGAAGAGCTCGACTCCATCGAGTAGGGATCCATCCTGCTGTGATACTACTCCAGAAGGTCGTGATCCAGCCGCTGGAGTTCTTCCCGACTCACCCACGAATCCTCCGAAGGGGGTCGATCCTTCTACCTGACGAGATAGCGCTCGTACACCTTGCTCCTGGTGGCAGTGACATGTTCATCCAATATTCGCTCAATTCGCTCACGCTGGGCTCTCCGGGCTAGTGGACTCTTCTCACGGGTGGGTGCTCTCTCAATGGGGGGAGTAGGCTCAATATCCTCACTAGGTACCACCATGGGACCCTTATATGGCACTAGATTGGCCACGTTGAATGTGGGGCTCACTCCGTACTCCTCGGGAAGATCTAACTCATAGGCATTAGTGCCAATGCGCCTCAGAACCTAGAAGGGACCAGCCCCACAAGGTCTCAATTTGGAGGTGGCTCCCGGGGAGAGCCTCTCCGTTCTCACCATCACAAAGTCACCCACATGGAATTCTTGGTGGCACCGATGAGAGTCGGCCTACGTCTTATAAGTCTCATTCTTCTTGCTGATGTGCTTGCGAATTTCTTCATGCAACTTCCTAATGTGTTGGGCAAATGACTCAACTGAAATAGACACTCTAGCATGATGGGTAAGGGGAATGAGGTAAGAGGGTTTCCTTGGCTTGTACCCATGTACAGCCTCAAATGGACTCATCCCTATGGACTTGTTAATAGAGTCGTTGTATGCAAATTTAACCTGAGGTAGAATGAGATCCCAATTCCCTGGACGATACTCAACAAGACACCTAAGGAGGTTCCCTATACTCCAATTGACAACTTCGGTTTGGCCATCAGTTTGAGGGTGGTAGGCCGTGGAGAATTTAGAGAGGGTACCCATCAAGTGCCAAAGGGTCTTCCAAAAATAGCTGGTGAACTTGACATCCCTATCGGAGACTGTGGTCTAGGGTAACCCATGGAGGCGAACAACCTCATCAAAGAATAATCGGGCCACTCGGGAGGCATCGGAGGTTTTGGAGCATGGGATGAAGTGGGCCATCTTAGAGAATCGGTCAACTACCACAAAGATCGAATCATGTCTCCTTTGAGTCCTGGGTAGACCTAACATAAAGTCCACGCTTAAGTCTTGCCATGGACGGTCGGGGATGGGGAGAGGGGTATAAAGACCGGTGTTTTGCTTCACTTGTTTGGCCGAAGCACATGCGCGGCATTTGCCCACTATCTTGGCCACGTCTCTCTTGAGACTTGGCCAAAAGAATTGACTCTCAACTAGAGCAATGGTCTTATTAACCCCAAAATGGCCAGCTAGTCCCCCGGCATGTAACTCACAAACTAAGAAGTCACGGAGTGAGGTCCGTGGTATGCAAAGCTTTGGCCCCTTGAAGAGGAACCCATTTTCCAAGATAAAACCCTCATGTTGCCTACTAGAATGGGTGGTCAAGGTGGTATAGATGTGCCTAAAGTTGGGGCAGCCAGGGTACTCATCCTTGAGCCTCTCAAATCCGGTAACCTCCACTTGGATAGTGGACAACAAATAGACTCTCCAGCTAAGAGCATCCGCTGCGCGGTTCTCACTTCCCGCCTTGTGTTTGATGACAAAGGTGTAGGATTGGATGTACTCAACCCAGCGGACATGTCAGGCATTCAACATTTGCTGGGAGTTGAGGTACTTTAGGGCCTCATGGTCGGAAAAGATGACAAATTCTTTGGGCAACAAGTAGTGCCTCCAATATCGGAGGGACTGAACCATGGCATAGAACTCTTTGTCATAAGTGGAGTAACTTGTCCTAGCATCACATAGCTTCTAACTGAAGAAGGCCACTGGGTGCCCCTCTTGACTAAGGATCCCTCCTATTCCTATCCCGGATGCATCACATGTGACTTCAAAGGCTTTGTAGAAATCGGGTAGGCATAGGACCGGGGCTTGGGTCATCTTCTCCTTAAGCTCTTGGAAGGCTTTGGAGGTGGGCTTGGTCCACACAAAGGTCCCCTTCTTGAGACAATCGGTGATAGGGGCGGTGATGGTGCTAAATCCCCGGATAAACCTCCTATAGAATGTGGCCAACCCATGAAAACTTTGGACCTCATGAAGGGTGTGGGGTTCTGGCCAATCAAGAATAGCTTGGACCTTCTCGGGGTCCATGGAGACACCCTTAGTAGAAACCAAAAATCCTAGGAAGGTGATGGATGTGGTCATGAAGTGACACTTTCCAAGGTTGGCAAATAGACTCTCATGTCGGAGGACGGTGCAAACTTGCCTAGGTGGTCAAGGTGGGCCTCTTGGGATTGACTATAGATGAGAATGTCATCAAAGTAGACCACTAGAAATATCCCAATGAAAGGCCTAAGGACCTCCGTCATGAGCCGCATGAAAGTACTTGAGACATTTGAGAGCCCAAAAGGCATGACTAGCCATTCATAAAGGCCATCCTTAGTCTTGAAGGCCATTTTCTAGTTATCTCCGGGCCTAATCCTAACTTGGTGGTAGTCACTCTTGAGATCGATCTTGGAGAAAATAGTGGCTCCAACTAGCATGTCAAGCATGTCATCAAGCCTAGGGATGGGGAACCTATACTTGACGGTGATTTTATTAATGACCCCACTATCCACACACATCCGCCATGATCCATCCTTCTTGGGGGTGAGGAGGGTCGGGATGGCACATAGACTTTTGCTAATGCGGATGAAGCCCTTCCTAATGAGTTCCTCTATTTGCCTCATAAGTTCGGCATGTTCCGTAGGATTGAGGCGATAATGAGGAAGGTTTGTAAGGGTGGCTCCCAGAACTAGATCAATTGCGTGTTGTACATCACGCATGGGAGGGAGTTGGTCCGGGAGCTCCTACGGGAACACATTATGAAATTCTTCTAGGAGATGCCGGACTTCTATGGGATGGGGGTTGGAGGGAGTGGGCTCTCCTAGGAAAATGATCACCGCACATAAAGGCGTCCCTTGAGCTATTTCCTCCTCAAGCTCTCTTTTGGTGATGATATGAAGACCCTTGGTCAACCCCGAAGCCTCACCATGGTTGGGGTTTTGGGTAAATGATTGTGTCGGAGAGGTGGAGTTCCCAGAGGCTTGGGGTGTAGTGGGGTGATGCCCTTGAGGGAGTGTGTCCCTCTTAGGCATGGGACGTGGTGGAGAGGGATTAAGACGGATAGTCTTTCCCTCATGCTCAAAGGTGTATGTGTTGGTCCTACCCAAAATAGTGGCATCCACATCATAAAGCCAAGGTCTTCCTAGTAGGATGCTTCCTACTTCCATGGGGATAACATCACACCATATTTGGCCATGGTAGAAGGAGAAGGTGAGGGGCACTAGGCAGCGATTGTTGACAGGGATGGAGTTTTTGTTGATCCATGAGACCCGGTAGGGACTTGGGTGGAGAGTGATAGTCAGCCCATGGAGCTTAACGGTGTCGAGAGACACGGCATTGACACAACTCCCGCTATCTAATCTCCCTTTTCTTACATGACCCCCTACCTTAACAAAGATGTGAAAGATTGAGGTTCGACGCCAGTCCTCTGTTGCATCCCTACGGTTTTGATGATGTCTCACACTATAAATCAATTTGTTTTTATCGCATTCTTGCTAAAGGTCCATGCATTTACCTGTTCATATGTATTCAATAGATCAGTGCATGCCTTACTCTAGATGTGGTGGTAAGTCCTTGCCTCGGTGCAAGTCTCCTTTAATAAGCTCAACACTTGTGCTCGCCTCAGTAAAGCTCGGTGGATCTCGCATTAAGTCTATGCATATTTTGCCGCGGGGCGTTCCTTTGTTTCTGAGCATGAAGAAGGTCTGTGCTTGTACAATGATTTAGATCCATGCATTATTTGTCATTCATCTTCTTGCTTAATGCATATTAAGTCAGTACATGCATTGTCTCGATCATAAGCTTGCTCAGTGCAAGTTTTTCCAAGTTCTGCATTTCCCGCATAAAGTGTTTTGCCTCGGCGCAAGTCCTTGTTCATTCACAGGTTATGTCTTTCATATTTTATCTCAGTGCATTTTACTAGGTCGTATGCACCAAGGTTTGTGCATATCATGTCTCTGCATCCCACGTCTCGAGGTCGGTGCAATATTTGGGTTGGTGCAATTCTTGACTAGAATGCATTGTTTAGTCTGCTCATTTCTTTTATCTCAGTGCAAATCAGACTCGGTGCAAACTTTCCCTTCTGGCAAAAATAAAGTCAGTGTATCTTTGTGTTCTGTGGTTTCTTGTCAGGGCATATCTGTTGCACAATTGGACTCTATGGTCCGTGCTTATGACGTCATGAGTTTGCTCATGTCAGTACATCTCTCATCTTTGCTCACTTCTACTCGGTGCAACCTCTTGTTCACCATGTAGTAAGTCAGTGCAACGGCTAACTTGGTAACTCCTACTCAGTGCAGTTTATGCTTACTTACTCACTACGTCGGTAAGACTTGTGCTAAGTATGTGATAAAATATTTATTCCCTTTCTGGCAGTTTGTCTGTGCATTCACCTGATGGATGGCACGTGATCCGAAGAAGATGGAAGTCTAGAACATTCTGACACGTACCCCAACCTTTCATGTAGGAAACTTGGTATCCACATGCCTAAGTTTCTAGAGCAGACATATATATATATGCTGAGGAAAAGGGTTCGAAAGAGATGATGATGTAATAGTAAAAAAAGAAGAGAAGTGAGAGCAGTGTGTGGATCAAGAGAGAAAACCAGAGACAAACCACTCCATCCAGAGCAGAGAGAAAATTCTGAGAGAAAGCTATCTGTGAATCTGAAGATCTGCTTCTACGGAAGCTACATTGTTTTGAATTTGAAATAGTTGTTTTCCATCGGTCTTTTATTTTCAAGTTTCTTTTGTTTCCCATTCCATCTTGTTACCCTCCAAGCTTGTTCGGAGGAAGGGAGAAGTTCTCCGGTTTCCCTCCATTGTTCTTGGACGAAGAGAGGTTTGATCCTCTAGTTTTGTGAGTTGCTTGGGAGCAATTTCACAGGGTTCCCTTTGCTGCGTGCAAAGGAAGGAAGATTTGTTCTCCAGTGCTTCTTCTAGTTGATCAGAAGGCAGAGGAGGGTGTTCCTCAGGGCAAGCTGTTTGGCAGCAGTTGTCGCAGATTGAGTCTGTTGTGTGCAATTGATCATTGCAAGGAAACCTTACTCTTCTGAGTGAGGGGTGGACGTAGATTGCGGGTAGCAATTTAACCACCTAAAAACTCTCTGTCTCTCTTGTGGATTTGCCTATCTACTTTATGCTTGCTCTCCATCTACTTGATATATTACTTCATCGTGAATTCCTTTCTCGATCTCAATTCACAGTCTAGATATTTTTTTACCTATCTCCGAAATTTTTATCACTGCGCTCTGAGGGGTTGAGTAATTATTTTTATGCTTATCGAATTTGGGAGTGATCTATTCATCCCCCCCCCCTCTATCTCACTTTCCGATGTGCGTATCAATTGGTATCAGAGCAGGTTTTCACTATGTGGTCCAATGGCTAAGGTAACCCCGGATTTAATGCTCCTTAGAGCTTCATGGCTGAGGGACAATCTATCAGCCGCCCTCCGTTCTTCGATGGTAATAATTACCTTTTCTAGAAAAATAGGATGGATGTTTTCATTAGAGCGCAGAGCCACAAACTTTGGAGGGTGATCACCATAGGGCCATATGATCTGCCACCGAACGAAGATGCGTGGACAGATGATCAAGTCAAGCTTTCGTCACTCAACTAGACGGTCTTGAACATCATCCAATGTGCAGTTCATCCAAACGAATACACCCGCATCTTAGCATGCAAAACGGCCAAGAAAATGTGGGATGAGTTGGAGTTAATCTACGAAGGTACATCCCAAGTGAAAGTGACAAAGGTAAATCTCCTCACCTCTGAATATGAGCTGTTTAAGATGAAATCGGAGGAGACCATAACTGAGATGTATGCTAGACTGTCATTGATTACGAACAGTCTTAAGGGGTTTGAGAAAGAGATATCTGAGGGAGATATAGTCAGAAAAATACTAAGATCTCTAACCCCTATATGGCACACTAAGGCCACTGTGATAGAGGAGTCTAGGGATCTATCGAAAATGACAGTCACCGAACTAATAGGATCCCTAATGACGTATGAGATGAATTTCAAGAGGAATGGTGAAGGAAGTGACAAGAAGGGCAAGAATATTTCCCTCAAGGTGTCCCGCAGTAAAGGCAGTAGCAGTAGCGGGAGTAGTAGTTGCGAGTCTGACGGGCTGTCAGACCTCGACCAGGAGGAGCAAGCAATGCTCACTCCTCAATTCAAAAAATTCTTAAGGACTAAGGGAAAGACCTTTAGAAGAAAGAGGTCATATCCCTCTGGTAAGAACTTTGATTCCAGCAATGATAAGAATAGGAATGCCAAGAAAATCACATGCTTTCATTGCAGGAAACATGGATACATGAAAGGGGATTGCCCTGATCTTCAGAAGAAGGGTCCCAACTTTCGAAAGAATAGCTCCAAGGTGCAGAAGAAGAAACCACAAGCAATGGTCTGCACGTGGAGCGATGAGGAAGAAGATCCAGAAGCCAACTCCTCTAAGGAGGATGAAGAAGGAATCTGCCTGATGGCAAATAGCGATGATGAGGTAACAAACCTCTTTGAGAACTTTTCTATTGATTATTGGGAAGATGCCTATGCTGAACTGTTAGATAAGTTCAATTCATTGAGTAAAGAGCATAGGGTTCTGAAAAGAAAACTCAATGCTAATTTTGAAGAACAAACTCAAATCAGTAAGGAAAATCAAAAATTAAAGGAACAAATAGAAGAAATGACTACTCTGAAGAAGGAAAATGAAAAGCACAAATCAGAGAACCAGGAAGTTCACACACAGCTCAACGAACTCAAGATAAAACTTGAAGAAAGTCTAAATGGAAATAGCGTGATCACTGAGAAGTATGAAGCTGTTAAGGAAGTAAACACAGAACTTCTAAAAAATTGCGAGTCTATGCAAAGAGAGCTGGAAGACAACAAAAAATCTTAGAAAAATTTTTTCAAGGGAAAACAAATCTGGACTTTATACTAGGAACAAGGGAAAACAAATCTGGACTCTATACTAGGAACAAGGGTAAATTTCAACAAAGAGGGTTTAGGCTATAACCCGACAAATAAGAGACCCTTTCAGTTCATGACCACTACCTTCTACCCTGAGAAGGGAAAAGATAAGCTGGACACACCATCCAGCTCAAATAGTAATCAAAATATTCAGCATCCAAAGGAGAAAGCAATAAACCATGCTGAACAACATCTTAAAACATGGATGAAATTCACTAAGCCCATTCACCAAAACAAAAATGGTAGCTGGAATAGGCAAATGTATCAGAATAGAAGTTGGAATTACTATAATAGAATGGGCCCGAACAGAAGTTACTGGGGAAACAACATACACTCACAAAAATTTGGTAATCAACATGCGTACAGAAGATACCCCAGGGATGAAAGGTCTAATAACTGGAATAGATTCCATTTCTCCAGACCAGCTGGACATAACTCTAGTCACAATTTCAATAAACCTGAAAATAACATGCAAGAGAAAAACAAGCTGAAACAATTTTGGATTCCCAAACATCTACTTAAAGATTTAAATGATGTCCTTGGACCCAACTTATCTTGGGTTCCAAACCACCGTGCTTGATTTCTTTGTAGGTTTGCCTGGCAGTTGAGAACAACAAATAGTACCTTGACAGTGGCTGCTCTAGGCACATGACAGGAGACCGATCAAAGTTCAGCAAGCTAGAAATGAAGGTAGGGGGTCTGGTCAAATTCGAAGGAAAGAACAAAGGTAAGATCATTGGGGTTGGCACAGTTGGTAAGTCCTCCACTAACTCAATTGAGAAAGTTTTACTTGTGGAAGGTCTTCAACACAATCTGATTAGCATCAGTCAATTATGCGACAAGGGTCACAGGGTTGTATTTGATAAAAATTAATGTAAAATCTTCTAAATAAATTCTGATCTTGTTAAGTTTGTAGCCAATAGGACCAATAATGTCTACATGGTAGACTTAGATGTTGAGTCTGAATCTAATCTCTGCTTGTCTGCTAATTCTGAAAATAATGCTTTTGATTGGCATAGACGTTTAGGGCATGATAGTTTTTCCACTTTGAATAAATTGATCAAGCATGATTTAGTTAGAGGCATGCCTAAAATCAAGTTTAATTGTATGTCAAAAATCTGTGATGCCTATGTTCTAGGCAAGCAAACTCGCAAGTCATTTAAGCTCAGATCTGAGCCTTTATCAACCAAACCAATGGAACTCTTGCATATGGACCTTTTTGGCCCAACCATAACTTTGAGCTTGAATGGAAAAGGTTTGGGTTCGTCATTATAGATGATTTCACTAGGTTTTCATGGCTATTTTTCTTAGCAAATAAAAATGATGCACTTCAGAAGTTTGAACACTTCTTCAATAAAATCAAACAAGGAGGTTCTCACTGTATTTCAATAATTCAAACTGACCATGGAGGTGAGTTTGAGAATTCGTTATTCTCTGACTTCTGCAATAAAGAGGGACTAACTCACAAATTTTCTTCTCCCAAGACTCCAGAGCAGAACAAAATTGTTGAGAGAAGAAATCGGACAATCATCGAAATGGCCAGAACTATGCTGGTTGAAAGTCAGCTTCCTAGGAGATTTTGGACAGAGGCAGCCAACATAGCCTGCTACACGATTAATCGAGCAATGGTAAGACCTGTCCATAAGAAAACTCCTTATGAACTCCTTAAAGGTAAAAAGCCAAATGTCTCATATTTCAGAATTTTTGGTTCAAAATGGTTCATCCATAACTATAATAAAAGGGACCTAGATACATTTGATGCTAGAAGTACTCCAGGAATCTTTTTGGGATACTCTGAAACAACCAGGGCCTACAGGGTTTTTAATATAACAGACCAAACTGTAGAGGAAACTCCTCATGTGATAATTAGTGAATCAACAGATGCTAACAACCTTGATGATGCCGACAGGTCTTCAAAGCATGATGGAGAATTTCTTGAGGAGGAATTGAAAGATGAAAATGAGCAACCCGAAGGACCAACTGATCAGAATCAAGTAAGCTCAACCGAACTAGGTGAGCCCTCAACCAATGTTAGATTCTTAAAAGATCACCCTGAGAATAATATCATAGGAAATTTAAGGGATCCTCCTAGGACCAGGTCTCATTTCAAAAATGTTCAAAATCAAGATTTAATTCCTTTAGTTTCTCAAATTGAACCAAAATCAGTAGATGAAGCCTTAAACGATGCATCTTGGGTCAATGCCATGTCTAAAGAGTTAGGTCAATTTGATAGAAACAATGTCTGGGAACTTGTTCCAAGACCTAAGAACACTAATGTGATAGGAACCAAATGGGTGTTCAAGAATAAAATGAATGAAGATGGAATTATTTCTAGAAATAAAGCCAGACTAGTAGCCAAAGGCAATTGTCAGGAATTTGGAGTTGACTTCGATGAGTCCTATGCACCTTTTTTTTAAAAAAAAATAAGGGGGCAGCAGAGTCCGCACCGGTCGAGTGCACTCCCCCCCCAGGGGGGAATGGGCTCACTCCTCCAAGCAGACACAACGACCCAAGGGAGATTTTATTAATATAATTGTGGAACATACATGATCAAAGGGGCATACCCCTGATGAAACAACCACCTGAAAGAGGTAAGAAAACAATTAAGACAACCTGATAGCAACAAGACCTAGCCTGTCGCCCACAATTGGGCCAAAACATGTCCTAGGGAGATCTCTAGAATGGAGGAAAACATGATTGTTTCGATTGTGGCAAGCATATGTTGCAAGGGCGTCGGCGACCTGATTAGCTTCTCTGTATACATGAGAAACGGAGATATCCAAGGACTGAACAACATCCTTAATTTCCCTCCACCATCTCAAACATTGCCAAGAAGGGGATGTCCCTGCCTGAAGAGATGAAACTAAATTCGCCGAATCCGTGCGTATTTCAGAGATGGTCAATCCATGCTCGGTGGCAAGACGGATGCCATCACACATAGCACGTGTTTCAGCAGTAATGCTTGCACCCAAGCCATAGTAATTCGTGAAAGCCAGTAGAAGAGACCCACGGCCGTCTCTGATACAACCACCTCCACCGCTATGTCCTGGATTCCCTTTGCTCGCACCATCGACATTAAGAACCAATCCCCGGATAGGAGGAATCCACCTTACAAGCTTAATAGAGATATGAGCCGTTCGTTGCTTAAATCCGGAGTTTGCGATGAGCTCCAGCTGCTTGCTGGTAGAATGCTGCTGGAAGACTTTTTGTATAGAGCTGCACTGATAAGAGAATGGATATTTTGGATAATGGAGGAGCTATAAACATTATGGCCCTCAAATCGCATTTTACATCTAGCTTTCCAGAGTTTCCAAACAATAAGAATTGAGGCGTATATGACAATGAAACCATGGGGTGTGTGCACGTTGTAGAGGGTGAGGATGTCCCAGAGCCGTTGAGTTATATGAGGTCGTGAACCATGCCCTACATCCAGAAGTGGGAGCAGCTAGTCCCATAGCGAGTTGGCAAGGTCGCCATATAGGAAAAGATGATACAGATCTTCAGTACGAGGGTCCCTACAGCAATTACAATGGGACACCATGTATATTCCACAATCAGAAACTCTGCTGTCAACAGGAACAGCCCTGTACAGAAGGCGCCAAGCAAACAAGGATGCACGCCGCTGAAACACCCGATTCCACATGGTGTGCGTTTGATGCCAACGGCTCTAAGTTTATTATAAGTAGACTTAAGTGAGAATTCCCCTGAGCTAGAAGCGGACCAGACACAATGATCTTCATAGGACGAAAGTTTAATCCCATCCATCATGGAGTTGTCAGCCAAATAAGCTCTGATGGGATGCGCTTCGTTGGAGAGTACTTCACACATAGTAGCAGGAGGGCCCATGTAATTATTTGCCAGGCATTGCCGCAGTGTAGTATCCCCCACCCAATTATCATCAAGGAAATCAATCTTGTTTCTGTTTCCCAAAATCCACCGCGAGTTGTTGGTAGCCACTTCCAGAGCGGCTCTGAAGATCTTCTTGCGGATGCCATGCGGGTATTTAGGGGCAAGAGATGACCTGTGAGAGGTCGATCCAAACACATTCTTGAATCGGTGACGCGCATAGTGAGCCCATAGGGAGTTACCCTGCTGGATCGTCCACACCAGTTTAACGGCGAGGGAGAGCTGAATGTGCTAGACACTGCGCACGCCCAGGCCACCCTCAATAAATGGACGCTGCATAACACTCCAAGAGAGCCAGTGGCGCCGCCGGTGTCCATCTGAGTCCCCCCAGAAAAAAGCTACACATAGGCGTTCGATGTAAGCTACAATAGTTTTTGGAATAGCAGCAGCAGCCGCAAGATAGATTGGCATGGAGCAAAGAATGGAATTAATAAGGGTAATCATTCCAGCTTGGGACAGCAGCCTGGTTTTCCAGGATGAGATTCGGGCGCTAATCTTCTCAATGAGAGGCTTGTAATCCATAACCAAAGTTCTTCCTTGTCGAATAGGCACACCTAAGTATGTAAGAGCACCACTTTGCTGGCAGAAACCAGTGATGTTAGCAATTTGTGTGGCCACCCTTCGAGGTGCAGTTCGGGCTAGAAGGAAGCTGCTCTTGGAATGGTTTATTTTCTGGCCCGAAGCTCGCTCATAGCTTTTTAAGAACTCCATAAGCTTGTGTAGATTGGAAGCATGCCCATTTAGAAAGAGAAGAGTGTCATCTGCGTAGAGCAAATGTGTAATGACATGGCATCCTCGAGGGCCTGAATATGGTGTGATGGCGCCATTAGCTAGGAGACTCTGGAGGCCTCTGCTTAATGCTTCTTCCATAATGATAAAGAGAGCCGGTGCTAGGGGATCGCCTTGTCTGATGCCGCGTGAAGAATGAAAATACCCAGCCGGTGATCCATTGAAAAGGACAGAGAACCAGCAAGTTGAGATGAGCATGGCTATATATGAGTTGAATCTATTACAAAACCCAAACTTCCGCAGCACCGCTAGAAGGAAATCCCATTCGACTCTATCGTAGGCTTTCATCATATCCAACTTGAAGACTACATTGTGGCCTCTCACTTTCCTGGCAAGGTCAGAGATCAATTGTCTAGCCAAGGACATATTATCAAGGATATGCATTCCCTTCACAAAAGCTCCCTGTTCCTTAGATATGATCATGGGCAAGATGTCAGTGAGTCTTGCACAAAAGATACGAGAGATAATCTTATAGCAGAAATTACATAGGCTTATTGGCCGGAATTCACCAAAGTGTGAAGGGAGCTGAGTTTTCGGAATGAGAGCAATGAGGCTAGAAGTAACGCCTTTAGGGAGAGGGTAGCCTAGAAAGAAGCCTGCAATTGCAGCTTCAACATCCGCACATATAATGTCCCAGCAAGAAGTGTAGAAGAAGCCCGTAAATCCATCCGGGCCCGGCGCGCTGTCCCCGTTCATATTCCACACTGCCTCTTTGATTTCTTGGGCGGTTGGGGGGGAGATTAGATGTTGATTTTGCTGTTCAGTAATGATGGGAGGAATAACCTGCAACAAAGACTCCTCCATGGAGTGGCTCTCTGAGGAGAGAAGATTACAGAAGAATATGACCGCCTCACTTCGCAACATTTGTTGATCGTCACACCATGCGCCATCAACTTTCAGTCTGTGAATTGTATTTTTCCATCTTCTACCTTGGACAACCGCGTGGTAGAAAGCAGTATTCCTGTCACCATCCTCAATCCATTGCATCCGAGCTTTTTGGGACCAGTATAATTCTTGTCGATGCAGTATCCGCCGTAGTTCAGCATCAGCCATGTTAAGAGAAATTATGTTGTCTTCAGTAGAGTTTTAGTTGAAGTCCTGTTGTTTAGTCCTCAAGGAATCCTCAGCAGCCTTCAAAGACACCTCAATCCTGCCAAAAACATGCTTGTTCCAATATTGCAGAGCATTTGGGGTGGCTTTAAGTTTTAATTGTAATCTGATTAGAGGATTGGGGTGCCAGGAGTCAGCTTGCGCCCAGGCATCCCTAACACAGTGAGAGAAGGACTCATGGTCTAACCACATTTTTTGGAAGATGAAGCGAGATGGGTTAGGCTGGTTAGTTTGAGGCCGAAGCAGTATTGGGGCATGGTCAGAGGAAATGCAGGGGAGGTGTTGGGCAACAAGACCAGGGAAAGTATCTTGACATTGGATATTAATGAGCACCCGATCCAGTCTGGCCTTTATCGCAGCCCCGCCCACTCTATTGTTAGACCAAGTGTCTTTAGAGCCGCAGAAACCCGCATCCAAAAGACCTAAAGAGGAAATGAAGGCATTGAAATCAAGCATGGATGAAGTTGCAGGCATGCGACCACCATCCTTTTCAGAGGGATCAGCAACATAATTAAAATCACCTCCAACGATCCATGGGAGATCAGTAGGATTAGGAATAGATACCAAGTCATCGAAAAGACACCGGCGCTCGGCAACATCACATGCTGCATAGATAGCAGAAACCATATAGTTAGGTAGACCACCTCGCTTAACCACTCCAGTAACATGCTGGGTGGAGTTGGCAACTAATTCGAAATCCCAAGGATTGTTCCAGAGAATCCAAATCTTTGAGTCCTCCTCAAGGTTGGTAGCATAATTGTCCATACCCAATGCCCGGCAGACAGCCGGAGCGTTGCTAAGAGAAGTCTTGGGTTCAAAAATGGCAATGAAATCAACATTATGCTTTTTCCTAAGCCGCTTAAGAGTACTTCTGGAGGCGTTGCTGGATATGCCTCTAATGTTCCAAAAAATGGTGGTACTAATCATGAGGAAACGTACCCAGGATGTCCCGTAGCTTCCTTGGCTTTTGATCTCGTAATGACACAATCCATGCAAGAGTCCCATGGGACCATCTTTCCCATTAGCATGTTCTCTGCCCGGGCTCTTGATGAGGCAAGAGATGATGTCGCAGGCGCCCCTCCAATCTTGGCGGATATTGTGAGATTCTGAGCAGAATCCGCATCCTCCGGTCGACCGTGCGTTAAGGCATTAGATGACGTCATCTCCGGGTTCCCTACCATAGCAAGGATTTCAGAATCTCGCGGAGATTCCGCTTCCCCGTTAGACTGAACAACCACCTGTCGTGAGTTCGCCGGTTCCTCCTCCGGCAGGGGGCGAGCCGTCCGGCGTGATGATTCTTCAACAGCATGGCGTGTCGCCAAAATAATGACAGGTTCCTCTAAGTCATGCACATGGAATGGCCTTTGCTGAAAGTTCGAGTCCTCACTCGGTAGCGAGATAACCTTGGTTGCTGTATCACCATTCTCAGTTGGAGATACTGAAGAAACAATGGCCAAGTTATCCCGGTTTGTATTGCCAGAAACTAGATTAAGGCATTCAAAAGGGTTCTGCACAGCAACATCTCTCGGCCCATCAGAGTCTGAAGGGGAATGAGTATTTCCTTTAGCTACCAACCTCCACTCCTTCTCAGAAGGAATCCGGGGTGGAGGGTGTGAAGCTTGCGCATGGCCCGCAGGGACGTGTCTAGCCGCTTTAACTTTTTTCTTGCAATCACCGACCCCATGGCCAATTCTTTTACAGAAGGAGCATATAGTAGGAAGCCGGTGATATTTGACAGGTTGCCAGAACCCTTCACTATCGCCACAACCAATCCATATTCTATCAGGAAGTTGCTTCGCAATGTCGAGATCCACACAAACCAAGGCTTCTGCCGTTTGCATCCATGCTAAGGTGGCATCATGAATGCGTAATACTTGGCCAAGGTTGCTAGCAATCAATCTAAGATAATCTTCATTGTAAAAATTGACAGGTAACCCTGGGAATCCTACCCACGTCGGAATAAGAGTGGGATCAGCAGAAAAATCAAAAGAGCTTGTCCAGCGAAAGAAACGAAATAAGAAACCTTTGATGTACAGGCTTTTCCGGACTAGCACCTTAATGAAATCATCTTCCGCCTCAAACCTCAACAGTACATGACGTGGGTTAAGGGAACTTAAAACAAAATGATTCTGCAGCGATAAACGCTGCATCAAACACGACTTAATCTCAGTGAAGCTCGGCCTTCCATATGAGCACTTTGCCACAATGGCAAACTTTAACGGGTCCTCTGAGCGTTGAATCTCGGCCTTGGAAAAGAACACGGCAGGTTCGTCGGCGTCTGTGAAAGCCGGATCTCGCCTATCCAGAACAACCTTCCGAGGCCGCAGGGAAGCGGCCAGCACTTGTGTGAAAGAAGTTTGTGCCGGATGTACCTCTCAAAGCTTCCCCCCAGCCTCCCCCGCAGGGGAGGAGGGGGAGGAGGACGAAGCCACCGTGACACCTCTGGGGAGAGAGAAGCGCCTGGCGGAGGCTACCTCAAACCCTAGTTTTGATGTTCTTCTTGTTCTCTCGTTCACTCTCTCTGTTAACTCCAGTCCTATGCACCTGTTGTTAGGATGGAAGCTATACAAATATTGTTAGCATTTGCATGCTCCAAAAAAATAAAACTCCAACAAATCGATGAGAAGAGTGCGTTCTTAAATGGAATTATCAAGGAAGAAGTTTTTGTTGAATAGCCCCCCGATTTTCAATTCTCCACTAAACCCGACCAAGTTTTCAGATTGAACAAAGCTTTGTATGGTTTAAAGCAGGCCCCTCGAGCCTGGTATGAGAGATTAACGGAATTTCTGATCAGCAAGGGCTACCAAAGAGGTAAGGTAGATCAAACTCTCTTTACAAAAAGTTTTAAAGAAGATCTCATCATAGTCTAGGTATACGTAGATGACATTGTCTTCGGCTCAACAAGTATTGGTCTATGTGATTAATTTTCAAAATTGATGTCAGCAGAATTTGAAATGAGTTTGGTAGGCGAACTGAAGTATTTTCTTGGCCTGCAGATACAACAGTTGGAGGAAGGATGCTTCATCAATCAGACCAAGTATACATTGGACGTTCTCATTAGGTTTGGCATGACCAACTTGAAGCACATTACTACACCAATGGGTACCAGTACCTCATTGGATGCAGATGAGACAGGTAAAGAAGTAGATGCCAAGCTCTACCGAGGTATGATTGGATCTCTACTCTATTTGACAGCTTCAAGACCTGATATATAGTTCAGTGTAGGAATATGTGCAAGGTATCAATCTAGACACACTGAACTGCATCTAGTGGCAGTAAAAAGAATTTTCAGATATCTGTCTGCTACACACACCATTGGTTTATGGTTTCCTGCATCACACACACTAGATTTAATTGTATACACAGATGCAGATTATGCCAGGTGTAAACTAGATAGAAAAAGCACTAGTGGTCATTGTGAATTTCTAGGTGGGTGTTTAGTATCTTGGGGTTTCAAGAAACAACATTATGTGGCTCTCTCCACTGTAGAGGCTGAGTACGTGGCTGCAGGGAGTTGTGGTACACAAGTCATTTGGATTAAACACCAGCTTCAAAACTATCAAGTAGACCTAGGGTGCACACCCATTTACTGTGATAATACTAGTGCCATGAATCTAACCAAGAATCATGTCTTGCACTCACGCACCAAACACATAGAAATAAGGCAACATTTCATAAGAGATGAGGTTTCAAAGAATACCTTTGAACTGATTCATGTAGGCACTGCTAATCAAATTGTCGATGTCTTCACCAAGCCTCTAGACAATGACAAATTCACCACATTAAGGAGAGAATTAGGCTTATTTAAATTATCTTAATTTCTAATCTCCTAATATTTTTTTGGGGGAGAGGTTGTGTGAGAAGCCTGTCCTAACCGTATGGGGGAGTTCTGAGTATTTGCTGATTAGTTTCCTACTGTGCATCAATTGAGGGGGAGCTAGGTAGTTAGTGAAGTTTGACTGATTCAAAAGGTTGACCAGATGTGTGTCATTGCTGGTTCTCATGATTGAATGAGTGCGGTTCTCTCTCAAACAGTAGAATCTCATTCATCTCTTAAGTCTATAAGTTTGTGTAACTAAAGTCCAGCTAGAATCTTTTCTCTAGTAGACCATCAGAGACTTGGATTAAGTGTCCGAAGTATATCTTCCTACATTGTTCATGATTCTGGTTCAGGCTAAAGCTTGTATGTCTTGATATCTGTCCAGAACAACTTGAAATCTAGACTTCAAGATTCATTTCAAGAAATAGTTATTCTGGTATTGTCTTCAATCCTTTCATCTCCATAATATAAGGCATCAACCAAATGAACAAAGGTCTACAGTTTGATCATTGAGAAACTAGGAGCTTCATCAATGAAATCAAGTTTCTCCTATGTCATGAGGTGTCAAATTAAAAAAAAGGGGGGGTTTCAGAAAAATAAACTTAATGTTTCTGACCATCACAGAGCAATGGTGACAAGGTGGTGAGTAACTGGGGACTTCGGCCTTTGATCAAGGTGTTTCCTCATGTAAAAAGTCACAGTTACTAACTCTGTTCTCTAAACGAGAGAGGTAATGAGGTTTTCACATTGAGTAACTGGGGATTCTGGCCTCTGATCAAGGTGTCTCCCCAATGTCAAAGATGTGATTTACCAACTTACTTACTGGTCTTATTGAAAATCTCTATAATATCCTTATAATTGTGCAAATTAATGGAATGCTTGTCCTTAATACCTTGAGCACACCTTCTCTGCTTTTGTCTCTTGTCGTCTACTTAGTATAGTTGTTTGATCAGCTATGTCTTGTCATACTTATTCATCCCTGCTCTACATCATATACCCTATATGTGGATAAATTTCCCTCTCATTCTAATTCTCTATTGCTTACCAGAGTTTAAGAATCTTCTCTTGAGTTTAGCAACTCACGTATTCTCTTAAGATATGCTCTTGAGTCTTTCTACACTAAGAAGCCACTGTATTTCTTCCTCATGTCTCCAGCAACAGCATATATCTCTCATTTCCTTTTGATGATGTCAAAGGGGGAGAATAGTCATCTGTGAGGTTCAGAGCATTTGTGAACGGTCATCTGTGAGGCTCAGAGCATTTGTGGCATCTGAGAGTGTGTTGTAGGGGAGCGATTTTGGAGAGAGAAGAGGTTCAGAAGATGGAGTTTCTGGGAGAGGCTTTTTGGTTTGTCTGTATGCACATTATGCTCTATATTATGCTCCTTTTTGGTCTACTCCTGATTGCTTTTGATCTCCTTTAATGCCCTGACATTGCTTGATTCATAGTGTTGCCATCATCAGAAAGGGGGAGATTGTTGCATCCCTATGGTTTTGATGATGTCTCACACTATAAATCAATTTATTTTTATCGCATTCTTGCTAAAGGTCCGTGCATTTACCTGTTCATATGTATTCAATAGATCAGTGCATGCCTTACTCTAGACGTGGTGGTAAGCCCTTGCCTCGGGGCAAGTCTCCTTTAATAAGCTCAACACTTATGCTCGTCTCAGTAAAGCTCGGTGGATCAGGCATTAAGTCTGTGCATATTTTTCCGCGGAGCGTTGCTTTGTTTCTGAGCATGAAGAAGGCCTGTGCTTGTTGCATGATTTAGATCTGTGCATTGTTTGTCATTCGTCTTCTTGCTTAATGCATATTTAGTCAGTACATGCATTGTCTCGATCATAAGCTTGCTCGGTGCAAGTTTTTCCAAGTTCTGCATTTCCCGCATAAAGTGTTTTGCCTCGGTGCAAGTCCTTGTTCATGCACAGGTTTTGTTGTTCATATTCTATCTCAGTGCATTTTACTAGGTCGTATGCACCAAGGTCCGTGCATATCATGTCTCTGCATCCCAGCTCTCGAGGTCGGTGCAATATTTGGGTCGGTGCAAAGAATGCATTGTTTAGTCTGCTTATTTCTTTTATCTCAGTGCAAATCAGACTTGGTGCAAACTTTCCCTTCTTGCAAAAATAAAGTCAGTGTATCTTTGAGTTCTGTGGTTTCTTGTCAGTGCATATCTTTTCCACGATTGGACTCTATGGTCCGTGCTTATGACGTCATGCGTTTTCTCATGTCAGTACATCTCTCGTCTTTGCTCACTTCTACTCGGTGCAACCTCTTGTTCACCTTGTAGTAAGTCAGTGCAATGGCTAACTTGGTAACTCCTACTCAGTGCAGTTTATGTTTACTTACTCACTACGCCGGTAAGACTTATGCTAACTATGTGACAAAATGTTTATTCCCTTTTTGACAGTTTGTCTGTGCATTCACTAGATGGATGGCAAGTGATCCGAGGAAGATGGAGGTCCAGAACATTTCGACACGTGCCTCAACCTTTCAGGCGGGAAACGTGGTATCCACACGCCTAAGTTTCTAGAGCAGACATATATATATATGCTGAGGAAAAGGGTTCGAAAGAGAGGAGGATGGAATAGTAAAAAAAAGAAGAGAAGTGAGAGCAGTGTGTGGATCAAGAGAGAAAACCAGAGACAAACCACTCCATCCAGAGCAGAGAGAAAATTCTGAGAGAAAGCTGTCTGTGAATATGAAGATCTGGTTCTAGGGAAGCTACATTATTTTGAATTGGAAATAGTTGTTTTCCATCGGTCTTTTATTTTCGAGTTTCCTTTGTTTCCCATTCCATCTTGTTACCCTCCAAGCTTGTTCGGAGGAAGGGAGAAGTTCTCCGATTTCCCTCCATTGTTCTTGGAGGAAGAGAGGTTTGATCCTCTAGTTTTGTGAGTTGCTTGGGGGCAATTTCACAGGGTTCCCTTTGCTGTGTGCAAAGGAAGGGAGATTTGTTCTCCAGTGCTTCTTCTGGTTGATCAGAAGGCTGAGGAGGGTGTTCCTC
Organism: Amorphophallus konjac; assembly: GCA_022559845.1. NCBI lineage: Eukaryota > Viridiplantae > Streptophyta > Magnoliopsida > Alismatales > Araceae > Amorphophallus > Amorphophallus konjac. The sequence continues at coordinate 213,131,453 of CM040127.1, forward strand.
AGGACAAGCTATTTGGCAGCGGTTGTCGCAGACTGAGTCTGCTGTGTGTAATTGATCATTGCAAGGAAACCTCACTCTTCTGAGTGTGGGGTGGACGTAGATTGCGGGTAGCAATCGAACCACCTAAAAACTCTCTGTCTCTCTTGTGGATTTGTCTATCTACTTTATGCTTGCTCTCCATCTACTTGATATATTACTTCATCATGAATCCCTTTCTCGATCTCAATTCACAGTCTAGATATATTTTTACCTATCTCCGAAGTTTTTATCACTGCGCTCTGAGGGGTTAAGTAATTGTTTTTTTGCTTATCAAATTTGGGAGTGATCTATTCATCCTCCCCCCTTCTATCTCACTTTCGCTGTGCGTATCATCCTCCTCTTGGGGTTTGGTACGGGTGCACCTAATCACTCCTAGATGGGAGTCGGTAGATGTCATGGTGTGGTCTAGACCCGACTAATGGTATTGGGCCTCGTACTCTTCCTCCCAATCTAGTGAGGCTTCATGGACCTCAACCGTGCTCTCAAGTTCCCCTTGGGGTGGGGGAGCTTCTTCCTCCACTAGCAAACTAGACAACCCCTTGGATGGGCATTGCCCCGTAAAGTGCCTAAATCCTTGACATCTATAGCATTGTTGGCGCCCACTACGCAGGGTGGTCCCTCCTACATTTGGGACCTTGGAACTCTCTTCCCTCCGTGGAGGAGGGTTGCTAGGGGGGGCCTTGGTTGGAGTGATGGTGGGAGGGGGATAGTAAGGCCGTAATGGGGCATTCCAACTTGAGCTAGGGGCCTTCATAGGGGGGGCCGGGGTGGTTCGGGGCCCCATGCTTTTGGGATCGGTCGGTCGGGGAGGTGCAAACCTAGGGATTTTAGAGAATCGTTCAACGTCCCAAGCTATTTGGTAGGCTTGTTCAAGGTTGTCGACATCTCTCATGAAAAGTTCCCTCTTGATGTGGTTTTGGAGCCCATTCCTAAATCGGGACAAGGTGACGGCCGGGTCCTCATGAACTCTACACTTCAAAAGATAGGAGTCAAATTTCTCAATGTATTCAACCACGGTCTTCCCTTCTTGGGTGAGGCTTTGCCACTCATCTAAGAGCATTTGGTGGTAGGATAGGGGTAGGTACTTTCTTCTAAGTTGGTTCTTCATACCTTCCCATGTGTCAATAGGCTCTTCCCGCCTAACCCTTCTTAACCCCTCTTGGTTTAGCCAATAAGTCTTGGCTAATTTGGTGAGGTGCATCTTGGCCAACCTCACTCTCCTTGGGTCGGACATAGGGTACCATTCAAAGTATTGGTCCATGGCGATCTCCCATTCTAAGTAGGCACTTGGTTCATGGGAACCGTCAAAGTTTGGGGCTTCTACCTTGATCATCCTTAAGAGAGGGTCATCCGGGTCGTCCCATGGACGCCTTTCATTATGTTGGTGGTGGTGAGGCCTCTCATAGTCATGTTAGGGGACAACATTCCTATCCTCCCTATCAATTTCAGCATGTGGAGGGTGGGCTCTTGGACCATTGTTCCTTGGGTGGAGCTCATGCTCTTCTAGCCGAGCAAACCGAGTGGAAAGCGACTCTAGTTGGGCAAGGATGGTGGCAAGGGTAGCATCCACCCGGTCCATTTGGCCTTGGGGTTCCTCCCTATGGGCATCTTGGTTGAGTTGGGGATTGGGATCTATGGGGGGAACCGAAGAGGATGGATCGGGTCGATACATGGCTCCACTACGGGTGGACATGCAAGGGAGGGGAAAGACTTGACGGATGGTTGACTCAATGCAATGGTCCTAGGACTTAGACTTGATAGAGACAAGTCTAAACTTGCTCTAATACCAATTGATATGACACCACCCTGGGGTGATAGTCACAAGACCGATGCACTTTGGATCTTAACAAGCAAGCACAATTTGCAATAGAAATAGACCGATATCGGCGGCCACTCACCCGACACTCACCCAAAACCCGGGGTAACTCGGCGATGCCGAGTGGAGGTTGTGAGTGTTGGGCCCTTGCTGGTAGAGGGCCAACAAGGCCAAGGTTGTTCCCAAGGTATGAAGGCCCAATTCAATAGGGCCGACTTTGTGCCGAGGGCACGGGAACTCTTCCCCACGGCGGCCACTCGAAAGCAACAGTGCTAACGAGACCGGGCGCACACTCTCTCGGCCAGCGGAGCTATGAACTAATATTGAATGAACAAAAAAAAATGAGAGAAAGGAATAGAGCACTTACTCGATCGGTTTGAAGAAACTAATCCCGCTCGGAGATGTGGGCGAGTAGGGAAGCGTGGATTCCCCATACGCTGCGCCGGTGTAGCTTCAACCTGTTTAAAGGATTACAACACTACTTCCCATGCAAGGGGGTGGAACAAGGGGAGGCGAAGTCACACATACATCCAAACACTACCTCCCATAGGGAGGGGCTGTAAGCTGGCCAGGCGGGGAGGGGAAACGGGATCTAAGAACTAATTGAAAGGATGATGCCAGTTCAATCCGCCCTCTGGAATAGCAGATAGGCAGTCGATGTAGACGTCACTGTGGATTGCCCCGGAGTCCGTTTGCAACGAAAGCAGCGACAAAATCTTCTGGGTTGGCCCAGGAGGTTGTCTGATTTTTTGGGGGAGTTCTGGTTGTCGGTGTTGGACGGGGCAGGGTCGTGAGTAGGACCTCTGTTCTCTAAATCTAACTGCTATGGTACCACTACAGCAGGAAGATGAGATTGCCACGGACGCTCCTGAGCTCTGATTTAGGCGGGGCCGGAGTCGCTGGATTCATTGTTGAGTCCTAGCTCTGGATGCTGAACGAGGTTCCGCTTCCAGTTCTTGGAAGTAGACTCATCGTAGAAACACTCAGAACTTGAGGAGGGCGGTCATGGGAGCCTCTGCAACTCACCTCTAGTTGATTGTCAGGAGGAAGTTGCACAGTCTGACGACGACGGCTTCTCCATGCGGCCACGAGCTCAGACGGGGATGAGACCACCACCGTTGTGAAGAGGACTATAAGATGCTTCCGACGGTACCACTTGTGCTTCCTGAATCACCGAGATGAAGTCGTGGCCGGCTCTGCAAGTCGCTAGTGCTCTGCTGCCTGCGAACTCGTAAGTGTAGGCTGAAGATGGGAGGTGGGAAATGAGGTAAATGGGAGGGGAAAGGGGGTGGATAGGTGTGGAGGCAACCCTTGGCTGTTAGGGGGTCTGGAAGAGGGGCAAACCAAGGTGAGGGAGGGGGAGAATGGGGGCAGGAAGGTGGTCTAGTAGGTGGTGAGAGAGTGAGCTATAAATTTGGGACTAGGAGGGAGGGGGAGAGGGATGATGGTTTCCCTATTTGGGGTGGTCTAGGGCTTGTGGGAGGAGAGAGTAGGGGGGAAAATATTCAAACTTCTCTTGGGAGTTGGAAGATTGCATGGGGAAGAGGGAGGATTGTGTTGGGAAGACCTAGATTCTCCTAGGGAGGGAAGAGATTTGGTGGAAGTTGGTGGAGGGGTAATGAGTGCACCTAGGGAAGTGGGAGGTGGTGGAGGTGGCAGCTTAGGTGGGGGAAAAAGAGAGGGATTCTCACCCTAGGGCTTCACACCCACTAATGGATTCTCTCCACTAAGAAACTTGAATTTTGAACTCAAAGAAATGGCAATTTCATTCACATAAAATGGGGGGAATGGGGTCCTATATATAGGCAACCCACATTTTACAATAAGCCCCTGAATTTTGGTTCAATGACAAATAACCAAGGGGGTAGGGGGTGCCCCTGGGCCTAGCCCACTGAATTGGGCCCAATAGCTAATCTAATCAACCTAATGACACTCAAACTTAGGGAAATAAATCAAAGACCTAGGGAAATGACTCAAATAAAAGGGAAAATACATCAAATGACTCAAATAGAAAGTTCAAAATGGATAATTGGGCCCACATAGAGTGAAGCCCAAGCTCAAAGAACTCCGGGGTGTGTGGATGACCCGAGCCAGAGGGAGTCGTGGGTGATGCCTCCATCATCAGTAGGCAGCCTAAACAAACCGGGGTTAACTCGCATCTATATAACCAAATTATACACATAATTCAGATGTTAATAATAGTATAATCCATTCATTATCATCTACTTAAAATATCACATGTGGTGAAAATACATATTCTTTACTAACATATAAGGTACCCGTGCATGCAACAAGATCTAGGTGAATGAACAATTACACATTATCACATTATCATGAGTTTTCACGTTTTTGTTATTCATCGAACTGAACAGCTGCAGTAAACATAGGAGGTCCGCATACACACACAAACAAAAAAAAATAGTATTGCGTAGACCCAAGAGTGAACTCCCACCTAGACTCCTGCTGCACGGGGTGTTACGTATCGCCGTCCCCCATGTTCTGTGGCGTTACGTATCGTCGTCCCACAGAATGAATCAGCCGAATCAATAGGTTTTGACTTGGGCATTACGTATCGCCGTCCCCTGGGATCTTTTACATTCATGGCATTACGTATCGCCGTCCCGCAGAAGGCACCGAAGTCCTATCTCACAGAATGCTGATGTTTTCCATTCATTACATTCACATCGTATTCGCGATCATACTCAATTTAGAAGTTTTAGTAAGATACTTTATCATAACAAGCATGCTGCAACATGGTTTAAGTGGACGAATCACAATCATAAGCTTACTGGTCGAGGAAAAGAGCATGATTAGTTTACTGAATAAGGGAGGACAGGTTAATTTCTAGACTACACATGCATAGAAAATGACTTATAACTGTAAGTTCAGAATTTCTAGCATCATGAAATTTTTACAGTGGGTTACCACCTTAGTCCTCTATCATTTTCTAATTTTTCCAGATTTTTTTGAATTAAAACGCCTGTTAACAATTCTCTTTTTCTGAGTTTCTAGAAATTTGGGACAAAACCACAGGTGCCTCGACCTGTCCACATATGCCTCGACCTTACCCTTCACATGCTCAGACCTGGTTCCACATATGCTCAGACCTGTCAAAGGCCACAGCTTATGTGCATCGACCATATCCTCTATATGCTCAGACTTGTCTAAGGCTTCAGCTTATGTTCATCGACCTTACCCTCCATATGCTCAGACCTGTCCAAAGGCTTCAGCTTATGTGCATCGACCTTACCCCTCATATGCTCAGACCTTATTCCACATGTGCTCAGACTTGTCAAAGGCCACAACACATGTGCGTCGACCTAATGTGGAACCTGCTCAGACCTATCGAAGGCCACAACTTATGTGCATCGACCTTACCCTCTATATGCTTAGACCTATCCAAGGCTTCAGCTTATGTGCATCGACCTTACCCTCTATATGCTCAGACCTTTCTAAAGGCTTCAGCTTATGTGCATCGACCTTACCCTCCATATGCTCAGACCTGGATCCACACGTGCTCAGACTTGTCAAAGGCCACAGCACATGTACAACGACAAAATATGGGACCTACTCAGACCTGTCAAAGGCCACAGCTTATGTGCATCGACCTTATTATGGCCTGGACCCAAAGGTGCACAGACCCTACATGGCCTGGACCAAATGTGTGTCGACCTTACCATGGCTTGGAAAAAACGTGCACCGACCTTATTATGGTCTGGACGAAATGTGCACCCACCGTATTATGGCCGGGACCAAATGTGCACCGACCTTACATGGGCCTAGACCAAAATGTGCATCGACCTTACTATGGCTTGGACCAAATGTGCACCGACCTCACTAAGGCTTGGACCAAATGTGCACCGACCTTATTATGGCCTGGGCCAAATGTGCACCGACCTCAGTATGGCCTGGACCAAATATGCACCGACCTCACTGAGGCTTAAACTGAATGTGCACTGACCTCACTATGACCTGGGCCAAATGTGCACCGACCTCACTATGGCCTGGACCAAATGTGCACCGACCTTACTAAGGCTTGGACTGAATGTGCATTGACCTCACTATGGCCAGGGCCAAATGTGCACTGACCTCACTAGGGTTTCAACACATGTGCTTTGACCTTGACTGGTGTTGCACCATATGTGCACAAACCTAACTGGGGGTTTCAACATAAGTGCTCTGACCTTATTCTGGACAATGCCAAATGTGCACAGGCCCTACCCAAAGGCTGACCTTCCCAGGGACTGTATTAACCATAGAGACTCAGAGGAAACCCCTGGAAGCCCGAAACTTGATGAAACCAAAAACCCTAATATGAACAAGGTGGTGGTCCCCACATGCCCTTAGTCCCTTTTTAAAGTGTAGAAAGTGTATTTGAAATCATTCTAATGCATCATTGACCCCTAAAGTTTGAGGTTAGGTGCCTACCTCTTGAGATATTAGACCGATGATCTGGGGATGAAATCCACACCCCAGATCCACCCAAGTCTTTACTGCAGTTCACCCTCCTATGCAAGGCCGCAAGGTCCCTCACCTCTCTTTCTTACACAATAGGAACCGAAGGTGGCGAAAATTTGAAGATAAGTGTTGCTAAAGGCTGTCCACCCCTCACACCCCTTCCTTATATAGTTTTTCAAACTTCCCAAGGTCCTATCCATGACCCACAAGGCTCTAACCCACTCCCAAGGTTGCTGGTTTAAAGAGGGGTTAATGCTAAGTAGCATTTCGGTTTGAACAGAGGTGACCCTTCATCTACCCGGTCATAGACGTGGGTGGGCACGCTTTTCTGTTGGGTTTTAGGTTGCATCATCTTCATATGGAATCAAGAGGACTTCTTGATCTAACATTGGGTCATGGTTTCATTGAATTTCCTTATTCTTAGCCTGAGTTATGATTTTTGCAAGATTATCATTTATTCTCCCTCATTCAAATTGAGACCTTTCGATAGCCCGAGGTAATCCGGGCATAACTCTAGCATCTAGGATGTGTTTGGCCTCAACCTCCACACGGAGGTTGTTGCTAACATCCTACTTGAAATTTTGGCCTTGGTTTCAGGTCATTTCATTAACCACAGCCGAAGTTATGAATTTCCCATTGATTACGTCCAATTTCTCCTAACAGTCACACCTTTTCGTGACAGCTGACAGCCAAAGGGGTTAGAACCTTGGGTTCTGATGCGAATTGGGCTTCCACCCGAACAGAAGAGTTTGGGTTAGTGGCCCAAGATTTCTAATGGGCCTAGTGTCATCCCATGTGGTTGACTGTGTACTAAGATATCCTTATTTTAACAGGTGACTGCACTTTTTGTAATAGTTTCGACCCATTATCATAGCTCCCTCTTTCCCCCTATTAGGCCTATTTTTCAGAAGTTATGCTCTTCATCAAAGTTGTTCCTTACCCAATGGTCGTTGTATGGGCTTTAGTTTCACCTAATTCTGATCTTCCTACATTAGGTTACGAATTTTTCTAAGGGTTCTTTAATAATCTGTCTAGATTTCTAGCTCATTGAGCTCATGGGCCCGAATTGTACACAATTGGGCAAGTGCCCAATTGGTGGTCATAACATCCTCCTCCCCTTAAAATAATTTCATCCTCAAAATTAACCCAAAAATTTCCTCTTAAGATAAATTACTCACCAAATAGTTGAGGGTATTCCTGGCGCATCTTGTCCTCCGGCTCCCAAGTCGCTTCCTCGGAATGAGAATTCCTCCACAAATCCTTCACTAGTCGGATGGTTTTATTCCTCCGCACCTGTTCCTTCCAGTCTATGATCTAGCTGGACTGCTCCACATATGACAGGTCTGCCCGAACTTCGAGAGGCTCGTATTCTATAACATGTGAAGCATCTCGGACATATTTCCTGAGCATGTAGACGTGAAAGACCAGATGTACATGCGACAGAGCGGGCGGAAGTGCAAGTCGATACGCCACCTCACCGACCCTTTGCAGAATCTCAGAAGGGCCGATGTATCTGGGACTGAGCTTGCCCCTCTTTCCAAATCGCATGACTCTCCTGGTGGGAGACACCTTTAAGAACACATGGTCTCCTTCGATAAATTTTAACCCTCTCTGCCGTTGGTCTGCATAGCTTTTTTGACGGCTCTGGGCTGTGAGAAGTCGCCACCTGATAATATATATCTTCTCTGAGTAGTCCTATACCAAATGTGGTCCGAACAGCTGCTTCTTGCTAGCTTCATACCAACATACTGGTGACCTACATGGCCGCCCATAGAGTGCTTCACAAGGTGCCATTCTGATGGCAGAATGGTAACTATTGCTGTATGCAAATTCTATCAAGGGTAAATGATCATCCCAATTCCCCCTCCATTCAATACTACACGCCCTCAACATATGTTCTAGAGTCTGGATAGTGCGCTCAGACTGTCCATCGGTTTGAGGGTGAAATGTCAAGCTGAGCCGTAATTCTATCCCCATAGCCTGCTGCAAACACTTCCAGAACCTTGCTTTGAAATGAGGGTCTCGATCAGAGATGATAGACAAGGGTGCACCATCCAACCAAATGATCTCAGTGATGAATAGTTTCACCAAGGTTTCGATTGGAGTCTGTTTGTTAATGGGCAGGAAGTGTGCAGTCTTTGTGAACCTGTCCACAATTACCCAGATTGTATCATGCTTTTTCTGGTCATGGGTAGACCAGACACAAAGTCCATGGTGATTTGTTCCCATTTCCGTTGTGCCATCTCAATGGTCTGGAGAGGACAGCCAGGTCTTTGATGCTCAATCTTCACTTGTTGACAAGTGAGACATATAGACACGAACTCAGCTATATCTTGCTTCATTCTTGGCCACCAATACATCATCTTCATGTCTTGAAACATCTTAGTGCTTCTCGGGTGGATGGAGAACTTTGACCTATGAGCCTCCTACATTAATTCCCTTTTCAACTCTACATCATTTGGTATGCAGTTCCTCTCTTGGAACATGACCAGCCCATCGATCCCTACATGGAAGTCCTCCTTGTTTAGCAGCTCCTACAATGCCATGTCCTACTTTTGTGCCTCAGCAATTCTATCTAAGTATGCAGGTCTAGCCGAAAACCTAGCCAAGAGGTCGAATTGCTCCTTTTTCTCAAGTCGTGATTCGATCACACCCTCCATCATATCCCACTCTCAATGCAAGCTCAACGCCATCAATTTACGGTTGAGAGCATCCGCCATCACATTCGCCTTGTCTGGATGGTACTGTAAGGCGAAGTCATAGTCCTTTAGCAGTTCCACCCATCTCCTTTGCCTCAGGTTGAGTTCCTTCTGAGTGAATATGTATTTAAGACTCTGATGGTCAGTGAAGTCCTCAAATCGAACCCCATATAAATAGTGTCTCCAGATGCGCAAGGCATGGACAACTGCTGCCATTTCCAGGTCGTGAGTGGAGTAGTTCGTCTCATGGTCCTTTAACTGTCTTGAAGCATAGGCGATCACACGGCCATTTTGCATTAGTACACAACCGAGGCCGATCCTAGAGGCATCTGTATAAATAGTGAAGCCATCATTTCCTTGAGGGAGCGCTAACACTAGGGATGGCATCAACTTCTCCTTGAGCATCTGAAAACTATCTTCACACTCCTCTAACCAGTTAAACTTTGCTCCTTTCTTGGTCAACTTGGTCATGGGGGCTGCAATGGTGGAGAAGCCTTCAATGAACCGGCGATAATACCCGGCCAGTCCAAGGAAGCTCCTAATCTCCATGACTGTCTTTGGTGCTTCCCATTTGGTTACTACTTCAACTTTGCAAGGATCCACCGACATGCCATTCTCGGATATAACATGTCCGAGAAACACGACCCAATCTAGCCAAAATTCACACTTGCTGAATTTGGCGAAGAATTTGTTCTCCCTGTGGGTCTGCAGGACTACTCTCAAGTGCTGCCGATGCTCCTCCTGACTGGCAGAATATACCAGGATGTCGTCTATAAAGACTACGACAAACTGATCTAGATAAGGGCAGAAGATTTGGTTCATATGTTCCATGAACACAGACGGAGCATTGGTCAACCCGAATGGTACTACTAAGAACTCATAGTGACCATACTGGGTCCTGAAGGTCGTCTTCGACACATCTTCGGGCTTGATTCTGATTTGGTGATGTCCTCAGATCAATCTTGGAGAAGACATTGGCAGATGATAATTGGTCAAATAACTCTTTAATCATCGGTAGAGGGTACTTGTTCTTTATGGTGACCCGGTTAAGCTTGCGGTAATCAATGCACAACTGTATGGTCCCATCCTTCTTCCGTACAAATAAGACCGGTGCACCCCATAGAGACACGCTGGGCCTGTTGAAGCCTTTGTCTAGCAATTCCTGTAATTGCCTCTTGAGTTCGGCAGGTTCTGCCAGAGCCATCCGGTATGGTGGAACGGAGATGGGTGTCGTGCCCTGCACTAGCTCAATATTGAAATCCGCCTCTCGAGCTGGTGGTAGTCCTGGTAGATCTTCGAGAAATACATCAGGAAATTCTCGGACTACGTCTAAGTCTTTCAAAATTTTGACAGAGCCCTCTTCAAGCACCACGCTAGCCAAGAAATAGTCACATCCACTGCTGATCAGTTTGGAAGCCTTGATGGCCGACACCATCCTCTTCCGACGGTAGTCCAAGAGAGCGTAGTGTTTGTCTAACTAGTCCATTCCCAGAATGAGGTCAAAATCGGCCATATCTAGGATGTATGCTTCCCCCAGAAGTCTTCACCCACAGATTTTGACCTCAATAGTAGGGATCACAAGCTTGGTGTAGACTTGTTTCCTAGTCGGTGTACTAACTACCATTTCCCCGAAGAATGTGGCTTTGGGCCTATTCTTTAGTTGCTTAGCAAAGCTGGTGGATATAAAGTTGTGTGTAGCCCCTGGGTCGAACAAAACATTTGCATAGATATTATCCACAAGAAGTGTACCTTCAACCACAGTAGGGGTATTGTCTGCCTCTTCTTGCATCAGTGCATAGACCCACCCTTTGTACTAAATCTTGTCTTGCTGGGAAATTGGCTTTTACTGGGCCTTCTTAGGGTAGTTCCTCGCAATGTGTCCGGCCTTGCCGCATTCATACCAGTTGCCTTGGGCCCTCCAACATTCCTATCCCAGATGGTTGCGTCCACACTGGATACAAAATGGAATCCTCGGTCCGCCCCTCGGTGCCATCCTTGGCGTGCCACCTTTTCCTTGTCTCGCCTCCCTCTGGTCTGTATACGCCTTTTGCCCGATGACTTCTACTCCTCGGGAAACCTATATAAGGACATTCGTTAGAACTTAACCTTATATGTCCCCTAAATCTTTATGGCTTCAGCCCTTACCTTGCATTTTCTCGTTCGGCTAGATGAGCAAACCTCAATGCCGTTGTGTAGGTGTCAGGGTCTTGGGTTGCAACATAGCGTCGAACACTGCTGCGCAGACCATTGATGAATTTCTTCACTTTTCGACGAGCGTCATCGAATATGTGTGGAGCATCTCGACCCAGAGCAGAGAATTTGGCCTCATAGTCGGCTACCGACATGTTTCCTTGCTTGAGGGTCAAGAATTCTTGCTCCTTAGCATCTCGCACATGCTCAGGGAAGTATTTCTCTCAGAAAATAGCTAGGAATTCTTCCCATAGTATGTTGTCATGGGGCTCCGCAAAGGTGGTCCTCATCTTGGCTTCCACCATAAATCAGCTTGATCTTGTAGCACGTAGGCTACCAAATTCACCTTTTCTTCCTCGGGACAATGCATTACACGGAACTTCTTTTCCATCTCACTGCGCCACGACTCAGCCTCCTCCGGACGACTCTCCCCATTAAAAGTAGGAGGCGCCAGCCTCAGAAACCGTTCGAACGCGGGTAGGTCATGACGCGGTGCATGTGCTGGCTGTTGCAATATCTACTGCTGCATGGCCTACATCAGTCCTTGGACGCTTTGCATAAATCCTTCCAAATTAACTCCAGTATTGGACACTTGTCTGCCCCCAACAGCCAGAGCATTGTTCGCTCCGTCGTTCACCAGGTTGGGGTCATCCACCCCCGATCCTCTCCCATCAGCCTGGGGGAGGTCTCTTTGCCTTCTCGGCGGCATGACACTGAGAAGACGACAATTATTAGATGTGAGGGCTTGATCTGGACGAGTCTAAATATACTCTACCCATTTACATTCTAGTCTATCCCTTCTTCGACTACTTGGACATTTGGAATGGTTGTAACCATGGTTTATCTCTCGTGCTCTGATACCACTATGTAACGCCTCGAGATCCGATTCCCAATTTATGGGTTTTTTTTCTCATCGGACCTCGAGACATTACTTCGTACGTATCGCGGAAGCACAAATATATAATAAACATGCGTACATTCACATACGAGAGAGAGAAACCATAATTACACGAAAGGTAAGTAGCATTTCAACCATTCATAATCTCCCAAGAGAGTACATGTCCATTGTTCCAGATTAAACACGAGTCCACATAGACACACCATCCCATAACCATACATATAAGAGAGAGACATTCATCTATAGCATACCCAGATGAACTATGAACTAGCACTACTCCTTAGCTGCAGCGTCCTCCTCAACCTCCTTCTCTATGTCTCCTGAAAACGTGTGTCACAAAGGGGTGAGTGTGACGCTCAATAGGCAGCCCAAACAAACCGGGGTTAACTCGTATCTATATAACCAAATTATACACATAATTCAGATGTTAATAATAGTATAATCCATTCATTATCATCTACTTAAAATATCTCATGTGAGGAAAATACATATTCTTTACTAACATATAAGGTACCCATGCATGCAACAAGATCTCGGTGAATGAACAATTACACGTTATCACATTATCATGAGTTTTCACATTTTGTTATTCATGGAACCGAATAGCTGCCGCAAACACAGGAGGCCCGCACACACACACAAATGAACGAAAGAGTACTGCGCAGAACCGAGAGTGAACTCTCATCTAGAATCCTACAGCACGGGGCGTTACGTATCGTCGTCCCCCGGGTTCTGTGGTGTTACGTATCGCCGTCCCACAGAATGAACCAGCCGAACCAATAGATTTTGACCAGGGCGATACTTATCGCCATCCCCTTGGATCTTTTACTTCCGCGGCATTATGTATCGCCGTCTCACAGAAGGGACCGAAGTCCGACCTCACAAAATGCTGCTATTTTCCATTCATAACTTTCACATCATATTCGCATTCATACTTAATTTATAAGTATACGTATGATACTTTATCATAACAAGCATGCTTCAACATGGTTTAAGTGGACGAATCACAAGCATAAGCTTACTGGTTGAGGAATAGAGCATGATCAGTTTAACGAATAAAGGAGGACAGGTTAATTTATAGACTACACATGCATAGAAACTGACTTATAACTATAAGTTCAGAATTTTTGGGAGCATGAAATTTTTATAGTGGGTTACCACCTTAGTTCCCTTCCATTTTCTAATCTTTCCAGATTTTTATGAATTAAAATGCCCTTTCAAAATTTCCTTTTTTTGAGTTTCTAAAAATTTGGGACAGAACCACAGGTGCCTCGACCTATCCACATATGCCTCGACCTTACCCTTCACATTCTCAGACCTAGTTCCACATATGCTCAGACCTGTCAAAGGCCACAGCTTATGTGCATCGACCTTATCCTCTATATGCTCAGACCTGTCCAAGGCTTCAGCTTATGTGCATTGACCTTACCCTCCATATGCTCAGACCTGCCCAAAGGCTTTAGCTTATGTGCATCGACCTTACCCTCCATATGCTCAGACCTGAGTCCACATGTGCTCAGACCTATCAAAGGCCACAGCACATGTGCGTCGACCTAATGTGGGACCTGCTCAGACCTGTCAAAGGCCACAGCTTATGTGCATCGACCTTACCCTTTATATGCTCAGACATGTCCAAGGCTTCAGCTTATGTGCATCGACATTACCCTCCATATGCTCAGACATGTCCAAAGGCTTCAGCTTATGTGCATCGACCTTACCCTCCATATGCTCAGACCTGGTTCCACATGTGCTCAGACCTGTCAAAGGCCATAGCACATGTGCATGGACCTAATATCGGACCTGCTCAGATCTGTCAAAGGCCACAACTTATGTGCATCGACCTTATTATGGCCTGGACCCAAAGGTGCACAGACCCTACATGGCCTGGACCAAATGTGCGTCGACCTTACCATGGCTTGGACAAAACGTGCACCGACCTTATTATGGTCTAGACGAAATGTGCACCGACCTTATTATGGCCGGGACCAAATGTGTACAGACCTTACATGGGCCTAGACCAAAATGTGCATCGACCTTACTATGGCCTGGACCAAATGTGCACCGACTTCACTAAGGCTTGGACCAAATGTGCACCGACCTCATTATGGCCTGGGCAAAATGTGCACCGACCTGACTATGGCCTGGACCAAATGTGCACCGACCTCACTAAGGCTTGGACTGAATGTGCACTGACCTCACTGTGGCCTGGGCCAAATGTGCACCGACCTTACTATGGCCTGGACCAAATGTGCACCGACCTCACTAAGGCTTGGACTGAATGTGCACCGACCTCACTATGGCCTGGGCCAAATGTGCACCGACCTCACTAGGGTTTCAACACAGGTACTCTAACCTTGCCTGGGGAAGCACCATATGTACACAGACGTGACTGGGGGTTTCAACATAAGTGCTCTGACCTTATTCTGGACAATATCAAATGTGCACTGGCCCTGCCCAAAGGCTGACCTTCCAAGGGACTGTACTAACCTTAGAGACTCAGAGGAAACCCATAGAAGCCCAAAACTTGATGAAACCAAAAACCCAAAAATGAACATGGTGGTGGTCCCCACATGCTCGTAGTCCCTCTTTAAAGTGTAGAAAATGTATTTGAAATCTTTCTAATGCATCATTGACCCGTAAAGTTTGAGGTTAGATGCCTACGTCTTGAGATATTAGACGGACGATCCGGGGATGAAATCCACACCCCGGATCCGCCTGAAGATCTTCCTTGCGATCTGGGGATGAGATCCACACCCCAGATCCACCCAAGTCTTTGATGCGGTTCACCCTCCTACGCAAGGCCGCAAGGTCCCTCACCTCTCTTTCTTACACAAGAGGAATCGAAGGTGACAGAACTTTGAAGATAAGTGTTGCTAAAGGTTGTCCACCCCTGAAACCCCTTCCTTATATAGTTTTTCAAACTTCCCAAGGTCCTATCCATGACCCACAAGGCTCCAACCCACTCCCAAGGTTGCTGGTTTGAAGAGGGGTTAATGCTAAGTAGCATTTCGGTTTGAACAGAGGTGACCCTTCATCTACCCGGTCATAGATGTGGGTGGGCATGCTTTTCTGTTGGGTTTTGGGTTGGGTCATCTTCATATGGAATCAAGAGGACTTCTTGATCTAACACTGGGTCATGGATTCATCGAATTTCCTTATTCTTAGCCTGAGTTATGATTTTTCCTAAATTATCATTTATTCTCCCTCATTCAAATTGTGACCTTTCGGTAGCCCAAGGTAATCCGGGCATAACTCTAGCATCTACGCCGTATTTGGCATTGACCTCCACATACAAGTTGTTGCTAACATCCTACTCAAAATTGTGGCCTTGGTTTCAGGTCATTTCATTAACCACAACCGAAGTTATGAATTTCTCATTGATTACGTTTGAATTCTCCTAACAGTCACACCTTTTCGTGACAGCTGACAGCCAAAGGGGTCAGAACCTTGGGTTCTGATGCGAATTTGACTTCCACCCGAACAAGAGAGTTTGGGTTAAGGGCCCAATCTTTCTAATGGGCCAAGTTTCATCTCATTTGGTTAACTGTGAACCAAGATATCTTTATTTTAACAGGAGACTACATTTTCTATAATAATTTTGACCCATTATCACAACTCCCTCTTTCCCCCTATTAGGCCTATTTTTCAGAAGTTATGCTCTTCATCAAAGTTGTTCCCTACCTAATGGTCATTGTATGGGCTTTAGTTTTGCCTAATTCTGATCTTCCTACGTTAAGTTATGAAATTTTCTAAGGGTTCTTTAATAATCTGTCCAGATTTTTAGCTCATTAAGCTCATGGGCCCGAATTGTACACAATTGGGCCAATGCCCAATTGGTGGTCATAACATGAAATCCCATAAATAGGACCCCATAGCCTCCCTAGTCGACCCTATTTCGTGGGAGAAGGCTTCTAGGCATGGGAGGATCGATCTAGGAGTAGGAATCGAGTGTTTCTTTGGGGCTTCATGGGTTTTTCATTCTTCTTTTTCTTCTTCCTAATTCGGCTCAATGGTAGGTGATCTCTCGGGCTAAACCCCAAATTAAATGTCCAAACATGTTCATCGACATGTCCTCTCTCTTTTTGCATCATTTTTCCCAATTTTTATTGGCTATATTGCATGAATTTCATGAACTATGGAACCTATATCACCGTTTTAGGGTTTTCTCACCGGAACGGTTCTCTGTTCGTAGTCGTGGCCTTACAAGCACCGCGGTGTTGAACGTTGCCCTACGATAGACCACGACTATATACTTTTATTTTAAACATGATATTCTGATTATATATTTTTAAATATAAAAATTGTTAGTTTATAAGGGTGTAGTTCTCATGTAGACCACGATCTTAGTTAATCTTTTATTTAGTTGAGATTTTTCTCTCAGTGAAAATATATATATAATAATTATTTTGTCTAAACGTAGCATTCTTGGTGACTTCTTTCCGGTCACGGCCCCTCTAATGACCGCGTTCAGGCACAATTTCCCAGGAGTTCTAGTACCCATTCTAGTATGATAAGTGAATGATAGTGAGTCTAAATGGTTTTTAACTCTTCATGTCATCTGAACCCACTAATATAAATAGGAATCATGTTTAACCCTTAATTTTTCATAAGTCTTCATGATGTATGTGTATAGTCTACCTTGATTACATCTCATCTCTCTTGATATAAAGTGTGATTAAAATGAGTAGAACTTCCTGTTAAACCTAAAATTGACTCATGATAGCATGATTTAACCTGATTTGCATGATAGTTATATTGATTGATGGTTCATGATTTTATGTATATCAGGGACATATTGATTTAATGTTTTTAATTAAGGGGTTTTATCACTCTAGTGATATTAATCCATCGTTTATTATCTGGTTTCTGTAGCATGATAGGAACACATAATTCTTGGTGAAGTTAGGACCTACCGTCAGATATTCCTTCCGTCGGACTGTAACTTTCTTCATCGAGGTCTCTGTAAGTCTCCGCGAGCCTTGGATTCCCATATGGACGCCGAGCTGGTTGTACCATGAAAATCATATAACCCACTAGAATCCTCATCCTACTGTGTAGGATAGGGTTATATCGGCCTTTAGACCAATAGAACGAGGTTCTGTTTGAGTTCTATAAACTCTATTCTTAACGTGGCCTGGTCAGGAACCGCGTTTATCTCTGTATCATGGTAGTCTTTTTGACCGCGTTCTGTAGAAGACCTCGGTCTGGATCCCCCTGCTTTGATCGCGTCCTCACAAACAACCACGTTCTTGATGGATCGTGGCACTGTTCATGATCGGTTTCAACCCAGTGTTCCGAATGTTTCCATTTCAAGATTGTGATGTACATAGACCAATTCTAGCCTTTCATGGCTAAGTGTTTCCTGACAACTTCGACCCTTCTCCAAGGGGTGATAATCCTCATCGACATTTTCATATGGTTGACTTCCTTTCCAATGTCATTCTATAATAACCTATTTCTTTGAATTGTTGAAAGTCCTTGGAATAGTCTTCTTTCCAACTTCTACGATTCCCTTGATTACATGAGCACACTATTGGAATTCTTTGCCATTATTTTAATTTGTCTGGAAAATATTGATATGGGACTTTAGGTCCTACATGACACTCAATGCTAGGCAATATTTATAAGGGCCTAGATCTGATCCTAGGGGCGAGGCAAAGCTAAAAAATATACCGATATTATCAATGATCAGGTGTGGCATTGCACCAACTCTACACATGATTGGTTCTAGACAAATTTACATACCTATCATGATTCGTATATGTTATTGACATGTTCTGGATATTAAGGCCTGGAATGGGTAATTGTTAATATTGAAATTCTTCTATCAGTGATCTCTTGTACATGTTATTGGCTAATCGTTCCTTATCTTGTACTTGTAAATGTCTCCTTGTCTAACTTGGATATTCATTTGATCTTGCCACTCTCTTAATTGTATTTGTGTTTTCCATCATACATCATGTAGCAATTTCCATACAATGTTAAACTGTTAATCACTTATATTTTGCCTGATGATAGAGATGTAATTCCAACTGAGCATTTTTACTCACTCAGTTTCTCTTAACATTTTTCAAGTAATAATGAAGATATCCCGTCTGATGGGGAGGGGCAAGAGTGAAAAGAGATCCTAGACTTTTGAAGATCGTGTCTTTTTTTTTCTTGAGTCTAGTCCTATAATTTTTAGTCTTTTTTATTTTCTTCTCTTGTAAGAGTTATAAGCACTACAAGAAAAATGAGAAATTCCGACGTCCATTTACCGTCGTAAATACGTCGAAGATACATCACAATGTGAATTTTTGACGTATTCTTGACGTATTTGCAACGAAATATGGACGTCGAAACTCTTACGTCACAAATTTCCGACGTACTAAAATAGCGTCGCCAATGCGTCCGAAATTACCGACGAAACTATATCGTCAAAATTATAGTGGCTATTTATGTCGGTAATTAATAATACATAAATTAATTAATCATTGCGATGGAACATAATTTAGTTGAAAATATGTCTAAACCTTCGACGTATTTTCGATAGATATATTATGTCGTCGCAAACATATTGGTTAAATTACTTCCGACGAAAGGTATTTTGGTGGGAAATACGTCATTAATTTTTGACGTATTTTTATCGGATAAATAATACGTTGAAAACCTGTGGGTCAAATTAGTTCCGACGAACTATTATTGTGTCGAAAATACGTCGTTAATGCTCGACGAATTTGAGATGGATAATTAATATGTCTGAACTAGTTTGAATCAAATTACTTCCGACGAAACTACCATGGGTCGAAAAGACGTCGTTAATGTTCGACGTATTTGAGATGGATAATTAATACGTCGAAACTAATGTGTATCAAATTTGTTCCAACGAACATTTAGTTGGTCAAAAATACGTCTGAACCTTTCGACCGATTTGCGCTAGAAAATAAATATGTCAAGAAATAAGTGCGTGAAATTGGTTCCGACGAATTGTTAGTTGGACAAGATTGAAGAAAATTAAAACTTTCTTAGCGAAATTAACAAGTTTGACGAGATTGAAGAAAATAAACTTAACGAAGTAATTTAAGTTCACTCAATCTCTTTGATCTCACACGATCGACTAAATGGAGTAAGCAAGGAACACACAATCACACAATGCAAACCATAAGACACAAGGGTTTTTAAGGTGGTTCGGGACCACGACAGACTCCCTACGTCCACCGCTTACCAAACCGGTAAGGATTCACTCGCTAGATAAACCAGCATGGGGAAGACTCCCCAACACGGAGCAAGGCTCCAACACACACACGGGGATAAATCCCCAACACGGAGGTGACCCTCCAACAACACGCAGGATGACGCCTGCACACACACACGGGGACGTGCCCCAACACACACACACACACGGAGACGATGTCTCCAACATGATCCAACGACTGGATCACAACACTCACACACACACGCTGTAACAATTGCAGTACAACGATAGACACGATCGCACGTAGGTGATCAAACACGACCGTATAAACAGACGGTCACATACACACAGAGTATGCTTTCAGAAATTATACAAATGTTCAAAGCAAGCTCAACCCAGATTATAAATCATGGAACACAACACAAAAAATAGATATAAGATGTGGAAATGATCACCCTTTGTTTTCCAAGGCCGACTGATAATGTTCTTTGATACTCGGGTCAGAGGTAAGCCGGATGCCGTCGATTTAAACGTCAACGTGTTCCTCTCTTCGATCCGCTTCACTTTCTCTTCATGCACTGTCTCCAAATCCTCTTGGATGTAGATCGAATCTCCTCCACAATAGCTTCGCCTTCCTTTCTCCTTTTCTACACCTGCAAGATAGAAAACCATGAACAAATTAGGGTTGTTACTTGTGAAATTTGTAGCTCTCATATGTATAGAAATAGGAGGCACCAAAAGACTAGTATATCCCTTCTAGAATCCTCCAAAAGGACCCCCAATAGGTCTCCCACCAACCCAAGGGCAAAGGGGTAAGAGTTAGGCACAAGTTGACTTGGTTTAGATGGGTTTCGGAACCACGTTTTTGGGTTTTCACCGCTGCCGGTCGACCTACATGTGTTGGGCGGTCGACTGGAATTTTACAGGGCTGAAAATCCCCTTTCTGGGAATTTCGGTCGACCGGAGCTACAGGGTCGGTCGACCGCCAGCTACAGTAAATTCCAGACTATCACATTTTAGCCCCAAACTCCATTGCAACCCTTCCAAACTCTGTGGCATCAAACTCCTTTGATCTTGGAGAGATTATACAAAGAATTTAACCTGCAAAACCATAATAAAAATGATTGGAGCTTTAGCTTAATAATCAATATGATAAATGTATGAAATGCATACATGAAAGCTCATGTTCAAGGTGCATACAAACACTTTAAACCATAAAAGTTTTAAGTTAAAGGTCAAGAATTATTTCTATGCAAGTGAGCAAAGTATGAGAACCATTTAGCCATGCACATATACAAGTGAACACTTTGAAAGCATGATTGACTAAAGGTCAAGATCAATAGATATGCATTTGTCCAATCTGATTGCATTATGTAACCAAGCTCCATGAAGAGTATGCATAGGAAGCATTCAAAGCTTTGCAAAATAACCATGAAACCTTCATTGACAGAAGAACCCTTCTAGACAATTGTCAGGATGTGAATTACACAAATTTACCCAACTAGGGATTAGAATGAAGAACCATGCATCTAAGCAAATCTTATGATGTTAGCAAGCCGTGCAACCTAGCATATTAAAAGTGCATGAAACACATTCTCAAATCATCAAATCCTTAACTAGAGATGTGATCATTTTGACATACATATAAGCAACACATGTGAGCTTCATAAAATCCAACTGTTTCAAACTTCACATGAGTTAGATTAACCAATTTTAAGCACACATTGAGCATATTGAATAGAATTGCCAAAACCATATGATCATGAATCCATATAATGAGAGAGCATCATTCAAATCACATTCATCAAGTTTCAAGTTAATAAGTTAAGTACTTTTCAAGCCCAAAAATCTTATGCAAAAAATACATGAAAATACCCAACCAAGGCATTGAAAACCTTTTTGATGAAATACATGAAACATAGAAAGAGTCGATGCAATGCAATGAGAATGTTAACTCCCTTTTTGAAGAAGAGCTTCATTGATGGACTCCTTTGAGTTCCAAGCTAATTTTGATCCTGCAAGCCAAGATAACATAGCATGAGTTCTTTAAACAATAATCATTCATATGACTTCACAGTGAGAATCTTGAAGTCATTTTTAGCTCATCAATTAAGATGCATACTTGTTGCTCAATGAAACATACACAGGCATGCTCAATGATGCACATCACCACAAGCATAATTATTTTGTTATCATTAAAACCAAAACACTAAACAGTAACTAGGAGATGCAACAGTCTCCTGTAATAATCTCCCCCTTTTTGATGATGATAAAATAATGTGTAGGAGAGTCCTAAAGATAGCGTAGAAGTTGTTCAATGAATGTTATGAGAATGGTGGATAAGACTTTAATCACATTCAATCACCTTCTCCCTCAAAACTACTCTCTCTTCATTGAGCAGAAGGCAGTGCACAACCAACAATATTGAGCACACAACCAACATCCTCTTCTCCCCCTTTTTGTCATCTACAAAAAGACAAGGTGTTATTGGCCATGATATGAACATGTTAGGCCGGAAGAGATGATACCAATATGGATACCAATTGCTGGTAATTGTTGGCCTCAATGATGTTAACCATTGTTTGAAGAGTTATGCAACATGACGTGTTCAAGATGATAGCATTCAAAGTCTAAAGCCCATTTCAGATCTTCACAAGATGCAAGAGCAAAGCAATGGCAAGATGACATATCAAATGAATTTCTTTGATGTTTTAACTTTTTTAGATTTTTAAATTTTCTTTTGAAATGCATAAAAACTCAATGCAACCATATGGTGACACTATGAATGCATGCAGTGCAACTAAACATATATGCCTGTGAAAAATAACTTAGCCAACTGTTAAGCTCAAAAACCATGTTGATTATTTCCATGTGAGGGTCACAAATTTTATTTTTCATGGTTTTCTGATTTTCAAATTTTATTTAGGAGTGCATGAAGATAAATGCATACAGATGATGAGATATGAAATGCATCATGCAACCAAGCAGAAATATACATATTACATGCAACATAGCTCTCCATTACTTATTTAAGAGGCAAAAGGGTATAAGAAAAGTGCATGAGAGTCAAAACATCTAGGATGCTTATATGTAACACCTAGGGGATTGTGCAATCACACAAAGAAGTTACGCAATAGTCAATGCAGTCAATCACTTTTCTGAAAATATATTAAATCAAATTTTCAAATGTGTAAGTGAATAACATGAAAATAGACTATAGCCATATGGATATTCAGATTTTTAGATCAACACAATGAGAGATTATACAAACTGCATTTCATTTTAAGAGAACAGCATATTGGAGACTATGCTCTGTCACAATGAGTTTTCACCAATTTTTTAACTCAACCAATATCTCATGATGGTTAGAATTTTTCAAGAGTGATCAGGTTCAAATAATTCCGTTTTACGCGAGGAGACACATGGAGCTCATGCCAGACTCTCTGGTTACTCAAAATATTGAACCATTTCACCTCATTTTGAATAGAGATACTATAGTACAACATCTTTCTAAAGTGAACCACATCACGTCTTAGGTGATATGTGCCCAATTTACTCAGTGAGACTAAACATTGCTCTGCCATTCTTTTGAGATTCTTTCTACAAAAAGTAGGCATGTAACTTTTTCCTCAACTGTCTCTTTGACATTCATGCAGCAAGTTTAATATTTCTAGAGTGTTAAAAAGAAATCCCTACATCCTTATCTCTAACACTCATTCTCACATTTTATGCAAGAAGTGTGCGAATTTGATTCAACATGTATACTAAAAATTTCATGAATACATAATAGTAAGAAGATTACTCCCCCTGAGTGTATGACATGTAGCACTCTAGTAATGACTCAATTTGTAACATTATTTAGCAAGAAATATGAGGTCTTAGAAATTCTAAAGAAGGGGGTGATTAGCATATAATAACATGCAAGTACACAACGGGAGTACATGCAATATGCAATGCAACAATATTTTGGCACACGGTGAGTTTTATCTTACAAATGCACTATGAGAATGATGTGCAAATATGATATGCAAATATGAAATGTGATGCAGAATGTCAGATTTTTATTTAAAAATTCTAAATGCATTGCAAAATTTAACATAGGTGCAAGATGCAAGTTTGTAGTTTATCATGTGAATGATCTAAATGCACCTTATGAGTCTTCTAATGCATGCAACTTATAAAACCATGAGAATGCAATGCAAGATGTAAAAATAAGATGCAAGTGTTTATTTTTTAGAACATCATGATAGATTACACACAGAGGCATACACATTCAAATGATGACAACAACATTTTTCCAAGACTTGACCTTTTTGAACAAGGGTGCATAAATGATCAAAATTGAGAAGTGCAACCCAATTATTTTCAGAAATGTTCAAAAATAGATTTTCAATGACATTTCAAAAGCTTAGAGTATCGCCCACAAGCCAAGCAAATTTTTCAAGTTCCAGTAGGAGGTGGAGGTGAAGGTCCGAAAACCCAACTCACACATAGTGAGAGCTTCTAGGTGGACGTAATCCACACTTGCCACTACACACCATTTGATAAACTAGATACTCAATTAAGCTCAGATGCTCATATTTTTTAGATTGAAAAGTATTCAATAGGCAAAGACATCATGCTTATTCCTCAAAATTTTTAAATTCATTCAACCAATGAGACATGTTCATCATAGCAGAATACAAGAATAACAGATCAAGTTTTCAGAATCAATATCTGTCAAATGAATAATTCTGTATTTCAGAAATTTTGCCTTCTTGAAGCAAGAAGGAATTTCAGAATCAATTTGAACGCACATGGTATTTCAGAATTTCAAGGTAAATTGATTTCCTTCCAAAAAAAAATATATTTTCTCATTAGCCAAATAATTCAATTTCTGAATTTTAGTACAAGGCGAGAGCTTTGATCCGAGGATCACCTCACGTATGATGTTAGCTTCCTGATAGACTTAATCTATCATTTCACATAACAACATTTGATATATCAAAAATTCATTCAATGAGAGCATGAGTGGCTTGTAAGGAGATGCAATTCATACATAACAAAGTGACAGAAGGAAAACATCAGAAATGCCAATTTGACAAAGAAGAAGCAAAGTTGGGGTTTTACCATTCGCGTATGCCTTGTTCCATTTTGTTGAAACCCCTTTCATTTTTCATTTACCTCAAGGCACACCTCCATCAAAACTAATTCAATGAACAGATTTTGGCACCCAAGTCTTCTTGGGTCCTTGAAGATTAGAAGCATTTCTAGCAAGAACTTTCTTGGACATTCTCATAGACATCATATCATCATTCTTCATGATCTTACAATCCTCAATAACATGTCCATGATTTCCACAATAAAGGCATTGAGGAAAAGTAATTTTACCAAAAGATTTCCTTTTAGGAGCAAAGGAATTTTTAAGTCCATTCCATCTTCTATTTTTAAGAGATCTAGATTTAACAAAATTAAACCTAGCATTCATTTTATAAGCATGAAAATTTTCTGTTTTCAAAAACTAACACTCTTCCATAAGATGCACATACTTCCCACAATGAAAGTAACAAGGAGATGTGCGTCTACGGAATGACTTTCCATTGTTTGCATCAGTGTTTGTGAACAAGTTTCTCTTATGGGATGAAAACCTTTGAGTATTGGAAACATGTACATTTCTGAATTTTTTTTTTTGAAAATTTGATTGTGTATTCATGGCATGAAACTCATCATTTTACTTCACAAAGTAATTTTCCACCACATGGCTTAGTTTATGATAATAAAAGTAAGAAACATTTTTCTTTTGTTTGAAAGTAGATTTATCTTTGCATACTTTTGCATCATCTATTTTCATGACAATACAATCATTCATTTCATGACCATGCATGTCACAATAAAAGCATTCAACATTCAATTTTATTTTTCACCCATTTTAAACTTTTTGAAACACTTTTTGTATGGTGAGTTTTGTGTTGAGATTTTTTTTTTCTTAAAACTATTTTCAGAGTTTTTCATTTGAGAAGTGGAGGGAGATGCTTTGGAAGTGCTGGGAATATCAGATGCATGAACAAAAGAGGTTGTCATTTTATGTTCAAAAGATTTTTCATTGACAGGGGTGTATCCAAGACCTTCTTTTTAAAAATTCACTTTAACACCCAACATCTTATCCAGATTTTCTTTCCCTTTGACAAATCTAGATAGATCATCTTTCAACCTTTTCACTTCTTCTTCTAGACTAGAGATATGCAATTCAGCATTTGTGATTTCTTCTATGCATGCAAGGATTTTATCACCATATAGATAATTCTTTGATGTGAGTTTCTTATTTTCTTGCATGATTTCCTTATTGTCATCATTTATAGCATGCAGTTTTTCAGTCAATTTTTTAAGAACTATCTCAATTTCATCAAACTTTGAGGTCTTAGCAAGCCACTGTTCATTCTCATGTTTCAACAATGAGATTTTTTTTCAAGCTTATTAAAGCATTTCAATCTTCCCTCTAGTAAGGAATTCTGAATTAACATGGCACCATTTTTCTTTTTAGGATCTTCATTTTCATCCATGATGCTCTTGCTATCAATTTCAGAATCGAGCAATTTCTCAAACAACTTATCATTATCAGACAAATAAGCTAACTTGTTTCTAAGAGATTTTTCTGTTTCTTTAAGCAATAAAATCTTAGACAACAAGTGTTTGTTCTAATCAAGCAAATCATTGTTGACACCTGTTTTTTGCCGATAAGTAGAGTCATTTCTCTTACTTTCATTTGTGGATGTCTCGAGTTGTCCGTTACTCATTGGGTTATTTTTCTGGCACATCTTTGGGCCTATTTTATGGGTAGCCTCCCTGGCTAGGTCTGCTTCAATTCAGGGCTTAATGGGCCTTGATTTTGTTTAATCTATCTTTTTTTATGAATTTCAAGCATCCGGGACATGCACGGTCAGTTTCCGGCCGTTCATCCTATGCGCGGTCGTTCTAGGGCCGTCCATATATTTCTTGGATATTTAGTTAATTTGCTGAATTTTCACCAACAAGCTAACACACGGCCTGAGTTTAGCCGCCCAGACACATTGTGCGGTCTATCCTTAGCCGTTCAAGTCCCAGAGTCCCGAGCTCGGCAGTCTTTTCAAATAATCATCTATTTATATCAGTTCTTTGGATTTATCACCGACAAGGTCATGAACGGTGGTCCCTGGGCCGCTCTAGTGTTAAACGGTCTATCTGTAGCCGTTTAATCAGTTCGATGGATAATTTGATTATTTTCTGAATTATTGAATTTCCACCGACAGGTATGGACGGCCTAGATATAGCCGCTTAACAAGATGAGTGGTCTATCGTACGACCGTTCAGCAGTCGGATTCCAGAGATTTTAAAGGTTTTTTCTCTCTCCATTCGTGGTTTTATCCCCAATTTCTCCCATCATTTTCTCCGCGGATACTCCACCAAATGGGGTGTCGTTTCCTCTGGTTGAGAAATAATTCAATTATCTACACATTTTATGTTATTATCTCGACCAAAAAATGGCTGGAAACCCTAATTTCGAGCTAGGACTTAGGGGCTCTATAAATAGACCCTAAAGGCTAAGCTTGAAAAAGGAGGGGGGAGATTTCAAGGTCACGGCGAAGCCCTGTCAGATTCTGGAGCGACCCTAAGTCAGGGAGGGAGGCCTTCTACGTCCGTCTAGGCCTCCGGTTTCGGGGAGTAGCATGTTTTTGTGCCATTAGTTCATTAGTCCCACCGTTCTTTTCTTCTCATTTGCATGCTTGATTCCTCTTCTTTCATCCATGTTTTTCCTACTCTTTTCACTGCATTACACACACCCCCCATACCTTTTGACACCCCTAGGGGTTTAAAAACTCCCAAGTATCCCCCATTCCATGTTGGTTAGTTTATCTTCCATGTTCTTCAATAGTTTCTACACTTCACAGTTCTGACTTTGGGTTTATTTTTGTGTTCTACACCTTGTATTGCAGGTCAGCAACATCCTAGCACGAGGCCCACTCCTTCTGGCCGGCCGGAAGGAGTGGAGGTTGAGCTCCTACGTTTTGGAAGGTGGTGGCGTCGAGCGGTTATTTTCTGTCCGTTTGAGGAGTCGAGCGACTTCATCCTTGACATTCATCTTCTTCCTGCGGCTGTCTCCAAACCGTTCTTCTGCCATCGTTCTTCATCCCTCGTTCCACCCCCAGCACTGTTCGACGGTCTATCGAGTGGCCGCGCATCGTCCGAGCGGTTCTTCCGCAGCCGTGCATCTCAACAGTGTTGGTTAAAGGCGAGTTTCTCCTTTTTTTTTCAAGGTAGGGTGTGTTCATCGCGTTTGGTACCATGGTGGCAATCACACAGGATCACATACTCATGTCCTCTTCTACTTTCCATTTATTTCTCATATTGATTTAGTAGAGGGTTAAGAAGGGCTTTAAAACGATAGAAAAATATATCTACATCCCCATTTTATCGTCATCACGGTGGGACACCTAGTGCCCATCGTGTTAGTGACTTGCTGACCCTTTTCTGTGCTTTCCAAGTTCATTGTTCTTGAGTTGTTTCAGGTTGTTTGCGAGTCCTCCACGTTCCTATCTTCTGGCGTTTGTGCGGTTCAGTGAGAGCCGTTCACTACCTTGAGCGGCTGCGAAGCGGCCGTCCTTATTTGCTTACAGTGCTGTTTGTTCTGTGAAGTCCGCTGCCTTCAGCGGCCTGCCTTTGCCCGCTCACTACTTTCTATGGCTTGATCTCGGTCACCCATCCTGCTGGCTCAGGTACGCCTCTACATTTGCTCTGTTGATTTTACTGATCTCCTACGGTCGTCTCAGGTCCCTTCCAGAGTTTGAACGGTCTATCGAGAGACTGTCCATCCAGGTACGCCTCTATTCTCTAATACTTAGTTCATTTTAGCATTATGTGTTTTCTGTTAGTGTCTGTCATTACTCCCTGCTAGTGAACGGTCCACCCAGGACCGTCACCCTCCCTGCACGGTCTCCCAGAGACCGTTCTTGTCATGCGATAGTGCACCCGAGTCTTTCACTTTTATTGTTATTTCATATCATTTCATGTTGATTTGGTGCTGTTATTGATCTCCCCCATTTGTTAGTTGATTGTGCATGATACTTAGTATACTTGTCATATTTGCTTGATCATGGTTTACTAGATCTAGGCTAGATTTTGCATGCACTCCGGTGCACATAGGTTCATGCATTATTATCATATTTAGTTGCATTCCTACCTAGGTAGGGGATCCTCTCGTCTCCATATTCCTTGGAGCCGACTAGGTGACCTTACCTGGGACCTCCGTAAGTCCCCGTGAGCCATGGATTCCCACACGGACGCCGGGCCGATTGTATCTTTCCACCCCATAGCTTTTGCATGCTGCATACGTTGTGAGAGAGTTGACCCTAGATTAACCCAAAGGTTGGACTTTATTCCCTATAGGTTTCCTATCTCGAGGAGATTGATTCTAAATCAAATCATTAAGAGGTCCACCGAAACCTTGGTAAAATAAAAAATTAATGATCATATCAACTTGTTTGATCTTGGTTGAGCCCTCTCACACCCATATTGTTCGTTTGGGCTTCTTCAGGCCCGTTTGTGTTGTTTTGTGTTGCATTCTCATCATCCACATAGGTTTTGTCATTAGGTCCATTTAGGCTAGTTCATTCTGTGTCTGCCTTTGTCTAGTCGCATTGTCCTAGGTTTCTTCTCTTCTTTTCTTTGCATTGTTGAGTCGAGTCCTTACCTCCCGCATTGTATTTCCCATCTTTCTTGTATTCAGTCTCCATTTACCCTCATGGAGCGTTAATTTTCTCCTCTATATTACCCTTCTTCTACACCGTCTTCTTACTCCCGCATGGATTCCTCTTCCCACGTAAACCCATCTCCCCTCAATAGATCACATTATATTAATGGGCCTTATTCTCACAACGGGCTTCTCTTTTCTACTCTTAGTGGGCCCCCTTCCTTTAATGGGCCCTTTTACTCTCTTAATGGGCCCGGTGTTGTTGCTGGCCCAATCGATCCTTATTCTCATGTTCATGAGCCTTCCAGGCCCTCATACCCTTCCACCCCTGGAATGGGCTTTCCTTCTTCCCAGTCCGGATCCTCTCATCCGGCCCATTATCATAATCCTGGTCGAAGTTCACACTCTCTTGCTCAAGCTGGCCCACATCCTTCTCGATCTCTCCCTAGTGAGGAGATGATTGCCCAAGCCCAATGCCAACTTGATGAACTACAACGTTGAATCAATCCTCAAACTTCTTTAAGTGTCCCTTTTGCATTCCAAGGTCTTCAACTTCCGCCGCGTTCACAGATTCTTACATATAGTCGCTATGGTGGAATCGGCAACCCCTACGTGCACTTGAAGGTGTTTCTGTACGAGTCGGCCCAATTTTAGCATGACCAACACTTGATGACTTATCTGTTTGGTCTGTCGTTAGAAGGCCCGGCTCGGGATTGGTTCTTTGCAATGCCCCAAGATCAGGTGGTGAATTTCCAAGCCATTCAAGAGAAGTTTCTTCAGCAAAATCAAGACCAGGTTGGGCCCAAGTATTCTATGGTGGATCTGGCCCAGGAGAAGATGAAGCCCAACGAGGAATTCTCGACCTTTGCCGACCGTTGGCGTCGTTTGGCCGCTCAAGTCCCGGGGCATATTCCGGAGGGAGAGCAAATCAAAATGGTCATTTCCAATGCAACACCCGAGTACCGCCTTATCTTAGCCCTGAATGATATCACTTCCTGACAATAGCTTTATTGCTGAGCCCGCTTCATCCGCCAACAGCTTCTAAGTCCTCTTGACCCCGAGTCTCCTTCACCTTTTATGCCCACATATGCCTCCTATCCATCATCTCCCACATATCCTTCCACGAGTCCGCCCTCCACCACATATCCTTCCACGAGTCGACCTTCCACTCTCACGCACCCATATACCTCCACATACTCCTCCACATATCAACCCTCCATGAGTCAGCCTTCCGCTTCTTCATACCCGCGTGAACCTCCAACTCCGGTCAAGGAGACACCACACCACGAGCATGTGGATGCCGTCTACATATATCCTACCTCCCGTTCTGCTCCACGCATGCCTCCGCCGAGTCATTCCACTAATTGCCATGCATTTTAACCTTCGCAACCCCCGCTTCCATCCCCGCAACCGCCTCCATTGCATCCACCGCGCCCGAAGCATGCTCCTCACCCTCCGTTGCCGGAGTCCTTTATTGACATTTCAGGGCTTTGATGGTCACTCGCGCATTCCAACTCCCTCCGGTGATGCCTTGCTAATCCGTAGTCAAAAATTTGCTCCATTTTTGTGAGTTTCATCGTCAACAGGGGCATTTCGTAGAGAATTGCCCCGAGTTCTGGGAATTTGTTTACGGTCTGGAGGATAAGAAGATGATCGATTGGGTTGTCGTGCATGAAGTTATTTTGAATCTCCGCAGCAAGCAGCAGCAGCAGCAAGCGCCACCCAGGCAGCCGTCTCCATTTCAAGACCAGGGGCATCCCTGTGGCTCTTTAATTAATGAAGCATCCGCTCCATCTGCTACTTTACCTATCCTATTGCCTTCCTATACCCCTACTCCTATCCCATCTCTTCCACCTGCTCAAGCATCTGTTTAGGCGAGTGCCTCCCCTCCTTCTACTCCCATTTCCACCACCACTCCTACTCTTAAGGCCACTCAACGCATCGTGTCGATACGTCAAAGAGCGCCGCAACCAGCCGCTTCCTCCGCTCCATTGGCCACATCATCCCCTCTACCTCCATGTCCATTTCCCTCATCGCATTCATCACCATGCTCACCACCTCTATTGCTATCACCATCATCTCCATCTCCATCTCCATCACCACTTTCACCCTCTCCACCATCGCCACCCTTATTACCCTCATCGTTGTCACCATTACCTTCGCCGCCTTCCCCCTCAAAGATCCCCATCTCATCACCACCATCTCCACTGCCTTTGCCACCCCTTTCGCCGTCATCGCCTGAGCCTGAGCAGGTGGAACCCTTTCCTCCTACGCCTTCACCTTTGCCTTTGCCTTCGCCCAAGCCTATTATCACCGTTGTACCTCTACCGCCTAAGGCCTCTACACCTTCTACACTTTCACCCACGCCTCCCAAGCCTTATCCACCCTTTTCTCCACTTATTTCCACCCCACGGAGCGGGTGTTCATTACCGTTGGTGCCCCTTAGGTCTGGTCCTCAGGAAGATGATGAGCCATGCCAAGCTTCGATTGGGCATTACAAGTTTCAAGATTTCATTTGCCGCATGCCGGTCCGAGTTCTGGCTTCTGGCTATTTTGGGGATGATCAGTCTGCACTTCCCACGACGGTTGCCAAGAGAAGCTCCTTAGCATTAGTGCCAGTTTCTTCTCGAGCGAGGCTGGTGGCAATTTCTTTGCTTGCCAGAGAATTCACTATCAATGTTGTTATCACATCGCGCTCGATTGCTGTCCAGTTCACTATCCGAGAGGGGTTCTCCACTCGGATCATGTTAACCCATACGGTCGCCAAGAGTTTGCTAGATTCCATGTTCAAGGGGCAATTGGCCGTATTTTAAAAATTGACCAGGGGCATTCTGCACTTGTTATGCAATCTCCCCCGATTTATTGGTGGATGGGCCACGTCAATGCCGCGCATCACTCTCCCTCAATTTTTTCCTGCTCTTCTGGTAAGGGAGTTATGCTTCATGCCCAATTTCCTAATGGAGATGCCGAATCTCATGTTACTAGTACCGGGTGACAAGACTCCACTACTTTCTGATGTTCATCTTGAGGAGTTATCTGTTCAAGAGTGTCTGCCTATGGTTAGCACTGCGTGTCTAAGGCCAACCACCCCAATAAAACTACATGTTCATAATCGGGCCAGGCCATCTGTCAGGTGGGCCCGTTATCTGAGAAGACACAGCAGATTGAGAAGGCCGAAGGTCCGAGTCCGCGCTGGGCGGGTCCGTTTCAAGAAGATTTCGGCCAAGAAGAGGTGGCAAAGCAAATATAAGGGCCGTCAGTTGTGCATTCAGGGGCTCACTCCACCTCCTTCTTCTGTCCACTCATCATTTCTCTTGCTCAGTTCCCATCCTTGGGTGGTGTACTTTCCACCACCTAGCCATATTTTTACCATCTTCTCCTATCCTCACTATTCTCGATCCCGGCCTGTGTCCTCCTCTTCCCCTGATCCAGGGAGAACTTCTAGTTTTCCTCCCCAGGTATGTTCGGACGCCACTTCTCATCCTTTTTCCTCGACTCTGTTGGGGGTTCCTTGTGCTCGTTCCCCGACCTTGTCAGGTGTTTTTTTCGATCTTTCCCCGACTTGGTCGGGAGGTCTCCATTTCTTTTCCCCGACCTTGTCGGGCGATCATGTCACTTCTTCCCCGCCCCTAGAAAATGAGTTTCATTTTCCTTCTCCGACCATGTCGGATGATTCTTATTCTCATCTTTCTATTCTTTCTTCCTCACCCTTTCAGGATTCTCACCCTTTCTCATGCTGTTTTCAAGGCTTTAGCCCGCCTTGATCTCAATTAATCCATGTTTCTTCTGTATCTGGTTCATTGTTATCAGGGCCTCATTTCCTTAACAAGGGAGTTCTAAACCTTCTCTCTCTTCCTTTTTATCCCTTCTTCATCTAGTATGATGTATGTCACTCCTCTGTGTCGAGGAATCCAATCCTTTGCTCTCCTTTCATCCGTTATCCGGACAAGCAAGGAAAACAAAGCTCGCGCTCCTCAAAGCTCGATGATCGAAATCACTTCAGGAGGCCGGTTTTCACGCCATGAATTTGCAAAGGTATCTTTGATTTTGTGCAAGAACATGTTATCATTGCTATTACTCTGTTATTTCTGCACGCGCTTATAATGTTGGTTCCTTAAAACATGGTTGAGTGGCCTTAGGCTTTAGTTAGTTTGCTTAGTCAAATGAGTCGCTTCTGCAACATCTTAGGCTGGTGATAGCTCAGTGCCTGGAAGTCTAGTTCTTTCCCCCATCGTTGAGGCTGACCTTTTAGTACTGGCTTTTCACACACTTCACAGCAAGCCATAGTCGATTCCTCTTAGGCACACCGTTACTGCTTTGGCCATACTTTGGGTATGCACAAAAATCTTTTCTTTTCTCTACTCGGCTGAGTGCAGGGGCAAGAGATTGGCGGATGATATGAGTGACCTAGGCGCTCCCTAATACGGGAGAGGTCTCAAATAGGGGAAGTCTTGACCTTGAAAAATGAGCTTTCATGTAATATCTAGCGAAGAAGGGCTACCAAAATGAAAAAATAATTCAATGCAAAATTATGGAAATAAAGGCATGGCAAGAGTGACAGTATAGTTCCCCGCGGGACGTCATGAGCCCGGTCGCATGCGTGCCTGATAAATATGGGTCTAAAAATCAAAAACACAAAGCCCCGACGAAATAGACTGTATCTTTGAGGGGTAGTGCCCTGGAAGGAAGTCAAGTCCTAATATCTCCCATCCTGCATAAAGCTTGTCTCTCGATTTTCTTCTGCCTCTCCCGCTTAGGCTGGGATGAATCTCGGGTACGGCCTTAGTAGGGGCACCGTTCGTTAGACGCGGTTGGTTGTGGTAAGCCGCCCTCATATGCACGCCCTGCTCAAGAGAGCTCTTTAATGAGAAGGGTAGGATGATTACCCCTGGCCAGTAGTTTGAGCCCATCTTAGGTGCTGCAGATTGCTATTTCAAACTTTTCAAAAAAATGAGATAATGTCACAAATCCCCAAAAAATCAATTATTATGGAAAACCAAAAAAATCAAATATTGTTGAAAATTGAGAAGACAAATTAAAAATTGTCAAAAATCCAAAAATATGAGTCTTTTATTTTTACGTATCTTTGAGAACGGATATGATTCGTTTGCTCAGTGTGCAGGTCGCAGTTGTTCAAGCTCTTCCTAGCTCCTTATCATTCGCTATGTCTCATGTTCACGTCTTCTAAGCCGTTCTCTTCTTCAATCTTGTCTCTTGATCTGTTCTGAAGCTTATGTAATTCTCATGCTTTGCTTATCTTGCCTCACTTCATCGTATGTTCATGAGAAAGGGCTCTTTACCTCACTGTTGCGAACCTAGCGGTTCTGCATCGTCAGATCTTGAGCTTGATTGAAGAACATATTTTGTCATTTCCTGTGTTGTCCCCCTATGGTCGTTGTCTAGGTGTTTTATCCCCTAGGGTCATCTCATGCATGTTCTAGTTCCACGTGTTGTCTCGTTCCGCCATGTGTTGCATGTGTCTTTGTCCAACTTGTGGTTATTTCATATGTGTTATGTCGTCTCCCCCGTGGTTGTCTTAAATGTCCTCGTCCTACATATTTCTATCCCATTGCATGTGGTTTCATTCTGCATGGTGTGATGTCCCGCCATATGTTGCCATGCGCCACCATTTTCTCTGTTCTCTTGCTTATTATTTATTTATGTGGTGTTTTGCATGTGTTGCGTGCTCGTTCACTCTTCGTTATGTTATATTGTTTCGTTCATTTGGTCGTTATGTTTTTATTTTGTTCATGCTTGTTTATTCATGTTGCTGGTCATCTTATTTTAAAAAAAATCCAAAAAAAATCCAAAAATGAAAATCCAAAAAACATCATTTTGTTTACGCAGGTAAGTCAGGTATGGCCTTCTATCCCTTCTCATTGTTGTATTACTATATGGTATCTATATTATTATATTATCTCGAGAACTGGCTGGTCATTCACGTGTTCCAAGATCTGATGTTCCCCTGTAACAAAAATAATGATGATCCAGGTTCATGTGTTTAATCATCGAATAGGCCGTTAGGTTGGGAAAATTAGGGGACGACAGTTCTATCTCGCACGTCGTGGTTGCGGGTAGTGTCTTGACCCTGATTGTTCTGATCTAGAAATATTATTCTCGAGTATTTTCTATTTTTTGGTTTTCCTTACATTCATTTTAATGATTTCTTTATTTTAGCCCAACATGCATCATACGCATCCTTTGAGCATTCATGACCCACGGTTTGCTTGTAAATGTCCCACCAGTAATGGATGGCTGTTCGTTCATGTTTGAGTAAAAGAAACAATTTCACTCTCAGTTGAAAGGTTCTCTCTGGTCTGTTCACTTGGTTTGGTTGATTGAGAGTCCTCGGTCTGGAGTTTTTAGTATATCTCTTTATTTTCCATTACTACTTTGATCTCCTCATTGGTCCACGGGATTGTGTCCCCCATGAGGTTTATCTGGTGTTCCTTCCTATTTAGTTTAGTTCCTCTAGATTGGCATTGCTTTTGGTCCAACTATTCCTTCTGAGCAGCTCAGAGTTTTTCGGAAGATTCCTATCTCTTGTTGGTGAGAAAACGGGTGTTGTTTTATCTTAACGCCCGCTTTTCAGTCTGCTCCTCTTCATCTCCGCTTCATCTCCATGTTCCATCTCGCTTCCGCTTCACCTTCGCTCGCTCCCTGTAAAGAGAACGTTAAGGAGGGGCATCTGTTGACACCCATTTTTTGCCAATAAGATGAGTCATTTCTCTTACTTTCATTTGTGGATGTCTCGAGTTGTCTGTTACTCGTTGGGTTATTTTTCTGGCACATCTTTGGGCCTATTTTATGGGTAGCCTTTCTCCCTGGCTAGGTCTGCTTCAATTCAGGGCTTAACGGGCCTTGATTTTATTTAATCTATCTTTTTTTATGAATTGCAAGCATCCAGGACATGCACGGTCAGTTTCCGGTTGTTCATTCTATGCGCGGTCGTTCTTGGGCCGTCCATATATTTCTTGGATATTTAGTTAATTTGCTGAATTTTCAACGACAAGCTGACACACGGCCTGAGTTTAGCCACCCAAACACATTGTGCGGTGTATCCTTAGTTGTTCAAGTACCACAGTCCCGAGCTCGGCAGTCTTTTTAGATAATTATCTATTTAAATCATTTCTTAGGATTTATCACCGACAAGGTCATGAACGGTGGTCCCTGGGTCGCTCTAATGTTAAACAGTCTATCTATAGCCGTGTAATCAGTTCGATGGATAATTTGATTATTTTCTGAATTATTGAATTTCCACCGACAGGGATGGACGGCCTAGATATAGCCACTCAACAAGATGAGTGGTCTATCGTACGACCGTTCAGCGGCCGGATTCCAGAGATTTTAAAGGTTTTTATCTCTCTCCATTTGTGATTTTATCCCCAACTTCTCCCATCATTTTCTCCGCAGATACTCCACCAAATGGGGTGTCGTTTCCTCTGGTTGAGGGATAATTCAATTATTTACACATTTTATGTTATTATCTCGACCTAAAAATGGCTGGAAACCCTAATTTCGAGCTAGGACTTAGGGGCTCTATAAATAGACCCTAAAGGCTAAGCATGAAAAAGGAGGGGGGGAGATTTCAAGGTCACAGCGAAGCCCTGTCGGATTCTGGAGCGACCCTAAGTTAAGGAGGGAGGCCTTCAACGTCCGTCCAGGCCTCCAGTTTCGGGGAGTAGCATGTTTTTGTGTCATTAGTTCATTAGTCCCACCGTTCTTTTCTTCTCATTTGCATGCTTGATTCCTCTTCATTCATCCACGTTTTTCCTACTCTTTTCACTGCATTACACACACCCCCCATACCTTTTGACGCCCCTAGGGGTTTAAAAACTCCCAGGTATCCCCCATTCCATGTTAGTTAATTTATCTTCCATGTTCTTCTATAGTTTCTACACTTCACAGTTTTGGCTTTGGGTTTATTTTTGTGTTCTACACCTTGTCTTGCAGGTCAGTAGCGTCCTAGCATGAGGCCCACTCCTTCTGGCCAATCGGAAGGATTGGAGGTTGAGCTCCTACGTTTTGGAAGGTGGTGGCGTCAAGCGGTCATTTTCTGTCCGTTCGGGGAGTCGGGCGGCTTCATCCTTGCCGTTCATCTTCATCCTGCGGCCGTCTCCAAACCGTTCTTCTGCCATCATTCTTCGTCCCGCGTTCCACCCCCAGCACTGTTCGGCGGTCTATCGAGTGGCCGTGCATCGTTCGAGAGGTTCTTCCGCAGCCGCGCATCTCAGTAGTGTTGGTTAAAGGCGAGTGTCTCCTTTTTTTTCAAGGTAGGGTGTGTTCATCATGTTTGGTACCTTGGTGGCGATCACACAGGTTCACATACTTCTGTCCCCTTCTACTTTCCATTTATTTCTCATATTGATTTAGTAGAGGGTTAAGAAGGGTTTTAAAACAATAGGAAAATATATCTGCAATCATGACAGTTGTTTTCAATTTCAAATGATGTATTAGATTTCCTAACCATTTCAAACTCTTCAGTCATACAGGAAATCTCATATGAAAACAATTCAACGTTTGATTCAAGAGATTCATTTTGTTCTTGTAGGTGTTCAATTTTTGACTCCAAGGTTTTACATTTTTCACATGAAAAATTAGCATGCACATTCTCATCATTTTTCTTTTTCAATCTCTTGATTTTAGATTTGTATTTTTTGCATCTGTCATGCAAATCAGCACATGCTAATTGCCACTCTTCAATTGAGGGTTCTTCGGAGTCAGAGTTTACCTCACATTCACTTTCTCCATGAGCCATCATGCATGTATCCTTTGCATCTTCTACATACTTGCATGCCAGCTCATCCCAAAGCTCCCTTGCTGATCTGCACATTAAAAATCGTGAAATCACATCAGATTCTATGCTATTCTTCAAAATATTTAATACAGTAACATTTATAGCATTTTTCTAGATGTATTTTGAAGTCTCGCGATCAATGAAACCCAAGAGGGGGGTGAATTGGGTGTTTACAAATATTAAGGAAACTTTTGGCCTTTTTAAAATATGTGATAGAATGCTAGTTAAGATATTCAAAACTATTTGAACACAAATTGGATTTATCAAACTTTGTATGATGAGATATAGAATATGCAAGATATATGTAAATAAATCCGTAACAACAATTAACAAATACACTCACTTAGAATGGAGGTAGAAGAAAAGGACCAAATCACACAAATCAAACCATAGTGCACATCAGTTTTTAAGGTGGTTCGGATGCAACGACGGCAATCCTACGTCCACCCCTCACCAAACCCGGTGAGGCTTCACTCGGGGATAAATCCCCAAACGGAGACGACCCTCCAACCACACACGCAGGACGACGCCTGCCCACACATACGGGGACGCGCCCCAAAACACACACATACACGGAGACGAAGTCTCCAACACGAGCCAACAAGCGGATCAACAAGACACACACACGTTGCGACAAGTGCAGCACTCCACACACACAAACACTAAGATCTGGATAAATTCACACACACACGCAGATCTAAGAAGACCTACGCACACATGAATCAAGTACGACACACACATACACGACCACGGATCCAACAACGATCCACACACACACTAGTTTGCAGTTTATAAGAAACACAAATCTAAAACTATAAAGCACAAAACACAAATATGAATAAACTACAGTTTAGAAAGCTCCTGATTTAGGCTCCCCCTGAGTGTGTGCTCTGGATGTTCGCGTTGATTCCTTCTTCACTTGAATAGCTTGAGACTCAGCTTGAATGGCCTTGTATTCGATGTAGATCTTCTTGCACGGAGTACTGTTCATGGCTACAGTACCCTTCCTTCTTCCT
This sequence comes from Amorphophallus konjac, assembly GCA_022559845.1. Lineage (NCBI taxonomy): Eukaryota > Viridiplantae > Streptophyta > Magnoliopsida > Alismatales > Araceae > Amorphophallus > Amorphophallus konjac. Next base: position 213,170,243 of record CM040127.1, read on the forward strand.
TGGACAAATCCATGTATCTTCTTGATGCTTGTGAGCTTGTTCTGTTCCTTTGAGACTACTGACTTCAAATGGAGCTAGAGTACCTTCAGATGATGCTTGAATGGCTCCTTCTTCCTTGTAGCGGCCTTCTACTTCTTCCCTTGGATCACCATGAGTTGATGAAGAGGTGTATGGATGTAGCTTTGAACCTTGATTGCTTCTACACCTTCTTGGAGGTAGATGGCTTCAGAAATTCCTTGAATGGGTTGGAGATAGATGAAGAGCTTGCTGCACGAGGTACTATTCACGGAGCTACAGTACCTCTTCTTCCTCCTTGGACAGCCTCCCTTTTGATCTCTTGGATGATTAGGGTTATGACTCTAATAGGATGTTTTATAACCCTTGGAAAGTCTATGGACAAGCCCTAGACCAGATCCACAAATGCCGGAGGGTTTGGTGGCTTTGGTATTAAACAATAGCAAGAGGAGATGCTTCTTTCGAGAAGAAAAAAAGTCAATATTTTTGGCTTATCGGGGCTGGTGGTCGACCTGCAGGGGCTGGCGGTCGATCGCTACTGAAAAACCTGCAAACGGATGGTTCATGGGAATCACAGTCGACCGCTACTGGGCTGGCGGTCGACCGCCACTAAGAGACCGGTAGACTGGGGGTTGCTGGCAGGGGCGGTCGACCGCCCCTGTGCTAGGGTCGACCGCCAGCTGGGAAGACCCCGAGTTTTCCTGGGTCGGTCCGTTAACCACTTCAGCTCCGTGGCTTGAGTCCTTTAGCAGCCCGTTCATGTCTGTGGCATCACCCTTGACAGTTTAGAAGGTGTGAACTAAGTCTTTGACCTTGTCGATTTTTACTGAGTGTTTTGACTAATGGTTCTTGACAGTAAATGACATATACCACCTGTTTTGGATTGTAGAGGAGTGGGGCGCTTATCCACATGTTTAGTTCACCAGGTGACTGCCATGTGTTTGATCCTACAAGCAAGATAGTCAAGGTTAATACCATGCTTGTTCCCGTTGAAGAGGTTATGAAACCTCTTGCCTCTTGTAAAACCAACATATGCAAACCAAGGATCAAGACCATGTAACCATTCCCATTTGTCATCTCAACCATACATAAATAACAAGAGCATGAGCAATCAACCACAAGTTTAGTTATCATCACTTAATCACACATTAAGTATAGTTGTCATCAAAATCATAACTTAACAATCACAATAATCATCAAAACCATAACTCAACAATCTCTCCCTTTTTGATGATGATAAACTTATTGATGATGACAAACTTAATGATAAACTTATTAATGATGATACAACATAGTGGATACAACAGAATGGCACATATATTCGTCTCCCCCTGTCACACACAATCATCAATTTTTCTCCCCCTTTGACATAATCAAAAGGCGGGATAATGTAACTCTTTCTCCCATAATAGCAGTATCAAGTGAGCTGGAATGAGCCAAATAAGGAAGAACAAGATTAACTCCCTTTGAAACATCAATAGCCCATCATATCAAATCAGAAGAAGCAAGGGTAAATCATAGATGAGCAAAGCCATATGATGCTAATCGGAAGAAACCAATTGGTGATTATTCTCACAAATCAATATGATACCATCCAAAGCAAATACATTCAAGCATGTATTGATACCAATTGAAGGTGGTGATTGGCCTCAAGGATATGAACCAGTGGAGGAAGATGTGCACAGGATGAGGTGTTCATCAGAAAAGCATTCAAAATCTAGATCCCATGACAGATTTTCACAACAAGCAAGAGCAGGAGGGCATATCAAAAGGATTTTCTTTGATTTTCAAATTTTCTGATTTTTATATTTTGGTTTGAAATGCATGAAATGCAACACATGCAAATGGTGACTCATGAAGTGCACACAATGCGACCAAACAGTTACATATAAACATACATGCAATCTCTCTCGTACATATATAAGAAGGGAATGGGTATAAGAAAGATGCAAGAGAGTCATGCTAACCGAAATGCATATGTGTAGCACATGAGAGATTGTGTAATCATATAGGAGATTCATGCAATTGCTAAAGCAGTCAATCAATTTTCTGAATACATATTAAATCAAATTTCCATCTGTGTAAGTGAGTAACATGAAAAACGATAGTTATAATATGGATATTCAGATTTTCAGATCAACACAAGGAGATATTTTACAGACTGTACTTTTATTTTTGAGAACATCGTATTGGAGGTTACACTCTACCACAATGAGTTTTCACCATCATTTTTCAACTCAACCAATATCACATGACAGTCAGAATTTTTCAAGAGTGATCAGGTTCAAATAATCCCTTTTTACGCGAGTAGATGCATGGAGCTCATGCAAGAATCCCCGGTTACTCAGAATACTAAACCATTTCACCTCATTTTGAATAGAGATACTAGTCAACACTTTTCAGATATGAACCACATCACGTCTCAGGTGACATGTGCCCAGTTTACTCAGTGAGACTTAGCATTTCTCTGCCTTTCATTTTATCCGAGAGTTTTCAAAAAAAAAGGATAGGTAGACAGCTTTTTCCTCAACTGTCTCTTAAACATACATGCAGCAAGTTTAACATCTCGAGAGTGTTGAAAATAAATTCATATATCCTTATCTTTAACACTCATTTTTGCATTTTGTACATGAAGTGTGCGAATTTGATTCAGCATGTATACCGAAAATATCATGAATACATAACAGTGCAACTCCCCCTAAATAGATGCACTTATGAAATATAAACTCTCCCAGAGTGTACGACATGAAACACTCTAATAATAACTCAAATGCTGTATTATTTATCAAGAAGACATAAAGCCATAGAAATGCCAATGGATGGGGTGAATAGCATATAATATCAAGCAAGCACACAGAGGGAATGTATGCAACATGCAATGCAAATGTGCAACTGATGCCAAACAAATGGATACCAATTGAATGAAGTGAATGCAGCTAATACATGAGTACTGATACAATGCAACTTGATCATATAGTAATGAAATGCAACATGTCAAGACAGAATGCAATGTGGTGCAAAACTTCTAATACCAAATGAATGAACTAACTTCAGCTAATGCATGAATTCATTCTAATGCGTGCAACTTATGTCTAGATGAGAATGTGATGCAAGATGTAAATGTAGTATAGGAGGGCTTGATCTTCAAACCTTGAGGCAAATTTGACATTGGAGCATTCACATTATATTAATGTGTCAACAACATTTTTCATGACATGGCCTTTATGAATAAGTGTGCATAAATGATCAAAATTAAGCAATGCAATCCAATTTTCAGAATTGTTCAAAATCAGATATTCAAGAGCATTTCACAAGTTTTGAAATTAGAAATCATCCAGAAGCTACATGTTTGAATCATTTGATCAAAACATATTTTTAATTTAAAGAACTCAGCTCAAGGATTCATTCATAACTCCACCAATCACAAGCCAGTCACGATTTTTAAAATCTGGTTCGAGATGGAGATTTTAGTCCGAAGACCCAGCTCAACGCATAGGGAATGCTTCCGAGTAGACATAATCCACTCTTCCACAAACGTCATTTGATATACCAGATATGCAGTTAAATTCAGGTGTGGTTGTGTAATTCAAAATGAGAAATATTAAATACACACTTCTCAAGCCAGTTAGACAAGTTCATCACAGCAGACTAGTGAATGACAATTCAAGTTTTGAAACAATACCTATCATCCTAAAGTGTCAACAAGTGACAAAAGACCATTGCATGAATTGATGAGGTTGAATTATCTTAGTTTAGATGACAAGATCGAAAGCCTTCATGCACTAAGATTGCTAACCCCACAACGGTTAGTACTTCAGATTTTACTTTTCATACCTTTACCTTAAGAATCTATTTTGATCCAAGCCTTCCACCCATTCAACCAATTCTCAGTCAAAAGAGATGTGCGCCTTTCATACCATGCCTTGGGTACTCATCAAAATCATTTCCTATCTCCGGGTGGTGGTGGAGGAAATTTCTTAACATTTTTATCCTTGCAAGGTGTTCCTTAATTGATTCAAGCCTGGTCATGACTATCCCATTATCATTTGACTTTTGGGAGTATGATCTGTATCCAAGGATAAGAAGATTTGATTTGTTAATTTCGATTCAAATTTATTAATAATGACATGATAAATAATTTTAACAACCAACACCCCTAGATAGTTCTAGATGCAATGCATGACTCATGTGTGAACCTAAATGTTAAGCCCATATGACGAATCTGATGACTCCCCCTCAATGTGTGCATGACTGTGATATGCTCAGTTAAAATCTAATGCCATGTGCAGCCTGTGACTGATTGACTCATAGTACCGGGCGGAGAACTTAGATCTGAAGATCACCTCACGCTTAGTGATAGCTTTCAGACAGGCGTAACCTGCCCTTCCACATGTCACCATTTGATATAATATGTAGTCAAGGGTGGTGAAGGTAGAAGGATTGCTATGCATTATGACATGAATTCACAATATTCAATTTATGCATGACAGTACGTGAAGGCTTATGCAAACTCAATATATGCAGCGAGATTTATTGACGGTTTCAAAAGTCCACTTCAACAAGATGCTATATGAGGATGATATGCACAAGGGTATGCAACTATCTATGGATGGAATGCATGTACAGACTCATGCATGATCACATAACTATACAGCACATGGTAAAATATGACATAACACTTTTAGTGGAGAGAGTGAGAGGGATATCACCTGAGAAATCAAATTCAGTTTTTGATTTTTCTTCCAACCTTGCTTGAGTCACTTGACTCGTATGCCTTACCTTCTTGATGAAAATAGATGTCATACTTTCCATTTCCATGGCACTCCTGTAAAATAGATTTCTCAATTTGCATTCTTAGGTACCCAAATCATCTTGGGTCCTTGTGGGTTAGCAGCATTCTTGGCACATGGCTTCCACTCCTTAACAACATTCAAATCATCATCTTTCACAAGAAAATAATCATGCTTAACATTTCCAGATTTGCCAAAGTGATGGTAGACGGCACGTGGCATCATCTTCTTTCTTCTCATGGGTTCTACTGATTTGTGTCTGTGAGCATGATGTGTTGAGTAGGAGTTCTTTCTCTTCAACAATAACCAGCAGTGTGAAATTGTATGACTCCTTTTACCACAGTGATTGTAATGCATGGAAGATTTTGTGGTGAAGGCTCTCTTTGTATTTTTTAAAACAGCTTGATTTCTACATGCTCTCAAATCATCATTCTTCATAATGAAATAATTATGCATAGCATGTCCATGTTTTCCACAATAAAAACATATGAGTTTCTTTCTAATTGGTTGTGTGTGTGTGGAAGAGGTATGTTCAACATGCATGGAGGTGCTAGCAGCATTTTTGGATTTTTGATGCAAATTGATTTTTTTTATGGATGCATGTGTGTGTGCAACATGATTTTTCTTTTTCAAATTTTCATTTGATCTTTTTATTGTCTGTGAAGAAGATTGATTTGGGGACCCATTTGATGTACTAGCTATGTTTGAACTGTGCACAAAAGATGTATAAACTTCATTTTCAAACTTCTTTTTCTTCACAGGATTAAAACCCAGCCCTTCCCTTTGAAAATTAACTTTTATCCCCAACAATTTGTCCAAATTTTCTTGACCATTCACAAATCTAGACAATGAAGCATTCAAGTCAATAATCTCTTTCTCAAAAGATGTAATGTGCGATTCATAGGAAGGAAGTTTATTTTCACAGGAGTTGACTTGTTCATGTAAAGTAGCATTGATGGTTTTATGACTTTCAATTTCTTACAACAAAGCATGTACTTTTTCAGATTGATCAATATTCATAGATTTTCCTTTTTCAAAAGCAAGCAATCTTTCAGAAATGGTTCTATTCAATTCCTTCAGTTTCTCATTTTCTATTGCAAGATTTTTATCATGAGCAAACTCATTTTGACCATTGTTCATAAGACTTATTCTCTCTCTCAGCTCTTTATTTTCATTTCTCAAAGAAGAAATTTGATCTTTATGAATTTCAATGTCAAACACATGACCATCAATCAATTCCTTCAAGTGCGAGCATTCTTTACATGGAAAATCACATTTATTTTATTCAACATTCTTTTTCAATTTTTTGTTTTCAGACTTAACATTCTCATATTTATCAGCAAGCTCATCATATACAATCAATAACTCCTCATAGCTAAATTCATCTTCATTATCAGAATCAAAATTTACCTTTGAGCTTGAGTCAACTTGCTGATCACTCCCTTGATCACTCGTGCCTGTCACAAGACATTGATCTTCATGCCCTTCTCGGACTTTGGTTAAGCCAACCAAGATATCCTTCGCGGATCTACAATGGGAGACAAAAGGGAAATGATTAGAATCAACTGCATCAATAAGCAATTTTAGAACCAAATAATTTTGATCATGTTTAAGCTTGGAGTCTGCGGTCCAGACAGATTTATCTTTAGGCAACTCAAGGAGCATGTGAGATAAGCTTCTAAAGCTTAGGATCATATGAGTTGACTAGACTACACATCTTTCCTAACCACAAATTAAAATTGCAACCATCAAACACCAGTGGAGAATTCCAAGTGTACATAATGGTAGTCATTGATCTGGATCACTCTAGATCGTTAAATCTATGAAATTAGAGCCTTGGCTCTCATACCAATTGAAGTCTCGCTATCAATGACACCCAAGAGGGGGGTGAATTGGGTGTTTACAAATTTTAAGAAAACTTTTGACCTTTTTAAAATATGTGATAGAATGCTAGTTAAGAGATTCAAAACTATTTGAATACAAATTCGATTTATCAAACTTTGTATGATGAGATATAGAATATGTAAGATATACGTAGATAAATCCGTAACAACAATTAACAAATACACTCACTTAGAATGGAGGTAGAAGAAAAAGACCAAATCACACAAATCAAACCATTGTGCACATCCGTTTTTAAGGTGGTTCGGATGCAACGACGGTAATCCTACGTCCACCCCTCACCAAACCCGGTGAGGCTTCACTCGGAGATAAATCCCCAAACGGAGACGACGCTCCAACCACACACGCAGGACGACGCTTGCCCACACACACGGGGACGCGCCCCAAAACATACACACACACATACGGAGATGAATTCTCCAACATGATCCAACAAGCGGATCAACAAGACACACACACGCTGCGATAAGTGCAGCACTCCACACACACAAACACTAAGATCTGGATAAATCCACACACACATGAAGATCTAAGAAGACCTACGCACACACGAATCAAGTACGACACATACACACACGACCACGGATCCAACAATGATCCACACACACACTAGTTTACAGTTTATAAGAAACACAAATCTGAAACTATAAAGCACAAAACACAAATATGAATAAACCACAGTTTAGAAAGCTCCTGATTTAGGCTCCCCCTGAGTGTGTGCTCTGGATGTTCACGTTGATTCCTTCTTCACTTGAATAGCTTGAGACTCATCTTGAATGGCCTTGTATTTGATGTAGATCTTCTTGCACGGAGTACTGTTAACGGCTACAGTACCCTTCCTTCTTCCTTGGACAAATCCATGTATCTTCTTGATGCTTGTGAGCTTGTTCTCTTCCTTTGAGACTGCTGACTTCAAATGGAGCTAGAGTACCTTCAGATGATGCTTGAATGGCTCCTTCTTCTTTGTAGCATCCTTCTTCTTCTTCCCTTGGATCACCTTGAGTTGATGAAGAGGTGTATGGATGTAGCTTTGAACCTTGATTGCTTCTACACCTTCTTAGAGGTAGATGGCTTCAGAAATACCTTGAATGGGTTGGAGATAGATGAAGAGCTTGCTGCACGAGGTAATGTTCACGGAGCTACAGTACCTCTTCTTCCTCCTTGGACAGCCTCCCCTTTTGATCTCTTGGATGATTAGGGTTATGACTCTAATAGGATGTTTTATAACCCTTGGAAAGTCTATGGACAAGCCCTAGACCAAATCCACAAATTCTGGAGGGTTTGGTGGCTTTGGGATTAAACAATAGCAAGAGGAGATGCTTCTTTCGAGATGGACAAAAGTCAATATTTTTGGCTTATCGGGGCTGACGATCGACCTACAGGGGCTGGCGGTCGACCGCTACTGAGAAACCTGCAGACGGATGGTTCCTGGGAATCTCGGTCGACCGCTACTGGGCTGGCGGTCGACGGCCACTGAGAGATCGGTAGACTGGGGGTTGCTGGCAGGGGGGGTCGACCGCCCCTGTGCTGGCGGTAGACCGCCAGCTGGGCAGACCCCGGGTTTTCCTGGGTCGGTCCGTTAACCACTTCAGCTCCGTCGCTTAAGTCCTTTAGCAGCCCGTTCATGTCTGTGGCATCACCCTTGACTGTTTAGAAGGTGTGAACTGAGTCTTTGACCTTGTGGATTTTTACTAAGTGTTTTGACCAATGGTTCTTGACAGTAAATGACATATACCACATGTTTTGGATTTTAGAGGAGCAGGGTGATTATCCACATGTTTGGTTCGCCAGGTGACTGCCATGTGTTTGATCCTACAAGCAAGATAGTCAAGGTTAATACCATGCTTGTTCCCGTTGAAGAGGTTATGAAACCTCTTACCTCTTGTAAAACCAACATATGCAAACCAAAGATCAAGACCATGTAACCATTCCCATTTGCCATCTCAACCATACATAAATAACAAGAGCATGAGCAATCAACCACAAGTTTAGTTATCATCACTTAATCACACATTAAGTTTAGTTATCATCAAAACCATAACTTAACAATCACAATAATCATCAAAACTATAACTCAACATATTTTTCATTCCACTTGCTTTCATTTACAGGCAGTTTATGTGGACCATTACATATCACTTTCCACATTTCAGGTTCATAAACTCTAAGATAAACACACATGTCATTTCTCCAAGAAATGTAGTTGTGACCATCAAAATGGGGAAGAAGATAAGACATGCAACATATAGACATGATGTTCAAGGAAACTCGCCGAGGATCACTCTAAAGGTCGTTAGACCTAACAAATTAGAGCCGTGGCATTGATACCAATTGTTGGTCCCAGTGTAAGGCCCTAGAATTTTTATAAATTATTTTTGGTATATTTAATTATTTTTTGAGAATTTTAAAGACCCAAAATGGATTAATAAATAGATTATTGAATTAATAAATGGGTTATAAGGCCCAAATATGGTAAACAAGTAACCTACCCTATTTAATTGAAACCCAATAGGTTCATGGACCAAGCCCATTAAATTTGGCCCATATTCTAGAAGGTTATTTAGCCTATTTACGTATTTTAAGGATAAAATAACATTTTTATGGATAATAATATGAATAATTAACAAAAGAGTTTGATTGATGTTGAACTATGTGCACGTTGGATGTAGCGGTCTATCGTGCGACCGCCACAGCCACGTAACGCACCTAGACTGATGCGTTACACCCTAATAGTTCCGTGAATGGAAGAACGAGTAGAAAGATTGAAACTTTGGGGTCTTATCTACAAGAGACCTAATTGGGAGAGCTTGTAAGATAACTAAGGACTCTTAGGGATTAGGTTCTGGCCAATTAAGGACTCTAGAATCAATCTAATCTTCAAACCCTAGCTAAAACCCTTATAAATAGGACCTAGTTCTGAACTGAGCAACCCTTACTTTTGGCTCATGAAGAAACAAGGTAAAGAGTCATAATTTTGGGTAAGTTGTTTAGAATATTTTGTTTATAATACATTAGACTAATAGCTCTCCAAATTTCGTGTTAGGAGATCAACCAACCAAGGAGATAGAAGCTTCCAAAGTCGCTGATTCAGTCATAGCAGCCCAGAATTCTGTGCAAAAGACCCCTGAAGATCAAGAGATTAGGACATCTACACGAGGTAATAAGAGCTCAATCCTTTAGAACTTTTTGATCACCTTAGTTTCATATTCCTACCCTCAAAATTTCACGTCCTTAGGTCAAGAGATTGGAGAGATAGAGCGACGTGAAGTTGCTGAAAAACCTAAGGAAGGGAAGAACTACGGCACGGTTTTCAGACTCAAATTTGAAGCTTAAAGCCAAGTTAAGAGGTAGGTTATCTCATGATTGGAAAAAATATCTCGTTAGGGATAAATGCCCTCTGATTGTGCTTGATTTCATGCACTATATAGATCATGAATTTCATGTTTTAGTGGGTTCATGCATACATACATATCCTTAGCCCTAATCAAAGATCAAAGATATTATCTTGTCAATTCACTGCAACCTATGCATCTAGATGACCTTTACTTCGTTTTGTCATGATTGGGGTAGTTAAATCTTTTCAAAACATGACATGGTTTCAAATCATAGTCTTTTAATTTCTTTATACTGTTAGCAGGGACTCTGACGCATCATACTTAGACCGTCACAACACTGTAACGGCCTTACGATAAGTCGTCACACTATCTGTTGTACGAAAATTTGCTCTCTTGTCTCTGAAGGACCATAGATGAAGTGTTACAATACTGTAACGGCCTCACGATAAACCGTCACAATCACTGTGACGCACCCATTCTAGATTGTCAGGAGAACTGGAGAGAGAATTGGAAAACGGTCAATTTTACTTATAAATAAGCTTAGTTATCTAAGTTTTGACCTATTAATATGATTTTGAGTTTATCAATTGGTTCATAATAGAAGTTGCACGTTTAAAAGCATCTTCAGTTGTTTTAAAACATATGTTAATTTCATGCCAAAGCACTATAGTTTGTATTAACTCCATGATTTTAAATGATGTATTGACGGTGTTTTATCTTAGTTTCATGTTGTTACACATTCTCTCTCTATCAATAGAGTCATTTCTTTAAGTACATGGCACATATTCCGGTATGTTGTCCATTAGTTCACTTTGCACTATAAGAACATTATTCTTGGACATGAGGACCTCTCTATTGGATATTCCTTCCAATGGACTAGAAAATCTTGTTTCAAGGCCTCCGTAATTCTCCGCGAGCCTGGGATTCCCACTAGGATGCCGAGTTGGTTGTATCATGAAAGCCCAATCATTAGAAAACACTATCGATAGTTTCTGGTTTTCGAGTATGTAACGGATCAAGTTTGGACCGTCAGGCTCATCTAACGGCCCAATAAACGACCGTCACATTCAACTGAGTCTATCTTTATTCTTCTGGATTGACCATTGTAACGGCCCAACACTGGAGCATCACATCATGTAACGGCCCAGTACACGACCGTCACACTGCTTGAGCTAGTTAACCCGAGGTTTGACCCAAGGGTTAATGTTCCAAAGTTTCTAGATAGATTATTGATGATCTAGGACTTGTCATATCATCCAAAGAGACTTAATATAATAAATGGAAGTTAAAGAAATGTACCGTTATGCTGCCGATTTATTTCCATAAGCATAACATTGTCTTAATTCATTCTTGATCTCTCATATTCTTAATAGAAACATTCGTCTTTGATAATTGTTGTCATGAGCTTATTGATTAAACTTATTACATTCTTGGCCATACTTTATTGTTACACTCATGAAAGTTGCTTGATTTATACGTGAAGATGCAGTTCGGGCACTGATTGTGTCCAAGGGCTCTATGCTAGTCCCCTCGGCTGATTGTCAGAAATATACTATTATAAACCATGGGGTATGATGCTACTGGCGTCGCATTGCGCTGGGAGTACTTTCTTTATAAATAAGTGAAATCCATGAGCACTCGTGAAAATCTAGTGAATTGCTACATGATTGACGTTCTCGTGCATAACCTTTATCGTTATGAAAGTGAAAAGTGAAAGTGCATTCTCGTTACATTCTTGTTCGTGAAAGGCCATGCTACATTCTTGATCATACTTGTTACATTCTTGCTAGTTCATACTCGTTCATCTTATCTTACATGATCGTCTTGTTACTTTGATTCGATCGCATGATTCATCGCATTTGCATGATTTTACCTTATTTCTTTAGAGCTAAAATGTTAATTACTTTAATGATGCCTTCATGTTGATGCGAAGATACCTACTGGGCAAGTGTGCTCATTACCTATTTCCAATCCTTTCAGGAAATGAAAGTGATTCGAATTCGGATTCGGGTTATACAAGTAGCGGGTCCGAGAGCGAATGAAATTGTTGTCAAGATGAGAGTGAAGACTTAGGAAGTCTACAATGTTTAGATTAAGTCTATGTAATTTTCCTATTTCTTGATTCTGATAGGTTGAAAGAAGTTGAAAGTTATTGTATTTGGATATTGATTATCAATGAAATAAGTTAGAGATTTGATTAAAATATTGTGCAATTGCATTTATGTGTGATTATCTTGCGCTCTGATTATTCTTGCTTGCAAGAGGCTTATAATGCCGGCTGTTCATGTTTTCCCCGAGCGAGTCTTCCGCTGTAATAAAGGCTAGGGGCGTGACACCCGGGTAGGCGAGCGGACAAGAAGGGGGGGTTGAATTGTCCCCTACTAAAAATGATAAATTAAAACTTTCTTAACGGAATTAACAAGTTTGATGAGATTGAAGAAAATAAACTTAACAAAGTAATTTAAGTTCACTCAATCTCTCTGATCTCACACGATCGACTAAATGGAGTAAGCAAGGAACACACAATCACAGAATACAAACCATAAGACACAAGGGTTTTTAAGGTGGTTTGGGACCACGACGGGCTCCCTACGTCCACCCCTTACCAAATCGGTAAGGATTCACTCGCTGGATAAACTAGCACAGGGAAGACTCCCCAACACGAAGCAAGGCTCTAACACACACACAGGGATAAATCCCCAACACGGAGGCGATGCTCCAACAACACGCAGGATCACGCCTGCACTCACACACGAGGACGTGCCCCAACACACACACACATGGAGACGATGTCTCCAACACGATCTGACTACCAGATCACAACACTCACACATACACGCTGCAACAAACGCAGCACAATGACATACACGATCACATGTAGGTGATCAAATGTGACCGTATACACAGACAGTCACATACACAAAGAGTATGCTTTCAGAAATTAAACAAATGTTCAAAGCAAGCTCAACCTAGATTATAAATCATGGAACACAACACAAAGAACATATATAAGATGTGAAAATGATCCCCCTTTGTTTTCCAAGGCTGACTGATAATGTTCTTTGATGCCCGGGTCGGAGGTAAGACGGATGCTGTCGATTTGAACGTCAACGTGTTCTTCTCTTCAATCTACTTAACTTTCTCTTCATGCACGATCTCCAAATCCTCCTGGATGTAGATCAACTCTCCTCCACAATAGCTTCTCCTTCCTTTCTCAGTTTCTTCACCTGCAAGATAGAATAAAATGAACACACTAGGTTTAAGACTTGTTAAATTTGTAGCTCTCATATGCATACAAATAGGAGACACCAAAAGACTAGTATAGCCCTTCTAGAAATCTCCAAAAGGACCCCAATAGGTCTCCCACCAACCCAAGGGCAAAGGGGTAAGAGTTAGGCACAAGTTGACTTGGTTTAGATGGGTTTCGGAACCACGTTTTTGGGTTTTCACCGTTTCCGGTCGACCTACACGGGTTGGGCGGTCGATCGGAATTTTACAGGGTTGAAAATCCCCTTTCTGGGAATTTCGATCGACCTGAGCTATAGGGTCGGTCGACCACTAGCTACAGTAAATTCTAGACTATCACATTTTCACCCCAAACTCCATTGCAACCCTTCCAAACTCTGTGGCATCAAACTCCTTTGATCTTGGAGGGATTATATAAAGAATTTACCTGTAAAACCATAATAAAAATGATTAGAACTTTAGCTTAATAATCAATATGATAAATGTATGAAATGCATACATGAAAGCCCATGTTCAAGGTGCATACAAACACTTGGAACCATAAAAGTTTTAAGCTAAAGGTCAAGAATTTTTTCTATGCAAGTGAGCAAAGTATGAGAACCATTTAGCCATGCACATATACAAGTGAACACTTTGAAAGCATGATTGACTAAAGGTCAAGATCAATAGATACGCATTTGTCCAATATGAATGCATCATGTAACCAAGCTCCATGAAGAGTATGCATAGGAAGCATTCAAAACATTCCAAAATAACCATGAAACCTTCATTCACAAAAGAACCCTTCTAGACAATTGTCAGGATGTGAATTACACAAATTTACCCAACTAGGGATTAGAATGAAGAACCATGCATCTAAGCAAATCTTATGATGTTAGCAAGCCGTGCAACCTAGCATATTGAAAGTGCATGAAACACATTCTCAAACCATCAAATCCTCAACTAGAGATGTGATCATTTTGACATGCATATAAGCAACACATGTGAGCTTCATAAAATCCAATTGATCCAAACTTCACATGAGTTAGCTTAACCAATTTTCAAGCACACATTGAGCACATTGAATAGAATTGCCAAAACGATATGATCATGAATCCATACAATGAGAGAGCATCATTCAAATCACATTCATCAAGTTTCAAGTTAATAAGTTGAGTACTTTTCAAGCCCAAAAACCTTATGCGGAAAATGCATGAAAATACCCAACCAAGGTATTGAAAACATTTTTGATGAAATACATGAAACATAGAAAGAGTCGATGCAATACAATGAGAAGGTTAACTCCCTTTTTGAAGAAGAGCTTCATTGATGGACTCCTTTAAGTTCCAAGCTGATTTTGATCCTGCAAGCCAAGATAACATAGCATGAGTTCTTTAGACAACAATCATTCATATGACTTCACAGTGAGAATCTTGAAGTCATTTTTTAACTCATCAACCAAGATGCATACTTGTTGCTCAATGAAACATACACAGGCATGCTCAATGATGCACATCACCACAAGCACAATTATTTTGTTATCATTAAAACCAAAACACCAAATAGCAACTAGGAGATGCAACAGTCTCCTGTAATAATTCGTAGCATCTCTACCATCACCGGCTGCAGGAGGATCCTACATCACAAAAAATTAATAATAAATAGATTTTAATAATTATAATTATTAATAAATATAGTTAAATATCTTTTTGATTTTCTAAGGCCGAAAGTAGATAACACGAAGATGATTTCTTTCACTCTCAAAGGTGAATTCTTTGAACTAAGTAGTAATGTTATTGTTGTGCCCTGTGATTTTGATGATGTCTAACACTATGAATCATATTATGATAATGGTTTTTTATATCTTGAATTTGATGTGTACTGGCTAATATCGATATGTTCTCTAATGCCTCGAATGGCATTTTCATATGAAGGCTTGAAGAGTTGTAATGTCAATGCTATGAATGCTTGAACTGTTATGTCTGTATGCTTGAAGAATGTCTGTTTGAAGAACGGTAATATCTGAAGAATTCTGGTAAGCATAAGCATGGAAGTGTCATGGCAGCCCTAGAAGCAACTCTGCAGAAGAAGCCTCCAATCGCTGAAGAAACAAGCTAATATATCACCTTAAGATAGACTCTATACCTGCTGAAGAATAAGGTTGAAAAATATCCCTAAAGGCTGACAAATGTGCATTACGGGTGACAGATACTACCTTAAGGGTAACAAATAGACGGACTAGGTGAATAATAGGTAATAGTGGTGATAAATATCATTGTAAAGGTGAATAATAGGCAGCATGTGAGAAACAGCTGAAAACCAAGAACCTCAAGTCGACTCAGAAGGTCTTACAGGTCGACTTTTGATAGAAGAATTCACAGAATGAAAGAATACTTTTTAGCTGCGGATTAAGGGTGCAAATGGGTGAATAAAGTAGACAAATGGTTGTATAGCAGTGTGAAATGGCTGTTCAGTGATGTAAAGTGGCTCATGGCTCTCACATTTGAAGAATGATCAAACTGGTTGAAGAGAATGATTCCCTCTATGCTTCAGAGGAAGAGAGGAATGGTCCTCTGGTTGTAGGTAACAGGGTGTTACTCACGGTTCCTTCTAATTTGATTAGAAGAAGAGAGGAGAGTGTTCTTCTAGGTCAAGCTGTAAGTCAGCGTTTGTTTGCAGACTAAGTCTGCGGTTATTGCTGTCGTAAGGGGAAGCCACACTCAAGTTTGAGTGTGGGGTGGACGTAGATCTGCGTGGCAGATCGAATCACCTAAAAATTTTGTGTGCCGTGATTTGCATTAGTATGATTGGCCCTTATCATCTTCCTTCATTCACAGGTTTGCCTATGTACAGATCTTCCCTATACGCTTAGTGGTTGTATTGCAGTCTGTTAGATATGTCTGATCTGAGTGGATTCTGTGAGATAGCATTCTCTTAGTTAGTGCATTCTTGTCACTTTCATTTATAATGTTCTCACAGATATCATCTGAGCTCGTGGTTTGATAGCTGAGTGTTAAATTGTCTTAGGCTTAAAAATTGAGGTTAAAATTGTTATAAGATCTATTCACCCCCCCTCTAGATCCTTCTGCGCACACATATTCATATACTTGCTTCCGGCTTTGCCTATAGAGCACACAACATTGGTATCACAGATACTACGCTATTATAGCTCTAAGGTCTACGGAATTAAAAATTAAATTAAATACTCACATGAGAGGGCTGTGGTGTGCTCGAGAGTGCTCCCTAAGACAAAATCCTCGCCTGGGCCAGGAGTGTAGCAACCACTCGAGTAAAGCGTGCCTCCATGCGTTCCTCGACTAGGTCTACTGCATGTTCAACGATGGATGTAATCTGGCTCATAGAAGTGCCGATCGAGGGAGTAGAGAAGGAACTGCTACCGGGGTAGGACGAAGCTGATCCCGGAGAAGATGCTAGAATCGGGCTGGTGTTCAAGCTCTACCCAACACCGTATACTCGTCCTTTCTTCGGTGGGTCGGCTGCTGCTACCCATGCCTCAGGATCTAGTTGCGGCTGCTGCGTCTCCTCGTCCCCATACTTTTCAGTCATATGCCTGTCATATGACTCCTGCAAATTAAATAAAAAATATTATAAATGTCATATTAATCAATCATATTTAAAAATAGAAATAGAAAAGAAATGTGTATGTATATAATCTTACCACTATCGTGCGAGCTCTCTCGCTCACATACTGATCTGTCCCTTTCTTTTGGTGAACAGTAGCAAATAAATCACGGTACGAGACCGTACCACCCCTCTTCTTTTCATGTTATACATGTTATAGAGAATAAATAGGGACATATAGGAAATAAATTATTATAAAATTAAGATGATTACTTACCAATCTCTCCTTCTGGGTCGCGAAGGAAACGGATCCAGAAGTATGGAGATGCACGTCTGGATGTAACGCACGTGCGGCTTTGGCTTTCGCAGATTTGGCCATCCAATTAGGCTTGGCCCATCTATCACAGAGGACCTCCCAGTGCTCCCTCCTCATCCATGTGGGGCCGTGTGCCTTCCAAAGGCCACGGTCCTCACTTCCCCCGGCTAGAGCCTTGGCACGTTCCCGACAGCCATGTAAATGATGCTTATAATTTACAGTTGATGTGACCTCTCATACATGTCGAGCTTGTTCGGCGTCAGCTTGCCTCACAAACTGATATCCTTGCTGTCAAGAATTCAAATTTTATAAGTTAGTGGATTGAAATTGTGGAGTTGGGAAATATATAATTTAAAAGATTAAATCGTATACCAGGAACTCGTCATACAATCGATCGCGGATATCCTGAGAAAACTTTCGAAATGACTTATATGGGCCGGTCACATGTCGCTCAATAATGTTGGTAATAAAACGAGAAGCCTCACTAGGCTCTACTTTATCCCTGGAATTACAAATGTTAAAATGATAGCCAACAATTATATATATAGTTGATGGATAGATAACGAACATAATTCATGAGTTTAAATATTTACCCAGAGATCTAACATGGCTTGTGTCCCTCTTACAACACCACCTACTCGCCCTCGTGATGGCTAATAGCATCGTCTACCTGTTGTATGTCCGGGTGGGCAGACGAGCAAACTATCACAGGTGGTGTGCCCGACGTACCTGTTACAAGTAAAATAGAAGTAGTTAATCAGAATTTAGCTCATTATTAAATAAAAATTTCAACAAGTAAACATATACAATTCTTATCATTTAACTAAGAATTTAAATAAACATAGCAGTAGATTGTGATGGAAGTGGTGTACTCTGTAGGCCTGATGTAGAGGCACTCAAACCTGTAAATAAAAAATATCGTGAGCAAAACAAAGTGCATATTCACTATTCATTTATCTAAAAATTTAAATAAACATACCCACAGTTGTTGGCGTGGGCGATGCACTCTGTGTACCTGGTGCGAAGACATAAAATATCGTGAGCAAAATAAAGTGCATATTCACTACTCATTTATCTAAGTGATGTGTGGAAGGATAGGATATAGAGGGGTGGTGAATATATCATCTGATTAAAACCTATGCCCAAATTAAAATAAAAAATATGGCGCTACCCTATTTTAAAACATAACGAATAATATGTTAACAAGAGTTTGCGTAGAACATATGTCGAACACTTAAGCACTTAAGCTAATGTCTACGTTGACACCTATTTTTCACCCTTAAGATAGTATATGTCACCAATAGTGTCAGCCTTATGTGTGCATTTGTCGTCCTTAGCTTCTTCTGCTGGCGGGTAAACACAAGTGGACTTCCCCTTCATGCAGCTTCAACACTTCACACATATACAGTGCTACAACCTATTTTTCACCCGTTGAGAGCTATTTGTCAGCATTACCTCCCTATTTGTCACCACTAATGAGTTATTTGTCTGCCTTATCTTCCTACCTTCCCTTGTATGAATCTTAATAGATTTTTTCATCATTTCTAAAGAATTCAGACTTTGACTGCACAGACTTGGGTTGACCACTGTCTTAGCTCCATTGACTGTGCGTTGACTCGTTACCACGTTGACTTTTCTTCGTTTCTTGATAAAATAATTGGCTTTCAGCCTATTCTATGTGCAACTGTCAACCTGTTGTTCATGCAATTTAGATGTAAACTACACACACAAAATCATTATAGCTCCATGGATGATTCTACATCAACAAAACACATTGACTATCCACATGAAGAGTATACATGAATCTAAATTTTGACAGCATCAAAACATGGAGCCAAAACACTAAGGATTTAAATAAACATATGCGTAGCAGTTGGTGGGGGCGGTGCACTCTGTGTACCTGGTGCATATATTTAAATCCTCGTGAGTAAAACAAAGTGCTAAGTTACTACTCATTTATGAACGATCTTAAATAAACATACCTGCAGCAGGTGGTGGGGTCGGTGTGCTCTATGTACCTGGTGCAGAGACATAAATATCATTACCAAAACAAAGTGCATATTCACTACTCATTTATCTAATAATTTAAATAAACAGACCCACAACAGGTGGTGGGGGCGGTGTACTCTGTGTACCTGGTGCCATAAACATAAACTATCATTACCAAAATGAAGTGCATATTCACTACTCATTTATCTAACAATTTAAATAAACATACCAGTAGCAGGTGGTCGGGTCGGTGTACTCTGTGTACCTGGTGCAGAGACATAAACTATCATTACCAAAATAAAGTGCATATTCACTACTCATTTATCTAAGAATTTAAATAAACAGACCCGGAACAGGTGGTGGGGGCGGTGTACGCTGTGTACCTTGTGCAGAGACATAAAATATCATTAACAAAACAAAGTGCATATATTCACTACTCATTTATCTAAGAATTTAAATAAACAGACCCGCAACAGGTGGTGGGGGCGGTGTACGCTGTGTACTTGGTGCAGAGACATAAAATATCATTAACAAAATAAAGTGCATATATTCACTACTCATTTATCTAAGAATTTAAATAAACATACCGGTAGAACCCCTCCCGGAATTACCTCTCCTCGAAGATCCGGTACGACCTCAAACCATCTAATTATTGACAACAAGAATAGTAGTGCATATTAGTCCACAACTAATTACGAGGATAGGTGACAATTAATAATGATAAGAAGTGCATATATGTTAAATTTCTTTCAAAGTATTCAATTATTATCTATTTCATCTTCAGATGCTGAAGATATATCAAACTCAGCCTCATCTTCATCATCTTCCTGATTCTCACTAGATTCATACTCTTCCTCCTCAAAGGACTCCTCCTGCCCAACAATTACTTCATTTAGCTCAGTTGGATCGACTTCTTCCACTTCATCCTCTATAGACAACCGAATTGGCTCGTCAGATTCGATTAGATGAAGATTAGAAGCAACCAACTCTGCAGTGTCACCCTCATCTGATTGAAAAAGTTCGGCACTAGAATCCTCTAAGACAGCTTCAATCAGAACTAACTCATCATTAGGCACAAGCCTTGCTTTTACCCTACAAACTACCCACCAATCTTTATTCTTGGACGATGAATAACTTGAATAATACACTTGCTGAGCTTGTGCGGCCAAAATGAATGGCTCATAGGTATTCAATTTTGATCTATGTTTGACATCGACAAGCCCATATATTACGTCATTTCAAACTGAATGGGGATCAAACCAATGACACTAAAAAAGGAATATATGCTTGTCTTTTCCGAGATACTGTAATTCTATGACCTCCTCAAGAATCCCATAGTAATCAAGATCATTTTCATTGTATGTACTACCTTTCACGCATACGCCGCTATTCATCATAGACTTATTTCGTCCATAATCACTGGTGTGAAATCTATAACCATGCATAAAAAATCCTGGATAGGCATGCACGACCTTCGAAGGTCCATAACTTATCACCCGAACTCTTTCATCAGTAACATAACTTTCTTCAACCTATGAATATAAACCACGTTACTTTTCTTTTGATAAGTGCATACACCTCAGGCTTTGTGGAATTGGTAGATTGACACTTACCTGACCTTTTAAGCCATATGGCAAAAGATCTCTCTCGTTCATTTTGAACCTTCATGTTATTGAGGTGTGGACATTGAGTAATTAATTCTGAATCAAATTGCTTGCAACGATGAATGCAACATCACCGTAAATGGGAGGAAGAACGTCAAGATGCTTATAAATTTTCAGGAGCTACGGAGTTGATGACTCACTCAACATAGGGTTCAATCTCAGCACAGTTTAGGAGAACATATATCTCTGCAGCCAACAACTCTCTCTCCTCTAATATGCGATTCAAACAACGTCCGAATGCACGTCCTGGATACTTAAATAAGGACAACCGGTCGGACGGACCCACCTCTCCTCCAACATCATTACGTGGAGGTCGATTGCGGCGAGTTTGAATTTCGGGTTCAAAGTTCATTGAACAAAAGTTTAAAATTTCTTCAATAATATACGCCCCGGTAATCGAACCCTCTACTTTAGCCTTATTGCGAACCTTCATTTTCAGGTCATGCATACACCTATGACAACAAATCATATGACAATGACATACAGTGACAATGACAGACACATGCAAGTACTGTCAAATAATCAGTAAATACATACTGATTACCTCTCAAATGGATACATCCATCGAAATTGTATCGGTCCTCCAACTTTGGCCTCGTATGGCAAATGGATAATCAGGTGCTCCATGGAATCGAAGAACGCAGGGGGAAATATCTTCTCCAACTTGCATACCATCGTGACCACATTCTGTTCCATAGTTTGCACGTCCCCAAGTTTGAGTTCTGATGCACATAGAATCCTAAAAAATTGACTCAACTCAGTCAATGCTCCCCATATAGGTTTTGGCAATATGTCACGGAATGCAATGGGCAGAAGTCTCTCCATGAACACATGGCAATCATGACTTTTTAATCCATATATTTTTCTCTCATTGACATTCACACAACGGGCTATGTTAGACACATATCCATGAGGGAATCTTAATTGCTTCAGCCACTGGCACAGTTCATTGATATGTGTGTCTTTCAACACGTAAGCTGCTTTACGTTGCACAACTTTGCCCCGTTCTGACCGCAATTCCAACTCTGGTCGTTTGCAAAGTATCTTCAAGTCCGCTCTCGCCTTGGCATTGTCCTTTGTTTTGGCGTTCACGTTCATGATGGTGTTGAACACATTATCAAAGACATTCTTCTCAATATGCATGATGTCCAGGTTGTGCTGTATCAAAAGGGCTGACCAGTAAGGAAATTCCCAGAAGATACTTTTCTTCACCCAATTGTGTTCCTCGCCAAATCCACAAAGATGTCATGTACTACCCGACAATTACACTATATCTGGTAAGTTTTGCACCTCTAATGCCATTTGTCGACCAGACACCCATTCCAAGTCTGCTTCATCCATTTCAACTGTGTTCTTAATGAATGAGTCCTTTTGCCTTCGGAAAGGATGGTCATTTAGTAGAAACCGTCGATGACAATAGAACCAGCATGATTTCTTACCATATTTCAGGATAAATGATTTGGTATCAGCCATACAGAAAGGACATGCCAACCTCCCGTATGTGCTCCAGCCAGATAGCGTTCCATATGTAGGGAAGTCACTTATTATCCACATCAATGCAGCCTTCATAGTGAAATTTTGTTTTCTATACGCATCATAAGTAACAATTCCATCATTCCATAATCTTTTCAACTCATCAATCAATGGCATGAGATATATGTCCAAATGTTTTCCTGGATTTTTTGGATCTAGAATCACCAAAGTTAAGAAAAGGTTCTCTCGCTTCATGCACATGCCCGGCGGAAGGTTGTACGGCGTCATGAACACTGGCCAACATGAGTAAGATGCCACTGAACCTCCAAATGGGTTGAAGCCGTCTGTGCAAAAACCTAACCTAACATTGCATCGCTCATGAGCAAAAGCAGTATACATACGATTGAAATGAGCCCAGGCTTCATCATCGGTGGGATGACTGATTATATCATCTACACGACCTACTCTCTCCGTGTGCCATATCATATGCCAAGCTGTCTTTGACGACATATACATCCGCTGCAATCTGGGTGTGAGAGGGTAGTATCGCAATGACTTGTAAGGCACATCCTTCTGCTTTAAATTGTCCCCGCTCTTAGGTTTAAATCTATCATGCTGAAAAATATCACATGATCTTTTATCTACATTATCTTCATAATATAGCTTACAATGATTAGGGCATGCATCTATTTTTGGGTATTCAACCCCTAACTCATTGACCATCTTCTTTGCACAGTAAAAATTTTCAGGCAGCTTCTCATCTCGAGGCAGCATACTCTTGATAAGGAGGAGCATACGGTCAAAACAACTCTCACTAAGGTGAAATTCGGATTTCAAATTCAACAACTGTGAGACAGCAGACAACCGAGTGTGATTTTAACAACCATCCCACAGCGGCTCATCAGCATCTCGAAGTAACTGATAAAATTTTTCAGCCGACTTGTTTGGTGGTTCTTCGTTGTACACGTGTTCCCCTTGTACATTAAGGTTAGGGCCAGCAACATCGAGTACCATGTCTGCATAGGTACTTATGCTTGCAACATTGTCGGGCTCATATGACCATAACTCCTCACCATGACACACCCAATTCATATAACCTTTCATGAACCCTTTCCTATATAAATGTGCTTGCACATCCCACAGCGAATGAAATCTCTTATGTTTACAACGTAAACAAGGACATCGAATGCTACCACACTAGTCCACTACTATTGGATGCCCCAATACAAACTGAATAAAACTATCAACTCCATCCTTAAACTCCTCTGCCACCACTTCGTCAACTACTCTACGATTCATCCATGAACGATCAATTCTAGCCATATTTACCTAACATATTAAAAAAATCATATCAATATGTCTTATCACTACATCTAAGAAAATATCGTGTACATCTCTCCTAAATATTGACTATTTTCCACACTTGTACATTCTGTTTGGTCACATATACATCCATATCCACATCCACTTTCACTTCCATATTCACACACCGTGGTTGACATCAACATCATCTTCTGGAAAAAAATCATTAACATACTCGCATTCACATACACATTTTCTTACATATCAGCATCCACACCTATCTACCAATTTAATTCACTTCCAAGCATACTAATCACATATATCATAATAATAGTCTTGAAGGGGAAAAAAATTAAAAAAGGGTCATATCCACATTTACGCACACACATTTATACCGACATCCCTCTTCCCACCCTCCCAATACTATTGTGGCTTGGAATTTCATCTGATGTTGTAAGAGTACAGCAGGTGATAAGGAGAAAAGGTTCGTCTTGTAGATCAAGCATGAAGGTTAAAATTCTCAAAGGAGCAGTTGGTTTACTTAAAAGTAATCTCTATGCAACTCTTAAGTACATATTACTTGGGGGATAATATGTACACAAGAAGGGGGGCCAACTAGAGAGGGAGAGAGGGGAATACCTGCGGTGGGGGGGTGTCCACCGGAAAGAATTCAACCGCTGCCGCTGCCGGAGCTCACCTCCGGCCGCCCTCGCCACTCCGCCGCCCCCGGGTAAGAGATTGAGAGGCGGGTGCGATCGTGAGAGAGGAAAGGGATGCAGTGGTTGAAGGAGGAGGAAGGGGGAAGGACTAAGGAGGTCAGGAGAGGGGTCGTCTGCCTATTCTTGTCTCTTTTTATTTGGCGCCATATTTTCATTTGGCACCATGTTTTCATTCATTCATTCGTGATTTTTTGCCATTCATTTATTTCTTCCTATAAAAGGATAAAATCTTTCTCAATAAAAAATATCATTAGATTTATAAAAATTATTTTTTAATATTTTGAGATTTGTAATTTAGAAAATTTTAACTTTTTTTATGGCCGATAAGTTGATTCCTATAAAAATAAAAGAGAGCGTGTTGAAAAGCCTAGCTACCTTGAAAGTAGGGTTTATGGTCTCGACCGACCCGCCCTTCCCGGTCACGGCCCGGGACGGGTCGGGTCAGTGCATATTCACTCCATGTTGGTCCATCTCGTAAAATGTTATAATAAAAAACTGTTTATATATATAATACATATAAAATAATACAACAAAGTAAAAAAAATACTCTTTATATATATATAATATATATAAATAAAATATTAAAATAATGAAGCGCCCCGGTCATGACCCACGACCCGGGCGTCCCGCCCCCACTTGGGTGGGGTCGGGGCGTGGGCGGGTCGAGGCATCCCGGAGCGAGACGTCAAACCCTGCTTGACCGATAAGTTGATTCCTATAAAGGGAAGAGACGGCGTGTTGAAAAGCCTAGCTACCTTGAAAGGCCCACATCGGGGTACGAAAAGATACTCAGAGGCGTATCGGTCACATGTTGACCATTTCCTTATTGTTCCGTGCCCCCGCCAAACTCATGTGTTTTGAATTTACCGTCACGAAAATTATTCATTTTTGGGAGCTAGGGCTCCTCGCGGGGAATGCCACGTGGAAGCACTCAGGTGCCATAATCAAATATCATTGTATCTTTTATCGATTTTACTCATGAAAGGGCGTGCCAATCACTTGTATGTGACAATGTGTTCAGGTTCCAAGAATGGAATGGTCTGGACTAACCGAAGGTGAGCTCCTTCTGTTCACTAAGCAGACGATGGTGGGCATCGGGTCGGGACTAGCGACCCACCGTGCCATAAGGGCCGATCATGGCGATAAGAGGGGAAAACGTTTGATTAATCGCCAAGCAATGGGCATGCATGGCTGATAAGTCGATTCCTATAAAAGGAAGAGACAGTGTGTTAAAAAGCCTTGCTACCTTGAAAGGCCCACATCTGGGTGTGAAAAGGTACTTAGAGGCGTATCAGTCACATGTTGACCATTTCCTTATTGCTCCGTGCCCCCGTCAAACTAATGTGTTTTGAATTTACCGTCACGAAAATTATTCATTTTCGGGAGCTAGGGCTCCTCGCGGGGAATGCCACGTGGAAGCACTCAGGTGCCATAGTCAAATATCATTGTATCTTTTATCGGTTTTACTCACGATAGGGCGTGCCAATCAATTGTGTGTGACAATGTGTTCAAGTTCCAAGACTGGAATGGTCTGGACTAACCGAAGGTGCGCTCCTTCTGATCACTAAGGAGACGATGGTGGGCATCGGGTCGGGACTAGCGAGCCGCTGTGCCATAAAGGCCGATCACGGCGATAAGAGGGGAAAACGTTTGATTAATCGCCAAGCAATGGGCCTGCATGGTCGATAAGTCGATTCCTATAAAAGGAAGAGACAGCGTGTTGAAAAGCCTAGCTACCTTGAAAGGCTCACATCGGGGTGCAAAAAGGTACTCAGAGGCGTATAGGTCACATGTTGACCATTTCCTTATTACTCCGTGCCCCCGTCAAACTCATGTGTTTTGAATTTACCATCATGAGAATTATTCATTTTCGGGAGCTAGGGCTCCTTGTGGGGAATGCCACGTGGAAGCACTCAGGTGCCATAATCAACGTCGGCCTTGAGTCACGTGCACATCATTGGGGGCAGGTGTGGCCGTCCCTGCCGAACCGGTCGTCCCGGCCACGGCTCGAGACTGGATTGAACATTACGTACCGATTAGGAAAACTATAATATATATATATATATATATATATATATATATAATAGAATAAACAAATTGAAATGACATGTTGTATCATTTCATTTATTGTTCTGCCATTTGAACGGGTTTCTCCGGGTTTGAATCTTAGCTTCAGCTTAAGGTTTCCTTAAGTTTTTTTAATATAACTTATTTAAAAATGTAAATGAAAACACGGCAGAACGTTGTTTCGAACCCGGCACCTAACGATTAATAACGATACACTGACGTCTAGTTATTTGTTACTCCAGTTGAGCATTTGTCACCCACACTCACCTAATTGTCACCACTAAAGTCCACAAGACGTCACCCTTACTCTTACACTGCCTTGAAAGCCGCGTGTCAGCCTTGTCTCTATTGAGCCCTATTTGTCACCGTTAGCAAGGTATTTTTCACCCTCGCTAACGCATTTGTCACCCGTGTAGACACATTTGTCACCCTAAGCTCCAAACTGCCACGTGGAAAATGGGACACGTCGGCCACGGGTGGGTGTTGTTCTCGTATTGCCGCCGATCCAACGCCGCAGGCCACATCAACTGAAATGATGACGGCAAACTAGATCCTTGAAATTAAAAATTCCCAATTACTTATTTACCCTTCCCGCCAAGTCTTGTCTCTTACACAACCTACCAGAAGCTGGTTCGTCTCTCCATCGTGCTCAGCGTCTCGTCTTCCTTGCGGTGCCATTTGCGACCTCTCTGTCATTTTCTATTCGAGCACTCTTGAATTACGAGCTCTCTTTCATCACTGACAACCATGGAGCCGAAGGAGACACCCATGCAACGCTCTGTCCGCTGTAAACTGGATGTCCCACCTGCATCTCAAGAAATTGTACCAATTCCTATGGCCGAAGAAGAAACATTTCACATACCTAGGGTTTCTAAGGCTTCCACTTCAGGATGACAAGTTAAAGGTAGTGTGGTTCCTTATCTCCCTTACATAGCTATTTGCCCCCCTTATCGACCTATTTATTTGTCACGCTTATATCTACCTATTGGTGTCAGATTTAGACCTACCTGTCTCTGAATGTCATACGTTTGTCACCCTTAAGCACCTATTTGCCACACCTAAACTCCCTTGTCTATACATTTGTCACCCTTGTCTTACTCTTAATATTTTTTGTATTTCTTGATTAATCAATTAACTGCATTTCTTGTTTACACATTTTTTTGAATCTAGTGAACACAAGGGTCATCTCCACCCGATGTTCTATGGAAATTTACATGAAGGACAGGGATCAGATGGCATTTCGGGAATGCCACAAGTCATTGATGAAGACCACACCCTTTGGTCCATATGTTGACAATGCTTCTCTCGTCACCTTCACCATGACACTATTGGAGGAGATTATTTGCGCCGATAGTGGACGAAATTACTTCCGTATGGGTAGTAAGGAGGTCACATTCAATGTGGAAGATGTGGGCATAATTTTAGGATTACCTTGCTCCGGTCAGCCGGTTCAACATTATGGATCCGCAAAACAGAAGTCGAAGTTACATCATCGATTTGGATTTGCAGCAACATTTGACCGGAAGAAAGTGTGCTCTCTCATCTAGCAAATTATTGGGTCTGATGAAGAGCAAGATGTGGCTGACACTGTCTGGCTTTGGATTGTACTCTTACTATCCACTTTCCTTTGCCCACGGTCGACGCATTCTTGTCCACAACAGATGATGTCATGCTTAGATGACATTGGCAGAGTTTCAGATTACAACAGGGCAGCCACCGTTCAACAGGTAACGATGCACAAGTTTGAGCAATTAGTGTTGGCTGTCCAGAAACGACGGTCAGGTACAATTGACCGTGCTAAGAGAAGAGCCGGGGATGCATCCTAGGCCCATACATTTATATTTGGTTGTTCTGCCGCACTTGCTGTAAGTTTTTTTATTTTTGGTGTGTAATAATTAATGTGTCAATCATTTATTCTGTTGCATTGTAAAATAACTTGATATATTTCATATTACAGGTCTGGTTTTTTGAGCACACGCGGGTGCGGCAGCCACTAAGGCAGGTGGCATTCCCCTGACTATTTAGGTGGGGGCCATTCCTAGATAAAAAATTAAAATTCTCCATTGGATCCCTGCGAGTTCAACATGTATTATGAGTACTAAAAACTTCTTCTTCATTCAACATTAATGAATAACCGAAGTGATGCGGTTTGAAATGCAGGTGATCGAAGGGGCTCCTTATTGAGCCAAGTGAAAGGGACACGGGGTAGGGTGGTCAGATGATGACCCGACCTAGTGCTCAGGAGACTCTTTCATCAGCTCCATGCATGCCTTTGCTACAGGATATTGCCGCTACATTAAAGATCCAGCAGCGGCTACTTGAGGAAATGAGGGCCTTCTTTCTGGCTAGGGTGCAAGAGGCTCACATAACTGCTGATGCAACACCTCCTAGGCCCGTCGAATAGGTGACAGTTGATGTCATGCCACCTCTGGCAGCCCCTATCAAGAAAGTGCAAGGGGCTGAAAATGTTGAGCACAGTATATGTCAAACCTCTGAAATGGACATTGTCGTCGATGCCCCACCTCCAAGGCCCCCTCAACAAAGTACGGATGATACCGTGCCATCTAAGGCAGCCCCTGAAGAGGATGTGCAAGGTGATATCCAAGCTCAGATAAAGGTGACCAATGGGCATGGTGACTGTCGTAAAGGTGTCTTTTCTCAGTCCCTTCATCAACGGGACGAGAAGCCCGTGAGGAAAAGGTGGGCACCTGCAAAGAAAACTGCATGACGGGGGAAGAAGAAGGTGAGTCTGTGTTGTTCTTACTTCATACAGTATAGAATCTATGTTATGACCACCAATTTGGGCACTGGCCCAATTGAGAACAATTCGGGTCCATGAACTCAATGAGCTAGAAATCTAGACAAATTATTGAAGGATCCTTAGGAAATTCATAACTTAATGTAGGGAGGTCAGAATTAGGTGAAACTAAAGTCCACACAATTTCCATTGGGTAAGGAACAACTTTGATGAAGAGTATCACTACTGAAAAATAAGTCTAATAGGAGTTAAGAGGGAGTTTATAAAAATAGGTCGAAACAGTTATAGAAAAATGGCCACCCATTAAAATAGGGATATCTTGGGCCACAGTCAACCAAATGAGATGAAACTTATCCCATTAGAAAGATTGGGACCTTGACCCAAACTCTTCTGTTGAGGTGGAAACCCAATTCGGATAAGAACTCAAGATTCAGGGCCTTTTGCTGCAAGCTATCATAGAGAGGTGTGACTGCTTGGAGAATTCAAATGTAATTAATGGAAAATTCATAACCTCGTCTATGGTCGATGAAATGATCTGAAACTAAGGCCATAATTTCGAATGTGGTGTTAGCTATAACTTTACTATTGAGGTGAAGGCCATATTCTGCCTGGACACTATAGTTATACCCGAATTACCTTGGGGTACCAGAAGGTCGCGGCTGGAACAAGGGAGAATAAATGTTAATATTATGAAAATCATAACGTATGATATGGATAATGAAATTTGATGAAACTATGACTCAAATTTAGATCCCGACGTCCTCTTGAGTTCATCTGAAGACGTCCCAGCCTGAATCTCGACGGAAGAGCACACCCACGCACATTTATGACAGAGTAGACGAAGGGTCGTGACTGAAATAGGGGAAAATAAATGTTAATGTTTGAAAATCATAACTCGGGCTAGAAATAACGAAATTCCATGAAACCATGACCTAGAGTTAGTTATGGAAGTCCTCTTCATTTAATATGAAGACATCCTAACCTAGTTCCCAACATAAGTGTGCGTCCAATAGAGTTTATGACAGGAGGTCGAAAGGTCACACCTGTTCAAACCCGAAGAGGTGCTACGTATTAACTCCTCTTCAAAACCAGCGACCTTGGAGCTTGTTAGAGCCTTGAGGGACATAGATAAACACTTGGGAAGCCTAAAAACTATATAAGGAGGTGGGTTTCAAGTGTGATAAATCTTTAGCAACCATTCCCATCAACCCTCCACCACCTTCTACCTTTCTTATGTGAGAAGAGAGTGAGGGACTCTGTCTCTTCGTGGGAGGACCATCCTGTTTGTGGGTGGACGATCCAGTGTGTGGAGGATGACGAGCAAGGTCTTGGGTGGATCTGGGGTGTGGATCTCATCCCCGGATCAAAAGGTGAAAGTTTAGGAGGATCTGGGGTGTGGATATCATCCCCGAATCAATCGGTTTAACATTTCAAAGGTCGGCACCTATCCTCAAACCTTAGGGGTCAATGATGCATTAAAATGACTTCAAAGTAGTTTCTATATGCTAAAGAGGGATTAAGAATATGTAGGATTGATTATCATATTTTTTATCTAGTTTTTCCATCAAGATATGTGATTTTGAGAGGTTTATCAGAATGTTAACTGAAAATATTGGGAGGTGTCGACACTTCCCATGGACAGGTCGACACTTCCTTTGTAAAACTGCTGGACAGGTCGACACTTCCCCTAGACAGGTCGACACTTCCTTTGTAAAACTGCTAAACCGGTCGACACTTCCCCTGCACAGGTCAACACTTCCTTTGTAAAATTGTTGGACAGGTCGACACTTCCCCTGGACAGGCCGACACTTCCCTTGGACAGGTCGACACCCTGGGTGTAACACCCTCAAATATAGCTAAGTTGTACTCTATATCATCAAGGCGCCTTTTCAAGTATTGGCTCAGTTCTTGGAAAGAACTCCGAAGTTAAGCGTGCTTAATGGGGAGTAGTACTGGGATGGGTGACCTGCCTGGGAAGTCCCCCATTCTGGAGCCGATCACTGTTAAAAAGGGATAAAACTGTGAGGCCGGCTCCGAAGTTAAGCGTGCTTAATGGGGAGTAGTACTAGGATGGGTGACCTCCCGGGAAGTCCCCCATTCTGGAGCTGATCACCCTTAGAAAGGGATAAAACCGTGAGGCCAGTAGGCCAAGGCGGACAATACCTCGACGGTATAGAGTACGGGGCGTGACAGAATGGTATCAGAGATATACCCCAGCCTGAAGTGTGGGAACTAAGTGCCATGTAGGGCAAAGTGCTACGCTATGGGAGCCACCTCTTGAACCCACATTGGGACAAAGTGCTACATAGTGGGAGCCACCTCTTGAGCCTGTAGGGGCCACCTCTAGAGTCCTACCTGCCTGTTAAGCGTGCTTAATGGGGAGTAGTACTGGGATGGGTGACCTGCCCGGAAAGTCCCCCATTATGGAGCCGATCACTGTTAAAAAGGGATAAAATCGTGAGGCCGGTAGGCCAAAGCAGACAATACCTCGACAGTATAGAGTACGGGGCGTGATAGAATGGTATCAGAGCTATACCCCAGCCGGAAGTGTGGGAAGTAGTGCCATGCAGGGCAAAGTGCTACGCTATGGGAGCCACCTCTTGAGTCCGTAATGGAGCAAAGTGCTACATAGTGGGAGCCACCTCTTGAGCCTATAGAGGCCACCTCTAGAGTCCTACCTACCTGGGGGCTTGATTGCGTGCTATATGTGCCCAGCGACGAGGACGTCACCTATATAAGAGGGGTAGATTGTAACACCCTCAAATATAGCTAAGTTGTACTCTATATCACCGAGGCGCCTTTTGAAGTATCGGCTCAGTTCTTGTAAATAACTCTGAAGTTAAGCGTGCTTAATGGGGAGTAGTACTAGGATGGGTGACCTGCCCGGGAAGTCCCCCATTCTGGAGCCGGTCACTGTTAAAAAGGGATAAAATCGTGAGGCCGGTAGGCCAAAGCGGACAATACCTCGACGGTATAGAGTACGGGACGTGACATTGCGTGTCCCTATGGAAGGGCTATTGAGGGAAACGGAGTAACTGCCCGTGGGGAAGGGTTCCTGCCTTTCGCGTTCTTTCGAGGGGAGAATTAATTAGGGCGAGGGTTCCCCTTTTTGCTTATAAAAGGTCCCGAAGGGCGCCTCCATCTCCCTTCAACCCTTAAGGCTTTTCTTGCAGTTCTTCCTCTTTCACCCTTCTCGCGAAGCGTCTGTCTCTATGCTGGGGAATTATCAGCGAAACATGGAGGGTGATTCGGAAGACGATGATCCTGGCAGCCGCCAATGGCGTTCCTGCTGCTTCGGCGCAGGAGAAGGAAAGTGGACGAGGCGGACAGCGTAGGAGGAAGAAGGAGGACGGGTCGAATAGCATAGGAGAAGGAAGGAGGCCTCGAGACAGGCACCTTTCCAACTTCTGGACCGCTGCCAGGCGGTGCACAAGAAGGAAGGGGCTTGGCCACGGGCTCTCTCCTACTCTCCGGGCTGCCGCCCGACACGCGGAGAGTTGATGACCCAGCATCATTGGTCTTCCTTTCCCGCCGCCCCTCTCACCTCTTCGAGGGGGCGTTCGGTTTTTCTCCCTCTTCTGCTCTTCAACCAACTTCCTCCCTCTTCTTTCACTCTTTGGAGGATGTCCTTGCTCGCACCACTTGGAGGTGCTTGCTCTCTGCTCGGCCTCTGGCCTCCTTCCAAAGAGTTGGCAGAGGAGGCCTTCACTTGTTTTCCTTCCTCGTTTTCCTCTGATACCTTTTTACTTAGTTTCCGGAGCAAGTAGGGTCAGACACCCCGTTACCCGAGCCAGTTTCTACACCGGGTAGAGTCAGTGGCTCGGTTTGGGGGTGCTAGCCCCGTTTACGTCGAGTAATCAGCTCATGTTGTAGTACCAGTGGATGTAATATTTTTGTTTTTGATATGTACCGTATTGGCTGTGGCCTATCTGCTGTACGAAAAACATTAATGAAAGGAAAATTGTTGCCATATATAGCTTACATGTTTGAGAAATGCTCAAAAATAGAACTTTCGTAATGTTGTCGCGTTCCATGTCCCAGGGATAGGTGTGACGACCTGGACTCTGGATACCGGATATACCCGATAGGACTACCGAGTAGACCCGATACCACTTGGAACCCTTGAAGCCTCCCAAGAGCTGTAAAGCTCCGAAGGGATAAAAGGATTGTTGTGTAGTACATTAAAGTCACAGATATAACAGTAAGCAATTAAATTTCATTAGATCGGTTTGCTAAAATAGCAGAAATAAAATTACTTTTTAATTACCAGTTTATATTAACAAGTATACCAGAGTCCAGTCCAAAGGAAAGACAAGTACAGTCCAACAGAAAGAAAAATGTACACTGAGGTCGGGGGAAGCCCGACGTAGGTACCGTTGGCAACTACGAGCACGCCACACCAGGAACCACGAAGGAAGAAGAGACGACCACACCTGAAAAGCAGGGGTGAGCCTCGTGTCACTGGCTCAGTAGGGGTCACGGGGATCCCCACTGAAAAATAACCCAGTAACACGGAACAAGAACAAAAACAGCAGTAGTAGTAAAGCAGGAAAGAAAGCAGGAAAAACTACTACTAGAAAGCTGTAAAAGAAAGCTGGGAGAGCAGGAGTAGAACGGCTAAAAGAAAAGGGAAAAGTAAAGCCGTAAGGAACAAGAACACGGCTACCGATCAAAGCACGGCTCCCTAAGCTACTCCAAACAGCGACAGAAGGGCGAACCCTGATCTCACAAAGTCAGGAGTTACCGAACCGTCAGCCAACCATTAGCCCAAAGGCTAAAGCCCACGAAACCAGGCAAAAGCCCTAAAAAAGACCTAGACAGACAACAGACACTGACGCATACAACTAGAGCGTCGTGTACGCGACACAGAGCTATCCTCGGTAAAGCCGAGAACAGACCAACTCGGAAGGGGAAGCTGAACTTGGACGAAGCCAAGAACATACTAACTCGGAAGGGGAACACAGACTCCGAGAAACACGAGGGTCACGCCCCAAGTGACGGAAGCACCTCCTCACTAGAAGATCAGCCCGATGCATCCACTAACGTCTTACATTGCGCCACAGGTATCTCGCTACGGACGCCGAGAACGACGGAGACTGAGATACTCACCGAACTGAACCAAGAACTACAGTAACGAGTGACTAGTTAGGGTCACGCCAGTCGACGTTCGTCCAAAATGCCCCTGACCACGTGTGCACACACAAGCTCAATGCCTTGAGCCAGGCCTCTAGCTAGTTTTATCCCCCAATAGGACGCTACTGCAAGGCAAGGGAGCCCACGGAAACTAGCCTATAGACCGTATCTCGGGAACTGCCTCACTACCACTCCCAGGTGGGCCGACACTCGAGGTCGTCAGGCTACGACTAGTGGAGGCTCACTAGATACAGAGACTCTGAAACACAAGTGCTGAAGTACAGACAGACTAATAATGCACTGTCGCATGTACTACGAAGCACCCAGACACATGGCGGTATACCAACTGCCACCAGACTCAGGATAGGACAACTAGACCTACCAACGCAACGATCCTTGAGTCTCATGACTCGGAGGTAAGATCGTCGCACAACGACGGTAACAAGCTGCCAATCAACCTAATCCTAAGCCACAGGAAAATGACACATCCGTATAAGATGAAACACGGAGACTTGAGGGAACACACAGACCCTCAAAGCACCTGGACATGCAAATCGAGGTAAGATAGTACCTTTAGGCGTCTAGAACCATGTCTTGATCAGATGAGACACTAACGAGGTCACGTGTCAACCATTGGATCACACCGGGTTGTCTAGAAACCAATAACGACTCTGAAGCAGTACAGAAGCCTAACCAATAACAGGTTATGCCTGGCTATCTGATAATATGGTTATAGACCTCATAGGACATCAAAAGACGTCCACGGAACAATGGGCAAACCACGAGGTCAAGCCGAGGCACCTGGAAACCAACACATCGGGAAACGACACACAGTAGTTAAACGGAGGAACATACGCTGGCGGTCATAGAATGGGCCGCTAGGGGACTGTAGCAGTCAAGGATTAGGCCGCTAAACCCAGTCAACCCTAAACCGACCTATTCTGTCAAACCACCAAAGCGGTCAAATATAGACGCGCTACACGAACTAGGATGTCTAAGAGTAAATCGTCACACTAACCTCCTTAACCTATTGACCTAAGACAACGGACTGTAGCGGCCTAAGAAAAGGGCGCTACAACGAAGAGGCAGACAACTACGGTCAAACCCCCAAAATGGTCAACCAATGGGCCGCGAAAGGGTCTAGACGGTCTAAGAGAAGGCCACCCAAGACAAGGAATGGTCAGCAAGGGACCACTCAAGGACAAGAAATGGTCTAGAGAAGGACCGCTTCACTAACCGCCATAAAATTGTTGACGATGGTCAATAACACTGAACGGTCTAGCAAAGGGCTGCTCAAGCAAGTTGAATGGTTTATCGAAAGACCGCTCAATTTCCACCCAAAACCACACGGTTACCCAAGGGCCATCTAAAGGAAACACACGGCCACCCAAAGGCCACCCGAAGGAAATGCACGGCCACTCAAGTGCAGTCCAAAGGATATGAACGGTCCAGAATGGGCCGTGAAACACATAAAACGGTCTATCGCGCAACCGTGCAGACCCAAACCCACATACATCAAACGGTCAGATGTTGGACCGCGCAATGACCTAAACGGTTACTGTAATGACCATTCAGGCGTCACGGCAGGAAAAACATAGGATCGACCGGATCTCGGCCTTTCCGCGCCCCGTTCGCTCCGAGACGAAGGGGATACAATCACAATGACAATACCGACCTTCCACATTTCGGAAGGGGTCAAAACGACCCACAAACAGCTAGAAACGGGCAATTCTACCGAATTGACCTAAATGGAATCACATGGGTTCCCGGGCTCCTACCGGTCCCAAATGACCACCAATCACAACGAAATCAGCGGGAATGGAATGCTGACATTCCAGGGGTTTGAATGACACCAACTGATCTGAAAATCGTCGCCGTTTTCCAGCGAACCGGACGAACACCCCAAAGGCATGATTTTCCTGAAACTGAATGAAACCCATTCGTTCTCGCACCATTCGGCGTGAAACTACGAGGGAACGTAGCAGAGAAGTAGAGCTTCCATCTCCCTACCTCCAGTGAAGATTCCGTGCTCCGAAGCCACTAAATCACGCCGAAAACCGTCAAACCGACGAACCGTGTCGGCTTTGAATCCACCGAGTGATTGCGTCGCACCACGCCCAATCCGCCACTCCATCACGCTCCAGGTTCACTCCATCGCGTTCCCGCCTCAGCCAGCTCGCCAACGATGTGCGCCCCGCGTCGAGAGGACCAGAGAGGAGAAAGAACGAGAGAGAGAGGGAAACGTAAGAAATGAGAGGGAGGAGAGAGGAAAAGGAAAGAAATAGAAGAAAATTAGGAATTTTCCTAATTTCCCAAAGTCTGATTTTTGTGCCCGAAAATACACTAATTTAAAAAATTGTGAAAAAATAGCCGAAGCGATTCTCTCAAAGAGTACATCGCAACTGTAGCATCCTCGAGTCGATGAACTGATAAATAAACTCACCATAGAGTTTCGTAACTTGTACGAGAGAAAAACTCACGCGGATCGTAAAACTCAACTTAGGACCCACAAAAGTGATCCGAAAGTACTCCGATAAGGATCCAGATAATTCGATAAGAATCCAGGGTATTACAGCCTCCCCTCCTTCAAGAAATTTCATCCTCGAGATTTAAGGAACTACCAAGGAGAAGCAGGGAAGAATAAACCCAAACATCTGGACTCGGAACAATACAAATCTCAAAAAACACAGTTCAGAGGGACACCGCCAGACCATCATCACAAGTACACGCTCTGGACCTCAGGGCAAATCGATCCACAGAACGAGCATGGCACACAAGTGAACACAAGTCTGACACCTCCGAAATAAGGCAACGTCGCTTCCGTCCCACAGGAAAGGAGACACGACCCATGCCACGACAACAGCAACCAATAACACAAAACGACAGACACAGCAAGCATCAGCGTAAACAAGGAAACATAGTCCTCTCAGCTGACACTCCACAACATCATCGTCTCCAGTGCCATAAGCAACCACGAAAGCCTGGCACACAGGACGCCAACGACAGCATTGGACCACAAGCACAATCAAGTCAGTCCTCACTCAGACATTATATCTGATCTAGTCGCAAGCTAACTCCACTAGGAAAGAGGAGTACAGTACAACTAACTGACAAGACTTCGATCCTCACAGTGCCAAGATAGATTCACAGGGAAACAATGACAAAATGACAACAACGACAACAGCAGCACTTGCAGGATCCCGGCTCCGTATGGAACGTAGAGCCATGGAACACTATTGCAAGCTAGGTCACATAAGGGCACGATAACAGCTGAACACACGACTACAATGGACTAGTCATGCAATGAGCACCTTAGCAAGAAAATACCCACGACAACAAGGACAACAATCTCGGGAAAACACATCTCAAGGACCACGATCACGTCCCGAGAACACAACACCCAAGAAAAAGATACAGAGGAGCAGAGGGTTATCAGCCCACACGCTTCCGCTACGCACTCATACAACGCACACAGGCATAGAAAATACCACGGCATCAGCAGCTCAGCACACACTCGGCGCCATCGCAATTCACGAAACTGCAATATAACACGCCACGAGTACTGATCCTGCTAACAACCGATCACAAGTCGCCTGAGTGCAAACCATGAAGAGCACCATCTTCAGCATAAAGCACAAAGAAATGCAAATCTCAGCTTATCCTCACGTCTTGGAAACAATTACTGAACCTTCACAATGCATCAGCCGCTAGACATGGCATGACGAACACGGTACACAACGGCATCTAACATAGAATTATGTCCAATGCCAAGCAACCGTCGAACAAGAAGCAGATCAGGTTCAGAATAAACATTGTCCATACTAAAGCAAACACAGGACAAAGGTCTCACTAAGACAGCAATTCCAAGACTTACCTCGAATAGACTCCACCAAACAAGATGAGAAACATCAAGCTCGACTAATAGCAACTCACCAGGAGGAAAATCCTAGGCTCGCCCTAGCATCTTCTCAATCGAGGAAATAAAACAACCACTTCAACAGAAGCGAAACACCTCAGGAGCTGAACAGACTCAAGCTGGGACGACCAAAACAACGTAAGAACATGTACGGTCATCACACCAACTCTAAAAAGTCACCAGCCACCTGAACAAACTACGGAAAAATCTTGAACAATGTACTGCAGATTCAAGCCTATCGGCGAACTCTGTCGCGTACAGTATGATCGAGACAAACACCACGACGAAAAAGAATGTTCTGTCACACCCTGATGATAGCAAAACCATCTCGCACAGTGCTAACACAGCACGCACAAGACAACACACGAAAATAAAGCGACAAAGAATCACAAAACCTAAGCCAGCGAAACACTGTACTAGACTTTCAGGACTATGGATACTGTAATATCTCAGATTCCCATGTACTTTACACAACAACGCTCTGATACCACCTATGACGACCTGGACTCCGAATACTGGATATACCCGATAGGACTACCGAGTAGACCCGATACCACTTGGCACCCGTGAAGCCTCCCAAGAGCTGTAAAGCTCTGAAGGGATAAAAGGATTGTTCTGTAGTACATTGAAGTCACAGATATAACAATAAGCAATTAAATTTCATTAGATCGATTTGCTAAAATAGTAGAAATAAAATTACTTTTTAATTAACAGTTTAGATTAACAATTATACCAAAGTCCTGTCCAAAGGAAAGACAAGTACAGTCCAATAGAAAGAAAAACGTACACTGAGGTCGGGGGAAGCCTGACGCAAGTACCGCTGGCAACTACGAGCATGCCACACCAGGAACCAGGAAGGAAGAAGAGACGACCACACCTGAAAATAGGGTTGAGTCTCGTGTCACTGGCTCAGTAGGGGTCACGCGGATCCCCACTGAAAATAACGCAGTAACACGGAACAACAACAAAAATAGCAGTAATAGTAAAGCAGGAAAGAAAGCAAGAAACACTACTACTAGAAAGCTGTAAAAGAAAGCTGGGAGAGAAGGAGTAGAACGGCTAAAAGAAAAGAGAAAACGGCTACCGAGTAAAGTACGGCTCACTAAGCTACTCCAAACAGCGACAGAAGGGCAAACCCTGATCTCACAAAGTCATGAGTTACCGATCCGTCAGCCAACCATTAGCCCAAAGGCTAAAGCCCATGAAACCAGGCAAAAGCACTAGAAAAGACCTAGACAGACAAAAGACACTGAAGCACACGACTAGAGCGTCGTGTACGTGACACAGAGCTATCCCTGGCAAAGTCGAGAACAGACCAACTTGGAAGGGGAAGCTGAACTTGGATGAAGCCAAGAACATACTAACTCGGAAGGGGAACACAGACTCGAGAAACACGAGGGTCACGCCCCAAGTGACGGAAGCACCTCCTCACTAGAAGAACAGCCAGATGCGTCCACTGACGTCTTACACTACACCACAGGTATCTCGCTACGGACGCCGAGAACGACGGAGACTGAGATACTCACTGAGCTGAACCAGGAACTACAGTAACAAGTGACTAGTCAGGGTCACACACATCGGCGTTCGTCCAAAACGCCCCTGACCACATGTACACATACAAGCTCAATGCCTTGAGCAAGGCCTCTAGCCAATTTTCTCTCCCAGCAGGACGTTACTGCAAGGCAAGGAAGCCCACGGAAACTAGCCTACAAACCGTATCTCGGGAACTGCCTCACCACCACTCCCAGGTGGGCCGACACTCGAGGTCGTCAAGCGACGACTAGTGGAGGCTCACTAGACACAGAGACTCTGAAACACGAGTGTTGAAGTACAGATAGGCTAAGAATGCATTATCGCACGTACTACGAAGCACCCAGACACATGGCGGTATACCAACTGCCACCAGACTTAGGATAGGACAACAAGACCTACCAACGCAACGATCGTTGAGTCTCATGACTCGGAGGCAAGATCGTCGCACAACGACAGTGACAAGCCGCCAATCAGCCTAATCCTAAGCCACAGGAAAACGACACATCCGTATAAGATGAAACACGGAGACCTGTTGGAACACCAAGACCCTCAAAGCACCTGGACACATAAACCGAGGTAAGATGGCACCTCTAGACGTCCAGAACCATGTCTTGATCACATGAGACACTAACGAGGTCACGTGTCAACCATTGGATCACACCGGGTTGACCAGAAACCAATAACGACTCTGAAGCAGTACAGAAGCCTAACCAATAACAGGGTATGCCTGGCTATCTGATAACATGGTTATAGCCCTCATAGGACATCAAAAGATGTCCACGGGACAATGGGCAAACCACGAGGTCAAGCCGAGGCACCTGGAAACCAACACATCGGGAAACGACACACAGGAGTTAAACGGAGGAACATACGATAGCGGTCATAGAATGGGCCGCTAGGGGACTGTAGCAGTCAAGGATTAGGCCGCTAAACCCAGTCAACCCTAAACCGACCTATTCGGTCAAACCACCAAAGCGGTCAAATATAGGCGCGCTACACGAACTAGGTGGTCTAAGAGTAAATCGTCACACTAACCTCCTTAACCTATTGACCTAAGACAACGGACTGTAGTGGCCTTAGAAAAGGCGCTACAATGAAGAGGCGGACAACTACAGTCAAACCCCCAAAATACTCAACCAATGGGCCACGAAAGGGTCTAGACGATCTAAGAGAAGGCCGGCCAAGACAAGGAACGGTCAGCAAGGGACCACTCAAGGACAAGAAATGGTCTAGAGAAGGACCGCTTCACTAACCGCCATAAAACAGTTGATGATGGTCAACAACACAGAGCGGTCTAGCAAAGGGCCGCTCAAGCAAGTTGAACGGTTTATCGAAAGACCGCTCAACTGCCACCCAAAACCACACTGCCACCCAAGGGCCATCCAAAGGAAACACACGGCCACCCAAGGGCCGCCCGAAGGAAATGCACAGCCACTCAAGTGCCGTCCAAAGGATATGAACGGTCCAGAATGGGCCGTGAAACACATAAAACGGTTTATCGCGCAACCGCGCAAACCCAAACCGACATACATTAAACGGTCAGATGTTGGACCGTGCCATGACCTAAACGGTTACTGTAACGACCGCTCAGGCGTCACGGTGGGAAAAACATAGGATGGGCCGGATCTTGGCCTTTCCACGCCCCATTCGCTCCAAGACGAAGGGGATACAATCACAATGACAATATCGACCTTCAACATTTCAGAAGGGGTCAAAACGACGCACAAATGGCTAGAAACGGGCAATTCTACCGAATTGACCTAAATGGAATCACATGGGTTCCCGTGCTCCTACCGGTCCCAAATGACCACCAATCACAACGAAATCAGCGGGAATGGAATGCTGACATTCCAAGGGTTCGAATGACACCAACTGATCTGAAAATCGTTGCCGTTTTTCGGCGAACCCGACGAACACCCCAAAGGCCTGATTTTCCTGAAACTGAGTGAAACCCACTCGTTCTCGCACCGTTCGGTGTGAAACTACGAGGGAATGTAGCAGAGAAGTAGGGCTTCCATCTCCCTACCTCCACCCAAGATTCCGTCTGCCAAAGTGACTAAACCGAGCCGAAAATCATCAAACCAACGAACCGCACCGGCTTTGGATCCACCGAGGGATCGCGCTGCGCCATGCTCAATCCGCCACTCCATCACGCTCCAGGTTCACTCCATCGCGTTCCCGCCTCAGCCAGCTCGCCAACGGTGCGCGCCCCGCGTCGAGAGGACCAAAGACGAGAAAGAACGAGAGAGAGAGGGAAACGTGAGAAATGAGAGGGAGGAGAGAGGAAAAGGAAAGAAATAGAAGAAAATTAGGAATTTTCCTAATTTTCCAAAATTCCTATTTTTGTGACCAAAAATACACTAATTCTAAAAATTATGGAAAAATAGCTGAAGTGATCCTCTTAAAGAGTACATCGCAACTGTAGCGTTCACGAGTCGATGAACTGAGAAATAAACTCACCATAGGGTTCCGTAACTTGTACGAGAGAAAAACCCACGCGGATCGTAAAACTCAACTCAGGACCCATAAAAGCGATCCGAAAGCACTCCGATAAGGATCTAGAAGATTCGATAAGAATCCAAGGTATTACAATAGGCGTTCCTTCCATGGTAGATAATCGGTATGCCCCTTCCCGAGGATCTCGACCACTTGGTAGGGGCCTTCCCAATTAGGGGCCAGCTTTCCCACTGCCTCCAGTGGTCGACAGGCTTCGACTTTCCTTAGGATGAAGTCTCCTACGTGGAAGTGTCTGTCTCAGACTTTGGCGTTGTAATATCGGGTGAGGCGTCACTGATATTCCGTGGCTTGGATCCTCACAATTCTCTTCTCTAGCAGTGTCTGCTCGTTTGCCTCGGGCGAGAAATTGACGACTCGGAGAGACGGGCTACCGACTTCCAAAGGAATCACGGCGTTCATGCCTGTTGACACCTGTTTTATGACCAATGAGTTGGGTCATCTCCTTATCTATTTTTATGATGTCCCGAGTTGTTCACTGATTATTGGGTCATTTTTAGTCATCTTTTTGGGCTTATTTTATGGGTCATTCTCCCTGGTTGGGCCTAGCTCTGTTGATTTCTCGTCATTGAGCCTGGATATGGGCTGATGAGGATTTTATTGTGGATTAACTTGAAGATTTATGGGTCTTTATCTCTTTTTGCCACGTCCACTAGCCTGGCGGTCTATCGTAGGACCGTTAGGTGAGCGTTGGCGGTCTTTTGGTGGACCGCTAGGAGGCAGAGTGTCCTGTTGGGTCTCTTTGATCTTATCTTCTTCTGAACGACTGAGCCTAGCGGTCTATCGCTTGACCATTTTCCTGTCCCTTCGGTCTATCGCAAGACTATTTGCGGAGGCCGAGAGTCATGCTCCACTGTTCTTCCTCTGCTTCGCCGTGGACGAACTAGAGTCCTTGGTTTATCGATTTCTCTCTAGATAGAGACTCTTAGAAGCTTCTGTTTGTTTCTATGAACTCTTGGGAGTATTATCTTGAAGAATTATCCAAGTTCAGGCCTATTTTCGAGTCATTATCCCTCCAACTCGAACCTTGGGTTTGAGGGCCTATAAATAGGACCTTTGACTTCATAGCTTGAGGAGGAGATTTCTAGAGTTCGCGACAAAGTGCTGCCGCATTCTAGAGCGAGTACCAACCAGAGAGAAGTTGTTCCTACATCCATAAGGCTTCTAGTTCAGGGAGTATCAAGTTTCATTAGTTGTCTTTGTGTCTCTTTCTCTTAGTTTTGGTCTTTCCCTTTGCATCTTCATTACATATTCCTTCTTCTTCTTTCCACATTCTCTGCACTCACAACACATTTCAAAACATCCTCCTATCTTTTTCATGCCCCACAGGGGTTAAAAAAACACCAACCCCCTAGTATTTCACCCTTCTTTTTATGCACTTTAGCCTAATTGCATTATAGATACTACATTAGTCTCAAGGGCTTATTGGGTTGTTTTTCTTTGTGTCCACACTCTCTTGCAGATTATAGGATTCATTGCATGAGGCCCAACTCTTCTGGCCGGCCAGGAGGGGTGGAGATTCAAGTTCCACTTCATTGTTCTGGGTGCTCTGGCGGTCATTCATCAGACCATTTACGGATTTCTGGCGGTCTATCGTAAGACCGTTTGCTGTCTTCTGGCAGTCGTCGGCTAGACCGTTTGCCTCTACTGCACCTGGGTTTTCTCTCTCCTGTGGTGGGTGGTCTCACTCAGCTCTTTCCAAGGTATTTATTGCAGTTTTACTATTTTATTTCCCTTGGTAACGATCACATCATTCCTAATTCGGGCAATGTTCAGTCTCTTGCTTGATCGTCTTCTTTCACTTTAGTTGATCCACACCCCCAGTGTGTATTTTTTTTCATCTCCTTTGCTCCACGCCCAAGGTGTGTGTTTTTATTTCCCCCTTTACATTTCTGCCATATTTGAGATGACATGCCCACATGCTCTGATTTCGTGTTGATTGCTT
Organism: Amorphophallus konjac; assembly: GCA_022559845.1. Classification (NCBI taxonomy): domain Eukaryota; kingdom Viridiplantae; phylum Streptophyta; class Magnoliopsida; order Alismatales; family Araceae; genus Amorphophallus; species Amorphophallus konjac. The sequence goes on from CM040127.1 coordinate 213,214,421, forward strand.
GAGTTTGTGCATCACTTGCTCGCATTCATCACCATCATATTCACTCTCATACAAAGGAAGGTGAACAAAAACATCAACAACCCTCATTTTTTGGCCATCACGGTGGGACATATAGTGTCACGTCCCGAGCGCGGAAGATACTCGGATGCGTGACGCGTCTATATAGATCGTGTCATTAGAGCGATAAAATTTTTGATATACATAATTACGGAGTGCGTAAAAGACTAATAAAATCTAATAATTCCCAATAATCCAAGTGATGTTTATTTCATTAACCAAAGGAATTAAAGATAGTCTATGACAATTCTGAATTTAAAAGACAACACTAGGCTAAGTGCCTTACCATGGTTCGGACAATTAATCTGACATACTAGAATACAAAGTAGGACTCAAATAAAATTCAAGGACGCGACTAGCTTGTCACGCCCCGAGCCTTTATTACAGCGGAAGACTAACTCGAGGAGCGCGAACAGCCGGCATGGTAAGCCTCTTGCAAGCAAGAACGACCAGAGCGCAATACAATAACACACATAAATGCAATTGCACAGAATTTAATCATACTCCCACTTTATTTCATAAAGGATCAATATTCGAAATACAACCACTTTCCATCATCTTTCATTCTACTATACTCAAGAAATAGGAAAATTACATTGACTCAATCTGGACATTATAGACTTCCTAAGTCTTCGCTCATCTTTAATCGCTCTCGGATCCGCTACTTGAATAATCCGAATCCGAACCCGACTCACTTTCATTTCCTGAAAAAGATTGGAAATAGGTAATGAGCACACTTGCCCAGTAGATATCTTTGCATCAACATGAAGGCATTATTAAAGTAATGAACATTTTTACTCTAAATAAATAAGGTAAAATCATGCAATGCGATGATCACGCGATTAAATCAAAGTAACAAGACTATCATATAAGATGGAATGAGAACAAGAATGAACTAGTAAGAATAGGACAAGAACATGATATTGGCCTTTCATGAACAAGAATATATCGAGAATGTACTAGCAAGCCACATATTCATCACTTTAGCATCTTATGCTTAAGAGCAAGTGCTTCGTGAATTTCTGTGGAATATCAAGCAAGAATGTCATGTCGTGTCGTGGATCTTCACTTATTTATAGAAATAGTACTCTCAGCGTAATGCGACGCCAGTAGCATCATACCCCATGGTTTATAAAATAGTATATTTCCGACAATCAGTCGAGGGGACTAGCATAGAGCCCTTGAACACAATCAGTGCTCGATCGTATCTTCAGGTATAAATTGAGCTACTTCCACGCATGTAACAGTAAAGTATGGCCAAGAATATAACAATTTCAAATAATGAAAATCAAGGAATGAATGCTTCAATTCGAATATATGAGATCAGGAAATAGACTTAAACCATGTTATGCTCATGGAAATAAATCGACAGCATAACGGTACATTCTTTTACCTTTCATTCATTTCATTAAGTCTTTTCAATCATTATGCTAAGTTCTAGACTATCCTTAGTCCATCTAGAACTTTAGAAATCAACCCTTGGGTCAAATCTTGGGTTAATATATGCAAGCTGTGTGACGGTCATCTACTGGGCCGTTACATTCTGTAACACGCCAGTATCGGGCCGTTACAGAGATCCGAGTCCAGAACAATAAAATAGACTTAGAGAAATGTGACGGTCATGCAATGGCTGTTACGTGCTTCTGACGGTCCAATGTAAGGCCCTTACATTACTAGATCCAGAAACAACGATAGTGTATTCTAGTTAATGGGATTTAATGATACAACCAACTCGGCGTCCTAGTGGGAATCCCAGGCTCGCGGAGAATTACGGAGGCCTTGAAACAAGATTTCCTAGTCCATTGGAAGAAATATCCAATAGAGAGGTCCTCATGTCCAAGATTGTGTTCCTATAGTGCAAAGTGTGAACTAATGGATAACACACCGAAGTATGTGCCATGTACTTATAGAAACGACTCTATTGATAGAGAAAGAATATATAGATATAGACATATATCGATGTGAAACCAAGATAAAAACTTTACTAATTCATCTTTCAAAATCATGTCTCTAATTACAAAACTATAGAGTTTGGCTTCATGAAATTAACATAACTCAAAGTAAAAGTGAGATACCAAATCATGCAATACCTATCATGAATGCTTAAATAATCTCAAGGTCATATAACCAGGTTAACACTTAGGTAACTAGGCTTAATAATAAGAAATATTAACAAATCATATTCTGTCTAGGGTTGACAGATCATAGTCTCTGACGGTCTAGAAGTGGGGCGTCACAGGGATTGTGATGGTCATAGAACAGCCGTTACCCTTATTAACGTGTCTGTATTGGTGCGTCAGAGTAAACAGAGTAACTCATCTACCACAGAGACTGTGACGGCTCATAGTAAGGCCGTTACATGAATGTGACGGTCCTACTATGATGCGTCAGAGTGTCTGCTAACAGAAAGCAATATGAAACATAAGAGATTAACTCACATCATGTCTATACCCAAAACACCATGAGTTTCTAGGCATGATAAAGACGGATAGGCTATCTACATGCATAGGTGACCATGAATAGATGAAATATATGTTTTAAGTTCTCAATTTAGGGTTAAGAGATGCATGTAATGCATGGAACTAGTAAAACATGAAATTGATGCTCTACTATGCATGAAATTCAATCAAACCAGAGGGCTTATAGTCCTATCAAGTTGTTTTTGCCGTTCATGAGATAACATACCTCTTGTCTAGGCTTCAAAGTTCCAATTATGGTCTGAACACCGAACCCTAGTTCCCTTCTTCCTGTGATTTTTCAGCAACTTTCTTGGGCTCTAACTCCACGACCTCTTGACCTAAAGATGTAAAATTTGGAGAGGAGTTAGCCTAAAGTATTGTAAACAAATACTTCTAAAGAACTTACCCAAGATTACACCTCCTTACCTAGATTCCTTGCGAGCCAAAAGTAAGGGTCTCACAGTTCAGAACTATGTTCTATTTATAGGGTTTTGGCTAGGGTTTGAAGATTAGATCAATTCTAGAGTCCTTAATCTGCCAAACCTAATCTCTAAGAGTCCTTAGGGTCTTTATACATTGTTCCAATTAGGTCCCTTGTGGATAGGAACATCAAGTTCTAATCTTTTTGCAAGTTCTCTCACTTACGGAACTCGCAGGTTGTGACGGTCGAGCCTTGCCGCGTTACACGGCTGTGGCGGTCTTACGATAGACCGTTACAGTCATCGTATTCAGAATTTTAACTTTAATAAAACTCCTTTATCCAATATCTATTAACTTATCTTATTAGGTAATGTTTATCCTTAAAAAATCCGAGGATAGGCTTAATAACCTTCTAGAATATGGGCCAAACTAAATGGGCCTGATCTTTAAATCTTTTGGATAATAATTAGATAGGCTAGGTTATCTTATTAACATATTTGGGCCTTATAATTACTTATTAACCTGTTAATCCATTTATAAATTCGTTTAGCCCAAATAAATTTCAGAAAATTATTAATAAATCAAGAAATTACTTATATAAATTCTGGGGTACTACATAGCTAATGATAGGTGATTGACATTCTAGCACTCTTCACTCGATGTCAACCCCATTCTTGTCGCTATCCAAATCACCTGAAAATTTTAGGAAGCAACTAGATGAGCGAATCGCTCAGTAGGAATTACATCTGAAATACGAGCAATCTTTACGTGATTTATAAGTTGCATGTATTATTAGTATGACTATGCATGATGTACGTTTAAGAAAAATCAGGTATATAGGTAAATTTAGGTATGATAAATAGTAAGAGATCAAGAACTGTATAAAGAGAGTATAACAAGATTTCAAGTATTTGACAAGCGGTATTTCAAGAATTTACAGATGTAAATGCCACTTTGGGATTCGTGTACAAGTATGAACGCAAGTATGAGAATGAACTCATGTACAAGTATATCTCCGGTACGAGCAAGTAAAAACTCAATTCAAGCAAGTAATGTCAAGTACATATCAGTAGAATTAGCTATTATCATGTAAGTATTTTGCCCTTTCTCGGGCCACAAGTCAAGTATCGCCCGTTCCGGGCCACGCAAGTCAAGTAAGTAAGGAGAGAGAGAGAGTAGGGGTGGAGTGTCTCAAGTCTAGCAAGTACTCCGGTGCAATGCTAAACACCGTGGTCAATAAACTCCCATGGGCACAAGTACCTTCGGGTGCTCCTCCCAGGACCAGATCGGGCCCTATATGTACAACATTTCATGTATTACTTTTGACATCCACTCTCATTTATAGCCAATATGGAATTTTAAGAATTTAGAAACGTAGTATTTCAGATGAGATTAACTAGTCATTTGGTTATGGAGGATTCCATAGGTGGCCCCTACTAGCTCAAGAGGTGGCTCCCGTCGTGGAGCACATTGCGCCGTACGGCCTCAAGAGTTGGCTCCCACAACATAGCACTTTGCCATGTATGGCACTTAGCTCTAACACTCCCAAATGGTAGTTTAAGAGTTTCAAGGTTTGACCATGTAGGGTATACACTAGTAGATTTAACATGGAATGGAATGCAAGAATTCATCATACGTAGGAATATGGATTAGGGTTGTGTTTGCACAATTCACGAGGCAGATCAAGATCAGAAGCTGTAATAACTGAGTTGGCATCTAGGGGTTCGCTAATCCTTCAAATTTTCGATTTTTAGAAATTTATATCAGCATATTTCAAATTGGTGCCCCCCAGATGTCTTCATTTAATTGAAGACGTCCTGGAAGTCGTCAATTCAGTAATTGGCGCCCTGGCTTGGGACGCCAATTACATGGGCTATTTATTGAATATATATAAGTATATAAAGAATTGACGCCCCTATATGCAGTCTTCAATTAATTGACGACTTGCTAGATGTCGTCATTTTAAAAAATTGACACCTGGGGTTACCCAACCTTTCAAAATTGTGATTTTTCAAAAATTATATATATATATATATATATATATATATAGATATATATTAAAATTGGCGCCCCTCATGAAGTCTTCAATTAATTGAAGACTTGAGGGTCGTCTTCAATTCTGAAATTGAAGACTTAAGGGCCGTCTTCAATTTTAAAATTGAAGACTTAAGGGCCGTCTTCAATTCAGTAATTGAAGACTTGAGGGCCGTCTTCAATTCTGAAATTTAAGACTTAAGGGCCGTCTTCAATTCAGTGATTTTTACCTGGCAGATACATTTTGTGACTCAAATCACTGTTCATTTTGAAAAAGTTTCTCGAAATTCTAAAGTAAGGATATGAATACTTAGTATAATTCCTCGGGAGTCCAGAAACATGTTCAGATATAATTACTGAGTTTTGGTTTCACAGATATGAATTTTCTAATGTTATAACTTTAATTACTCAAGAAACGGAATTGACGCCCCTGTGAGCAGTCTTCATTTAATTGAAGACTTCCAGGGTGTCTTCAATTTAAGTACAGGTTCAACTCAAATTGACGACACACCAATTGAGTTGTTTTTCGACGTGAGTTGTGCTTCGCATCAGAACTGTAAGTTCTGTGACACAAGTCACTATTCATTTCTCCAAAGTTTCTCCGAATAAGAATCCGAAGACATGGTCAGGTGGAGAAAAATGTCAGGGTCACAGAAGTATATTCTGTCAAAATTTTCAAGGTCCTATTTATTAGTTATAGATTTTTGAATGTGTTGATTTACTGATTCCTGAAAATTACAAAAAATTGAATTGACGACTTGACCCATGTCTTCAATTAATTGACGCCCTCTCGGGCAGTCTTCAATTTTGAAATTGGCGCCCTGGTCAGGGGCGCCATTTTCACTTGAGCGTGCACTATTCATCAGTGTGAAAAAGCTCCGAATCAGGAAGTAATGGCACGAATATGTTGAGAAAAATGTCAGGATTCCAGAAACATGTTCATGCAAAAATTTCGTGCTTTAGTTTGATAGTTATAGATTTTTGAATGTGTTGAATTATCAATTACTCAAAATTCTAGAAATCGAATTGACGACATGAGACATGTCTTCATTTAAATGACGACTGCGTACGTAGTCTTCAATTCTGAAATTGGTGCCCTTGTCAGGGGCGCCAATTACAGTGAGGTTTTTGAATTATTAATTACTAAAAATTTCAGAAATCGAATTGACGACCTTGTGGGTGTCTTCATTTAATTGAAGACTTCGACGAAGTCTTCAATTTGTTAATTGGGGCCCTGATCAGGGGCGGCATTTTCAAATGACCTGGGTGTTAAAACGTTAACGTAATCTATATAACAGAGGCTATAATTTAAGGTTTAAAATAGGATTATTAAGACTGAAAACTAGTGCAATAAAATATGTTAAAAAGCTCATGAAATCATGCTAAAAATTAAGTTCAAGCTCATAAAAATCATGATAACAGTTGGTAACAAGATATTAACATATGTATAATATGGTATTATTCTTGGTCATGGTAAAGCCAGAATATATATATATATATATATATATATATATATAGCATGGTTGACTAATTGATCGAACTCTAAACATGCATCAATTAACCTATTTGGCTACTAGTTAGGCAAGGATTTGAGAACACCTACCTCTGTGAAGTGACAGGAGTTGACAGGAGAGGAAGAAGCAGCCCTTCACTTCCTCTGCAACTCTTCAGAGTTAGTTCCCGTATCTAGCCTTCGAACTAACCAAATAGGGAGAAAATAGATTGTATTTTATAACCTTAGGGTCGACAGGATGGGAGACAAGATCCAGAATTATAGTATATTTAGTGGGTTGACAGCTTACACAGGCTGGAGGGATAGAATGATCGGGATAGTTGTTGGAAAGGAAATGACGCCTAAGAGGGGGTCGTGTATTTCATAAGTTAAGATTTCCATGTTAACTTCAAAGATTTTTATCTTTAAAAATTGATGGAATTTGTTTGTGAAATTTCAGGTTGAGAACCTTACATTTTTCTCTGTTTTTATATATAAATTTTTTTGAAAAATTCTTTTTAAATAAAAAGTGGCACTATTCATGTCACTATTCACGTTTAAGAAATAACGACTTAACATATGTCGTTATTTTGAACGGAGATTTTTGTATTCACTCTACACTAACTAAAATTATCTATATACATTTTCTCACTTTCTAAATTATGTTTATCCTTTAACACTTCATCTATATACCCTTATTTCTTCAAAATAATGATATAATGTAAAAGTTGAAATATGAAATTTTCTAAATTATGAACATATGAATTGGCATCTTGTAAAAGTGATGTTTATCCTTTAAAACACTATCTATATAACCTATTTCCTATTTCTTTGGAATAGTGTAATATTAATTTCCTAAGTGATTGAAAATATAAATTAGTATTTCCTAAAATATAATTTAGCATCTTCTAAAGCATCTATTGATAATTAAATGTTTTAAATGGTTAATCCAATAGAATTAGAATATGAGTTCAATAATTAAATATATATATATATATATATATATTTATATATTTCTATTTTAAAATTCTCGGGTGTTACACCCTCCCCTGCTTAAAAGAATTTGGTCCCCAAATTCAACTGTATAAGGATATTGTGGAAAGTATAAAATACTTACAGTTTAGAATAATTCTGGGTATCTTCTTTTTATAGATTCTTCGGTCTCCCAAGTTGCTTCTTGTTCCGCGCATCGATTCCATTGGATTTCCACCATAGGGATCGTCTTGCTCCTTAGCACTCGGACTTTGCGGTCGAGGATCCGCATCGGCCTTTGCTCATAAGTAAGATCTCTTTGAATCACCAAATCAGCATGGTCGATGACGTGAGAAGGGTCGTGCACATATTTCTTCAACATAGATATATGAAATACATTGTGCACTTCCGAGAGTTGAGGAGGTAAAGCAATACAGTAGGCCACCTCACCCACTCTTTCTAATACTTCGAATGGACCGATAAACCTCAGTGTAAGCTTACCCTTAACACCGAATCTTCTAATACCTCGGCCAGGAGATACCTTGAGAAATACATGGTCACCAACTTGGAACTCCAAATCTCTCCTTCTATTGTCAGCATAAGATTTTTGCCTGCACTGAGCTATCTTGAGTCTCTCTCTGATAAGGTGTATCTTCTCAGTCAAATCTCTAACCATATCTGGGCCTAGAATTTGTCTATCACCGACTTCTTCCTAGCATATTAGAGAATGACAACTCCTGCCATAAAGCGTCTCGAAAGGTGCCATTTGAATACTAGCTTGATAGTTGTTATTATAGGTAAATTCGACTAGGGATAAGTGGTCGTGTCAGCTTCCGCCGAAATCTATAATACATGCCCTTAACATATCTTCAACAACCTGATTTGTCCTTTCAGTCTGACCATCTGTCTGGGGATGGAAAGCAATGCTGAAATTAAGTTTTGTCCCCAGAGAGTGTTGTAGACCCTTCCAAAAATGAGAGGTGAAGCGCGGGTCTCGGTCAGATTCGATCGAGATGGGAACTCCATGCAATCTAACCATCTCCTTAATATATAGGGCAGCAAGTACGTCGACTGACCATCGGCTTTTGATGGGTAAGAAATGGGCCGATTTAGTTAACTGGTCGATAATTACCCAAATTCTATCATATCCGCCCCTAGACTTGGGCAAACCCATGATAAAGTCCATGCCAATGTCTTCCCACTTCCACTTGGGAATATCCAGCGGATGTAGCTTTCCGACGGGTTTTTGATGTTCCGCCTTCACTTGTTGGCATGTGAGACAACGAGACACAAAGTCTGCTACCTCTCTTTTCATGTTAGGCCACCAGAAAGTTCTTTTCAAGTCTTGGTACATCTTAGTGGCCCAGGGTGGATTGTATACCTCGATCTATAAGCTTCTTCAAGAATCTTCTTCTTCAATTCGGGACAGTCGAGCACACATGTCCGTTCATGAAATAGCAATCTGCCATCAGGTGCCAGCTTGAAATCCAGTCTCTCGTCCAGCTTGCTCTTTATCTTCACTAGTGAGGGATCTTCTTCATGTAGCTTCTTGATTTCAGGTAGCAAATCTGGATGTAGGCTCATATAAGATAGAATAATACACATGTTCTTCTCATCTGTGCTGATATCAAGCTCCGAGAATTTCTCCAGCAGCTTCCATTCTTGTATCATGCAGTTGGCCAATATTGTTCTCAGCTTTCGACTAAGGGCATCAGCTACGGAATTACCCTTACCAGGATGGTACTGTATAGTGAAGTCGAAATCCTTGAGATACTCGAGCCAACGCCTTTGCCACATGTTCAGCTCCTTTTGGGAGAATAAGTACTTGAGGCTTTTATGATCGGAGTACATAGTGAATTGTTCTCTGTAGAGATAGTGCCTCCAGATATTCAAAGAGAATACTACCGCGGCCAGTTCTAAGTCATGATTCGGGTAGTTCTCTTCATGTTTCTTCAATTGTCGGGAAGAATATGCAATGACTCTTCCAATCTATATCAATACACATCCAAGGCCAATACCCGAAGCATCAGTATATACCTCATATTTTTCTCCTTCAATTGGTAATGATAAGACTGGAGCAGTGGTCAAGAGATCCCTCAAAGCTTGGAAACTCTTTTCATAGTCTTCATTCCACTCATGAGGCACTTCCTTGCGGGTTAACCTGGTCAGAGGAACGGCAATCTTGGAAAAGTCCTTGATAAAACACCAGTAGTAACCAGCTAGACCCAAGAAGCTTCGAATTTCCGTTGCATTTGTGGGTCGTTCCTAGTTCTTTACGGCTTCGACCTTGGACGGGTCAACAGCAATTCCATTTTTTGAAATAATATCGCCTAAGAAGGAAACTTCCTCGAGCCAGAACTCGCATTTGCTGAATTTGACATATAGCTTGTTTTCCCTTAATATCTACAGTGTCTTCTTGAGATGTTCTTCATGATCATTTTTGATCTTGGAATAGATCAGAATATCATCAATAAATACCACAATGAATTGGTCTAAATAGGGCCTGAATAAGTTGTTCCTTAACAGCATAAAAGCTGCGGGGGCATTTTTTAGTTCGAAAGGCATAACAGTAAATTCGTAATGCATATACGTGCTTCGGAATGCAGTTTTATGAATGTCTTATTCTTTGATCTTCAATTGGTGGTAACCAAAATGAAGATCACTCTTGGAGAAATATGAAGCTCCTGATAACTGATCGAACAGCTCGTCAATCCTCGGCAGCGGGTATTTGTTCTTGATTGTAAGGTTATTTAGCTATCGATAATCGATGCATAGTCTCATCGATCCATCCTTCTTTTTGACGAACAGCACAGGTGCTCCCCAAGGGGAAGTACTAGGCCTAATGAAACCCTTTTTCAATAACTCCATTAGTTGTTCCTTTAGTTCCTTCAGCTCAGTAGGGGACATTCTGTATGGTGCCCTAGAGATAGGACCAGCACCAGGGACAAGGTTGATTGTGAACGACACTTCCCTTTCCGGGGGTAAGCCGGTTAAATCTTCTGGAAAAACATCGAGAAAATCCTGAATTACACGGATCTCTTCAAGTTTAACCTTCTCGACTTCCATGGCAGTCACGAATGCTATGAAAGTCATGCATCCCTTATTCATAAGTTTACTAGCTTGGAGTGCTGATATAAGAAGTGATTTACTCCGAGGGCTATTGTAAACTAGCACGGGGAAATCCGCGAAAGTTACCTTGCCATGCCGGCAATCTACAGTTGCTTGGTATGTGGATAGCCAGTCGGCACCTAGTATGACGTCATAACCCTTCATATCTAGGCATATCAGGTCAGCAGGTAAATTGCTTCCCTTAATCATCACTTCACAATTTGGATAGTGATAAATGATATCAGACTCATTCCCAAGAGGTGTAGATATGACCAAATCTAACAGTTCATGTTTCTTAGAAAATGAAGCAGCAAAGTTCTTGGAAACAAATGAATGAGTTGCTCCGGTATCAAATAAAACTTGAGCAATCTTTGAACAAATAGTGAGAGTACCTTCCACAATTCTGACTTCAGTGGGTTCTGTCTCTCAGAGAGCTTGTAGACACTCTTGTTTCTTTACTGGACGGTTCTCGTCTTTGGTGTCTTGCTCCTTCATCAGTGGGCAGTCTGGGATTCGATGCTCACGGTTCCCACATCGAAGACAAGCTCCTAACTTCCTCCAGCATTCCTCGGTCTTATGGCCAACTTTATCACAATACTTGCAAATCTCCTTTGAGGGTGTGGAGGTGGAGAATGGCATGTCATTCTTCTGGAATTTCTTTACCTTGGAGGGCTCCCCTCCCATGAAGAACCGCTTCTTGTTGAAGGATTGTTTGAATTTTCCCGGGCTTGTGACGGGTTCCTTCTTGTCTCTTCCTCGGATTCTCTCGGATAATTCGGTGGCGTCTTCCAGCAGTTGAGCACGCCGAACCATCTCCGAATAGACTTGGATGTCCATCGAGGTAAGTTGTGTGATATAATGGGGCCGAAGCCCGTTGAGGAATATTCTCACCTTCATCTTTTCTGTACACACGAAGTAGGGTGCATACCTAGATAATCTGGAAAATTGGGCCTCATACTCGGCCACTTTCAAGCCCCGTTGTTTTAGAACAGCGAATTCTGCGGCCTTCTTCTCCTGGATATGGTCGGAGAAGTACTTGTTGTTGAAATGCTCCGTGAATTCATCCCATGTGACATGGTATTCTGGCAGTGTTGCTTCTATGGATTCTCACCAGCATCGAGCGTCCCGCTCTAGTTGGAATACGGCAAGTAAAACCTCCTCTTCATCCACGCATTGCATCACATGGAAGATTCGTTCCATCTCCTTTAGCCAATTCTCGGCATCCTCGGGGTCGGACGAACCCATGAACCTCGGTGTGTTCATGTTACGGAAACTTCGGTGGAGATCTCCCGCTCCACGATTTGCTCCACCTTGGGCCACTTGCTGTAGTGCCTGTGTGAGGCCTTGCACGGTGCACTGCATCTCGCGTCATTGTGCTCTTTCTGCAGCCATGATCCTACAAAAGAGTTAAGTATGATAAAGATCAGATTTACTTGTAAGGACGAAAGTCATTGTAGAACTTAACCCATGGCTCTATCCATCTCACCGGGTAAGGTATATCTATCCTTGGACTCGGGTATTACCTATCCTTGGACTCAAGTTTTTTACTTAGATTTCAATTTCTAACCTTTTATTTCTTCTAGTTTCCTAGGTTTGAAAACCTAGGCTCTGATACCACAAAGACTGTCACGTCCCGAGCGCGGAAGATACTCGGATGCATGACACGTCTATATAGATCATGTCATTAGAGCGATAAAATTTTTGATATACATAATTACGGAGTGCGTAAAAGACTAATAAAATCTAATAATTCCCAATAATCCAAGTGATGTTTATTTCATTAACCAAAGGAATTAAAGATAGTTTATGACAATTCTGAATTTAAAAGACAACACTAGGCTAAGTGCCTTAACATGGTTTGGACAATTAAACTGACATACTGGAATACAAAGTAGGACTCAAATAAAATTCAAGGACGCGACTAGCTAATGATAGGTGACTGGCATTCTAGCACTCTTCACTCGGTGTCAACCCCATTCTTATCGCTATCCGAATCACCTGAAAATTTTAGGAAGCAACTGGATGAGCGAATCCCTCAATAGGAATTACATCTGAAATACGAGCAATCTTTACGTGATTTACAAGTTGCATGTATTATTAGTATGACTATGCATGATGTACGTATAAGAAAAATCGTATATATATGTAAATTTAGGCATGATAAACAGTAAGAGATCAAGAACTGTATAAAGAGAGTATAACAAGATTTCAAGTATTTGACAAGCGGTATTTCAAGAATTTACAAATGTAAATGCCACTTTGGGCAATAAGGAATTCGTGTACAAGTATGAACACAAGTATGAGAATGAACTCATGTACAAGTATATCTCAGGTACGAGCAAGTAAAAACTCAACTCAAGCAAATAATGTCAAGTACGTATCAGTAGAATTGGCTATTATCATGTAAGTATTTTGCCCTTTCTCGGGCCACAAGTCAAGTATCGCCCATTTCGGGCCACGCAAGTCAAGTAAGTAAGGAGAGAGAGAGAGTAGGGGTGGAGTGTCTCAAGTCAAGCAAGTACTCATGTGCAATGCTAAACACTGTGGTCAATAAACTCCCATGGGCACAAGTACCTTCGGGTGCTCCTCCCAGGACCAGACCGGGCCCTATATGCACAGCATTTCATGTATTACCTTTGACATCCACTCTCATTTATAGCCAATATGGAATTTCAAGAATTTAGAAACGTAATATTTCAGACGAGATTAACTAGTCATTTGATTATGGAGGATTCTAGAGGTGGCCCCTACAGGCTCAAGTGGTGGCTCCCGTCGTGTAGCACTTTAAGTCGTATGGCCTCAAGAGGTGGCTCCCACAACGTAGCACTTTGCCCTACATGGCACTTAGCTCCAACACTCCCAAATGGTAGTTTAAGGGTTTCAAGGTTTGACCATGTAGGGTATACACCAGTAGATTTAACATGAAATGGAATTCAAGAATTCATCATACGTAGGAATATGGATTAGGGTTGTGTTTGCACAATTCACGAGGCAGATCAAGATCAGAAGCTGTAATAATTGAGTTGGCATCTGGGGGTTCGCTAATCCTTCAAATTTTTAATTTTTAGAAATTTATATCAGCATATTTCAAATTGGCACCCCCCAGGATGTTCTCATTTAATTGAAGACGTCATGGAAGTCATCAATTCAGTAATTGGCGCCCTGGCTTGGGGTGCCAATTATAGGGGCTATTTATTGATTATATATAAGTATATAAAGAATTGGCACCCTTGTATGCAGTCTTCAATTAATTGACGACTTGCTGGATGTCGTCATTTAAAAAAATTGACGCCTAGGGTTACCCAACCTTTCAAAATTGTGATTTTTCAAAAATTATATATATATATATATTGAAATTGGCGCCCCTCATGAAGTCTTCAATTAATTGAAGACTTGAGGGCCGTCTTCAATTTTGAAATTGAAGACTTAAGGGCCATCTTCATTTCAGTAATTGAAGACTTGAGGGCCGTCTTCAATTCTGAAATTTAAGACTTAAGGGCCGTCTTCAATTCAGTGATTTTCACCTAGCAGATACGTTTTGTGACTCAAATCACTGTTCATTTTGAAAAAGTTTCTCGAAATTCTAAAGTAAGGATATGAATACTTAGTATAATTCCTCGGGAGTCTAGAAACATGTTCAGATATAGTTACTGAGTTTTAGTTTCACATATATGAATTTTCTAATGTTATAACTTTAATTCCTCAAGAAACGGAATTGACGACCCTATGAGCAGTCTTCATTTAATTGAAGACTTCCAGGGTGTCTTCAATTTAAGTACAGGTTCAACTCAAATTGACGACACACCAATTGAGTTATTTTTCCACGTGAGTTGTGCTTCGCATCAGAACTGTAAGTTCTATGACAGAAGTCACTATTCATTTCTCCAAAGTTTCTCCGAATAAGAATCCGAAGACATGGTCAGGTGGAGAAAAATCTCAGGGTCACAGAATTATATTCTGTCAAAAGTTTCAAGGTCCAGTTTATTAGTTATAGATTTTTGAATGCGTTGATTTTCTGATTTCTGAAAATTACAGAAAATTGAATTGACGACTTGACCCATGTCTCCAATTAATTGACGCCCTCTCGGGCAGTCTTCAATTTTGAAATTGGCGCCATGGTCAGGGGCGCCATTTTCACTTGAGTGTGCACTATTCATCAGTGTGAAAAAGCTCTGAATCAGGAAGTAATGGCATGAATATGTTGAGAAAAATGTCAGGATTCCAGAAACATGTTCATGCAAAAATTTCGTACTTTAGTTTGATAGTTATAGATTTTTGAATGTGTTGAATTATGAATTACTCAAAATTCCAGAAATCGAATTGACGACATGCGGCATGTCTTCATTTAAATGACGACTGCGTATGCAGTCTTCAATTTTGAAATTGGCGCCCTTCTCAGGGGCACCAATTACAGTGAGGTTTTTGAATTATTAATTACTGAAAATTTAGAAATCGAATTGATGACCTTATTGGTGTCTTCATTTAATTGAAGACTTCGACGAAGTCTTCAATTTGTTAATTGGCGCCCTGGTCAGGGGCACCATTTTCAAATGACTTGGGTGTTAAAACGTTAACGTAATCTATGTAATAGAGGCTCTAATATAAGGTTTAAAATAGGATTATTAAGACTAAAAACTAGTGCGATAAATTATGTTAAAAAGCTCATGAAATCATGCTAATAAATTAAGTTCAAGCTCATAAAAATCATGGTAACAGTAGGTAACAAGATATTAACATATGTATAACATGGTATTATTCTTGGTCATGGTAAAGCCAGAATATATATATAGCATGGTTGACTAGTTGATCGAACTCTAAACATACATCAATTAACCTATTTAGCTACTAGTTAGGCAAGGATTTGAGAACACCTACCTCTGTGAAGTGACAGGAGTTGACAGGAGAGCAAGAAGCACCCCTTCCCTTCCTCTGCAACTCTTCAGAGTTTGTTCCCGTATCTAGCCTTCGAAGTAACCAAATAGGGAGAAAATAGATTATATTTTATAACCTTAGGGTCGACAGGATGGGAGACAAGATCCAGAATTATAAGGTATTTAGTGGGTTGACAGCCTACACAGGCTAGAGGGATAGAATGATTGGGATAGTTGTCGGAAAGGAAATGACGCCCAAGAGGGGGTCGTGTATTTCATAAGTTAAGATTTCCATGTTAACTTCAAAGATTTTTATCTTTAAAAATTGATGGAATTTGTTTGTGAAATTTCAGGGGTGAGAACCTTACATTTTTATCTATTTTTACAAATAAGTTTTTTAAAAAATTCTTTTTAAATAAAAAGTGGCACTATTCACATCACTATTCACGTTTAGGAAATAACGACTTAACATATGTCGTAATTTTGAACGGAGATTTTTGTATTCACTCTACACTAACTAAAATTGTCTATATACCCTTTCTCACTTTCTAAATTATGTTTATCCTTTAACACTTCATCTATATACCCTTATTTCTTCAAAATAATGATATAATGTAAAAGTTGAAATATGAAATTTTCTAAATTATGAAAATATGAATTGGCATCTTGTAAAAGTGATCTTTATCCTTTAAAACACTATCTATATAACATATTTCCTATTTCTTTGGAATAGTGTGATATTAATTTCCTAAGTATTTGAAAATATAAATTAGCATTTCCTAAAATATAATTTGGCATCTTCTAAAGCATCTATTGATAATTAAATGTTTTAAATGGTTAATCCAATATAATTAGAATATGAGTTCAATAATTAAATATATATATATATAATTTTGTATATTTCTATTTTAAAATTCTCGGGTGTTACATCTAGTGCCAATCGTGCTGAGTTTCTGTTTGACCTGATGTTCTTAGTTGTCCTCAGTTGCCCTTATGTTTTCCTCGATTTTTCCATTTATTCCCTGTTATTTTTTGCTCTCTGGCTCCCTGGCGGTCTCCGCCCCGACCGTTTCCGGCGGTCTAGCGATAGACCGTCTGGTATTCTTAGCGGTCTTCCATACGATCGTTTTCTCTAGTACAGGTATGCATCCCGAGGTTGCTGTTATTTCTACAGTTTTTGAATGTGTTATTATTTTTGGGTGCTATCTGGTCTCCTCATGGTGTTGTGTCATATATCTATATCATTGTTTGCATATTGTTTGTTAGTTTTAGGCTAGAAATTACATGCACCCCGGTGCACATAGGGTTATTCATCTTTCATATCATAGTTGCATTCCCACCTTGGTGTGCGATCCTCTTGCCTCCATATTCTTTGGGGTCGACTAGGTCACCACATCATGGACCTCCATAAGTCCCCGCGAGCCGTGGATTCTCACACGGATGTCGGGCCAGTTGTACCTTCACCACCTCGTGTCTAGGTTGCATAACTAAGGGAAAGTTGACCTCTAGAGTTAACCAAGTCCCCAATATCTTTCCTATTAGGAACCTATTGTTGGAGAGAACATATTAAATTCAAATCACTAAGGTTCTAAAGGAAGAGATAAGAAAGATTTCTGCATCATTACAACTTAGTTGACTTTGGTTGATTTTTCATCCCTTTCTCATTTGCATAAGTTTGGAGTCATCTTGTCTAGTTACTTATTTGTGGTTGTTTGTGTTTGTTTGCGTTTGTGTTCTCTTTCCAAGGTGCTACATTGCATGTGGAGTTGCTTTTGATCCTTATATTCATCTTCTAGGGGCAATTCCTCTTTCACCTCTTATTACAATCCCTTGTTCGATTCAAACATGTCTCCTTATGATCTCCCCCGCTCCCATGAGGAATCTCTTCCCCAGGGGCTCTTGGAGGACCCACCTAGGGTTGTCGAACTTCAATCACGAGAAGGGTCCCCCCCTCCTCCATCCTCTGTCCCCATAAAGGGTGCGCAACCCTCCCTCTCCTCCAATAATCCAACCGGCCACATCTTGCAAATGATGGCCCAATTGGATCCGGCCCAACTTCAGGCCCTCTATCAGACCTTGCAGGGGTCCAATGCCCCACCTTCCACGATTGTACAAGGTCTGTCCACTACTTCCATCTCACAATCTAGGGTTGATGGGCCCGAGGTGTCACCCATTCCCATTGATCTTACCCCGGTCCAACCCAGGACCCTCCAATTCTCTAATCTAGAAGCGGGCCAGTCCTCTGACTCGACCCATCAAATTCTTGATAAAGGGAAGATCGTTCTTCCCTCATTTACCAAGGACGAGTCTTATAGGCCCATTCTGTCAATGCCACAAGCCCTTGTTAGCCCGGCCGATCTCGCTCGTCCTCAGCAGGGGGCGGCCCATGTCCATTCCAATCTGGGTCATCCTCCGACCCAATATCATCCTTATGGGCCTCCTCCTCCTCCTTCTGTCTATCCTTCGGCTCCTCATCCTGAGCTTACTCCATTCACCCCACCTACTCCATCTCGGGAGCAGGAACTCCTTGATAAATGAGCCACCATGCAACAACAACTCAACTTCCTTCAAAAGCAAGTTGGCCCACAATCTCTAGCAGATGTTCCAGTTTCTAGCTTCCATAACATCCGATTCCCTCCACAATCTGAGCTCCCCACATACCGCAAGTATGACGGGAATGGTAATCCATTCATTCATGTGAGGGACTTTATGTATGAATCGACATAGTTTCAATATGATGATCACCTTATGGCGTATTTGTTTCGCCGATCTCTAGATGGAGTTGCTCTGGAATGGTTTTATGCTCTGCCATTAGAAGATGCTGAAAGCTTCAAGGTGGTGAAAGAAAAGTTCATTCAAAGATTCCAAGACCAGGTCGGCCCGGAGTATTCATTTACCGATTTGGTGCCCGAAAAGATGAAGGCAGACAAAGACTTTGCTACATATGCCGACAGATGGAGGCAGATGACCGCCCGGGTGCCGATTCACATTCCGGAGGAGGAAAAGGTCAAGTTGCTAATATCCAATGCCACACCCACCTTCCGCAACATATTGGCCATGAACGATATTGCCAACATGCATCAACTGTATAGCCGGGCGAGATTCATTCAAACCCAATTCAAGGACTCCCCTATCCACACTCTTTTTGAGGCCCAAAAACCCAAATACAAAAGAAAACCCCAGGGGCCCGTTAGCGAAGGAGTCCAAACTAATGAACAGGTGCAAGCCGTTGCATTCCCCTTCCCAAACCAGTCCACTCCGTTTCGTTTCCCGCAAAATTCATGCAATCCCCAATTCTCCACGCTCCACTCCACCAAACACCCAGCCTATCTTCCCCGCGCCACAAAATGCCTTCCCCATTCCACAACAATCACAACAACCCCCACAATAGCACAACGTCCCTCCGCCCAACGGCTACACCAACAAGCGCCCGGCCTCGAAGAGAGCACAATATCCTCCTTTGCCTGAAACCCTCACGGATATCTTTTCCGCCCTCATGTCAATAAATGCAATTCAACTTCCTCCGGAACGGCCCAATTGGAACCCGGCCATCGACCAGTCCAAATATTGCATGTTCCATAGGCAACTCGGGCACACTATTGAAGGATGCTATCAGTTCCGAGATCTGGTGTACGATCTCCATGAAGGGCAGTGCATTGATTGGGCCAAGATGCATAAGGCCATTATTGAAATCAAAGAGAAAAGAAGGCAAGCGGAGAGCCACAAGGGCAGTAGCATCAAGCACCGCATCCACAGCATTAGCCACAACAGCAGCAATAGCCCGTGGAGGACTTGGGGATCCATCAAAATCCCATGCCGAATCATCCGCCCGCTCCGCAACCACAACCACTGGCACCGGCCCAAGTTAACCTCGTTCAACCCATGGCCCCTGACACCGGGTGTAGCAACTCTAATAAATGAATAATTGAAATGAATTAAAACATATATATTACAGAAGTAATATATATAAAAGGAATAGGGTTAATTGGACGAAATAAAACAAATTAAAAATAACGCCTCTTATTAAGGCGTTAATTTATAAAGAAACGCCTCTATCCATGGCGTGAATAAAGAAAGGACGCCCACACCTACGGTCGTCAGTTCTCACGTGACCAAATGGGTAAGTAAAAGAAACGCCCCTATCTTGGGCGTGTTTTAAAACACGAAACGCCCTTTTTCAAGGCGCTTTTTAAGAAACGCCCTTATTCAAGGCGTTAATTAAAGAATACACGCCCTGACCAAAGTCGTTAATTCCATTCGGAACCGTTCGAACCCAGAACTTATCCAGGGTAAGTGATAACTATGAGGAAGAGTTCGAATGTGGTAATAACTCAATCTTGGAAATATTACTTCCAATCAAACACTACTTTTGTTAGAACTCCAAAATCCTATAAATAGTCTTGATCGACCAAACCCTAAACCTATTTGATCGTTCTGCTGCTGCAAGGTAAGTGAAGAACGTATGTTCTTCTTATTTTCTTTTGCCCTCTGTTTCGACTGCATGAAGAACTGATAATTCTTCATTGTCTTTTCTTTGTAGGAGGCTCCACAGCCACTGCCGAAGAACAAGGTAATGTTCTTCAAACCGTTTTCCTAAACTTCGGTTATATCTTCATACTCCCTCCTTTCTTCCCCTACAGGTTGATTGAAGATCATCGTCGCCATCATCTTCATCGACTGAATTTTTCTTCTTCCTGTCCGATCTGCATACGGCTGCTATTAGAAGCTTCAGTGTATTCTTATCAAGTCATTCACGTGTTCCATCTCCAGATATCAATTAAGGTAGGATTTTCTCAAGTTATTGTAGCCCAAATAAGAATTAATGCAAGATATCTATACATAAGCATGGCATGCATACTGTTTATAAGGTTTTTATTACGTTCTCTGCAATATTTTGAAAGAAACGCCCTTGATCAGGGTGCTAATTTAAAATACACGACCATGCAGTGGTCGTCAATTTAATATTTGACGCCATGTACGCAGGCGTTAATTTCATAAGACTCACCTGAAAATTGATAATTGATCCTGTTTAAAATTCAATAAATTATGAAATATAGATTCTAATATCTTGCATACCCCTACCTGTGAATTCCTGTTATACTGCAACGACATGTCTCATGTCCCTTGAAATTTTATTTCCTGTAATATTGTAAAATTCTTGAAATTCACGACTTGGACAAAGTCGTTTTCCATATTTTAACGCCCCAGAACAAGGCGTGAATCTGAAAAGTAACGCCCCTTCCTAGGGCGTGTATCTGTTAAAATCCTGAAATTTACATATTCTGTAAAATGGAATTAGAAAGTAACGCCCCTTTCAAGGGCGCGTTTTTGATCTCAACTTTGAATAAACGCCCCCAGGCAAGGCGTGTTTTTGATAAATTAATGAAATAATGAAAATTTTGCAAATTGGCAATATATGTAAACGCCCTCATGTTAGGCGTTAATTATTCAATACACGACTTTACTCAAGTCGTTATTTTACTGTAACCTGATTTCGTCTTGATTCTATTACCGATGGTTTCATATTATACATGTATATATATATATATATATATATATCGGCACTATTCTCCATTCCGTGAGTATAGTCCCACTTTTTACGTTGATTTATCGATCACACTCAACTCTCATTGACATACAAGCTCTCCATTGGACATTCCGTTCCTTTGGACTAGCGAGTTAGTCATAGAGACCTCCGTAAGACTCCTCGTAGCCTTGGATTCCCTCAAGGCCGACTGAGCTGGTTGTACCCTAAAAACCCATTACACGATCCTTGCCATGTCAATCTAAAGAAACATGGTATACCGGCCCTTATGATTATACAAAGAGTATATCATAAGAAATTCTTAATGGGATGATGATATCATGCCTTGTAAACCCCAATTCTATGATAAGAATGAGGGTATCTTGCTTGATCTTATGTTCATGTGGACCTCAGTTCTATATAAAGAATGTCCATATCGATTTATCATGGTACCTAAGTTAAGGGAACCATATTCTACCTAGTTTTATCGAACTCGTGATTATACCGTTATTATCGCCATTCTACGGCCTTTGTCATATTTTTGGACTCTATTCTATCAATGTTGTCATACGTATCTACAAGCTTGATTATTGAAATTCTATATTGGCTATATAAACAAGAGTGGATGTCAAAACACATGATAAATGCCTGCGCATATAGGGCCCGATCTGGTCCTGGGAGGAGCACCCGAAAGTACTTGTGCCCATGGGAGTTAAAATGATAAGGTATCTGGCATTATACCGAGTACTTGACTTGCTTGATTGGACATTCCACACACATCTTGTACTTGACTCGTACTTGACATGAAATGAAATGCGTGGCCCGAAAAAGGGTAATTTACTTGCTTGCTTGATACATGATAGCCAAAGTTCTTGACATGATTTGTTAAATGTACTTGCTTGAATATCTCGAATAAACTTGTTATCTTGTTGAAAGTTCATGATAAGTTCATCTTATTTCCTTGATACTACATTCTATCTATCCTGTCGTGTTATGCGAGCATGCATAGCTTTATTGCATTCATAAAAATGTAATTACTTAAACCCCTCGCTAGTACTTGAGATATAATTTCCTACTGAGCGTTCGCTCATTCCGTTTGTCCCTTTGTACTTTTTAGGTAAGTCCGACGACGATGGAAGTCATTCGGATGGGAATGGTCAAGAGTGAAAGTGATAGAGCTTCTACAAGTGTCGTCTAGTTGGTTCTATAGTTTTCTCGAGTCAACTATGTACTTTTCTTTTTGTTAAACAGAGTATTGGATTTGTAATAGTCTATCCATTATGAAATAAGGATTGGGTTATCTTGCTATTTTGCGCATCTCTGTCTTCGTGTCGAATACACGACCACTCTGATTGACATGATTGATATAGACACGTCACGCATCTCCGGGTATCTTCCGCGCTCGGGGCGTGACAGTCTTTGTGGTATCAGAGCCTAAGGTATTCAATTCCTAGGAAACCCAAGTCCAAGGATAGGTTTCAAAACCTTTAACCAAGTGAGAGTGGGTAGAACCAAGGGTTAAATGATCAATGAGTCCTTTATAAGATCATAGTGATATAATACTAACATAGCTATTGTAATTGTAGGATAATGGCTGCCGAACGTGCTCAATGGCGCAACATGCAGCGTACCCTTCAAGGGATGACCCAAGTGCTACAACAGGTAGCACAAGGTGGTGCTCCACGAGCTGGAAGCTTACACCAAGCATTCAAGAATATGAATCCCCCGAAGTTCATGGGATCGACCGATCCAGACGATGCCGAGCATTGGGTTCGGGAGATTGAACGTATATTCCGTGTTATGCAATGCACGGATCAGGACAAAGTCTTATTAGCTACTTTCCAGTTAGAAAAGGATGCTAGATGCTGGTGGGAGTCGATTGAAGCTACAATTGACCCAACTCAAGTTACATGGGGAGAATTCGTTGAATATTTCAACGCCAAATATTTCTCTGATAGGGTCCAGGAAAAGAAGGCCGCCGAATTTGCCGCATTAAAGCAAAGATCTTTATCGGTGGATGATTATGAAGCACAGTTCTCTAGACTGTCTAGATATGCTAAGCATTTAATTAGCACGGAAAAGATGAAAGCCCGTAGATTTCTTAATGGGCTTAGGCCCCACTACATTACTCAACTGGCGCCTATGGATATTCAAGTTTATACTGAAATAGTGCGCCGAGCTCAGTTGCTTGAAGATGCCACGGAACTATCTGATAGGATCCGTGGGAAAGACAAAAAGGAGCAAGTCACAAGTTCGGGTTCTTTTAAACCCAACTTTAAGAAGAGGCCCAATAATGGAGGTTCTTCCTCTCAAGATCAGAAGTTCAAGAAATCCAAGCCTTTCTCTATCACCACTACACCTTCAAACGTAGTATGCAAGCATTGTGACAAGGCTGGTCACAAAACAGAAGAATGCTGGAGGAAATTAGGAGCATGTCTCCGTTGTGGGAGTCGTGAACATCGGATTCCCGATTGTCCATTAATGAATGACCAAGACGGTGAGGGTAAACGCCCAGTGACAAGGAACGCGCGTCTTCATGCAATCCAAGAGACCGAACCAGAAGAAGAAGGCGGATTGGTGGAAGGTACATTAAAAATTTGTTCCAAATATGCACATGTTTTATTTGACACGGGTGCATCGCATTCCATTGTTTCCAAGAAGTTTGCTGACCCATTGCCTCTAGAACCGGAATGGATGAAATTAGTATTGTCTACTCCTCTCGGAAACGAGACGGATATCACACATCATTACCAAAACTGTGAGGTATTGGTTCGAGGAAAGAATTTTCCTATTGATCTTATCTGCTTAGATCTAAAAGAGTATGATGTTATACTAGGAGCAGATTGGTTATCCAAATACCAGGCAACGGTTGATTGCCGTGATAGCAAGATTGTTTTCAAGGAATTTCCGGAACTGACTTATACTAGTCCTAAGAGTCGAAGCAAATCCCCTCTTATTTCGGCTCTTCGAGCAAGCAAGCTCGTCAAGAAAGGATGTGTATCCTTCCTTGCTTTTGTCACTATTAAAGAAGCTAAAGAAACCAAGATAGAGGACATTCAGGTAGTGCGAGAATTTCCAGACGTATTTCCGGAAGAATTGCCGGGATTACCCCCGCAAAGAGATGTGGCCTTTACCATCGACTTAGCCCCTGGTGCTGGTCCTGTTTCAAAGGCACCCTATAGAATGTCCCCTGCAGAACTAAAAGAATTGAAGAAGCAATTGATGGAATTGATTCAAAATGGGTTCATTAGACCAAGTACTTCCCCGTGGGGAGCCCCAGTCCTATTTGTAAGGAAGAAGGATGGATCCATGAGATTGTGTATCGACTATCGACAGTTGAATCATCTTACTATCAAGAACAAGTATCCACTGCCGAGAATCGATGAATTATTTGATCAGATTTCTGGATCCAAACATTTCTCCAAGATTGATCTCAGGTCTGGTTATCATCAATTGAGGATTAAAGACGAAGATATTCATAAAACTGCGTTCAGAAGCAGGTATGGCCACTATGAATTTGTTGTTATGCCTTTTGGACTAACAAATGCCCCTGCTGCCTTTATGCAGTTGATGAATAGCATATTCAGGCCTTATCTAGATCAATTTGTGGTGGTTTTCATTGATGATATATTGATATATTCCAAGACTAAGGAAGAACATGAAGAGCATTTGAGGATTTCATTACAAATCTTGAGGACAAATCAATTATATGCTAAGCTCAGCAAATGCGAATTCTGGCTTGAAGAAGTGACTTTTCTCGGACATGTGATATCCAAGGATGGATTATCTGTAGATCCGTCAAAGGTTGAAGCAGTTAGGAAATGGGAAAGACCAACCAATGCTAGCGAGATCAGAAGTTTCTTAGGCCTTGCAGGCTATTACAGGCGATTCATCAAAGACTTCTCAACAATCGCCGTGCCACTTACAAGGTTAACTCGTAAGGAGATCCGATATGAATGGAGTGAGGAATGTGAAAGAAGTTTCCAAACTCTCAAAGATCATCTCACTACAGCTCCAGTGTTAGCTCTACCAACAGAAGGAGAGAAATTCGAGGTCTACACTGATGCTTCTGGCATTGGCCTTGGATGTGTCCTAATGCAACAAGGAAAGGTCATAGCATACTTTTCACGTCAACTGAAGAAGCATGAGGAGAATTACCCCGTCCATGACTTAGAACTGGCCGCGGTAGTATTTGCCCTAAAGATATGGAGACACTACTTATATGGAGTACAGTTTACTGTATACTCCGATCACAAAAGTCTCAAATATCTATTTTCACAAAAGGAGCTAAACATGAGACAAAGACGCTGGCTAGAATATCTCAAGGACTTCGACTTCAATATACAATACCATCCCGGAAAGGGTAATTATGTTGCTGACGCCCTTAGTCGAAAGCCGAGAGCAATGATAGCAAATTGTATGATGCAAGAATGGAGGTTACTTGAACAATTCTCCGAGCTCAATATAAGCTTGGACACGGAATCCAAAATTGTCACACTATCTCATGTAAGCATACAGTCAGATTTGTTATCTGAGATATAAACACTTCAGGATGATGATCCTATATTAGTAGAAATCAAAGGCAGATTAGAAGGACAATCTGATTTTCAACTAACTTCTGATGGAAGATTATTGTTCAAAGATAGAACTTGTATACCCGATTGTCCGGAATTAAAGAAGAAGATCTTAGATGAAGCTCACAGATCAAGATACACTATTCATCCTGGATCAACTAAAATGTACCAAGATGTAAAGAGGAACTTTTGGTGGCCCAATATGACAAGAGAAATAGCGGACTATGTATCACGCTGTCTCACATGCCAACAGGTCAAGGCGGAACACCAAAAGCCTACGGGAAAACTACATCCTCTAGATATTCCTAAGTGGAAATGGGAGGATATTGGTATGGACTTCATCATGGGTTTGTCTAAATCTAAAGGAGGACATGATGGAATCTGGGTTATCATTGACCGATTGACTAAATCGGCACATTTCTTGCCAATCAAAAGCCGATGGTCAATTGATGTGCTAGCTGCACTATACATCAAAGAAATAGTCAGGATACATGGAATTCCTGTCTCAATCGTGTCTGATAGAGATCCCCGTTTTACTTCTCATTTTTGGAAGGGATTACAACATTCGTTGGGAACAAGGCTCAACTTTAGTACTGCTTTTCACCCACAAACGGATGGTCAGACCGAGCGAACTAATCAAGTTGTTGAAGATATGCTGAGAGCATGCATTATTGACTTTGGAGGAAGCTGGCATGACCACTTACCTTTAGTTGAATTTGCATATAATAATAGCTACCAAGCTAGTATCCAAATGGCACCTTTCGAAGCCTTATACGGAAGGAGTTGCCGATCTCCCATATGTTGGAACGAAGTTGGAGAGAAACAACTATTAGGTCCAGACATGGTAAGGGATACAACTGAGAAGATACAGGTAATCAGAGAAAGATTACAAGTTGCTCAGACAAGGCAAAAGTCTTATGCTGATACCAGGAGAAGAGATCTTGAATTCCAGGTTGGAGATCATGTATTTCTTAAAATATCCCCTGGACGTGGCATACGAAGATTTGGTGTTAAGGGCAAGCTTACGCCAAGATTCATCGGACCATTTGAGGTACTCGAAAGAGTTGGCGAGGTTGCTTATCGCATCGCGTTGCCTCCTCAGTTGTCCGAGGTACACAATGTATTTCACATATCTATGTTGAAGAAGTATGTGCACGATCCGTCACATATTATTGAGCATGGAGATCTGGTGATCCAGAAAGATCTCACATATGAACAGAGGCCTTTAAAGATATTAGATCGAGAAATACGAGCTCTAAGGAATAAGGTTATTCCCATGCTTAAGGTGCAATGGAATAAGAATCCTGAACACGAAGCGACATGGGAGACCGAGGAATCTATGAAGAAACGATTTCCCGAGTTATTCTAAGAGGTATATGTCCTACACTCTCCACGTGTATAATTATATATATATTGAATTTGGGGACCAAATTCTTTTTAAGTGGGGGAGGGTGTAGCAACCCTAATAAATGAATAATTGAAATGAATTAAAACATATATATTACAGAAGTAATATATATAAAAGGAATAGGGTTAATTGGACGAAATAAAACAAATTAAAAATAACGCCTCTTATTAAGGCGTTAATTTATAAAGAAACGCCTCTATCCATGGCGTGAATAAAGAAAGGACGCCCACACCTACGGTCGTCAGTTCTCACGAGACCAAATGGGTAAGTAAAAGAAACGCCCCTATCTTGGGCGTGTTTTAAAACACGAAACGCCCTTTTTCAAGGCACTTTTTAAGAAACGCCCTTATTCAAGGCTTTAATTAAAGAATACACGCCCTGACCAAAGTCGTTAATTCCATTCGGAACCGTTCGAACCCAGAACTTATCCAGGTTAAGTGATAACTATGAGGAAGAGTTCGAATGTGGTAATAACTCAATCTTGGAAATATTACTTCCAATCAAACACTACTTTTGTTAGAACTCCAAAATCCTATAAATAGTCTTGATCGACCAAACCCTAAACCTATTTGATCGTTCTGCTGCTGCAAGGTAAGTGAAGAACGTATGTTCTTCTTATTTTCTTTTGCCCTCTGTTTCGACTGCATGAAGAACTGATAATTCTTCATTGTCTTTTCTTTGTAGGAGGCTCCACAGCCACTGCCGAAGAACAAGGTAATGTTCTTCAAACCGTTTTCCTAAACTTCGGTTATATCTTCATACTCCCTCCTTTCTTCCCCTACAGGTTGATTGAAGATCATCGTCGCCATCATCTTCATCAACTGAATTTTTCTTCTTCCTGTCCGATCTGCATACGGCTGCTATTAGAAGCTTCAGTGTGTTCTTATCAAGTCATTCACGTGTTCCATCTCCAGATATCAATTAAGGTAGGATTTTCTCAAGTTATTGTAGCCCAAATAAGAATTAATGCAAGATATCTATACATAAGCATGGCATGCATACTGTTTATAAGGTTTTTATTACGTTCTCTGCAATATTTTGAAAGAAACGCCCTTGATCAGGGCGCTAATTTAAAATACACGACCATGCAGTGGTCGTCAATTTAATATTTGACGCCATGTACGCAGGCGTTAATTTCATAAGACTCACCTGAAAATTGATAATTGATCCTGTTTAAAATTCAATAAATTATGAAATATAGATTCTAATATCTTGCATACCCCTACCTGTGAATTCCTGTTATACTGCAACGACATGTCTCATGTCCCTTGAAATTTTATTTCCTGTAATATTGTAAAATTCTTGAAATTCACGACTTGGACAAAGTCGTTTTCCATATTTTAACGCCCCAGAACAAGGCGTGAATCTGAAAAGTAACGCCCCTTCCTAGGGCGTGTATCTGTTAAAATCCTGAAATTTACATATTCTGTAAAATGGAATTAGAAAGTAACGCCCCTTCCAAGGGCGCGTTTTTGATCTCAACTTTGAATAAATGCCCCCAGGCAAGGCGTGTTTTTGATAAATTAATGAAATAATGAAAATTCTGCAAATTGGCAATATATGTAAACGCCCTCATGTTAGGCGTTAATTATTCAATACACGACTTTACTCAAGTCGTTATTTTACTGTAACCTGATTTCGTCTTGATTCTATTACCGATGGTTTCATATTATATATATATATATATATATATATATATATATATATATATATATATATATCGGCACTATTCTCCATTCCGTGAGTATAGTCCCACTTTTTTCGTTGATTTATCGATCACACTCAACTCTCATTGACATACAAGCTCTCCATTGGACATTCCGTTCCTTTGGACTAGCGAGTTAGTCATAGAGACCTCCGTAAGACTCCTCGTAGCCTTGGATTCCCTCAAGGCCGACTGAGCTGGTTGTACCCTAAAAACCCATTACACGATCCTTGCCATGTCAATCTAAAGAAACATGGTATACCGGCCCTTATGATTATACAAAGAGTATATCATAAGAAATTCTTAATGGGATGATGATATCATGCCTTGTAAACCCCAATTCTATGATAAGAATGAGGGTATCTTGCTTGATCTTATGTTCATGTGGACCTCAGTTCTATATAAAGAATGTC
Source organism: Amorphophallus konjac (assembly GCA_022559845.1). Classification (NCBI taxonomy): domain Eukaryota; kingdom Viridiplantae; phylum Streptophyta; class Magnoliopsida; order Alismatales; family Araceae; genus Amorphophallus; species Amorphophallus konjac. The sequence goes on from CM040127.1 coordinate 213,243,458, forward strand.
CATATCGATTTATCATGGTACCTAAGTTAAGGGAACCATATTCTACCTAGTTTTATCGAACTCGTGATTATACCATTATTATCGCCATTCTACGGCCTTTGTCATATTTTTGGACTCTATTCTATCAATGTTGTCATACGTATCTACAAGCTTGATTATTGAAATTCTATATTGGCTATATAAACAAGAGTGGATGTCAAAACACATGATAAATGCCTGCGCATATAGGGCCCGATCTGGTCCTGGGAGGAGCACCCGAAAGTACTTGTGCCCATGGGAGTTAAAATGATAAGGTATCTGGCATTATACCGAGTACTTGACTTGCTTGATTGGACATTCCACACACATCTTGTACTTGACTCGTACTTGACATGAAATGAAATGCGTGGCCCGAAAAAGGGTAATTTACTTGCTTGCTTGATACATGATAGCCAAAGTTCTTGACATGATTTGTTAAATGTACTTGCTTGAATATCTCGAATAAACTTGTTATCTTGTTGAAAGTTCATGATAAGTTCATCTTATTTCCTTGATACTACATTCTATCTATCCTGTCGTGTTATGCGAGCATGCATAGCTTTATTGCATTCATAAAAATGTAATTACTTAAACCCCTCGCTAGTACTTGAGATATAATTTCCTACTGAGCGTTCGCTCATTCCGTTTGTCCCTTTGTACTTTTCAGGTAAGTCCGACGACGATGGAAGTCAATCGGATGGGAATGGTCAAGAGTGAAAGTGATAGAGCTTCTACAAGTGTCGTCTAGTTGGTTCTATAGTTTTCTCGAGTCAACTATGTACTTTTCTTTTTGTTAAACAGAGTATTAGATTTGTAATAGTCTATCCATTATGAAATAAGGATTGGGTTATCTTGCTATTTTGCGCATCTCTGTCTTCGTGTCGAATACACGACCACTCTGATTGACATGATTGATATAGACACGTCACGCATCTCCGGGTATCTTCCGCGCTCGGGGCGTGACACCGGGTGGTCCTATGATCATGAAGCCTCAGTACAGTGGCTCATGGCCCTCCACCATAGCTACCGCAACTATTCCTTACCTTCTACCTCCTTCATCCTTCCGTTCAACCATCAAACCTCTCCATCACTCGCAATCGCCAAACCCCTTATCCTACCATCCGCTTCTCCCATCATTCCTCCTATCTCCACTCCGTCACCAGTTCACGTGCCCATCGTCACCATCCCTCCATCAAACCCTTTGTAGTGCCCCAAAATTTATATAAATAATTTCTAGATTATTTTAAGAATTTTCTGGAATTTATTAGGAATTTATGAAGCTTAAATGAACTAATAAATTGATATTGGGATTATAAGGCCTAATTATGTTAAATAATTAATCTAGCTTCGATAAATAAAGCCCAAAGGAGTTAAGGACTAAGCCCATTAAGTTTGGCCCATATTCTAGAAGGTTAATTAATTTATCCTCGAAATATAAGGAAAAATACCTTTTTATAGATAATTATGTGGATAAAACAATAAAAGAGTTTTATTAAGTTTGAATTCTGCGCACAGTAGCTGTAGTGGTCTATCGTGCGACCGCCACAGGGCTCTGACGCACCAAGACTCGACCGTTACATTCTGATTAATTCCGTGAGTGGCAGAACAAGCAAAAACATTGGATCTTTAGGATCCTATCTGCTTGAAACCAAATTGGGAGAACATGTAAGGTTACTAAGGACTCTTAGGGATCAGGTTTTGGCCAACTAAGGACTCTAGAATCCACCTAATCCATGAAACCCTAGCAAAGTTATATAAATAGGACCCAGATTGGACTGGGCAACCCTTACTTTTGGCTCGTGAAGAATCAAGGTAAGGAGTCATAATTTTGGGTAAGTTGTTTATAAGGTTTTGTTTCTAATACTTTAGACTAATAGCTCCCAAAATTTCGTGCTAGGAGATCAAGTATCCAAGAAGTTAAAAGCTTCCAAAGTTGCTAGTTCAACCATAGCGACCCAGGAATCTGAGCAAAAGTCCACTGAAGAACAAGAAATTAGGACGTCTAAACGAGGTATTTAGAAGTTGGTTCTTTAGAACATCTTGTTCCTAATTGTTTCATCTTTATACCCTCCAAATTTCACGTCTTTAGGTCAAGAGATTGAGGAGTTAGGACGGCATGAGGTTGCTGAAAACCCACAGGAAGGGAAGGATTAGGGCGTGCTTGCAGACCCAAATTTGAAGTATAGAAGCTTGTAAAGGGGTAGGTCATCTCATGAACGGCAAGAATATCATGTTAGGGATAAAAACCCTCTGATTTTACTTGATTTCATGCAGTATAGGCCAAGAATTTCATATTTTAGTAGGTCTATGCATACATGCATATCTTTAGCCTAAACTAAAGATAAAAGATATTCTCTTATTAATTCACTGCAACCTATGCATCTAGATGGCCTTTACTTCGTTTTGTCATGACTAGAGTAGTTAAGACTTTTAAACATGACATGTTTTAATCATAGTCTTCTATTTTTATTTACTGTTAACAGGGCTCTAAGGGTCTATAATTCGACTGTCAGAGACATATATACGGCCTTACAATAAGCCATCAGACCCCCTATCGTACTTTAGTTTCCATGTAAACTCTGACGGACAATAAGTGGAGCGTTACAACACTCTAGCGGCCCCATGATAAACCGTCACAAAACTATGACGCCCCCATATGAGACCGTCAGAATACTGTGATCTGTCAACCCGAGACAGAATTGAAAACAGTCAACTTAGCTTATAAATAAAGCCTAGATATCTAAGTTTTGACCTATTTTTCATGACTTTGAGTTTATTTATTGATTCATGATAGAAATTGCATGTCTAAAGCACCTTAAGTTATTTTAAGCATATGTTAATTTCATTTTGCTAAACTCTATAGTTTTGTATTAAAACCATGATTTTAAATGTTATATTGACGGACTTTATCATGGTTTCACATCGTTACACATTCTTTCTCATCTATAGAGTCATTTTCTTTAAGTACGTGGCGTATACTCCGGTATGTGTCCACTAGTTACTCTTTCGCACTATAGAAACACATTCTTGAACTTGAGGACCTCTCTATTGGATATTCCTTCCAATAGACTATGAAATCTTGTTTCAAGGCCTCCGTAAGTCTTTGTGAGCCTGGGATTCCCACTAGGACGCTGAGCTAGTTGTACCATTAAAGCCCAATTGTCTAGAAAATTACTACCGAAGTTTTGAATTCTGTCCATGTAATGGCCTATTACTCGACCGTCAGGCACATCTAACAGCCCAGTATACAACCGTCACATTACTGAGTCCAATTTATTCTTTCTGGATTCAACCCATTCTAACGGTCCAATACTAAACTGTCACGTTCATGTAGCGGCCCATTAATTGACCGTCACAATTCCTGAGTACTTCAACCCGAGATTTGACCCAAGGGTTGATATTCCAAAGTTCCTAGATGGATTATTGATGGTCTAGGACTTGTCATATTGTTCAAGATACTTAATTTTAAATTATGGAAGATAAGGAATGTACTGTTATGTTGTCGAATTGTTTCCATGAGCATAACATTGTTTTAAGTCATTATTGATCCTTCATATTCTTAATCGAAGTGTTCATTCATTAGATTATTGTTATCATGAACTTATTGAACTTGTTATATTGATTGGCAATATTTTATTGCTTGAACGTGGAAGTAACTTGATTTATACTTGAAGATGCGATCGAGCACTAATTGTGCTCAAGGGCTCTATGCTAGTCCCCTCGACTGATTGTCGAGAACATACTGTAAACCATGGGGTATGATGCTACTGGTGTCGCATTGCGCTAGGAGCACTTTCTCTATAAATGAGTGAAAATCCACGTCACGACATATACACATACATGACTTTCTCGCTTGTTACATGATATTCCACAAGAAATGCACCAAATACTTGTTCATAAGCAAAAGATGTTTGTGTGATGATTACGTAGCTTGCTAGTACATTCTCGATACATTCTTGATCATGAAAGGCCATATCATGTTCTTGTTACATTCTTGCTAATTCATACTTGTTCAATCTATCCTACGTGATCGTCTCGTTACTTTGGTTATTTACATGTGATTTATCATATTCGCATAATTTTAAATTATTTTCTTTAAAGCTAAAATGCTAATCACTTTATTAGTGTCTTCATGTTGATGCGAAGATACCTACTGGACAAGTGTGCTCATTACCTATTTCTAATCTTTTCAGGAGATGGAAGTGATTCAAATTACGATTCGAGTTATACAAGTAGCGGATCCGAGAGCGAATGAAAGTCGTACCAAAATGAGAGTGAAGACTTACGAAAGTCAATCTTGTTTAGATCGAGTCTTTGTAATTTTCTTTTTTTTCTTGAGTCTGATAGATTGAAGAAGGTCGAAAAGTTATTATATTTGAATATTTTGATTATTAATGAAATAAAGTTGGAGTTTGAGTAAATTATTGTGCAATTACATTTTGTTATGTGTGGTTGTCTTGAGCTCTGATCGTTCTTACTTGCAAGAGGCTTACCATGTCAGTTGTTCACGTTCCTCGAGCTAGTCTTCCGCTGTAATAAAGGCTCGGGGCGTGACAGTGTAAGTTAGTTTCAGAGCCTAAGTCTCAGGACTTAGAGAAAAGAGTCACGTCATAAGATAAGTCCAAGGCTTAAGCACCCCTACCTATGAACTAAGGAAGAAATTTCCTCACCCATACGAGAATTGGGTAGAGCCCGGGATAAGATAGTTAATTAGTTTTACGATTAATCTCTTTCTAATTCCATGAGAATTAACAATTTGTTATTTCTCTCAGGTACCTCATTATTACAATGGCTCATCGGTAGATTAGGATGGCATGCAACAAACGGTTGCCAGCCTTACGCAGACATTACAAACTATGGCCCAGGCAGGCGCAGGGGTGAGGGTTGGTGACTTGCATCGTAATTTTCGGAGCTTAAAACCTTCACGTTTCTACGGTTCTTCCAATCCATATGAGGTAGAAAACTGGATAGATGAAATGAATCGTATCTTCGATGTTATCCAGTGTACAGATCAAGAAAAAGTGTGTCTTGCAACCTTTCAACTTAATAAAGATGCACGCACATGGTGGAAGTCGGTTCCGGTGCCTCCGACCGATGCACATCATACATGGGACGGTTTTCTCAATCTATTCCATGCTAAGTACTTTTTTGAGCATGTTAAAGAAAGAAAGGCTATAGAGTCACCTCTCTTTGTCAGGGAATGATGACATTCGCGGAGTATGAACTTCAATTCTCCAGGCAAGCACCCTATGCACCGTATTTAATCAGTACCGACTTATTGAAGGCTAATCGGTTTATGGACGGGTTATGACCCGATTTCATTCAGCAGCTCGGGACCCAAAACATCAGTACCTATGCGGAGATGGTCCAGCGGGCATATTTATGTGAGAGAACCTTAGAAAAGGTCGAGAAATTGAAAGGAAAAGGATAAGAGTCCAGCCGATGATCTGATCGGCGTTATAAGAAAGAAAAATTCAGCATCAAGGAACCTCACAAAAGCCGTGATAGTAAGAAAAGATCCAAGTGCGGGAACGGTGGAAGTTCCCAAAAGAACAAGAAAGTCAAAGAGGAGAAGGAGCAAGTCATGGCGGCTTGCATATTTTGTGAGAAGTTCGGCCATTCGGCTGAAGAATGTTAGAAGCACCTTGGTGCTTGTCTACATTGTGGAAGTAGGGAGCATCGTATGTCAGATTACCCCCTTATGAAGGATCAATCGTCTGGTGGTGGACGTAGGAGGTAGGCTTGCCTCAACGCTATTCTAGAGGAAGAAGAAGAGCCCAGGGATGGTGGGCTTATGGAAGGTACCCTTCAAATTTGTTCTCGTCCTGCATTTGTGCTATTTGATACTTGTGCCTCTCATTCTTTTATCTCCACTACTTTTACAAAAATATTACCAATTGCATCAGTTCCCCTACCTTCAGATCTTGCTATTACTACACCCTTAGGTTCTGGAACAAAGATTACCGAGTATTATCCTGATAGTGAGGTAATAGTAGAAGGTCACAATCTCCCCTCAAACTTAGTATGCCTTGACATGAAAGGTTATGATGCCATTTTAGGGGTAGATTGGCTTATAGATCATGATGCTGATATTAACTGCCGAAATAGGATTATATCCTTTCGAAAACCTGATCTTCCAAGATTTTCTTTCCTTGGCACCAAGTATAGGAAACATCCCACTATCATATCCTCTCTTCACGATTGCAAACTTATCTCGAAAGGATGTGAAGCTTTTCTTGCTTCTGTCATTGTTACCGAGTCCAAGAAAATCATCCTAGTAGACATTCCTATTGTAAATGAGTTCCCAGATGTGTTTCCACCCGAATTACCCGGTTTACCACCCGAGAGGGAAGTAAACTTCACTATTGAACTCATTCCGGGAGCAGCACCTGTTTCTATAACCCCTTATAAGATGTCCCCCACGGAACTTAAGGAACTAAAGAGGTAATTGCAGGAACTATTAAATAAGGGTTTCATCAGACCTAGCACATCCCCCTAGGGTGCGCCTGTTCTATTTGTCAATAAGAAGGATGGCTCTCTCAGGCTATGCATAGACTACCGACGGCTGAATCAACTTACAATTAAAAACAAGAATCTGTTGCCACGTATTGATGAGCTCTTCGATCACCTTTCAGGAGTAGAATATTTCTCCAAGATAGATCTCAGATAAGGTTATCATCACCTTAGAATTAAAGAAGAAGACATTTATAAATCAACTTTTCGAAGTCGTTATGGCCACTATGAATTCGTGGTGATGCCGTTCGGGTTAACAAATGCCCCAACAGCATTTATGCAACTTATGAACAATGTTTTCCAGCCATATATGGACCAGTTCATCGTCGTCTTCATTGATGACATCTTGTTATATTCCAAGATAAAAGAGAAACATGAAGAACATCTGAGGATAGCTTTGCAAACACTTAGAGAACATAAACTTTATGCCAAGCTTAACAAGTGTGAGTTCTGGCTCAAGGAAGTTTCATTTCTAGGCCACATTATTTCAAAAGATGGTATCGTTGTGGATCCTTCTAAAGTAGAAGCTGTCAGAAATTGGAGCCGACCAACGACTGTATCAGAAGTAAGGAGCTTTCTGGGTCTAGTTGGTTACTATAGGAGGCTCATTAAGGGCTTCTCAAAAATTGTTGTTGCTTTAACTAGACTCACAAGAAAAGAAAATCCTTTTGTCTGGTCAGAGGAATGTGAAGAGAGTTTTCAAACTCTTAAGAACCATCTTACTACAGCCCCTATTCTATCACTACTGGTGGAAGGTGGTGGATTCGAAGTATATACGGATGCGTCTGGCATTGGCTTAGGGTGCGTCCTCATGCAAAATAGAAAGGTAATCTGTTATTCATCAAGACAATTGAAATGTCATGAAGAAAATTATCACGTGCATGATTTAGAACTAGCAGCCGTTATTTTCACCTTAAAGAATTGGCGTCATTATCTCCATGGAGAGAAGTTCACGGTCTACTCGGACCACAAAAGCTTGAAATATTTCTTCTCCCAAAAAGAGCTAAATATGATGCAAAGAAGATGGTTGGAATACCTTAAGGACTTTGATTTTGCTATTCAATATCATCCTGGCAAAGCTAATGATGTAGCCGATGCACTCAGTAGAAAACCAATGGGAAAACTTTCAAGTCTTATGATTAGTATGACTAATCTTATTCCTTAATTTGCTCAGTTGAACTTAGATATTGACATGAAGGAAGAAGATTGTTTTATAGCCAATATCTGAGCTCAACCTACATTAATAGAAGATCTGGTCAAGCTACAAGACAATGACCCCGTATTACTGGAAATTAAAGCCAATATTAAGCAAAGGCCGAATTTCTCTATCACCAATGATGGAAGGTTATTATTCAAGGATCGAATTTGTATACCGAATCATGTTGATACTAAGAAACTGATCCTGGAAGAAGCACATAAGTCCAAGTACACCATTCATCCAGGTGGTACAAAAATGTATCAAGATCTTAAAAGGAACTTCTGGTGGCCTAACATGAAAAGAGAAGTGGCAGATTTCGTATTCCGCTGTCTCACTTGTCAACAAGTAAAGGCAGAGCATTTTAGACCCACAGGTAAATTACACCTCTTGAATATTCCCGAATGGAAATGGGAGAGTATAGGGATGGATTTCATCATGGGTTTACCTAAGTCCAGAGGAGGACACGATGGTATATGGGTAATCATAGACCGATTGACTAAGTCTGCACATTTTTTACCAATAAAAAGTCGATGGTCTGTGGATATTCTAGCAGCATTATACATGAGGGAAATTGTCAAATTACATGGTGTCCCTGTCACTATTATATCTGATAGAGATCCTCGATTCACATCATAGTTTTAGAAGGGTCTACAACATTCACTAGGGACTAGATTGAATTTTAGCACAGCACTTCATCCACAAACTGATGGTCAGACTAAAAGAACAAATCAGGTAGTAGAAGATATGCTCAGGGCTTGTGCTATTGATTTTGGAGGAAGTTGGCATGATCACTTGCCTCTGGTAAAATTTGTATATAACAACAGTTATCAGGCCAGCATACAGATGGCACCGTTTGAAGCTTTATATGGAAGAAGTTGTAGATCACCAATATGTTGGAATGAAATAGGGGAAACAGAAGAAGTCACGTGGAAAAGATTCCCGAAATTATTCAACTGTAAGTACACTCTCCATATAATCCATGTATTAAATTTGGGGACCAAATTCTTCTAAGTGGGGGAAGGTGTAGTGCCCCAAAATTTATATAAATAATTTTTAGATTATTTTAAGAATTTTCTAGAATTTATTAGGAATTTATGAAGCTTAAATAAACTAATGAATTGATATTGGGATTATAAGGCCCAATTATGTTAAATAATTAATCCAGCTTTGATAAATAAAGCCCAAAGGAGTTAAGGACCAAGCCCATTAAGTTTGGCCCATATTCTAGAAGGTTAATTAATTTATCCTCGGAATATAAGGATAAATACCTTTTTATAGATAATTATGTGGATAAAACAATAAAAGAATTTTATTAAGTTTGAACTCTGTGCACAGTAGCTGTAGCGGTCTATCGTGCAACCGCCACAGGGCTCTGACGCACCAAGACTCGACCGTTACGTCCTGATTAATTCCGTGAGTGGAAGAACAAGCAAAAAGATTGGATCTTTGGGATCCTATCTGCTAGAAACCTAATTGAGAGAACATCTAAGGTTACTAAAGACTCTTAGGGATCAGGTTTTGGCCAACTAAGGACTCTAGAATCGACCTAATCCATGAAACCCTAGCAAAGTTCTATAAATAGGACCCAGATTGGACTGGGCGACCCTTACTTTTGACTCGTGAAAAATCAAGGTAAGGAGTCATAATTTTGGATAAGTTGTTTAGAAGCTTTTGTTTCCAATACTTTAGAATAATTGCTCCCAAAATTTCGTGCTAGGAGATCAAGTATCCAAGGAGTTGGAAGCTTCCAAAGTTGCTGGTTCAACCATAGTGACACAAGAATCTGAGCAAAAGTCCACTAAAAAATAGGAAATTAGGACGTCTAAACGAGGTATTTAGAAGTTGGTTCTTTAGAACTTTTTGTTCCTAATAGTTTCATCTTTATACCCTCCAAATTTCACGTCTTTAGGTCAAGAGATTGAGGAGTTAGGACGGCGTGAAGTTGCTGAAAACCCATAGGAAGGGAAGGATTATGGCATGCTTGCAGACCCAAATTTGAAGTATAGAAGCTTGTAAAAGGGTAGGTCATCTCATGAACGGAAAGAATATCATGTTAGGGATAAAAGCCCTCTGATTTTACTTAATTTCAAGCAGTATAGGCCAAGAATTTCATATTTTAGTAGGTCTATGCACACATGCATATCTTTAGCCTAAACTAAAGATAAAAGATATTCTCTTATTAATTCCCTGCAACCTATGCATCTAGATGGCATTTACTTCATTTTGTCATGACTAGAGTAGTTAAGTCTTTTAAACATGACATGTTTTAATCATAGTCTTCTATTTTTATTTATTGTCAGCAGGGCTCTAACGGTCTATAATTCGAGCATTAGAGACATATATACGGCCTTACGATAAGCCGTCACACCCCATGTCATACTTTAGTTTCCATGTAAACTCTGACGGACTATAAGTGGAGAGTTACAACACTCTGACGGCCCCACGATAAACCGTCATAGAACTATGACGCCCCCATATGAGACCGTCAGAATACTGTGATCTGTCAACCCGAGACAGAATTGAAAACAGTCAACTTAGCTTATAAATAAAGCCTAGATATCTAAGTTTTGACCTGTTTTTCATGACTTTGAGTTTATTTACTGATTCATGATAGAAATTGCATGTCTAAAGCACCTTGCGTTATTTTAAACATATGTTAATTTCATTTTGCTAAACTCTATAGTTTTTGATGTGAAACAGCCCGAGGTTGACTAAGTATGAGTTGATGACCCTAGGACCTAGACCCGCAAGCATACAAGCACTCCAATGATTCTCACGATAGCGACTTACTCACACGGCACACGCGATCACCCGGCGGGGCCGGGGGATGATGGAAAGGGTCCGAGACGAGACCCAATGATTCTAAGTGACTTAGTTGGCTTAGGCTGACCCCCAAAGGGCCTGGGATTTCCAACTTCGTGGGCGGCTGGCCCGCAGGGCGGGGTTTGGGTGGCACTCACTCCCGGTCTGCGGTGGACACCTTCAAAGTAGCATACAAGTTTGGGCTCTCTTCTCACCGTCCGACGGGCATGCGGAGTAATACTAAATTTGCAGAATAATGGCAATCAAGGATGGCATCAGATGCTCACCTGATCGGTGTGAAAACACCAATCCCACTCGGAGACGAGGGCGCGCCGGGAAGCGAGGGTATACACCCGATCGCTACGGCGGTGTCGCTTGACCTGAAAATTAAAAAAGTACAGCACTACGCCTCTCGCAGGAGGGATGATCTTGGGGTGGGAATTAAACTTATTACAATCAAAACTACCTCCACGCAGGGAGGGGCCTTCAGCCGGCCAAGCGGGGTGGGGGAATTATGCAAGAAAACCCGACTTTCCGAGCTTTGCCGGTTCTGCCAATCTTCAGATTCGCTGGATAGGGTGTCGGTGATGATGCTGCCACAGACTCCACAGAACTCAGATCTTGATGAAACCTGTGCCAAAAGTTTCCCAACTGACCGAGGGTGATGTCTGATTTTTTGGGGAGGCTCTGAAGCTCGAGGCTGATCGGGCCGGCGACTGGAACAGGACAGCAACGTTCTGTCTCAGGCTGGTGCAGAACTGGTGCAGTCTGTTGCAGAAGGTGCTGCAGACTCTCCCAAACTCCAATTGAGACGAAACTGGTGTTGACGCGATCGTGGTCGGAGTACCTTCGAGCAGGAGTTGACGGGGCCCCAATCAAAGGTCGGAGAAAAGAATGGTGGCCGGATAAGTGGGGACAGGTCAAGCCTGGACACACAGGGGCAGACTGCACACTCCGGCGAAGAAAATTGTAACTGGTAGCTCCGGTGGCCGAGTGAGGTTCTTCTTCTTGGAGATGAAAGCTAACTGGACGTAGTTCCTTCCCTCCAAAAATGGCGCCCAGATCTTCAAGGAAGAAGCGGTGGTCGGACTGGAACTGAAGCTCTGGTTCCCTACCTGAGGACTTCTGCGTGGTCGAGGGAGAATGGCTCCTGCGGACAGCTCGGAGTTCAGATGTCGACGAAACTACCTCGCCTGGAAAGCGCTCTGGACGAACTTTCCAGAGATATAGGCCTTGACACCAGGAGGATCAGGGAGCAGCTGGAGACGAAGCGACTTTCAGGCCCAACTCTGCTGCCTGCGACCTGCTACCTGGAACTGCAATCTAGCATGATTAAAGGGAGTGGGAGGGGGGTTAGCATAGCTTGGGAGTGATGGCTGAGGGTTTGGGGAGAGGGGAGGGACGTGGCTAGGGTCTCCAAGAGGTCTGGAGGGGCAGGAATGGGTGGAGAGGGAGCTAGAGCTGCAAGAGGTGGTGGTGGGAAGGAGGATGTGCACAAGAGAGAAGGTGAGTGGGAGAGGAGGTGGGGGTGAACTTGGGCTGTTGGGAGGGAAGGGGAGGTCGACCTAGGGAGGTATGGGGAAGGGGAGATGGGAGGGAAATTCAAAATGGGCCTAGGGAGGAGGTCCTTCAGCCTTGGGGAGGTGGGGAGGTGCTTAGGGAAGTGGATGGGGTATGTGGTGGTTGGGAGGTGGGGCTTGGATTGGTGGAACTACCTTGGGACAAGATGTGGAGTAAAGATGGGTTATGGGAAGTTGTAGGGGAGTTAATGGAGGTAGGTGGGGGTTGGAGGTGGTTGGGAGGGGGAGGAGAGAGAGAAGGGTTCGCCCCCTTCTTGAAGAGAGAGAGGGAGAGAGGAAATATCTTTGATAGAAGAGAGTGGAGGTGGAAAAGGATTCTAATCAAATTCATTCATCAAAATTAAGTACATGAGGAGAGATGGGGCCTATATATAGGCAACCATTCTTTACATGACCAAAATCTCCCTGACAATAAGACAAAAGACCGAGCATATCCTAGACTCAACCCTATGGGCCCATAACTAAGGTAATAAGTCCCAATTAAGCATAACAAGGGAAATGGACTAGAACCACATGACTCAATAAAGGAAAATACATAAGATAGGACTCAACAAAATGAAAATACATAAGATGAGACTGAAGCTAACATGTGTTAATCATAGTCGGTCCATATCAAGAATGTGCAGGCGACCCGAGCCAGAGGGAGTGTCGTGAGATGTCCTCATCAAATCCCCCGTGGTAGGGAGAACTCGACCCTGTCGAGTAGGGGTCTGTCTGGCTGTAGTACCGCTCCAAAATGTTGGGGTCCAATCGCAGCAGGTCCTCCCGACTCACCCAAGTATCCTCTGTCGGGGAACGGTTCTTCCACCTAACCAGGTAGCGCTGATACACCTTGTGCCTAGTAATGATACTCTGCTCATCCAATATTGCCTCTACCTGCTCTCGTCGGTCTCTCAAGCTATGAAGTGGAGTCCCACCAGGAGTGTCTCTCTCAAGGGGGGGTAAAGGCTCGAGCTCCTCACTGGGTTCCACCGCGGGGCCCTTGTAGGGTACCAGGTCCGCCACATTGAAAGTAGGGTGTACCCCAAAACCCTCAGGTAGGTCTAGCTCATAAGCATTACTGCCAAGTCATCTCAGAACTCGAAACGGTCCCGAACCCCGTGCCCTCAACTTGGAGGCAGGTCCCGGAAGGAGCCGCTCCGTCCTCACCATCACTGAGTCTCCCACTTGGAACTCGCAGTGGCGCCGATGAGCATCTGCCCACCTTTTGTAAGCCTCATTGTTCTTTCCTATATGCTTGCGAGAATGCGTATGCCATGCACTATGATGCGATGTTGGTGTGAAAAGTATGGTGTGCAAAGGTGGACCTGGGCAGTCAAATGTGGACCGATCACACTTTGATGCCATGAAGACTGTGACAGACTTAGGAGGGCCGGGACATCCATAGATTAACCTTTTATGCATGGGTGTGACAAATGTCGGGGGGCCCGGACATCCATGTATGCTCCTCTCATACTTAAGACTTATGATGAATGAAGGTGGGCCAATATATCCGAATATGATCCACTTATGCTTCCTACTTGACATGTGGGTGATGTGAATGAGTGTACCCGACTTATGAATCATGTCAAATGGTGTGATAAGCCTAGACACATGCATATTTATCCCAAAGGTGACTTCCATGTGCATAGATGTGGGATGACCTTTGAACTTCCATGTGAAAGGGTCAAAAGGATCTTGGAAGGTGGGCATTATGGAGAGGGGCTCTTCCTTGCTTCCTAGGCATATGTTGTCTATGGCGATGGTTCCCTTTGTGTGGCCCGAGTCTTGGAAGAGGTGATCTTGGTCCAACATGGTTGGTTGGGGTAGGGAAAGGTGAGTTGTGGGTAAGGTGGGTGTGTCACATGGGTAACTAGGCTCCCATTGGAAGGGATCAAAGGGGTCATGGACTGGGCTTCCTAGAGGAAGGAACTCTATGTTCACATGGTCTACGTACGATGGGTCATCCTTCCCCAAGGTAATTGGACCAAGGTCTTTAGTGGGCCAGTCGATCAAGGTACTTGGGATCTTAATGGGAGTGGAGTGGACCATGATGGGTTCTTCATCCATGGGGAGAATGAGAAGGAGGTCACTAGTGTAGCAACCAATGGTGAAGACTGAGGTGATAGAACCATCACATGGGTGGATGAGACTAAGTCTTCTTGGGTGGGCCGCTCCTAAGGTCAATAAGCAAGTCAACTTTAGTTGCCATTCTAAACCCTTGAGGAGATCATCCCAACCATTTACCTCATAGTAGGATCGGAATGCGGTGTGATAGGAGTTAACGGGTGCTATTTGGAAAGAGTGTTCCATGGTTGCGGTTTGAAAGTACAAGGCATGAGGGATGGGATTTTACTTGAGCCATTTGATGATGAGTTCTCCTATGGTCACCACGTTTTGGGTGAGATTGAGTGGTTTGGGGAGGTATGTGTTTGTTTGGACGGGGATGAGTTGATGTCCTTCCTCCTTATTGATAGGAGTATGGATTTCCTTAAAGGTGGGGAAGGGCTTTGGGTTGGTGTCCAATCCCAGGGATTTGGTCTTGTGGGTCGGGTTCTCCTCATGTTCACTCATGACCTCATTCATTCTTTGAAGTGGTTTGAGAGGGCATGGTGGCCGGGTATGGGGCTCCGGTGGGTGAGGGAACAAAAGGTTGTTGAAACCATAGGCTCCCGGGAGATGTGGGGGATGAACTAGGCAAGACCAACGCAATGGGTGGAAGGTGGTATTCCGTTCATCAAGCCATTGTTTCCCTAGGATTATGCAAGGGCCTTCCAAAGTACCAATTTGACACCATGCTCCGTCAAAGTATTTGGTCTTTCCAAACCATTTATGGAATTCAACGAAGACTTGGTCTTCGTTGTGCACAATTTGTTCGGTCGTAGAGAGGTGGCTACAATTTCGGGGGATATCCAATTATCTTCTACCATGTCGATGAAGTCAATTTATGTGGGGCTCCCATTAGGTAGGTATGCTTGGGATATGATGGGAATTGGGGCCTTTTGGTCCGTAGACTCAATGACAATGGGAGGTGGATAATGCATGGAGCGATCCGATGAGAACTCTAATGCAAGCGTGCCCATGGACTTGACTTGTGAGAACAAGTCAATGACTTGATCTGATACCAATTGATGTGAAATAGCCAAAAGTTGACTAAGTATGAGTTGATGACCCTAGGACCTAGACCCGCAAGCATACAAGCACTCCAATGATTCTCACGATAGCGACCTACTCACACGGCACACGCGATCACCCGGCGGGGCCGGGGGATGATGGAAAGGGTCCGAGGCGAGACTCAATGATTCTAAGTGACTTAGTTGGCTTAGGCTGACCCCCAAAGGGCCTGGGATTTCCAACTTCGTGGGCGGCTGGCCCACAGGGCGGGGTTTGGGTGGCACTCACTCCCGGTCTGCGGTGGACACCTTCAAAGTAGCATACAAGTTTGGGCTCTCTTCTCACCGTCCGATGGGCATGCGGAGTAATACTAAATTTGCAGAATAATGGAAATCAAGGATGGCATCAGATGCTCACCTGATCGGTGTGAAAACACCAATCCCACTCGGAGACGAGGGCGCGCCGGGAAGCGAGGGTATACACCCGATCGCTACGGCAGTGTCGCTTGACCTGAAAATTAAAAAAGTACAGCACTACGCCTCTCCCATGAGGGATGATCTTGGGGTGGGGATTAAACTTATTACAATCAAAACTACCTCCACGCAGGGAGGGTCCTTCAGCCGGCCAAGCGGGGTGGGGGAATTATGCAAGAAAACCCGACTTTCCGAGCTTTGCCGGTTCTGCCAATCTTCAGATTCGCTGGATAGGGTGTCGGTGATGATGCTGCCACGGACTCCACGGAACTCAGATCTTGATGAAACCAGTGCCAAAAGTTTCCCAACTGACCGAGGGTGATGTCTAATTTTTTGGGGAGGCTCTGAAGCTCGGGGCTGATCGGGCCGGCGACTGGAACAGGACAGCAACGTTCTGTCTCAGGCTGGTGTAGAACTGGTGCAGTCTGTTGCAGAAGGTACTTCAGACTCCTGAACTCCAATTGAGACGAAACTAGTGTTGACACGATCGTGGTCAGAGTAGCTTCGAGCAGGAGTTGACGGGGCCCCAATCGGAGGCCGGAGAAAAGAATGGTGGCCGGATAAGTGGGGACAGGTCAAGCCTGGACACACAGGGGGCAGACTGCACACTCCGGCGAAGAAAATTGTAACTGGTAGCTCCGGTGGCCGATTGAGGTTCTTCTTCTTGGAGATGAAAGCTAACTGGACGTAGTTCTTGCCCTCCGAAAATGGCGCCCAGATCTTCAAGGAAGAAGCCGTGGTCGGACTGGAACTGAGGCTCTGGTTCCCTACCTGAGGACTTCTGCGTGGTCGAGGGAGAAGGGCTCTTGCGGACAGCTAGGAGCTCGGATGTCGACGAAACCACCTCGCCTTGAAAGCTCTCTGGACGACCTTTCCAGAGATATAGTCCTTGACACTAGGAGGATCAGGGAGCGGCCGGAGACGAAGCGACTTTCAGGCCAAACTCTACTGCCTGTGACCTGCTACCTGGAACTGCAATCTAGCAAGATTAAAGGGAGTGGGAGGGGGGGTTAGCATAGCTTGGGAGTGATGGATGAGGGTTTGGGGAGAGGGGAGGGACGTGGCTAGGGTCTCCAAGAGGTCTGGAGGGGCAGGAATGGGTGGAGAGGGAGCTAGAGCTGCAAGAGGTGGTGGTGGGAAGGAGGATGTGCACAAGAGAGAATGTGAGTGGGAGAGGAGGTGGGGGCGAACTTGGGCTGTAGGGAGGGAAGGGGAGGTCGACCTAGGGAGGTATGGGGAAGGGGAGATGGGAGGGAAATTTGAAATGGGACTAGGGAGGAGGTCCTTCAGCCTTAGGGAGGTGGGGAGGTGCTTAGGGAAGTGGATGGGGTATGTGGTGGTTGGGAGGTGGGGCTTGGATTGGTGGAACCACCTTGGGACAAGATGTGGAGTAAAGATGGGTTATGGGAAGTTGTAGGGGAGTTAATGGAGGTAGGTGGGGGTTGGAGGTGGTTGGGAGGGTGAGGAGAGAGAGAAGGGTTCGCCCCCTTCTTGAAGAGAGAGAGGGAGAGAGATAATGAGAGAGAGGGAGAGAGGAAATGTCTTTGATAGAAGAGAGTGGAGGTCGAAAAGGATTCTAATCAAATTCATTCATTAAAATTAAGTACATGAGGAGAGATGAGGCCTATATATAGGGAACCATTCTTTACATGACCAAAATCTCCCTGACAATAAGACAAAAGACCGAGCATATCCTAGACTCAATCCTATGGGCCCATAACTAAGGTAATAAGGCCCAATTAAGCATAACAAGGGAAATGGACTAGAATCACATGACTCAATAAAGGAAAATACATAAGATAGGACTCAACAAAATGAAAATACATAAGATGAGACTGAAGCTAACATGTGTAGATCATAGTCGGTCCATATCAAGAATGTGCAGGCGACCCTAGCCAGAGGGAGTGTCGTGAGATGTCCTCATCAGTTTTGTATTAAAACCATGATTTTAAATGTTGTATTGACGGACTTTATCATGGTTTCACATCGTTACACATACTTTCTCATCTATAGAGTCATTTTCTTTAAGTACGTGGCGTATATTCCGGTATGTGTCCACTAGTTAGACTTTTGCAACTATAGAAACATATTCTTGAACTTGAGGACCTCTCTATTGGATATTCCTTCCAATAGACTAGAAATCTTATTTCAAGGCCTCCGTAAGTCTCCGTGAGCCTGGGATTCCCACTAAGACGCTGAGCTGGTTGTACCATTAAAGCCTAATTGTCTAGAAAAGTATTACCGAAGTTTTAAATTCTGTTCATGTAACGGCCTATTACTCGACCGTCAGGCACATCTAACGGCACAGTATACAACCGTCACATTACTGAGTCCGATTTATTCTTTCTGGATTCAGCCCATTCTAACAGTCCAATACTAAACCGTCACGTTCATGTAGCGGCCCATTAATTGACCGTCACAATTCTTGAGTACTTTAACCTGAGGTTTGACCCAAGGGTTGATATTCCAAAGTTCCTAGATGGATTATTGATGGTCTAGGACTTGTCATATTGTTCAATATACTTATTTTTAAATTATGGAAGATAAGGAATGTACTGTTATGATGTCGAATTGTTTCCACGAGCATAACATTATTTTAAGTCATTATTGATCCTTCATATTCTTAATCGAGGCGTTCATTCATTGAATTATTATTATCATGAACTTATTGAACTTGTTATATTGATTGGCCATATTTTATTGCTTGAACGTGGAAGTAGCTTGATTTATACTTGAAGATGCGATCGAGCATTGGTTGTGTTCAAGGGCTCTATGCTAGTCCCCTCGGCTGATTATCGGGAACATACTGTAAACCATGGGGTATGATGCTACTGGCATCGCATTGCACTAGGAGTACTTTCTCTATAAATGAGTGAAAATCCACGGCACGACATATACACGTACATGACTTTCTCGCTTGTTACATGATATTCCACAAGAAATTCACCAAATACTTGCTCATAAGCAAAAGATGTTTATGTGATGATTACATGGCTTGCTAGTACATTCTCGATACATTCTTGATCATGAAAGGCCATAGCATGTTCTTGTTACATTCTTCCTAATTCATACTTGTTCAATCTATCCTACGTGATCGTCTCGTTACTTTGGTTATTTACATATGATTTATCGTATTCGCATAATTTTAATTTATTTTCTTTTGAGCTAAAATGTTAATCACTTTAATAGTGCCTTCATGTTGATGCGATGATACCTACTGGGCAAGTGTGCTCATTACCTATTTTCAATCTTTTCAGGAGATGGAAGTGATTCAAATTCAGATTCGAGTTATACAAGTAGCGGGTCCGAGAGCGAATGAAAGTCGTATCAAAATGAGAGTGAAGACTTTGGAATGTCAATCTTGTTTAGATCGAGTCTTTGTAATTTTCTTTTTTTTTTTTGAGTCTGATAGATTGAATAAGGTCGAAAAGTTATTGTGTTTAAATATTTTGATTATTAATGAAATAAAGTTGGAGTTTGAGTAAATTATTGTGCAATTGTATTTTATTATGTGTGATTGTCTTACGCTCTGATCGTTCTTGCTTGTTAGAGGCTTACCATGTAGCACCCCTGGAAATTTTAAAGAATAAAATAGGTTCTAAATAAATTTAAACTAGTGATAAATGACCAAAAAAACAAAAGAATTTATACTAAGGGGCCTCACGTGTGTAAGTATGCATATTAAGCTTTAAACCTATATATAAATATATATATAGACCAAAACCTATTTACCTAAACCCACCAAGGAGGCCTTCCCACGTGAAACCACTAACAAGCCCATTATGTGTAAACTAGCTAAACCCATCTATATATATATATATATATATCTTATAATTATGTCTTTGAAAATCTGTATCTATTAAATTACGTAACATAAAATTATAAAAAATATATATTTGGAATTCTTGAATTTTTCTCCTAATTATCATATATTTTATTTTCAAAATTTTTTATTAAATAATATGTGTTTTTTTAAAGGGATGTCTTTTCTAAACTCATTAAAGTGAAATACCGTCTTTTAAAATAGACGTAAATTTTGTTTAATTAAAAACTTGAGAAATTAACGTCCACCTATATGGACGCCATATTCTGAGAAATAAATCTAACAATGCTAGATAAAACGAATTGAACAAATGAGCGCCTTCCTAGAAGGATGCCATTTGTATTAAATGAAAAATAGAAATGTAAATTGCGCCTTTCATAGCAGATGCTATTTGATATAGCGCCCTCCAGGCAGGACGCTGTTTTTCTTAATCGACTATTTCCTACGTTTTCAACCCCCACCGTGGAGCACCGCTTGGCACTCTCGTCCCACTTCCGTGGATGGGGTCTCTATTTTGGTTCTATTGTATACCCTCAACTCTCCGAGATGATCGAGCTCTCTGTTGGACATTCCATTCCTTCGGACTAGCGATTTCATCTTAGAGACCTCCGTCAGTCTCCGCTAGCCTTGGATTCTCTCAAGACAGCCGAGCAGGTTGTACCCTAAAAACCCTTACACTGTGTCACAGTCATGTCCCTCTGAAGAAACATGACAAACTAGCGCTCAATTAATGCTGTTTCTAGCATTTTTGAGAAAATGCCACTTTCTGGAATCTACGTCCAGGAAAGTGAATGCTAATTACAAATAGCGCCCTGTGTAACGGACGCTATTTACTTTCTTGCCTTTTATCTATTTCCAGAATAAGCGCCTATCGATATAGACGATAATTATAATCTGCGGCTCCCATAGTGGACGCTATTTATCCAATTTTTGTACTCCATGACTTGATTATTTATTAATTTCTTGTAAACTGGGTCGCTAAATAACAACTAACAAATATTGGGCCTTCGGTCGCATGAATGCTATTGTCTAGTAGGATGGAAGTTCTAAACTAATGATGAACCCATGAGACCACTGACTCATGAGGACACACGAACTAAAGATAAACCCATGAGACCACTGACTCATGAGGAGAAACGAACTAATCATAAACCCATGAGACAACTGACTCATGAGGAGAAACGAAGTAATGATAAACCCATGAGACCACTGACTCATGAGGAGAAACGAACTAATAATAAACCCCTGAGACCACTCGCTCATGAGGTTAAAGATATCCTGACGACCCATGAGTAAAAACCACTGACTCGTTAGGTAAATTCTAGACTGACTTGAGTGCTTGAAAATTATGAACCTCTACCCAAGAAGAAGGGTATTTACTTGATGATCAATTATCTATTATCTCGTGATATGATATGGAAACATCTTGCTCGATATATCTTGCAACTTAGTTCAATTTTTGTGCCAGATATTTCATGCCTTTCGCATTGCTATATTTCTATATTTTCTCGCATTCACTCATGCATGATCATGATACATTGCATAAGATGTTAATTACTTTAAGCAAGTCTGGATTGTAGAGATGTAATTCCTACTGAGTGTTCGCTCATCCAGTTTTATTCCAACATTTTTCAGATAATCAGGTGGCTAGCGAGACCGAGACTCCCACGGGAGGAACAAGTGTGCAAGTGAGCTCTGGAAATTAGAGAACCCGAGTCTTTTATCTTTCTTGAGTCTAGCATGATGTCTCTTATTTAATTATCTTGTCTAAGTCTGTTAGTGCATTGTCTCCTCTTCTTTCATTGTGATGTAGTTGAGTCTTCAAGTTTTGGAATTTAAATTGTAAGAGACTTATATTTGAAATAAAATTTAATTATTACTCCAAATTATTTGGTCTCATGCGATTGCTCTTGATTATTCACGACTGTTTAACTGCCACGTTCCGAGCAAATGACACGTTCCACTGCTATCGGTTCGGGGCGTGACATACCATGCCGACTGTTTACGTTCCTCGAGCTAGTCTTCTACTGTCATAAAGGCTCGGGGTGTGACACCCTTCATCCGTCACCCCTCCACAGCCTATCATCTCCACTACCCCCATAACACCTATTATTACCACCCCTACTCCCATCACACCTATGCCCTCTACTCCTTCATTCATCCACCCTACCGGGCCCGTCAAGCCGCTTATCTTAAACCCACCTAGTGCCATGCCGGCCCAAAATCTTGCCCTACCGAGCGGGCATTTGTTCCATAGAAACTATCCTTCCACTGGTGCTTCCGCGCCTAATCCCCAGTCCTCGCAATAGGCTGCCGATCAGGAAGAGGCAGATCCGCTGCCAGGGACACAATATGATTTGTTACATCATTTGGACAGAGTGCCCGCCAAGATATCTGTACTAGAATTGATTAAAAGGTCCACGCTTCACCAGGATGCACTCCGTAATTTCCTTCAGAAGGCGATAGTAAATGAAGACATGGCAGTGGACAGCCTACCAATAGCTCTGGCCATAATCTCCAAAGGGCCAGCAATTACATTCTCTGAAACTGAATTGGCACCCCCTGAAGCTCGACAAATGCCGTTATGCATCTCTATCACTCTCAACAAAGTCAGTATAGATGTAGCATTGGTAGATACAGGGGCTTCTATTAATGTTTGCCCTCTCAGCACTTTGAGGGCCTGCAACTTGTCAGAAGATCTGCTAAAGTCCACCCCGACTACTATTGCTACATATGATTGTTGAGTTATGGTTTTGATGATTGTTGTAATTGTTAAGTTATGGTTTTGATGATAACTAAACTTAATGTGTGCTTTAATGATGATAACTAAACATGTGATGATTACACATGTTCTTGATGATTGTGCTGATTCATCTTATTGTTTATGTTGGGTTTGCAAGAGGCAAGAGGTTTCATAATCTCTTTAATGTGAACAAGCATGGTATTAACCATGACTATTTTGCTTGCAAGATCAACTCATGGTAGCCACCTGGTAAACCAAACGTGTGGATAAGCACCATGCTCCTCTGCAATCCAAAACAGGTGGTATATGTCATTTACTGTCAAGAACCATTGGTAAGACTCCTACCTTGTATTAAAATGAAGCTTCATGCTTTAAACCATCAAGATTCACTCCTTTTCAAACATGTGTTCATGAATCATTCCATGTGTTAAATCGAGTCTAAATAAACTTGTAATCAACTATAACCCAAGCCCTTTTCAAGTATCGAACCAATGGATAGTTTCAAGTGAACTAACACTTGACTTTTGTAGGTTTGGAGACTGGCGGTCGACCTGTGGACCCTTGACGGTCGACCTGAAATCATAGAACTGAAAAATTGGCACCTGTGAACCTGGCGGTCGACCGCCAGGAGCTAGCAGTCGACCTATTTTCCCAGCAGCCACAAAGCTACAGACTGGCCCCTAACGGTCGACCGCCAGCCCTCCACCGGTCGACCGCCAGCCCCGAGGCCCTCTTTTGTTGACTTTTGTGTCAAGTTCGAAAAGAGGTCCTTCACCCCATTTCTTTAATCCCAATGCTCCCAATCACCCCAGATTTTGTGGATCTAGGTCTGGGACTTGTCTCCTAACCTTCCAAGGGTTATAAAACCTCTCTTTGAGGTCATAAACCCTAAGAGGCTCCAAGAGAACAAGTGAGATCAAGTTGGCTCAAGGAAGAGGAGGAATATCACTGTAGCCGTGAACAGTGATTCGAAGATCAAAGCCTCATCATAGTTAAAGATCCAAAATCTATTTTGAAGCTTTCATCTTCCCATGAATTGAACCAACACCAAATCAACCTAGAGAGATCAAGATAGTAGCTATCAAAGGAAGGTTGATGCAACGATCATGAACAACATTCCTTCCACTAAGTTCTTCATCCGATCGAAGCCATTCAAGAATCAACTGAAGCCATTCAGTCATCTTCTAAAGCCAGGGAGTTCCAATCAAGCAAGGATCTCAAGAAGAGCTTAAGGGAAGGCTGTCCAAGTGAAGAGAAGAAGAAGTATTGTAGCAGTGAACAGTACTCCGTGCAATGAAACCTACATCCAATACAAGGCCATTCAAGCTGAGTCTCAAGCCATTCAGGTGAAGAAGGAATCAACGCGAACATCCGGAGCATACACTCAGGGGGAGCCTAAATCAGGAGCATTCTAAACTGTGGTCTATTTACTTTGGTGTCTTGTGCTTTAAGTCTCATATTTGTGTTTCATCATAAACCGTAATAACTTGTGTGTGTGTGTGGATCGTGTTGGATCCGTGGTTGTTTGTGTGTGTGTTGTAATTGATTCGTGTGTGTACGTGGATCTTCCTAGATTTGCGTTTGTGTGTGTGAGGGTCTTTTTAGATCCGTTCGATCTTGTGTGTGTGGTTGTGATCCGGTTGTCGGATCGTGTTGGAGTTCATCTCCGTGTGTGTGTGTGTGTGTGTGTTGGAGCTTGTCTCCATGTGTGGGTTAGGGCGCGTCCCCGTGTGTGTGTGCAGGTGTCGTCCTGCGTGTGTGGTTAGAGCGTTGTCTCCGTTTGGGGATTTATCCCCGAGTGAAGCCTCACCGGGTTTGGTGAGGGGTGGACGTAGGATTGCCGTCGTTGCATCCGAACCACCTTAAAAACCGCTGTGCATTGTGTGTTATTTGTGTGGTTTGATTGTTTTCGTTGTATGGTCGTGTGGGAACGGTGAGTTTGAGAGAATTGGTTAATTAGTTTTCAATTGCTAATTATTGTTTACCACATATTTTGTAAAAAGCCAAAAGTTCTCTTAAAATTGATAAACACCCAATTCACCCCCCTCTTGGGTGTCATTGATCGCAGGACTTCAATTGGTATCAGAGCCAAGGCTATAATTTCATAGATCTAACGATCTAGAGTGATCCAGATCAATGACCACCATTATGTACACCTTGAATTCTCCACCGGTGTTTGATGGTTGTAATTTTGATTTATGGTTAGGAAGGATGTGCAGTCTAGTCAACTCATATGATCCTAAGTTATGAAAATTTATCTCACATGGTCCTTATGAGTTGCCTAAAGACAAATATGTCTGGACCACAGATTCCAAGCTCAAACATGATCAAAATTGTTTGGTTCTAAAATTGCTTATTGCTGCAGTTGATTCTAATCATTTCCCTTTTGTCTCCCATTGCAGATCCGCGAAGGATATCTTGGTCGGCTTAACCAAAGTCCGGGAAGAGCATAAAGATCAATGTCTTGTGGTAGGCACGAGTGATCAAGGGAGTGATCAGCAAGTTGAATCAAGCTCAAAGCTAAATTCTGATTCTGATAATGAAGATGAATTCAGCTATGAGGAGTTATTGATTGCATATGATGAGCTTGCTGATAAATACGAGAAGGTTAAGTCTGAAAACAAAAAATTGAAAAAGAATGTTGGACAAAATAAATGTGATTCTCCATGTAAAGAATGCTCACACTTGAAGGAAATGATTGATGGTCATGTGTTCGACATTGAAATTCATAAAGATCAAATATCTTCTTTGAGAAATGAAAACAAAGAGCTGAGAGAGAGAGCAAGTCTTATGAACAATGGTCAAAATGAGTTTGCTCATGATAAAAATCTTGAAATGGAAAATGAGAAACTGAAGGAATTGAACAATACCATTTCTGAAAGATTACTTGCTCTTGAAAAAGGAAAATTTGTGAATATTGATGAATCTGAAAAAGTGCATGCTATGCTGCAAGAAATTGAAAGTCATAAAACCATCTGTTGAGTCCCAAAACGTGGCAATCAAGAGGGGAGGGGTGAATTGATGGCCAATAAAATTAACTATGTAATAGAACTCTTATAACAATTACATTAACAAGCTCTCACCTCGCACGAACATGAACACACTTGTGGAAACGTATGCAACGGGTATGATTGATAGAATAAGTGGTGTAAGCTCAACTCACCGCGAAGCCCACTTGACAAGTAAACGTATAGGCAAACCACAATGAACACACGGAAATTTTTAGGTGGTTCGGGTACACTGCCGTGTTCCCTACGTCCACCCCTCACACAGAGGATTAAGGCTTCACTATGAGTGAATCACACACACACACACGCTGTAAGGACAGCAACCACACACACGTTCGTGTTACCGAACACAAACTCAACACACAAGTATCTGAGATAATGTTTACAGACGAATACTCAAGCTTGAATCAACTGAACCAGAATGAAAAAGGGTGAGGAAAGAATGAAATTATCCTGGTTGGAGCTCCCCCTTTCTCTTTTCAGAATTTAATCGAACACTTGTGTAGCAGGAAGATGTTCTTGACGATCTTGAATCGGATGAGCTTGAATCTTGATTTCACTCGCAGCCAGCAGTAGAGGATTGATTGGAACTTCGAATCCTCCTTCTTCCCTTCACTTTCACGCACAAACACAAGAGGAACAATGGCTGGAGGTGGCTGCTGCGACCTGCACAAGGAAGGGTTAGAAAGAAACCCGAAAACAGTGTTTATAATTATTCCCTTAGGGTTTACACCCTTAACAAGATGATTTATACTCCTAGACAGGACAAGGGACGTTCAGGGGACCAGATCCATGTATTACGGAGTGATTCCCAGAGTCCCTAACAGCTGTATAAGCCCATGTGGCTCGAAACCATCAAGTCAACAAAACCGGCGCCGCCCAGAACAGAAGGGTCGACCCTTGGGGTCGACCCTCGTGCTGTGCTAGAGGTCCAGAAGTCATGGGTCGACCCCAGGGGTCGACCCTCTCAGAACCAGGTTCTGGTTCAACAAAAACAGCAAGAGGACCTGTAGGGGTCGACCCTTGGGGTCGACCCTCGGGGAATGGGTCGACCCTTGGGGTCAACCCTTTCAGTTGGGCAAAAAGGGAGCCGACAGGTTTAAAAAAAGATTGCTAGGGGTCGACCCTTGGGGTCGACCCTTGAAGCTGGGGGTCCACCCTTGGGGTCGACCCTTGAAGCTGGGGTTAAGAACCCTTGCTAAGTTGCTCCGATTGGCTTGGGGATCGCCCCGAAAGGTCATCCCACGCTCCACAACAATCACAAACCATGATTCTAAGTCCAAGAACACTTCTAGATGTTTTTATGATGGTTTATCAAAATAAACATGATTTAGCATGAAAACATAAACCATTTGACATAATTAAACTCTTGGATGCTTCCTAGATAAATGGACTTATGGAAATGAAGGAATTCAAACCACATTGCCATGATTCAAAAATGATTAGATCTCACCCATTGTCCCAGAGTTGTATTCGACTGTGGTCATTGTTGATTGTCCTGTCAAAACAATTTTGGAATTGGATTTCTTTCATGAAATTCAAATGATAAACACTTACCCTTGAAGTGAAGTCCTTCAACCGTCCAAAACCTTATATGTGCAGCACTTACAAAGTCATCAGAGAATCTCATTTTCAGTTCAAGAAATATCATTTGGTCATCATCAAAATATATAAGACATGATAAAAGGGGAGGGGGTTCAACAATCTCCCCCTTTTTGATGATGACAAAATGCTATTTGAATTGTCAAGCCATCTACAATTGAAACCTCATTTGCATTAATCATTTCAACATGAGCCAATTCATTTCTCCCACAGGGCAACATAATCTGTAAGATTGATTAGCATGGCACAATGTTTTGCCGACAACAAGTGGAAGGAAGGCAAGTCTGAAATGCAATTAACAATATGCCATAGCTAAAATGCAATGTCTGATGAACTGAAATGCAACAAAGTGAACTGAAATGTAAAAACTGAAATGAGATGCAATGCAACACACGCATGCAGACACACAGTACATATAATAGCCGAGATAGTCTTTCTCCCCCTTTGGCAACATCAAAAAGGAGGGGGTGAAACAAGGATAATAACTATGCCATAAGGAAGAGAGAGAGAGGCTAATCGTCATCCTCGTCATCATCCGGAGTAGAAGAGCCCGGTGGACGCCTAATATACTCCGAAAGATCGGCTAGCAGTTGGGCTTGGTGGGCCAAGGCGTCATTGATACAGTGAGAATGCTCCTGATGGGAAAGTTTCAGATCACGTTGCAACGCTGTCATAGTCTCCCCATACTCGTCCAACCGGTCATCAATGGTGTCCAATCGGTCCATGAGAAGCTGAACCGCCTATCACGCCCCGAGAGCGGAAGATACCCGGAGACGCGTGATGAGTTTATATCAATCATGTCAATCAGAGTATTAGTGTATTCGACACCAAAATCAGAGATGCGCAAAAATAAAGATAACCCAATCCTTTATTCCTTCATAAGAATATGTCTATTACAAACCCTTCAAGTACTAACTAAAATAAAGGGAAAAATACAAGGTTGACTCAAGAAAATATGAAAAAGACTAGATAACACGGAAGAAGCTCTATCTCTTTCACTCTTGATTTTTCCCACCCGTTCGAGTTCCCTCATCGTCGGACTTACCTGAAAAGTAGGGAAACACTAAGTGAGCGAACGCTCAGTAGGAAATTATATCTCAAGAACTAGCAAGGGGTTTAAGTGATTGCATCTTTCATGAATGCACTATAATTATGCATGCTCGCATAAAACGACAAGATAGAGAGAGTGTATAACAATAAGATAGCAAGAAGAACTAGTCATGAACTTTCATGAACTTATATCAAAAGATATCAAGATATTCAAGCAAGTGTATTCATCATGTCATGTGGAAATTTGGCTATCACGTTCAAGCACGCAGGTATGCAATTTCCCTTTTTCCGGGTCACGCAAGTCATGTAATATCAAGTCAAGTACAAGTACAAGATTTGTGGAATGTTCAATCAAGCTAGTCATGCATTTCGGTATAATGTCAATACCGTGATCAATCAACTCCCATGGGCACAAGTACTTTCGGGTGCTCCTCCCAGGACCAGATCGGGCCCTATATGCGCAGGCATTAATCATGTATTTTAACATCCACTTTTGTGTATAGTCATTATGGAATTTCAAGAATAAAGCTTGTAGACATGTAGGATAAACTTGGATAGAATAGAGTCCAAAATATGATACTTGACATAGATAGGCGATAATAACGGTACAATCACGATTATCGATAAAACTAGGTGGAATTGGTTCCCTAACTTGGGTACCATGATAAACAAGTATGGACATTCTTTATATAGAATTGAGGTCCACAAGAACATCAAGTTTAATATAGAATTGGGGTTTACAAGAACATCATAACAATGTTGATATAGAGTTGGGGTTTACAAGAACATCATGACAATGTTGATATAGAATTGGGGTTTACAAGAACAGCATCAAATGGCATGATAACCTCATCCCATTAAGAGAATTCTCATGATACACACTTTGCATAACATGAGGGCCGGTATACCATGTTTCTATAGAGTGACATGGCAAAATAGTGTAATGGATTTTTATGGTACAACCAGCTCAGTCGGCCTTGAGGGAATCCAAGGCTGCGAGGAGACTTATGGAGGTCTCTATGACTAACTCGCTAGTCCAAAGGAACGGAATGTCTAATGGAGAGCTTGTATGTCAATGAGAATTAGTGGGTAAACGATAAATCATCATGAAACATGGGACTATATTCACGGAGTGGAAATATAGTGCCGATATAGATATATATATATATAAAACCCTTCGGTTGACAGTAATCAGTGTAAAACAGTAATACAGAAAATAGCGACTTAAGCTAAGTCATTAATTATCCAATTAACACCTTATTCAGGGGCGTTTATTCACAATTTGATGACTTATACATTAGTCATCCCTTCAATATTTCCATTCTACAGAAAATCAATATTCTGGAATTTTAACAAAAATGCGCCCTGGACAGGGGCGTTACTTTTCAATTAGCGCCCTGGTCTGGGGCGTCAGTTCAATAAGAGACGACCTTGTGCAGGTCGTTAATTCAACAATTTATCAATTTTCAGATGATAAAATTTTAGGAAAACAATTTCATGGTCATGACAAGATAATTAACAGGATTTCACAGGTATACTCATACAATATATTAGATTCATGGTTACATAGATATTAAATTTTAAACGTGGGTATTTATTAATTACATGTAATTGACGACTTCTGGGAAGGGCGTCAAAACAATAAGTAGCACCCTAGTGTGGGTCGCTTCTTTAAATTAGCGCCCTTGTCAAGGGCGTTTCTTTTTAAAATTACATAGAAAACATCTGAAACCATAATAAAACTATATGCATGTATGACAGAAGGTATTCCTAGCAACATGAGTTAGTTTGGGCTACGTTCTTGAGAAAACCTACCTTTTGAAGTTTTTAACTGATGAACTGATGAAGGTTTCGTGAAGACAAACGATACTCTATTTGTAACAGAGTCTTCTGATCACCAGAAGAGGAAGAAGGATGAAGAACCTCACGTTCTTCACTTCGACAGGGAGTTACTGCAGACTTCCTACAGAAGAAATAATGAAGATCATTAATCATATAACTTAAGGTAAAAGAAAAAGAGGAAGAACATTACGGTTCTTCGCAGCAACACAGAACGCCAAACAGCGGTCTGGGTCGAGTAGCAGGATATTTATAGGATTTTGGGGATCCTATTAGGGTTAGAGTTGTATTGGAAGTAATACTTCCATGATAGAGTCCTTACCATATTCCACCTTCGCCGTAGTTATCCAGAACTTGCCCTGGATAAACTCCGGGGTCGAACGAAACTCGAACTGAATTAACGTCCTAAGCGAGGGCGTTAATTTAAACTGACGCCTTGTCAAACGTCATTTCTTATGTGAAACGTGCCCATGTAGAGGGCGTCACTTATACTTGCCCTTTATTTATTTTTTTCGGCCGTTTGGGAAATGACGCCCTTTGGTGTTGGCGTCCTTTTTATAATTAACGCCTTATGTAAGGGCGTTTCTTTTCGAAGTCGTGCCTTGACCAAAGGCGTTATTTCTTCTTGATTAATGATTTACCCATTTAGGCTCTTTGTCATCTATTTACTTATCTTTTATTTTAATTTGATTTATTTAAAAATCATGTTTTTATCAGGGTTGCTACACCCTCCCCCACTTAAAAGAATTTGGTCCCCAAATTCAATAGTATATATAAGTGGAGAGTGTAGAGTATATACCTTAAAAAAATTCTGGAAATCGCTTCCTCATGGATTCCTCGGTCTCCCATGTAGCTCCATGTTCGGAGTTCTTATTCCATTGTACCTTAAGTATGGGAATAACCTTATTCCTTAGGGTACGTACTTTACGATCTAGTATCTTTATGGGCTTCTGTTCATATGTGAGATCCTTCTGGATAACTAAGTCTCCATGTTCAATAATATGTGATGGATCGTGTACATACTTCTTCAACATAGATATGTGAAACACATTATGAACATCAGACAATTGAGGAGGCAATGCGATGCGATAAGCAACCTCGCCAACTCTTTCCAATATCTCAAAAGGTCCTACGAACCTTGGTGTAAGCTTGCCCTTAACACTAAATCTTCGTATTCCACGTCCAGGCGATATCTTGAGAAATACATGATCTCCGACTTGGAATTCAAGATCTCTCCTTCTTGTATCGGCATAAGCCTTTTGCCTAGACTGGGCAACTTGCAGTCTTTCTCGAATCAATTGTATTCTTTCAGTGGTAACCCTTACCATGTCTGAACCTAGCAGTTGTTTCTCTCCAACTTCGTCCCAGCATAAGGGTGATCGGCATCTCCTTCCGTATAAAGCTTCGAAAGGTGCCATTTGTATACTTGCCTGGTAGCTATTATTGTATGCAAATTCCACCAACGGCAAGTGATCATGCCAGCTTCCATTGAAATCAATGATGCAAGCTCTGAGCATATCTTCAACCACCTGGTTAGTTCTCTCGGTCTGACCATCCGTTTGAGGATGAAAAGCTGTACTAAAGTTAAGCCTTGTTCCCAACAAATGTTGTAGTCCCTTCCAAAAATGAGAAGTAAAACGAGGATCTCTGTCAGACATGATTGAAACAGGAATACCATGTAATCTGACTATTTCCTTGATGTATAATGCAGCCAAAACATCAACTGACCATCGGCTCTTTATTGGCAAGAAATGCGCCGATTTAGTCAATCGGTCAATAATAACCCATATTCCATCATGTCCTCCCTTTGATTTAGATAAACCCATGATGAAATCCATACCAATATCCTCCCATTTCCATTTAGGGATATCTAGAGGATGTAGTTTTCCAGTATACTTTTGGTGTTCCGCCTTGACCTGTTGGCAAGTGAGACAACGTGATACATAGTCTACTATTTCCCTTTTCATGTTGGGCCACCAAAAATTTCTTTTCACATCTTGGTACATTTTAGTAGATCCAGGATGAAGAGCTTCATCTAAGATCTTCTTCTTTAACTCGGGACAATCCGGTATGCAAGTTCTATTCCTGAACATTAATCTTCCTTCACAAGTTATTTGGAAATCCGATTGTCCTTCCAATCTGTCCTTTATTTCCACTAATACTGGGTCATCATCCTGAAGTGCTTGTGTTTCAGTTAATAGGTCTGGATGAATGCTTACATGAGTCAATGTGACACATTTGAAGTTCGTGTCCATGCTTATATTGAGCTTAGAAAATTGCTCCAGCAACTTCCATTCTTGAATCATACAATTGGCTAACAGTGTTCTCGGCCTTCGACTAAGGGCATCAGCTACATGGTTACCCTTTCCGGGATGATATTGTATATTGAAGTCAAAGTCCTTGAGATATTCTAGCCAACGCCGTTGCCTCATATTTAGTTCCTTTTGAGAGAAAAGATACTTGAGACTCTTGTGATCGGAGTATACAGTAAACTGCACTCCATATAGATAATGTCTCCAGATCTTTAGTGCAAATACTACCGCGGCTAATTCTAAGTCATGGACGGGGTAGTTCTCTTCATGCTTCTTTAATTGACGAGAAGAGTAAGCTATAACCTTTCCTTGTTGCATTAGAACACATCCGAGGCCAATGCCAGAAGCATCAGTGTATACCTCGAATTTCTCTCCTTCCATTGGTAAAGCTAAGACAGGAGCTGTAGTAAGATGATCCTTGAGAGTTTGGAAGCTTCTTTCACATTCCTCACTCCATTCGTAACGGATCTCCTTATGAGTTAACCTCGTAAGTGGTACGGCGATCTTAGAGAAATCTTTGATGAATCGCATGTAATAGCCGGCAAGACCTAAGAAACTTCGGATCTCGCTAGCATTGGTCGGTCTTTCCCAATTTCTTACAGCTTCAACTTTTGATGGATCTACTGATAAGCCATCCTTTGATATAACATGTCCGAGAAAAGTCACTTCCTCAAGCCAGAATTCACACTTGCTGAGTTTTGCATATAATTGGTTTGCCCTTAATATTTGTAATGCAATCCTTAAATGCTCCTCATCCTTGATTCTTAACTGATGATATCCCGACCTAAGATCAATTTTGGAAAAGTACTTGGATCCTGAAATTTGATCAAACAACTCATCGATTCTCGGTAGTGGATACTTATTCTTGATAGTGAGATGATTCAATTGTCGATAGTCGATGCATAACCTCATGGATCCATCTTTCTTCTTTACAAATAATACAGGCGCTCCCCATGGGGAAGTACTTGGTCTTATGAATCCTTTCTTAATGAGTTCCATCAATTGCTCCTTTAACTCCTTGAGTTCAGCAGGCGGCATTCTATACGGTGCCTTAGAAACTGGACCCGCACCAGGAACTAAATCGATGGTGAAGGCCACTTCTCTTTGTGGGGGTAATCCAGGAAAATCTTCCGGAAATACGTCCGGAAATTCTTGTACCACCGGAATGTCTTCTATCTTAGTTTCCTTAGCCTCCTTAATCGTGACGAATGCAAGGAAAGACACACATCCTTTCCTGATGAGCTTGCTAGCTCGGAGAGCCGAAATAAGAGGGGTTTTGCTTCGCCTCTTGGGGCTAGTAAAGATCAGTTCGGGAAATTCCTCGAAAGTAACCTTGCTATTGCGGTAATCGACCGTTGCCTGATATTTAGATAACCAATCTGCTCCTAGTACGACATCATACTCCTTTAGATCTAAACATATAAGATCAATAGGGAGATTCTTACCATGAACCAATACTTCACAGTTCTGGTAATGGTGTGTAATATCAGTCTCGTTTCCTAGAGGAGTAGACAAGACTAATTTTATCCATTCCGGTTCTAGGGGTAACGGATCAGCGAACTTCTTGGAAACAATTGAATGTGAAGCACCAGTATCAATTAAGACATATGCAGACTTGGAACAAACTTTCAATGTACCTTCTACTAGTCCGCCTTCTTCTTCTTGTTCGGTCTCCTTAATTGCGTGAAGACGAGCATTCTTGGTTACTGGGCGCTTCCCGTCCCCAGCTTGATCATTAAGTAATGGGCAATCGGGAATTCGATGATCGCGACTCCCACAGCGGAGACATGCTCCTAGTTTCCTCCAGCATTCTTCTGCTCTATGGCCCGCCTTGTCACAATGCTTGCACACTATATTTGATGGGGTAGTGGTGATGGAGAAGGGCTTGGTCTTCTTAAACTTCTGATCTTGTGAGGAAGTACCTCCATTGCTAGGCCTCTTCTTGAAGTTGGGTTTAAAGGAACCCGAACTTGTAACTTGTTCTTTCTTGTCCTTCCCACGGATTCTATCAGATAGTTCCGTGGCGTCTTCTAATAGCTGAGCTCGGCGCACAATTTCGAGTAGACCTGGATATCCATTGGCGCCAGCTGTGTGATATATTGGGGCCTGAGCCCATTTAGGAACCTCCTAGCTTTCATCTTCTCGGTGCTGACTAAGTGCTTAGCATACCGAGATAATCTAGAAAATTGGGCCTCGTACTCAGCCACCGACAAGGATCGTTGCTTCAGTGCAGCGAATTCTGCGGCTTTCTTCTCCTAGACTCGGTCCGAAAAATATTTAGCATTGAAATGTTCAATGAATTCTTCCCAAGTAACTTGGTCTTGATTTAAAGTAGCTTCTATTGATTCCCACCAGCCTCGGGCATCCCTTTCCAACTGAAAGGTAGCTAATAAGACTTTATCTTGATCCGTGCACTGCATAACACGGAATATACATTCCGTCTCCCTAATCCAGTGCTCTGCGTCATCCAGATCAGTAGAACCCGTGAATTAGGCGGGTTCATGTTTTTACAGACTTGGTGGAGACTCCCTGCTCGTTGTGCACCTCCTTGTGCTACCTGTTGCAGCACCTGAGTCATGCCTTGAAGTGTACGCTGCATGTTGCGCCACTGAGCACTTTCGGCAGCCATTATCCTACAATTACCATAACTATGTTAGTATATACTCGCATTAAGGGCTTTTAAGTTTTTATGTTAACTCAACCCTTGGTTCTACCCAATCTCACTGGTTAAAGGTTTGAACCTATCCTTGGACTTGGGTTTTCCTAGGAATTGAATACCCTAGGCTCTGATACCCTAAAAACTGTCACGCCCCGAGAGCGGAAGATACCCGGAGACGCGTGACGAGTTTATATCAATCATGTCAATCAGAGTATTAGTGTATTCGACACCAAAATCAGAGATGCGTAAAAATAAAGATAACCCAATCATTTATTCCTTCATAAGAATATGTCTATTACAAACCCTTCAAGTACTAACTAAAATAAAGGGAAAAATATAAGGTTGACTCAAGAAAATATGAAAAAGACTAGATAACACGGAAGAAGCTCTATCTCTTTCACTCTTGATTTTCCCCATCCGTTCGAGTTCCCTCATCGTCGGACTTACCTGAAAAGTAGGGAAACAATAAGTGAGCGAACGCTCAGTAGGAAATTATATCTCAAGAACTAGCAAGGGGTTTAAGTGATTACATCTTTCATTAATGCACTATAACTATGCATGCTCGCATAAAACGACAAGATAGAGAGAGTGTATAACAATAAGATAGCAAGAAGAACTAGTCATGAACTTTCATGAACTTATATCAAAAGATATCAAGATATTCAAGCAAGTGTATTCATCATGTCATGTGAAAATTTGGCTATCACGTTCAAGCACGCAAGTATGCAATTTCCCTTTTTCCGGGTCACGCAAGTCATGTAATATCAAGTCAAGTACAAGTACAAGATTTGTGGAATGTTCAATCAAGCTAGTCATGCACTTCGGTATAATGCCAATACCGTGATCAATCAACTCCCATGGGCACAAGTACTTTCGGGTGCTCCTCCCAGGACCAGATCGGGCCCTATATGCGCAAGCATTAATCATGTATTTTAACATCCACTTTTGTGTATAGCCATTATGAAATTTCAAGAATAAAGCTTGTAGACATGTAGGATAAACTTGGATAGAATAGAGTCCAAAATGTGATACTCGACATAGATAGGCGATAATAACGGTACAATCACGATTATCGATAAAACTAGGTGGAATTGGTTCCCTAACTTGGGTACCATGACAAACAAGTATGGACATTCTTTATATAGAATTGAGGTCCACAAGAACATCAAGTTTAATATAGAATTGGCGTTTACAAGAACATCATAACAATGTTGATATAGAGTTGGGGTTTACAAGAACATCATGACAATGTTGATATAGAATTGGGGTTTACAAGAACAGCATCAAATGGCATGATAACCTCATCCCATTAAGAGAATTCTCATGATACACACTTTGCATAACATGAGGGCCGGTATACCATGTTTCTATGGAGTGACATGGCAAAATAGTGTAATGGGTTTTTATGGTACAACCAGCTCAGTCGGCCTTGAGGGAATCCAAGGCTGCGAGGAGACTTATGGAGGTCTCTATGACTAACTCGCTAGTCCAAAGGAATGAAATGTCTAATGGAGAGCTTGTATGTCAATGAGAATTAGTGGGTAAACGATAAATCATCATGAAACATGGGACTATATTCACGGAGTGGAAATATAGTGCCGATATAGATATATATATATATATAACCCTTCGGTTGACAGTAATCAGTGTAAAACAGTAATACAGAAAATAGCGACTTAAGCTAAGTCATTAATTATCCAATTAACGCCTTATTCAGGGGCGTTTATTCACAATTTGACGACTTATACATTAGTCGTCCCTTCAATATTTCCATTCTACAGAAAATCAATATTCTGGAATTTTAACAAAAACGCGCCCTGGATAGGGGCGTTACTTTTCAATTAGCGCCATGGTCTGGGGCATCAGTTCAATAAGAGACGACCTTGTGCAGGTCGTTAATTCAACAATTTATCAATTTTCAGATGATAAAATTTCAGGAAAACAATTTCATGGTCATGACAAGATAATTAACAGGATTTCACAGGTATACTCATGCAATATATTAGATTCATGGTTACATAGATATTAAATTTTAAACGTGGGTATTTATTAATTACATGTAATTGACGACTTCTGGGAAGGGCGTCAAAACAATAAGTAGCGCCCTAGTGTGGGTCGCTTCTTTAAATTAGCGCCCTTGTCAAGGGTGTTTCTTTTTAAAATTACATAGAAAATATCTGAAACCATAATAAAACTATATGCATGTATGACAGAAGGTATTACTAGCAACAGGAGTTAGTTTGGGCTACGTTCTTGAGAAAACCTACCTTTTGAAGTTTTTAACTGATGAACGGATGAAGGTTTCGTGAAGACAAACGATACTCTGTTTGTAACAGAGTCTTCTGATCACCAGAAGAGGAAGAAGAAGAGGATGAAGAACCTCACGTTCTTCACTTCGACAGGGAGTTACTGCAGACTTCCTACAGAAGAAATAATGAAGATCATTAATCATATAACCTAAGGTAAAAGAAAAAGAGGAAGAACATTACCGGTTCTTCGCAGCAACACAGAACGCCAAACAGCGGTCTGGGTCGAGTAGCAGGATATTTATAGGATAGAGTTGTATTGGAAGTAATACTTCCAGGATAGAGTCCTTACCATATTCCACCTTCGCCGTAGTTATCCAGAACTTGCCCTGGATAAACTCCGGGGTCGAACGAAACTCGAACTGAATTAACGTCCTAAGCGAGGGCGCTAATTTAAATTGACGCCTTGTCAAGCGTCATTTCTTATGTAAAACGTGCCCATGTAGAGGGCGTCACTTATACTTGCCCTTTATTTATTTTTTTCGGCCGTTTGGGAATTGACGCCCTTTGGTGTTGGCGTCTTTTTTATAATTAACGCCTTATGTAAGGGCGTTTCTTTTTGAAGTCGCGCCTTGACCAAAGGCGTTATTTCTTCTTGATTGATGATTTACCCATTTAGGCTCTTTGTCATCTATTTACTTATCTTTTATTTTAATTTGATTTATTTAAAAATCTTGTTTTTATCAGGGTTGCTACACCGCCTTAGAAGGCATGTCGGCAGCAAACGGAGGTGGCGGTTGATCGGCCTGTGCATCGTCTTCATCGTCTTCAGCTGAACTAGTATCATGGGCAGCACTCTTTAAGATGCGAATCAGAATACCATCTTGTAGCTCATATCCCATATTGTGGCAGATGGAATGGATAGTAAAGGTATCCGCGTCCCGGATGTCTTGAGAGGGTTCTTTTGACAGATTTATATCCAAACAAGCAAATATAGCAGATAATGCGGCAGCATAAGGAAGGGTACGGTGCTTGTGCTTCATGCTTGTGCACATATGTGCTAAGAAAATAGCTGGAAAGTTAACCGGAATTCCACCCATAAGGCAATAAAATAGGAACATGTGATTCTCGGTTACTTTGTCATGACCGCCTCCTCTAGGCAACAAAATTGTAGTGATCATGCGGTGCAAAATATGCTGTACGGGAGGAAAGTGGTTGGCATTTAAGCCAGCAAGTAATCGACCTCCACGTTCTTCACCGGTCATCATTTGATACACTACATCATCCGGAACAACTATATCTCCAAATGTGAAACCTTCAGTCGGAAGATGGAAAACCATGCCCAAAAATTCAGTGGTGAGAATGATTTGCTGTCCATTAACCGTAGTGGTCGGATGTTCTCCGGACAAAATAAGATTGCCATAAAACTGATTTACCAACCGTGGATATGTGCGGCGATATTCAGACATAAAAGAATCCAGGTTGGGCTGACTGCATAATATATCAACGAGACTCGGAAGATGGCGGTTCAAGTTGATAAATGATACCACACGAGGGCGTAACACCTTCCGATCCAGAACTGTGCTTGAGGGCGCCGAATCGCGCTCATATGCAGCCTGTCGTCCACGACCTGCCGGGGCCGCACTTGACTCGCCTCGGCTGCGAGGGATGCACTTCTTGGGGGCCATCTAAACACAAACCAAAAGATTCCATAGATGGGAAAGGATATCGATGGTTTGACTAAGGGAGCATGCTAAGATGTGAAGCTAGGATCCTCCACAAGCATCAAGAACATACCTCAAGAATGGAGAGAGCAAGGGATCGACGCCGTGAGCTCCAAGAAGGCAGGCGCGCGCGGATGCCACCGGGAGAGCCGCGCTAGGGCTTGGAGGGTGGAGAGCCAAGGGAGGAGTTTAAGGCTTGGAAGGAGTGGTGGCAAGGCTAGAAAGGGGGAAAAGGTGTTTTTATAGCCGGAGGAAGGTCCACCTTAAGGGTGGAACCAAGTAGGAGGCGGCTAGGGCACCAAAAGGGGCCACCCGCCGGTTTGGGTCGACCCTTAGGGTCGTCCCCTGGTTCGGGTCCCCCATGCGCCCGAACCGGCACCGCGAGGGTCGACCCTTTGGGTCGACCCTTCTGCTGGGTCGGAGAGGGTCGACCCTTGGGGTCGACCCGTTCCCTATTTTGCAGCCAAAAAGAGAGAACAAGAGTGTTGAGTGTCAATAAGTGTCCGGCTCGAGTCCCTAAGTGAAAAATACATGAATTCAAGGAATTGTGAGTAAAATGATGGGATTTAATTCATTGGGGAAGTGCAGTCGAAATACGGAGATATGCGAGACGCGTAGAGGCCGTGTGATCCGGATTTTTGACTTTGAGCAGATTAGCTCTTCTCTTGGCAATGTGTATAAGTCAAAGGTGATTTCGGCCATAGGAATTTCAAGCAACAGTGTGTATTTACAGTAAACATAGAAGGCATGCAGGAACACACAAGGAAAAAGAATTTTTGTTTCTTTTTATTTCACACAGGATGATGCAAGTGCATGACAAGGAATTAACTAAATGCTCAGTATTTGATGCAATGACATGTAATGCAATGACCTAATTATGCATAGATGGACATGACTGTTACTCAGACTAGTCTATCCTACAAACCCCTAGTTCTCTTCTCAAGGATGTGAACCTATCTTCACTAAGAGGTTTGGTGAAAATGTCGGCAATTTGTCGATCTGTTTCAATGAAACTGATATCAATATCACCCTTGCTCACATGATCTCGAATGAAATGATGCCTAATTTCAATATGCTTAGTGCGAGAGTGATGAACTGGGTTTTTAGACAGGTTTATGGCTGAAGTGTTATCACAAAGAATTGAGGTGTTTTTAAAGGATATGCCATAATCAATCATTTGCTGTTGGATCCATAACACATGGGCAACACAACTACCGACAGCCACATACTCGGCTTCGGCCGTTGATAATGCCACTGAATTTTATTTCTTGGAGGCCCATGAGACTACGCATCCTCCAAGAAATTGGCAATACCCACTTGTGCTTTTTCGATCCATTTTACAGCCCGCGTAATCAGCATCAGAGTATGCAACTAGTTCAAAACATGAATTACGCAGAAACCATAATCCCAAGTTAACTGAACCAGCAATGTATCTAAAAATTCATTTTACAGCTGACATATGTGATTCTTTAGGATTTGATTGAAATCTTGCACACAAGCAAACTGCAAACTGAATGTCAGGCCTACTGGCAGTTAAATACAATAGTGAACCTATCATACTTCTAAAGAGTTTCTGGTCCACTGGTTTACCTGTCTCATCTTGATCTATTTTCATTGAAGTTGACATTGGTGTTGGTTGAGGTTTTGTTGATGCCAAATTGAACTTTTTCAGTAACTCCATTGCATACTTCTTTTGATGAATGAATAACCCATCTACCGTTTGATTGATCTACAATCCCAAGAAGAATGTTAACTCTCCCATAAGACTCATTTCAAACTCACTTTGCATCAATTTTGTAAAGTCGTTGCTAAGAGTGTCATTGGTGGAGCCAAAGATAATATCATCAACATAAACTTGAACAATTAAGATTTTCTTACCCTTCAATTTTGTAAAAAGGGTTTCATCAATGTTACCTTGTTTGAAGTCATTTTGAGCGAGGAAATCGCTTAATCGTTCATACCATGCACGGGGTGCTTGTTTCAGACCGTAGAGAGCTTTGTTCAACTTGTATACATGGTCTGCATGCGTTGGGTCTTCAAACCCCGGTGGCTGCTCCACGTACACGTCCTCCTGGATATAGCCATTCAAAAATGCACTTTTAACATCCATTTGAAATAACTTGATATTATGACAGCATGCAAATGCTAAAAGAACCCTCACAGCCTCGAGTCTTGCTACTGGAGCAAAAGACTCATCAAAGTCTATACCCAGCTCTTGGCTATAGCCTTTGGCAACAAGCCTGGCCTTGTTCCTAGTAACCACTCCTTGATCGTTTGTTTTGTTACGGTAAACCCATTTTGTTCCGATCACGGAGTGATTCTTAGGACATGGAACGAGGAACCATACTTCGTTCCTTTGGAACTGGTGTAATTCCTCTTGCATGGCTAAAATCCATGACTCATCACCTAAGGCTTCTTCTATGGATTTGGGTTCAAATTGAGAGAGCAGGGCCATATAGTCTTGATTTTCAACTTCCCTGAACGAGGCTCGTGTCCGTACTCCTTCTTCAACATCGCCCATTACATTGTCCGACGGATGGTCCTTTGGAAAACTCCATTGAATTGGTGGCTGCTGTTCAGCTTGATTTTCCGGATTAGTCTCAACTTCTTGTGGTTCTTCTTCTTGTTTCTCCACTTTTCTTTCTTTCTTCCCGATATCTCCAATATCCAACTGATCATCCTGCAAGACAGGTTTGTCATTAGTTTTATTTGGAGATGATTCATCGATAATAACATGGGGGCTTTCCTCAACAACAAGAGTTCTCAAGTTATACACACGATATGCTCTTGAGCTCAGTGAGTACCCAAGAAAAATACCTTTATCACTTTTGGGATCAAATTTCGCCAGGTCTAACTTACCATTGTTGTGAATGTAGCATGTTGAGCCAAACGGTCTAAGATGTGAAATGTTTGGCTTCTTACCTCTATACAGCTCATAGAGGGTTTTCTTCAATAATGGTCTTACCATGGCACGGTTGATTATGTAGCAGGCCGTGTTCACTGCTTCAGCCCAAAAGTACCTTGGCAGATTATTCTCATTTAGCATCGTTCTTGCCATTTCAATCAGGGTTCTATTCTTCCTTTCAACAACGCCATTCTGCTCGGGGGTTCTTGGTGCGGAGAAGTCATGAGAATAGCCTTGAGCCCTGCAAAAATCGCTGAACTCATGGTTATCAAATTTTCTGCCGTGATCACTCCGCACGGTTTTGATGCAAACCCCTTTATCATTTTGTACCACCCTGCAAAATGCTTCAAATTCCATCAAGGCATCATTTTTATGTGAAAGGAAGTAAACCCAACAAAATCTAGAATAATCATCCACGATTACAAAGCCGTATAGTTTACCACCCAGGCTATGTGTCCTGCTTGGTCCAAAGAGATCAATGTGGATGACTTCTAGAGGCCTCGATGTGGTCACATCATTCTTGCTTTTGAATGACGTCCTTGTCTGTTTTCCCATGCTGCACGCCCCACATACTCCGTCTTCGACGTCCTTCAACTTTGGCAGTCCAATTACCAAATCTTTCCTTGATAATTTCAGCAAGACATTGAAGCTGGCATGCCCAAGCCGGCGATGCCATAGCCACGCATCATCCTTGTTCCTTGCAATCAAACACAAACCCTCATGAGAAGCATCATTTAAGTCTATCATATAAACATTGTTATACCTGAATCCAATGAACTTAACCTCATGAGTGTGTCTGTTCAAAACAGTGCAGTGATTAGAATCAAAAATAACATTGCATCCCTTATCACAAAGTTGACTTATGCTTAAAAGGTTGTGATGCAAACCTTCCACAAGCAGCACATTTTCAATGGTGTGATTTTGATTCTTACCAATCTTACCTTCTCCGATGATTTTTCCTTTGTCCTTACCACCGAATGCTACCATTCCACCATCCTTTTTATGCAGGTCCACAAACCATTCCTTGTTTCCCGTCATGTGCCGAGAGCACCCGCTATCCAAGTACCATTTGTTCTTCTGAGCTCTCATGTGGACCTGCAATACAACCAAGGTGCTTATAGAGATTTTGGTACCCAAGTAAGCTTGGGTCCATGGTGGTTAGAAGCATGATGCACATATGATCTGTTTCTAATTTTAGCAAACTTTTCTTCATCATATTTCAGAATTCTACAGTCATACATGTCATGACCCATTCTTCCACAATAAAAGCAATTGATATTTTCATCTCTTTTCCCCCTTCTACCAACATTGGAATAGGAGTTATGCATGTGTTTCTTGGTTTTGGAGGAAGCTGAATTTGTGGGAGCCCAATGGGTCGTTTGAATTTTTGATTTTTCAAGAATGACAAGAGCATCCTCA
This sequence comes from Amorphophallus konjac, assembly GCA_022559845.1. NCBI lineage: Eukaryota > Viridiplantae > Streptophyta > Magnoliopsida > Alismatales > Araceae > Amorphophallus > Amorphophallus konjac. Next base: position 213,286,465 of record CM040127.1, read on the forward strand.
AGTTCTTTTATTTGAGCCAATTGAGATTGGCTCTCTTCTTCAGCCTTCACCTTGGCTTCTTTGCAAGCAATACTTGCAAGCTTTTCTTGCTCCAATTCATTTTTTAAGTGTTCATGCATTTTCAGAAATGTAGATTGTTCTTCTCTCATGCATGAAATCTCTTCCTCAAACAATTCAATCTTTGAAACAAGAATTTCATTTTGATGTTTCATGCTTTCATTTTCTGATTTCAAAGGATGGCATTCTTCACATGATTTGTTTGTATGAACAAGAAGATCAATTTTCTTTTTCAAATTTCTGTTTTCAGATTTGTATCTTCTACATTTTTCATACAAAGACTCATATGCGATTTGCCATTGCTCACAAGTGAGAGTTTCAGGTTCAGAATCTACCTTTTCATCATCATTGGCCATGAGGCATAGATTTTGGACTAGCTCATCAAGTCCATCCTCAATGCCGGAGTCATCCTCATCCTCGTCGCTCCATGTGGCCATCATGGCCTTGGGCTTCCTGAATTTACCTTTCTTCACTTTCTTGATGAGGTCGGGGCACTCACCTCGCATGTGGCCAGGTTTCTTGCACTTGTAGCAAATTATTTCTTCCTTCTTGCTACTTTCTCCTTTGTTTGGTCCTTGCCCTCTTGGACCCTTCCTGAACTGACCACCGAACCTCCTTGTTCCTTTGACAAACCTTCTTGCTCTTCGTGTGACCATGGCAACCAGTTCTTCATCTTCTATGTTGCCAATAGAATCATTTTCACTGCCCTCTGAATCCGGTGAATTTACCTTTAGGGCCAGTGGTGTGACAGCCTTCTTTTTCTTGTGATCTTCCTCGCTTCTTTTGATGTTTATTTCGTATGTCATCAGCGAGCCGATCAACTCATCGAGAGTTAGGGTGTTGAGGTCTTTGGAATCTTCAATTACAGTGGCTTTTGTATGCCACTGTGAAGAAAGGGATCTCAAAACTTTTCTTACAAGCTCCTTGTTTGAATATTCTTTGCCAAGCGCCTTTAGTCCATTTGTAATTTCTGTTAGCCTTGCAAACATATCAGAAATTGATTCTTCTGGCTTCATTGCGAACAACTCATAGTCCCGAATTAAGAGATTGGCCTTTGTTTCCTTGACTTGCGATGTTCCTTCATATATAAGCCGCAACTTATCCCACATCTCCTGCACAGAGGCACACATAGATATTTGTGAGTATTCGTTAGGATGGACGGCACATTGAATTATATTCATAGCCTTAAAGTTCGTTGAACACTTCTCTATATCTTCTTCATCCCATTCATCTTTTTTTTCAGATAAAACATATGGACCCTTACTTATGACACGCCAAACATCATAGTCCTGGGCACGTAGGAAAACATACATTCTATTTTTCCAGTAAGGGTAGTTCGATCCATCAAAGAACGGAGGTCTTTGAATGGAATGCCCTTCGGGCATCATCCCTCTGTTTGCCATTTAATGGGATCTGCTCTGACGACCGTGAGATCGTAAATCAACCAGAGACCAGAGCTCTGATACCAATTGTTGAGTCCCGAAACGTGGCAATCAAGAGGGGAGGGGTGAATTGATGGCCAATAAAATTAACTATCTAATAGAACTCTTATAACAATTACATTAACAAGCTCTCACCTCGCACGAACATGAACACACTTGTGGAAACGTATGCAACGGGTGTGATTGATAGAATAAGTGGTGTAAGCTCAACTCACCGCGAAGCCCACTTGACAAGTAAACGTATAGGCAAACCACAATGAACACACGGAAATTTTTAGGTGGTTCGGGTACACTGCTGTGTTCCCTACGTCCACCCCTCACACGGAGGATTAAGGCTTCACTATGAGTGAATCACACACACACACACACTGTAAGGACCGCAACCACACACACGTTCGTGTGACCGAACACGAGCACAACACACACACACGTTCATGTTACCGAACACGAACTCAACACACAAGTATCTGAGATAATGTTTACAGACGAATACTCAAGCTTGAATCAACTGAACCAGAAAGAAAAAGGGTGAGGAAAGAATGAAATTATCCTGGTTGGAGCTCCCCCTTTCTCTTTTTGGAATTTAATCAAACACTTGTGTAGCAGGAAGATGCTCTTGACGATCTTGAATCGGATGAGCTTGAATCTTGATTTCACTCGCAGCCAGCAATAGAGGATTGATTGGAACTTCGAATCCTCCTTCTTCCCTTCACTTTCACGCACAAACACAAGAGGAACAATGGCTGGAGGTGGCTGCTGCGACCTGCACAAGGAAGGGTTAGAAAGAAACCCGAAAACAGTGTTTATAATTATTCCCTTAGGGTTTACACCCTTAACAAGATGATTTATACTCCTAGACAGAACAAGGGACATTCAGGGGACCAGATCCATGTATTACGGAGTGATTCCCGGAGTCCCTAACAGCTGCATAAGCCCATGTGGCTCGAAACCATCAAGTCAACAAAACCGGCGCCGCCCAGAACAGAAGGGTCGACCCTTGGGGTCGACCCTCGTGCTGTGCTAGAGGTCTAGAAGTCATGGGTCGACCCCAGGGGTCGACCCTCTCAGAACCAGGTTCTGGTTCAACAAAAATAGCAAGAGGACCTGTAGGGGTCGACCCTTGGGGTCGACCCTTGGGGCATGGGTCGACCCTTGGGGTCGACCCTTTCAGCAGGGGTTAAGAACCCTTGCTAAGTTGCTCCGATTGGCTTGGGGATCGCCCCGAAGGGTCGTCCCACGCTCCACAACAATCACAAACCATGATTCTAAGTCCAAGAACACATCTAGATGTTTTTATGATGGTTTATCAAAATAAACATGATTTAGCATGAAAACATAAACCATTTGACATAATTAAACTCTTGGATGCTTCCTAGATAAATGGACTTATGGAAATGAAGGAATTCAAACCACATTGCCATGATTCAAAAATGATTAGATCTCACCCATCGTCCCAGAGTTGTATTCGATTGTGGTCATTGTTGATTGTCCTGTCAAAACAGTTTTTGAATTGGATTTCTTTCATGAAATTCAAATGATAAACACTTACCCTTGAAGTGAAGTCCTTCAACCGTCCAAAACCTTATATGTGCAGCACTTACAAAGTCATCAGAGAATCTCATTTTCAGTTCAAGAAACATCATTTGGTCATCATCAAAATATATAAGACATGATAAAAGGGGAGGGGGTTCAACACCATCAATGCTACTTTACATGAACAAGTCAACTCCTATGAAAATAAGATGGTTTCCTATGAATTTCACATTGCATCTCTTCAATCTGAAATTCTTGACTTGAATGTTTCATTGTCTAGATTTGTGAATGGTCAAGAAAATTTGGACAAATTATTGGGGTCGAAAGTGAATTTTCAAAGGGAAGGGCTGGGTTTTAATCATGTGAACAAAAAGAAGTTTGAAAATAAAGTTTTTACATCTTTTGTGCACAGTTCAAACATAGCCAGTACATCAAATAGGCCCCCAAATCAATCTTCTTCACATATAATAAAAAGATCAAATGAAAATCCGAAAAAGAAAAATCATGTTGCACACACACATGCATCTACAAAGAAAATAAATTTGCATCAAAAATTCAAAAATGCTGCTAGCACCTCCATGCATGTTGAACATACCTCTTCCACACACACACAACCAATTAGAAAGAAACTCACATGTTTTTATTGTGGAAAACATGAACATGCTATGCATAATTGTTTCATTATGAAGAATGATGATTTGAGAGTATGTCGAAACCAAGCTGTTTTAAAAAATGTAAAGAAAGTCTTCACCACAAAATCTTCCATGCATTGTAATCATTGTGGTAAATGGGGTCATACAACCTCACATTGTTGGTTATTGTTGAAGAGAAATAACTCCCACTCAACACATCATGCTCACGCACACAAATCAGTAGAACCCATGAGAAGGAAGAATATGATGTCACGTGCCTTCTACCATCACTTTGGTAAATCTGGGAATGTTAAGAATGATTGGTTTCTAAAGAAAAATGATGATTTGGATATTGTCAAAAGTTGGAAACCACATGCCCATGTTGCTGCTAACCCACAAGGACCCAAAAAGATTTGGGTACCTAAGAAGGCCAAATGAGAAATCTGTTTTGCAGGTGTGCCTTGGGAATGTAAAGCATGAAATTTATTTTCGCCAAAAAGATAAGGCACACGAGTCAAGTGACTCAAGAAAGGCTAAAATAGAAAATCAAAAATAGAATTTGGAAACTCAGGTGATATCCCTCTCACTCTCTTCAGTAATGGTGTCATGGCTTTATTCATATTGTGCTGAATAGTCTTGTGATAATGCACATGTCCGTACATGCATTCCATTCATTGTTATTTGCATACTCGTGCATATATCACTTGTCATATAACATCTTGTGGTAGGAGAGCTTAAAGATTCTTCAGATCATATTTTCACTACACATATTGAGTTTGCATACACTTTCATACTCTGTCATGCATAAGTTGAACATTGTGTATTCATGCCATAATGCATTGCAATTTCCCTACCTTCATCATCCATGATTACATAGTATATCAAATGGTGACATGTGGAAGGGTAGGTTAAGCCTGTCTGAAAACTATCACTACGTGTGAGGTGATCTTCGGATCTAAGTTCTCCGCCTGGTACTATGAGTCATTTACTTAAAAGGCTGCATATGGGATCGGATTGTCACCGAACATCTTGCATTCATGCACACACTAAGGGGGAGCAATCACATTCATCATATAGGCTTAATGTTTAGGTTCACACATGAATCATGCATTGCATCTAGATTTGTCTAGGGGATGCTGGTTGTTAAATTATTTTGGCATGTCACTGTCAATAAACTTAAATCGAAATTGACAACTTAAGTCCTCTTGCCATTGGATGCAGATTACACTCCCCAAGTCCAAATGATGCTGGTCATCCATAGTCAGACTTGAATCAACTAAACATATACCATTTCAAAGATGAAAAATGATAAAAACCTTCTCAATTGCCACAAGGAGATGAGATACCAGAACTTGAACAACCTCCAGGATCGACTTGAGCATAAGCTGGTGGAAGTCCTAGTACGTGCTAAAGCAAGTGCCTAAGACATGGTATGAAAGGTGGAAAGCTTGAAAATGATGAATGCTCAAGGCACAAGTATTAAAAATAAATTTCTGATCTCTATTTCGGAAAACAAAAAATTGTTGTTAGAATGCATTACATATTTTTTAATCACCATTGCATCAATGCACTTCATGATTTTAAAAATTCATATGCTTGTTTATCATTGCATGACTACGTGGTATATCAAATGGTGATTTGATGAAGGGCAAGTCATTCTTGTCTGAAGACTATCACCATGCGTGAGAATTCATCTCTGCCTTGTACCACGAGTCACTTGTCCATTTAAGTCATAGGTTGCATATATTTCAAAAATAAAAATGTCATTGTGTATTTTGTGAACATGGAAAGGGGGAGCTTGTCTTTAAATGAATGTGTTCGAATTGTGAGTCTAACTCATCCTTGTGGACATGCATCTCCTACTCATTGCCATATCTGAATTGATCATGACATTGCTGTGTGAGTTTTGGGATTTCTATGGCTGCATGAATGTTCAGATAATGTCGAACATGAAATATTCCTCACATATATTGCTTCATCTGAACTACTCAACAATAAATGGCTAGCCTCGCTTTAGGCTACTATCAAGCTTGCTTCCTTTTAAAGGCATGTGGTGATGCTCATTGAACTCAGGTATGCATTCTGAAAACTTGACACTTTGTTACTCTAGTTTGATAAGTGAAGATCTTGAAAAATGTGTGTGAAATGATTGGTCATTGAATACCTCTCAAACTTGAACTGCATGATTACATCTGAATTGAACTGCCCTTCTGGTATATCAAATGACGTTTGTGGAAGAGTGGATTATGTCCACTTGGAAGCATTCCCTATGCGTGAGCTGGGTCTTCGGACTAAAATCTCTGCCTTGTACCAGATCTTGACAATTGTAACTGGCTTATGAAAGGTTGATCTGTGAATGGATCCTTGACTTGAGCTAATTATATTCAAGATATGTTTTGATCAAATGATCTAAACATTTGGCTTGTGGATGATTTCTCATTTGAAATTTGTGAAATACTATTGAAAATCTGATTTTGAACAATTCTAAAAATTGGGTTGCATTGCTTAATTTTTTGATCATGTATGCACCCTTATTCATAAAGGTCATGTCATGAAAGTTGATTGTTTGAATCAAGAATAAAATGTGATTGCCATTCATCTCACCAGTTTGAAAAATAAGCACTTGCATCTCATTTTTGCATTGCATTCTTATATCCTCATAGGCTGCATTGCACTAGAACTCATGACATTGCATATCATTAGTCGCACTTGGTTCATTTAGTTGGCATCCATTCCATTGGTATCAAATTGACATCACATTGCTCGCATGCATGTCATAGTGCATTTGCATAAACTCCCAATATGTGCCTGTGTGCTATTATATGATATTAAACCCCATCCTTTGGCACTTCTATGACCTTATGTCCTCTTGATAAATAATGCTGCATTTGAGTCATTATTGGAGTGTTTCTTGCTGTACACTATGGGGGAGTTCTTATTTCATAAGTGTATCTGTTTAGGGGGAGCTGTCTTGTTATGTGTTCATGATGTTTTCGGTATACATGCTGAATCAAATTCGCACACTTCTTGCACAAAATGTGAAAATGAGTGTTAAAGATAAGGATATATGAATTTCTTTTCAACACTCTTGAGATATTAAACTTGCTGCATGTATAATGAAGAGACAGTTGAGGAAAAAGCTGCCTACCCATCCTTGTTGAAAAATCTGAAATGAAAATGAAAGATAGAGCAATGCTCGTTCTCACTGAGTAAACTGGGCACATGTCACCTAAGACGTGATGTGGTTCATATCTGAAAAGTGTTCACTAGTACTTCTGTTCAAAATAAGGTGTAATGGTTCAGTATTCTGAGTAACCGGGGATTCTGGCATGAGCTCCATGCGTCTACTCGCATAAAAAGGAATCATCTTGAACCTGATCACTCTTAAAAAATTATGTCTATCTTGAGTTGAAAAATGATGCTGAAAACTCATTGTGGTAGAGCGTAGTTTCCAATACGCTGTTCTCAAAATTGAAGTGCAGTTTGTAAAATCTCTCCTTGTGTTAATCTGAAAATCTGAATATCCATATTGCAACTATCATTTTTCATGTTTCTCACTTACACATCTGAAAATTTGATTTAATTTGTATTTAGAAAGTTGATTGACTACATTAGCAATTACATGATTCTCCTATATGATTGCACAACTTCCCATGTGCTACACATGTGCATTCCGATTATCATGATTCTCTTGCATCCTTCTTATACCCACTCCCTTCTTCAATTAGTAAGGGAGAGATATACTTGCATGTCTATATATACGTATCTGCCTGACTGGATTGTGTGCTTATCATGTCTCATCAGTTGTTTGTATATAGCCTCATGCACTTCATATGAAAATTAAAAATTTACAAAATCACTGAAAATCCCACAAATTTGGACTTCAATTTGTTTACACTTGCCATATGGGGTCTTTGCTTTCCATTGGTATCATGCTTGCATTCATAGTGTCATCACATGCTTGCGTTGAGTTCTTATGCATTTCCATAAATTACAAAAATCAAAAATTTGAAAATAAATGAAAATCTTTTGTTGTGCCATCCTGCTCTTTCATTTTGTGAAAATCTGGTATGGGATCTAGTTTTTGAATGCTATCTTGCTGAATGCCTCATCTTGTGAACATCTCCATTGTCTCCCATCCTTGAGGTCAATCATTCCATTCAATTGGCATCAACATATGCTTGATTGAATTTATGTTGGATGGTATCATATTGTCTTGTGAAACTATCACCAATTGATCTCATCTGATTGGAATCATGTGATTTGTTCATCCATGATTTGCCCTTGCAGCTTGTTCTGATTTGCTAAGATGGGCTCTTGTTGCCTCAAAGGAAGATAAGCTTGTTCGTCCTCTTTTGGATTCTTTCAGCTTGATGATATTGTTGATCATGTCCCAGGGCGAGAAAGTGTTGCATTATCCCACTTTTTGATTATGTCAAAGGGAAAGAAAATTGATGTTTGTGTGTGACAAGGGGAGACGACCATTATTATATCATCATAAGTTTATCATTAAGTTTGTCATCATCAATAAGTTTGTCATCATCAAAAAGGGGGAGATTGTTGAGTTATAGTTTTGATGATTGTTGTAATTGTTAAGTTATGGTTTTGATGATAACTAAACTTAATGTGTGCTTTAATGATGATAACTAAACCTGTGATGATTACACATGTTCTTGATGATTGTGCTCATTCATCTTATTGTTTATGTTGGGTTTGCAAGAGGCAAAAGGTTTCATAATCTCTTTAATGTGAACAAGCATGGTATTAACCATGACTATTTTGGTTGCAGGATCAACTCATGGTAGCCACCTGGTAAACCAAACGTGTGGATAAGCACCATGCTCCTCTGTAATCCAAAACAGGTGGTATATGTCATTTACTATCAAGAACCATTGGTAAGACTCCTACCTTATATTAAAATGAAGCTTCATGCTTTAAACCATCAAGATTCACTCCTTTTCAAACATGTGTTCATGAATCATTCCATGTGTTAAATCGAGTCTAAACAAACTTGTAATCAACTATAACACAAGCCCTTTTCAAGTATCGAACCAATGGATAGTTTCAAGTGAACTAACACTTGACTTTTACAGGTTTGGAGACTGGCGGTCGACCTGTGGACCCTTGGCGGTCGACCTGAAATCACAGAACTGAAAAATTGGCACCTGTGAACCTGGCGGTCGATCGCCAGGAGCTAGCAGTCGACCTATTTTCCCAGCAGCTACAAAGCTACAGAATGGCCCCTACCGGTCGACCGCCAGCCCCGAGGCCCTCCTTTGTTGACTTTTGTGTCAAGTTCGAAAAGAGGTCCTTCACCCCATTTCTTTAATCCCAATGCTCCCAATCACCCCAGATTTTGTGGATCTAGGTCTGGGACTTGTCTCCTAACCTTCCAAGGGTTATAAAACCTCTCTTTGAGGTCATAAACCCTAAGAGGCTCCAAGAGAACAAGTGAGATCAAGTTGGCTCAAGGAAGAGGAGGAATATCACTGTAGCCGTGAACAGTGATTCGAAGATCAAAGCCTCATCATAGTTGAAGATCCAAGATCTATTTTCAAGCCTTCATCTTCCCATGAATTGAAGCAACACCAAATCAACCTAGAGAGATCAAGATAGTAGCTATCAAAGGAAGGTTGCTGCAACGATCGTGAACAACATTCCTTCCACCAAGTTCTTCATCCGATCGAAGCCATTCAATCATCAACTAAAGCCATTCAGTCATCTTCTAAAGCCAGTGAGTTCCAATCAAGCAAGGATCTCAAGAAGAGCTTAAGGGAAGGCTGTCCAAGTGAAGAGAAGAAGAAGTACTGTAGCAGTGAACAGTACTCCGTGCAAGGAAACCTACATCCAATACAAGGCCATTCAAGCTGAGTCTCAAGCCATTCAGGTGAATAAGGAATCAACGCGAACATCCGGAGCATACACTCAGGGGGAGCCTAAATCAGGAGCATTCTAAAATGTGGTCTATTTACTTTGGTGTCTTGTGCTTTAAGTCTCATATTTGTGTTTCATCATAAACCGCAATAACTTGTGTGTGTGTGGATCGTGTTGGATCCGTGGTTGTTCGTGTGTGTGTTGTAATTGATTCGTGTGTGTTCGTGGATCTTCCTAGATCTGCATTTGTGTATGTGAGAGTCTTTTTAAATCCGTTCGATCTTGTGTGTGTGGTTGTGATCCGGTTGTCAGATCGTGTTGGAGTTCATCTCCGTGTGTGTGTGTGTGTGTTGGAGCTTGTCTCCGTGTGCGGGTTGGGGCGCGTCCCCGTGTGTGTGTGCAGGGGTCGTCCTGCGTGTGTGGTTGGAGCGTTGTCTCCGTTTGGGGATTTATCCCCGAGTGAAGCCTCACCGGGTTTGGTGAGGGGTGGATGTAGGATTGCCGTCGTTGCATCCGAACCACCTTAAAAACCGCTGTGCATTGTGTGTTATTTGTGTGGTTTGATTGTTTTCGTTGTATGGTCGTGTGGGAACGGTGAGTTTGAGAGAATTGGTTAATTAGTTTTCAATTGCTAATTATTGTTTACCACATATTTTGTAAAAAGCCAAAAGTTCTCTTAAAATTGGTAAACACCCAATTCACCCCCCTCTTGGGTGTCATTGATCGCGGGACTTCAATGATAACTCCAGGAGGGCATGTCACGGGGTGGTCACCATTCAGGCCAAGCTCGGGCCTCTCACTATGCCAATTGAATTCTATGTGCTGGACATCGACCCTATGTTCAAGGCTATCTTCGGTCGTCCATAGATCGATAATCTTAATGTTGTACCGTCCACTGCCCACCAATGCCTCAAATTCCCTTTTCAAGGGAGGGTGGTCAAGGTGAAGAGCATGTCCACGGTCCAGTCTGTCAAGGCTGTCTCCGAGAAAATTCTGCCAACACTGTGGCCCTGCAGCCAGCCTGTTATTTCAATTTTAGATCTGGATTTTCCATGGGCCAATGCGCCACGCAAGCCCATTACTGTACCGGTCAACGTCAAAGTGAAGCCTCAGATACAAGATTCAAAGGGGTGGAATATGATATTAAAGCTAGGTTATCAGCTGGGGAGAGGCCTCGGCACACAATTGCAAGGGCAAACTAAACCCGTCCCCAAAGGCAAGAAGATGAATAGGAGGGGTCTCGATTATCGAGAATCCTCACTCTCAATTTTGGGTGACTCTGGGCCATTGACATGGGACTATCGCCAGCATTTTGTTAAAGGCCCCCTCCATCCAGGCACTTTGAAGATGTCACCAAGTCAACATAAGGAAGAAAAAGTAGCTTACACAGTCGACAGCCCGCCATTGCTACCTAAGGGGCCAGTCGACGATATGATTGATTTAGCCAAGCTTTTGAAAGGTTGTTTTGTGAAGAAGACAGTGGCCACACAAACCAGGAGGAGCGACTGGTGTGTTATAAGCAGAAGAAGCCAGTTCACCACCCGCAGGAAAGGGGGAGCTCACCCGTGATATTCACTTGGTCTCCTTCCCGCTTGTTTTCATTCTTCGAAAAGCTGGTATCCATACCCCGCTCACCTCCTATCTTAATTAATCCACTACTACTTGAAGTCCCCACCGATTTCCTTATTGTCCGGACATGCACGTGCTATCTGCCAGTCGATCTATCTACTCCCTTCTTCTCCTACTCCGACCCCTTTTTCGACATCCTCTGTCCATCCAAGTATCGCCTTAGGCTTCCTCCTCTGCCATCCTCCCCATCTTGTTGCATGATCTCCACTGATCTCCAAAAAAAAACGTCAAATTCAAAATGGAGATTTCAATGGAAGATTACGCTGTCTATTCTCCATCGTCCCCCCAGGGGCATGAGACCCCTGCTGCCTCCCTCCCATTAGATTTTCTCTCTCCTAGGATAGGCATAGGGTCTGTCGAGTCTAGGGAAGAAGAGTCTGTTAGGTCTAGAAAAGTAGGGTCTTGTTCTAGGTCATCCAACCCATCCTGGCCTGAGCCGCGCCCGCTTGCGCGTCATTCCAAATCCACTCCTAATAGGTTCTTGTAGGATCTAGCTCAACGATGTCATGCTCTTCTGAAATGCCCGGAGTTCATAGCTACGGCCATTGTGATCGAAGAAGAAGAGGAGCAAGGTGGGGTGTCAAGCGATGACGGATTAGGAGTCTTTGAAATCATGGATTAAAAGGACTCGATTGATCTTGAGGACAGCGACGTAGATGACACTGTCGATTTGTATGCGCAAGGTTTAAAAAGATTTGATGAGCCATCGTCAACAGTGGGTGAACCTACGAAGGAAATTAATCTGGGCACTAAAGAAGACTCTAGGCCCATCAGCATTGCCGCTAATCTCCCTTCAGAAGTTAAAGAAGATTTAGTCAAGGTCCTAAGGGAGTATAGTGATTCTTTTGCCTGGTTTTATGAGGACATGTTGGGTCTTGACCCCTCTTTGGTGGAACATCGACTAGTGCTTAATCTAGGGGCAACACCCATTAAACAAAGATCAAGGTGATTTCACCCCCACATGGCCTTAAGAATAAAAGAAGAGGTCGATAAATTGTACAAGGCCAGGTTTATTAGAGTCGTCTTATATCCTCAGTGAGTAGCAAATATAGTCCCTATCATCAAGAAGGATGGAAAAGTGCGCATTTACATTGATTTCAGGGATCTTAACAAAGCATGTCCCAAGGACGATTTCTCGCTGCCTCATATTGATGTTTTGGTGGACAACACCGCTGGGTACGAAGCATTATCATTCATGGATGGTTATTCAGGCTACAACCAAATCCATCTCGCTCCCGAGGATCAAGAGAAAACTTCCTTCACCACGCCCTGGGGCACATATTGCTACGTGGTCATGCCGTTTGGTTTGAAGAACGCGGGTGCCACTTATCAAAGGGAGATGATGGCTATATTCCACGACATGATGCACGTTTACATGGAAGCTTACGTGGATGATATCTTGGTGAAGTTGAGGACTAAAGAAGAATACCCTGCCATTCTAGCTAAGGTGCTTCAGAGAGCTAGGGAGTACCAGTTGAAGATGAATCCTAAGAAGTGTGTTTTTGGAGTCTCTTCGGAGAAGTTACTAGGCTTCATAGTTAGTAAAAGGGGGATCCATATTGATCTTAACAAAGCAAAGGCCGTCATGGACATGCCTTCGCCTAAGAATATCACAGAACTTCGAGGACTGATTGGACGATTGTAATTCATTAGAAGGTTCATATCCTAACATTCTCAGAGGTGCTACCCATTTTATGAATTGCTAAAGGCGAGGGTCAAGTATGAGTGGAATCAAGACTGTCAGAAGGTCTACGAAGATTTGAAGGGTTATTTGTCTAATCCCCCAATTTTGCAACCTCCTGTCCCTGGGAAACCCCTAATCCTATACATTTCTGTTATTGAGGACTCCCTAGAAGCTATCTTGGCACAGATAGATGATGAAGGCAAAGAGCGGGCAGCTTATTACCTTTCCAGGTTATTTAATCCCGCGGAGGCCAAGTACACTACCATGGAGAAAACTTGTGCCGCCTTAGTGTGGGTAGCTCAGAAGTTGAAACACTACTTTCTAGCCCACCCAGTTAGGTTGATCTCTAGAATGGACCCAATCCGTTATCTCTTAGAAAAACCTATCCTTTCTAGCAGGTTAGCTCACTGGCAGAGCTTCCTCTCTCAGTTTGATATCACCTTCGTTGTTCACAAGGCAATTAAAGGGTATGCCATCGCCGAGCATCTCGCCCATCTTCCAATCCCATGCACGGACTCTATTCATGATGATTTCTCTGATGAGCATCTCTCTGTTCTCACTCATCATCCTTTTTGGTCTCTGCACTTTGATGGTGCACTCCATTCCCAAGGTCGAGGGATAGGCGTTATTCTGCTCACTCCGGAGGGAGTAACAATTCCCTTTGCATATCAGCTTTACTTTCCTGCTACCAACAACATCACCGAGTATGAGGCTCCCCTAGCCGGATTGAAGCACGCCTATCTCTTGGGCGCTCGTTACTTGAACATCATAGGAGATTCTCAGCTAGTTCTGCGGCAAGTCTTGTCCACTTACCACACTCGTGACCTAAAGCTCAAGCCATACCAGGATTTAGTCACTCTATTGGCGAGGTAATTTCATAAGCTAATCTACATCCATACTCCTCGATCTCAGAACATTCTTGCCGATGCACTAGCATCACTTGCTTTTTCCCTGTCTTTCCCTCTCACTCGAAGCACTAAGACTATCGTCGTCAAGAGATTGGATGCACCCTCTCTTCAAGATCCTTGGTTTGACAACCTTAGGAAGACTGTAGAGGCTAGGGCTGAGAAGGAAGATCTAGAGGAAGTGTCTTTAACTGAGTTAGAAGAGATTCTAGAAGAAGAAGAATTGCCATGGTATCATGAAATCGAGCTGTATTGCAGAGATGGATCATTCCTAGAAGGGGCAAATGCTGAATAGAGTAAGGCTATTAGAAGAGCCGCCTCGAAGTATACTATCATTACTGGAGAATTGTACAGGCGCGCTCTCAATGGGATGCTCATGAGATGTCTCGATGATGATGAGGCTTGGAAGGTGACCGAAGCAGCCCATTCAAGTGAGTGTGGAGGTCATGTCAATGGCTAGGCTTTAGCTAAGAAAATCTTTAGGCAAGGTTACTATTGGCCCACTCTAGAGGAAGATTGCTCCCTCTATGTCCGGAGGTGTCTTAAGTGCCAACTCTACGCTGATAAAATACATGCTTCTGTTTCATCTCTTCATCCTCTCTCTGCTCCTTGGCCATTCTCTATGGGGGCTTTCGACATCATCGACCCGCTAGGTGATCCCAATTCTCAGACTAAGCAAAAATACTTCATCCTTACTGCTACTGAGTACTTCACCAAGTGGGCCGAAGCGGAGGCATACATGGAGATCAAAGCTACCACGGTGTGCCGCTTCATCTTGAAGAATATCATCTCGCGGTTCGGAGTGCCAAGCAGCATCGTCACCGACAATGGACCCCAGTTCATCTCTCAAGAGCTTCAGGACTTTGTAAGAAGTTCAATATTGCATTGCATCATTCATCTCCATATTACTCTCAAGGCAACGGTCAAGCCGAATCTATTAATAAAACCCTTCTCAAAATCATAAAGAAAATAGGTGAATCTCACAAATTTTCTGATTGACCTGAACGATTAGTAGAAGCACTATGGGCTTACCGCACCTCCGTCCGTACTCCTACAGGGCAAACCCCCTATGATCTTACTTACGGGATGGAGGCAGTGTTCCCATATGAGATCTTGATCCCTTCCCTAAGAGTACAGCTCGAGAAGGAACTTAATCTCGACGAACGTCGAGAGGCGTTGCTCGTTCAGCTGGAACTCTTGGGATGAGAAGAGGATGAGTGCGGCCGATCACGTGTCTGTTTATCAAAAGAGGGTTTCGCGTTATTTTCAAAAGAAGGTAATCGAACGCAAATTTCAAGTAGGTGATATGGTTTTAAAAACGCAAATTCATTCGGTCCGGAGGTCCTAGGTCTAAATTACAACCTAACTGGGAAGGGTCGTTCGTCGTGAGAGAGGCTTATCCAGGGAATGCATATCGCTTAGTCAACGTGGAAGGCAAGGAGCTGTCTCACGCCTGGAATGGGTTGTATCTTAAGTGTTTCTTTCCTTAGAGTCAGGCTAATGAAGGCCCGATAGCGAGGTGCCTCTTTTCTCAATCATGAAGGAAGAGCTTGAGCGCGGCAATCACACACTTCACGACATCCCTGGTCGGGTTTTCCAATTTTGTGCAAATACCGTTTCTCCTTGGCCATGCTTAGGGGAAGTTTAAGTCCCTGTCCGTTTCTCTCCTCGGTCGAATCTAGGGGTAAGAGGCATATAAGGAGACGATGACCAATCTAGACACCCTGATGAGAGGAGGTCTCAAATAGGGGTAGTCCGTTATGACCTGGATCCACAAGAGAAAAAGCAGCTGTAACATCAGAAGAAAGGGAGCAAATCAAAGCAAAATTAAAAAGCACATTTTAAAAGCTCAAAGTCTAAAAAAAATTCAAAAAAAAGCTCCAAATTTGAAACTAGGCATGGCAAGAGTGGTAGTACAGTTTACCCGCGGGACGTTATGAGCCCAGTCGTACGCGTGCCTAGGATGGATAAAGGTTTGATGACGGATGCAAAAGTCTCGGCGCAACAGATTGAATCTCTGAAAAGGTTGTCATGAGAAGGATTCAAACCCTAAAAACTCTATACATGGTCTAGGCTTATCTCCCGAATTCATTTTTCTTGTTAGGACTGAAACAGTACCCTGGGTATGGCCTCGGTAGAAACCATCATGCATATTGGCCCTGGCCAGGGTTTGTCACCTTCAAAATGCACGTCAACCTCAGGAGACTCCTAGTGTGACAGGTAGGGCTCTCGTTACCGGGATGGAATTAGCCTTCAAAAAATTTTTGAAAAAAGCATATATTCTACAATCCAAAAAAAATCATATATTTCAAAATCCAAAAAAATCACATATTTCAAACTCAAAAAAATCAGATATTTCAAAATCCACAAAAAACTAAATATTTCAAAAATCAAAAAAAATACCATCATCATTGCATAGCATGCATTTGCATTTACTTTTATTACATTTTTTTGCATATTTAATAAAGCTCCACCCCTTGACCAAATATCAAGAATTGGTCATTCTCTAACTTACTGATGGCAAAGGGTTGAGCCTAAGAACGGATCTAACTTGTTTCTTATTTTAAGTGTGTGCAGAGACAGGTTCCATTGCTCAGGATTCAAGATTCGTATAATTTCTCAATCTTCCATCCCTAGCGGTGTTATGCCCCTTAGGCACAAGCATGTGCTATGTTGATTTGATGATAGCAATGCTGTTTTGTTTTGATGATTGCAACACAGTGAGTGCATTATGATATTATGTTTTCTTTATGATGATGGCATGTTGATTTGAATGCTTGAGTGTGTTATATCTGATTTAGTCTGTGGAGATTGCATGAGTGTGCCATGTTTGATATCCTTGATGGGTCGACTCCCTCAGACTGTCCATCTTATTTAGTGTCTCATGCAGCGTCAACGCTGTGAGTGTGTACACAGCATTCTCAAGTCTGCAGTGTCAACTCTACAAGTCTATACATTGCTGCTTTGCATTGGACTTAAAGTCCATACATTGACAAGCCTATACAATGGCTGCAGCATGCTCGCATAAGTCTATACATTGCATCTTAGCATGTTTGCACAGCACACCATCAAGTCTGGACATTGGTTGCACTCAGAGTCTATTCACTCAACTCTTCACACTTCAACAAGTCTGTACAGCGGCTGTCTTCACATAGGAAGTCAGTACAGCCGTTCACCTTGTGAAGTCTAGTCATTTGATGTGCATGGTCTTGAAGCATTTAGGAAGTCTGTACATTGGACTGCATTGCATTCATCAGTCGTGAAGTCTATACATCGCCTGCCTTCATTCGAGTCTCATGAAGTATGTACATCGTGCATCAGTTCTAAAGTCTATACACTGTCTTCAGATGATGACAACAATGAAGAACAGGGTCGACGCTGGGAGTTCAATGCGTCCACGCTTCAGTTGAAGAGGATTTCAGAGCTTCACCTGGCTGCGTCAACTCCATGCTACAGCAGCGTCGACGTAGTAGTTAATGAGGCAGAGTCCATAGCTCACTGGAATACTGCAGTGCGTCAACACCATTGCAAGATAGTGTCCACGCAGCAATTGAGTCTGATATACATTCAGCTCTGGAACACCACTGCGTCAACGCTATGGATTAGCAGCGTCGACGCAACACGGTTATCTGCCGAAGACCTTGATCACTGGATTGCCGATGCATTAACGCAGCTGGCTGATGGAGTCAACGCATCAGACTTGAGTTTCGTAGGAAGAAGATATCAGAAGGCTGCGTCAACTCCTTGGAGCAAGAGGGTTGACGCCATCTAATTCCAGTTGCTGAGCACGTTAAGGTGATCCCACCTTCAGTGGTCAACTGCCACATCAGCCACAAGCGGATAAGCTTTCATACCTTCCACCACTCCATTGGTGTCTGGCACGTGATCCAAGGAGCTGAGATGCTAACACGTGGCAAAGTCGATTGGGCGGGAGCTGTGGAGACCACACGCCCTAGCTGCTGCTGTTGCTGATATAAATAGAAGGCTTCGTCTTCAGATGAAGATGATCGAGATTCAAGAGGCGAAGCTTGAGCAGAGAATGCTGTAGCAGCAGATCTAGAGCCACCACGATCCAGATAGAGAGAAGAAAAAAAGAGAAGAAGTAGAAGAGAAAGAAGAAAAGGAAAGAGATAGGGAGCTCGAGCAGAGTGTGAAAAGAAGAAGAAGGAAGAGAGAGAGAAGAGAAGATCAGAGAAGATCGTTCCTACTGGAAGTTGGATCAGATCCACTCCAGTCAGCTCTTTAAGAGCCACATTGTGCTTCATTGTTTACAGCTTTCCGATTGCTGTTTGTTTCCCATTTTCATTTTCCTTTCATACATTTCTTCAAGCTGTTAGTCAGCGGATTTTGCAGAGGTGCTACCTCTGGACGGCTAAGCTGTATTGCCCAGCGGTTTACAGTGGAGGATTCCACTGGACAGTAAGCTGTGTTGCTCAGCGGGGCGAGGAGGATTCCTCGGACGGCAAGCTGTATTGCCCAGCGGTTGTATGGCAAGCTGTGATGCCCAGCTGTTCAAGTTGTGAGTCAGCAGGAAGCCACACTCGGGTTGAGTGTGGGGTGGATGTAGGTCTGCTGGACTGAACCACCTAAAAACCCTCTTGCATTGTGATTTGTTTTGTTCTATTTGTGCTTTCGCTAGATGAATGCATAGGGGCGCTCAACTGTTTGCTTATAGGTTCAGTAGATGAGTGTTCTAATTTGTCTTGTTAGCATTCCAGTTTTTAAGTGAGCGAAATCTTATTTTGGGTGAAGGTTTTTAATTGGGCGAATTTTTAAAGGGCTATATTCATTCACCCCCCCCCTCTGAATACTGCACCAAACCCAACACTTGGTATCAGAGCGGGTCTCTGATCTATCAGATCTAACAATCTGCAGAGGATCCTGCTAGTTTTGGTGCATTTCAGAGTGGATCTCTTGTGCTCGTTGTTTTGTTTCACTGTCTTAGTGCTTTACTTTGCTTATTTGATTTTGCTGCATTTCCTGTCATTTGTCTTACTGCGCTGAATCTGTCTGCCACTTGTTCAAATGGGTCGTCCTCCGGTTTATGATGGTTCTAACTTTGAAAGTTGGCTAGGAGGCCTAGCTGTGTACATAGACTCAATTGGTCCACATTTGTGGAGTCTTATATCTAAAGGCCCACACCGTTTACCTAAAGATCAGACCAATTGGTCTAGTGAGGACAGCTCTAAGAATCGTGATAATACCATAGTTCTTAATATCTTGAGAGCTGTAGTTAATACTGATATGTATCCTTTTGTTCTCAGGTGCAATTCTGGAAAAGAGATATATGACAAAGTTATCTCTGCACATAACCAACAGAATGATAGCTGTTTGATGGCCAACCAGGAAAATGAAGATTCTTCATCCGAGGTAAGCTCTGAATCTGGAGAACTTTCAATTGATGACCTATGGAATATAAATGAGGAACTTAATAATAGATGTGAACAATTGAAATCTGAGAATAAAAGATTGAAAAAGAAATGTGATCAGATAACTTTGAAAGTTCCTTGTAAAAATTATCCAGATCTGAAACAATCTTATGATGCATGTATGTTAGATGTTCAGAATTTTCAGGAACAAAATGGTTCTCTAAAACTTGAAAATCAAACATGTCTGGACAAGATATCAGAACTTGAGAATCAGCTGAATGAGAAGAAAAATGAACATCTAAAAAGAATGCAAGAACTGACTCAAGTTAATTCTGAATTGGATAAACTGAAACTTGAGAATGAAGAATTTCAAAAGAAAATTGAAAATCTTATGGGTAGAATAAATAAAATCAATGGGAAAGCTTCACATTCTTCTTCTGCTGAATTAAACTGTGATATGTGCTCAGCTCTAAGAGAACGAAATGAGGATCTTTATAGTGAGAATGAATGGCTGAACAAACAAATAGTCTTACTTAAAGAGGATCACAAAAACTTGGTTGCTGAGAAAATTAATGTGGAAGAAAGAGAAGAGGAACTAATTGCAATATTGGAGCAAATGTCTGGAAGAGAGAGATGTGCTAATAATGAAATTCAGGATAAAAATCTTGAGGAAGAAAACACTGAATTAAAAGCTGAAGTTGAAAAATTGAAATAGTTAAATACTGGCTTATCTGAAAGACTTCTCACCATAGAAAAAAGAAAAGGTGTCCATGATGAAGAATCACAAACTTTGATCAATCTGGAACAAGAAGTTGAGAAGTACAAAAGTGCAAACAAAGTTTTAAGCGAATGTGTAAATTGCAGTGTACAGGAGATAGCCAGTTATGAGCTTCACATTGCTAGCTTGGGAGATAAAATTCATAATCTGGAAACTTTAGCAATTGAGTCTGCTAAGAGTGAAGGAAAAATGAAAGATGTTATGAAAAGTGAGAATAAGAACTCTAAAAGGGGGATAAGCTGTAATTCTGATGTCAAGAAAATCACTAGAAACCAGCTATACACTACCTTTGTGCATAGTTCTGATGTAGCTGGTACCTCAAGTCAATCCCCAAAATAAAATAAAAATGAGAAATCATCTTCAAAATCTGTCTTTCAGTTCAAAACCTAGAAAATTGAAAAGCAAACAAAATCTGTTGAGAATAATCAGAAATTGAAAAGAAAGAGTCAAACAAAAAAGGCTAAGAATATTTCTAGTTGTACTCTGAAATTTGTTAGCTCTGCTGAATGTAATGGGTCAATGCAAAATGCTCATGCTTCATGTACTCATTCACATGCATCTAGTAAATCTGTTAGTAACCATGTCATCAGGAAATCACAAGTGTCATGTCACTATTGTGGCAAGATAGGACATGTAATGGATGACTGCAGACTGTTGATTGAAGATGAGCATGCTAGTGAAGCAATACATTCTAGGAATTCATCCGACAGAAACCATGCCATTAAGAAATCTGTTGCATATTGTTACTACTGTGGTAGGCGTGGTCATCTAATGAATGCATGCTTTAAAATGAAAGAAGACAATAATGTGAACTCTAGATTTTTCACACATGCTCATGGCCCACATAGATATGAATCTACTTCAGGTCAGCATATCATATGTTTCAATTGCAACAAGCCTGGACACAAGGCAAATGAGTGCTGGACAAGAAATTCTTGGGGTAACAAGAACTCAAGAGGCAAGCATCTTGGGTGTCTTAAATGTGGTAAGCATGGGCATGCAGTCAAGGACTGCTGGTATGCTCAGGGAAAACATTTCAATTCCAAATTTGTTATATTCCCTCCAAATAGAAATTTTCCTGGTAGAAATAAAACTGATTTTAAAGAAAAGATTCTTGGATGTTTTGAATGTGGAAAACCTGGTCACCGAGCTTCTAAATACTGGTGGGCAGGTAATGGTAAGTCAAAATTTCCTGCTCCCAATGCTGCTAGTAAGAAACAAAATGTCCATGTAAACAACAGAACATTTCATGCTAAGTTTCATAGGTCTCATGCTGCTGTTGATATGCATCATAGGACCAGACAATCTGTTGTTTCATGTTATTACTGTGGTCAGATAGGTCATTCAATGAATGATTGTCATGTGATAAGAATTGATGACCTTCATGCACAGAAGTTGGCTACCATACCTGCTAGGAATGTCACTGTTAATTCAGGACCCAAGACTTCTTGGGTTCCTGCAGGATCAAAATAATCCAGTTGTTGCAGGTGTGCCTTGGAAATGAATAAGAGGGGTTAACCAAGGCACTCAAGAATGAAAACCCCATGATTGAACTTATCAGGTCAGTTCTGAACTTTACTTTAAAATTCATCATCTGAATTTGTGAGTATAAAAAAAAATGTGAACTTCATGTTGATCTGCTTGTCTGAATTTTGATGATCTCTTCATGTCTAGCTGATCAGTCTGCATTCCAGACTCAGCTATTGAATTCAATTCTGCATATCTGATGCTCTTCTCTTGCTATATGTTGAACTGAATTTGAATGCTTCTTTAGTGTATACAGTTGATGCACTATATAGACTTTGTGTAAATGCATGTGTTTTGTGTCAGTGCAATGCATGCTTGTTGTTGAATGCATACTTGGACTGAGTGTGAACGGTTCATTTAGTGTACACAGTCAATGCATGTGTCTTATGTCTACATACATCATTTGCATGACTGTCATTGATGCTGTTCAATGCATGTAGGACTGCTCTATGTTGCATTGTCCTTGTTAACCCTGGTATATCAAATGGTAAGTTACTAAAAGGCAGGAAAATCTGCCCGGAGGTTCCTACCATGTGTGAGATGGTCTTTGAGTCCAGGTCCTCCGCCTAGTACCATGGGTCCTGTCTTCATGTAGATCAGTGTACTGCCATCATATTTTGAAAACTCTGAAAAAGGATAAAATGTTCATGACTTGGATGCATAAACCTGAATTGATTGCATACTTGCCTCATGTATCCTTGGTGCATAGTCTGCATGTAGAACAGTGTGTTGCATAGCATAATCCTTGCATCATGGTGTCAGGGGGAGCTCTGAGTTTAGTTCTATTCTTGAATCCTATTTACTCCTCATTGTCCCCATTCAATTGATTCATACCTTTTGACATCAGATGCCATTGGACCATATTGCCAATTGCTATCTTTTCCCTATCATTTTCACTGAACAACAGTTCTGTATCTGGTTTAGTACATTGAGTTGTGATTATTACAATTGTTCACTTATAAGAATCACTCTTACAAATTGAAAAGAACTAAAGGTTTAACCTTTATAAATTGGAGAGTTAAGTGTCTGCACTTCAGAATTTGAGATAAAAGAAAACTTTTATAGCTCTTAATCTTTGTCTCATGGCTAAAATAGAAAAAGTTTTCTGTAATGCCTAAATGTGTTGAACTGGAAATGTCTAGAACATGTGAACAAGAGTGTGTAATGTCTTTCAAACAATCACTCTAAAAGAATTAAGGGCAGCAGTAAATAAGATCACAAATGTAAAGAACTGAACATTGTGACAGAGCAATGGTTGATTGCACTGAGAAACTGTGAACTCCTCCAAAGAAGCAGAAAAATTCACATGTCATGAAGTGCTTTAGACTATCTCTGTTCATAGGATCAAATCTATAGGGGGGGTCCTCACCAAGTAACTGGGGGTACTGGCCTCTGATCAAAGTGTGCCCTTAATGTCAAAAGTGAAGACTATTCCTTGTAGGTCTTGATCTGAAATAGGTCTTGTAGTTTATGCCTAGTAACTAGGGGTACCTGCCTCTGATCAAGGTGTACACCTAATGTCAACAGCATACATGCCACAGGTCTATTCACTTAGTTCAGTTTCTGAAAATTCAAAAGTGAAATACAAACTGCTGTAACCCTTTGAAAATCAAAAGTCAATGAGTGAAAATTATTTTTATTAATACATATTCAAGTTGCCTTTCTTGAATTTCTTTGTTTAATCACAAAAGGGTATTATTTCAGACTTATCTATTAATACCATGTGCCCTAAATTCATTGCTATAAATGGAGTCTATAAACTCTTTTTCAAGGGTCAGGTGTTTTACTCTAGATTTATCACTGTTAAACCTGAATTTTTGTCAAAATTGTATGTTGCTGATTCTTATACTTTAACTACTGTTTATAATCAGGCTTATTTTCTGAACCAATGATTCAGCTGTTGTCTATTGACCCTCCTACCTTCTCTACCTTTACCTATCTGTTCATATTCCTTCTCAAAGGGGGAGCAATTATTAAGGGGGAGAACCAGTTCAGGGGGAGTCATATCTTCAGGGGGAGTTTACTGCTCTAGAGGAATTTGCATGCATAATGCACTTTGCACTCTTGTTTATACTATTTTCTCTCTTTTTGATTATGTCAAAGGGGGAGAAAATTTTGTGTGTGACTCACGGTCACAGTGTGTTGCCATCATCAAAAAGGGGGAGAATGTTGTGCCCCTTAGGCACAAGCATGTGCTATGTTCATTTGATGATAGAAATGATGTTTTGTTTTGATGATTGCAACACAGTGAGTGCATTATGATATTATGTTTTCTTTATGATGATGGCATGTTGATTTGAATGCTTGAGTGTGTTATATCTGATTTAGTCTGTGGAGATTGCATGAGTGTGCCATGTTTGATATCCTTGATGGGTCGACTCCCTCAGACTATCCATCTTATTTAGTGTCTCATGCAGCGTCAACGCTGTGAGTGTGTACACAGTATTCTCAAGTCTGCAGCGTCAACTCTACAAGTCTATACATTACTGCTTTGCATTGGACTTAAAGTCCATACATTGACAA
Source organism: Amorphophallus konjac (assembly GCA_022559845.1). Classification (NCBI taxonomy): domain Eukaryota; kingdom Viridiplantae; phylum Streptophyta; class Magnoliopsida; order Alismatales; family Araceae; genus Amorphophallus; species Amorphophallus konjac. The sequence goes on from CM040127.1 coordinate 213,310,418, forward strand.
GCCTGTACAATGGCTGCAGCATGCTCGCATAAGTCTATACATTGCATCTTAGCATGTTTGCACAGCACACCATCAAGTCTGGACATTGGTTGCACTCAGAGTCTATTCACTCAACTCCTTCACACTTCAACAAGTCTATACAGCGGCTGTCTTCACATAGGAAGTCAATACAGCCGTTCACCTTGTGAAGTCTAGACATTTGATGTGCATGGTCTTGAAGCATTTAGGAAGTCTGTACATTGGACTGCATTGCATTCATCAGTCGTGAAGTCTATACATCGCCTGCCTTCATTCGACTCTCATGAAGTATGTACATCGTGCATCAGTTCTAAAGTCTATACACTGTCTTCAGATGATGACAACAATGAAGAACAGGGTCGACACTGGGAGTTCAATGCGTCCACGCTTCAGTTGAAGAGGATTTCAGAGCTTCACCTGGCTGCGTCAACTCCATGCTACAGTAGCGTCGACGTAGTAGTTAATGAGGCAGAGTCCATAGCTCACTGGAATACTGCAGTGCGTCAACGCCATTGCAAGACAGCGTCCACGCAGTAATTGAGTCTGATATACATTCAGCTCTGGAACACCACTGCGTCAACGCTATGGATTAGCAGCGTCGACGCAGCACGGTTATCTGCCGAAGACCTTGATCACTGGATTGCCGATGCGTTATCGCAGCTGACTGATGGAGTCAACGCATCAGACTTGAGTTTCGTAGGAAGAAGATATCAGAAGGCTGCATCAACTCCTTGGAGCAAGAGGGTTGACGCCATCTAATTCCAGTTGCTGAGCACGTTAAGGTGATCCCACCTTCAGTCGTCAACTGCCACATCAGTCACAAGCGGATAAGCTTTCGTACCTTCCACCACTCCATTGGTGTCTGGCACGTGATCCAAGGATCTGAGATGCTAACACGTGGCAAAGTCGATTGGGCGGGAGCTGTGGAGACCACACGCCCTAGCTGCTACTGTTGCTGATATAAATAGAAGGCTTCGTCTTCGGATGAAGATGATCGAGATTCAAGAGGCAAAGCTTGAGCAGAGAATGTTGTAGCAGCAGAGAGCCACCACGATCCAGATAGAGAGAAGAAAAAGAGAGAAGAAGCAGAAGAGAAAGAAGAAAATGAAAGAGATAGGGAGCTCGAGCAAAGTGTGAAAAGAAGAAGAAGGAAGAGAGAGAGAAGAGAAGATCAGAGAAGATCGTTCCTACTGGAAGTTGGATCAGATCCACTCCAGTCAGCTCTTTAAGAGCCACATTGTGCTTCATTGTTTATAGCTTTTCGATTGCTGTTTGTTTCCCATTTTCATTTTCCTTTCATACATTTCTTCAAGTTGTTAGTCAGCGGGTTTTGCAGAGGTGCTGCCTCTGGACGGCTAAGCTGTATTGCCCAGCGGTTTGCAGTGGAGGATTCCACTAGACAACAAGTTGTGTTGCTCAGCGGGGCGAGGAGGATTCCTCGGACGGCAAGCTGTGTTGCCCAGCGGTTGTATGGCAAGCTGTGATGCCCAGCTGTTCAAGCTATGAGTCAGCAAGAAGCCACACTCAGGTTGAGTGTGGGGTGGATGTAGGTCTGCTGGACCGAACCACCTAAAAACCCTCTTGCATTGTGGTTTGTTTTGTTCTATTTGTGCTTCCGCTAGATGAATGCATAGGGGCGCTCAACTGTTTGCTTATAGGTTCAGTAGATGAGTGTTCTAATTTGTCTTGTTAGCATTCCAATTTTTAAGTGAGCGAAATCTTATTTTGGGTGAAGATTTTTAATTGGGCGAATTTTTAAAGGGCTATATTCATTCACCCCCCCCCTCTAAATACTGCACCGAACCCAACAAGCGGTCCACTGCTAGACCGCTTAATCTTCCCTGGCGATCATCTTATGGACCATTTTCCTCACCCAAGAATCAAAAACTCAGTTTTTCCTGTGCCTCCATCGTGGCGGTCTATCGCTAGACCGTTAACACCTTTCTAGCGGTCGAATGGGAGACCGTGTGGTTCACCCGAGAGTCAAAAACTCAGGGTTTTCCTGAGTCTTTCCATTGGCAGTCTATCGCTAGACCGTCAGGCTGGTCTATCGTGTTGTTGGATCCGTGGTTGTGTGTGTGTGTGCGTAGATCTTCCTAGATCTGCGTTTGTGTGTGTGTGGATCTATTTAGATTCGTTCTGTCACGTGTGTGTGGATTGCTACACTTGTGACAGTTGGTGTTTGTGTTGGTGATCCGCTTGTTGGATCATGTTGGAGATCTCGTCTCCATGTGTGTGTGTGTGTGTGTGTGTGTGTGTGTGTGTGTGTGTGTGTGTGTGTGTGTGTGTGTGTGTGTGTGTGTGTGTGTGTGTGTGTGTGTGTGTGTGTGTGTGTGTGTGTGTGCAGGCGTCGTCTTGCGTGTGTGGTTGGTGCGTCGTCTCCGTTTGGGGATTTATTCCCGAGTGAAGCCTCACCACGACCACGGATCCAACAACGATCCACACACACACAAGTTTTTCAGTTTATGACGAACACAAATACAACACCCAAATCATAAAGATGATGAGGCTTAGTTTAGAAAACTCTTGTTTTGGGTTCCCCTTGAATGCATGTTGCGGATCTTGAACATATCTTCAATCTTCACTTGACCGAAGCTTCAATCCGTGCTTGCTTAGCTTTTCTCCTTTCTTGCTTACTTGGCTTCTCTTCTTTCTCTCTTAGGCACTCTTCTTGGAATCCTTGCTTGCTTGCTTGGCTCTTCTCTTCCTTGGAGGAGGCGACGACGCTCGAACCACACACGCAGAACGACGCCTGCACACACACACGGGGACGCGCCCCAACACACACACACACACACACACACACGGAGATGAGGTCTCCAACACGATCCAACAAGCAGATCACCAACACAAACCCTCGCTGCCACAAGTGCAGCAATCCACACACACGAGACAGAACAGATCTAAATAGATCCACACACACACAAACGCAGATCTAGGAAGATCCACGCACACACACGAATCAAATACGACACACATACACACGACCACGGATCCAACAACGATCCACACACACATAAGCACAGATCTAGGAAGATCCACACACATACACGAATCAAATATGTCACACACACACACGACCACGGATCCAACAACGATCCACATACACACAAGTTTTTCAGTTTATGACGAACACAAATACAACACCCAAATCATAAAGACGATGGGGCTTAGTTTAGAAAACTCCTGTTTTGGGTTCCCCTTGAATGCATGTTGTGGATCTTGAACGTATCTTCAATCTTCACTTGACCGGAGCTTCAATCCGTGCGTGCTTAGCTTTTCTCCTTTCTTGCTTGCTTGGCTTGGTATCAGAGCATAGACCATGTATTGAATGCTATCAGTAGGGTTAATACCATACTTGTTCACATTAAAGTGGTTATGAAACCTCTTGCCTCTTGTAAAGCCAATTCAATCAAGCAAGAATCAAGACCATGTACCGTTGTCATTTTCCATCTCAATCATATTTAAACATGAATGTACACAGTCATCAAGAACATGTGCAATCAACCATAAGTTTAGTTATCATCACTCAATCACACATTAAGTTTAGTTATCATCAAAACTATAACGCCAACAATCATCAAAACCATAACTCAACATAGCGGTCATTTGCTAGACCATTTCTGAAATAGAGAAAACCTGTTCTGCTGATCTTATCGAGCTGAAATTGTGAGCCCATTGCATATCTGATAAAACCAAGGCTCTTATTTATTCATTCAAGTCATAGTACATCACTCTTTTAATGAAATTCAGAAAACGTGATACAAGGCTCAAATTACATTCAATTTCCTATCCGCGTGAGGCCGGATCTTGTGTAATTCTTTCATGTAAGCACGGTATTCCTCGCCGCTCTCCTTCACTTCAGCTTGCAAGGTACGGACTCGGCTGATCTCCAACATGGTCAGAGCGCTCTGGACTTCCCGTTCATCCTACTCGGTCCCAATCTTCTTAGCTTGAAGGGGAAGGTAGTGTGATAATGCTTGAACTGTGGTGCGAGGTAGCCCGATTTGTAAGTAGCACCGATGCGGGTTGTAGATCGCCAAGGTAGTGTTCCCCACTAGCTGCAGGTCTAGGCCTAGTCACCGAGGTGATCTGAGGGTAGTGCCTTGAAGAGCCCGGGGTCGCATCATGAACTTGTCAATTGGCAAAGTGTTGAGAAAGAGGTGCCAATCATCTCGTGTTTTCTTATCCGCAGTCCGGCATTCAACCTGTGAAGAGAACCCAAATGCACCTCCTGTGAAGTGGAGAGGATGGCTCCCGAATATACGGCTAGCTGAGGGCAAGTCATCCTTGGGTAGAAATTTGAGCCTAATTCTCACCCAACACTCAAGGACGATCATTGACCGGAAGAGAGGACCCCCTAGTGAAGCTGAACTAAGGCCTTCATAAAGGTATGAGAGGACGGCTTGAGAGATGGATAAACCCCGCCACAAACCACTAATGATGCTAAGATTATGGATATCTAAGAGGTGGTCGGTGGTAGTAAAGAGAAAGACCCCGTACAAGCAAATGGAGAGCTTTTGCTATGGCTTCGTACCTCCCGCTCTTATTTTTACAATAAGCGGTGATCCATTGGGCCATGGGTATCAACTGAATGTGGTGAGCGCTGATCATGGTCCTAGCATCCTTTGGATTGTGTATGAAATCTCCCAAGATGAGTGATGGGTCTATAGGTTCAACCGTATGACACACCAAGTCTTCATCCCCCACCTTAGTCTTTGGAAGGGCTAGGTAGGTCTCTACCTCTTCTATGAGGATGGTGGCTTCAAAGGTTGGGAATATGAAAGTGTGTGTTTGAGGGTGCCATAATTCCACTAAGGCTTAAATGCTAGGCCAATCATAAGAAAATTTCTGGAATTTCTTAGCTAGAACTAATAGAGGGTGAAGGTGCCATGCCCTTAGGATTGAAGTGACTTCTAAAGCGAGTTCTTTTATCATGGGAGCCACCCACGTTAAGCTTAAATAGCACCTTGGGCCAGGAAGGAGCTAAAAAAAAGAAGAAGAAGAGAGGAGAAGAAGAGAAAGAATGTTATGAGAAGAGAATCAAGGAAAATTCAGAATTTTTCAAAATTAATTTGAACTTACCTCTCTTGAAGGGTTTGTGCTCAGATGTTTGGGGATTGTAGTCAGCCGCTGCAGCTCCCTATGCTCCTTTCTAGCCGCCTTTGGCCCGGTATAGGCCACATCTCCCATGGTGCTACCTCCAAAGCCCCTCTTCATGGTGATTTTAGTGATTTTGGGAAGTTTTCAAGGCTTAAAGTAGAGATTGCGCTGAGACTACAAATTCTGGGTGTGTTCCTAGTTATAGGGCTTTAGTTCTAGTCCTAACACATTAGGATTGAGGCTAATTAGCTTTAGATTGAATTAGGATAAGTTCTAACACGGATTAGGTGCTTCTAGCCCCGAGTTCGGACTCTCACAAAGAGTCCCGCTCGGACTTGTCTAAGTTTCCTTCTTAACGGTCTATCGAGCGACCGCCAGGCTCCCCTAAACGATCGTCAGGCGACCGTTTCATCCCTTTCTTCACCACCTTCACACTTGCTCCCCTAACGGTCTATCGTTAGATCATTTTCGTCATCTTGGCGGTCTTCTTTAGGACCGTTTTCCCCTATTTTCCTGTTTAAGCATAAGCTTTCTCTCTCTTTAATTCTTAATCTTATTGCTCTCTCTCTCTTAATCTCGTTGTTAGTCCTAAAGGTCGTTGTTAGTGAGTCAGCATTCACATTCACATTGCATTTGAAAAAGACAAAAAAAATATCATGTAATTTTTACTAAAATAGAGTCATGTACATGTGTCATAAAGAAAAAAAGAAAAAGTACAACTCAGGCCCCGGTTGGTCCCTCTCCGGGACCACCGCTGTCCCCAGTCCCCTCACGTCTCTTCGCCGACGGGGCCATGGAGGTGCTCCCCTCCTCTCGGTGACGTCGCCGCTGCTCCTCCTCCTCGTTCCTCCGATGGTCGGAGGAACCTGTAAGATAATCTTGGTGCACGCTGCGCGCACCACTCTGCGACACGCTATGGGAGGATCATCCGCACACTAGCCGATGTGCCCTCTCCAGCACTCGGATCTCGGCTCTCAGCTCTGTCGCTGTTGTTGCCCCGACTCTGAGTTTCTCTACCTCTGCGCGAAGAGGAACCACCTCAGCCGCCTCTGCTCGCAATCTCTCCGCCTCTGCTCTGGCACGCTCTGCCTCACCCAGTGCTGCAGTCAACTCCCTCGTCTGCATAAGCATTCATCATGTTAGCCAAACTGCATTTGCATATAGCATTAAAGATAAATCGGTCAGTTGCTTACCCTCTCCGCAAGAGTGGCCTCCGCCTCCTCGGCTCGGGCGACTGCCCGTGCAAAGTCAGCGTCCCGTTCTGCTCGACCCGCTGGCTGGGAAGACGAGGATGGAGCGTCAGGTCCCTGTCATCCTGCTCCCTTAGCCCGCTACATTTATGAGTTTTAGTAAGTCAGTCACATACATAATCATTTGCATTTAAGTCTCAGTATTAGAATTTATCAGAAGATCCAGAGAGCACTGGAGGTCGTCCCTCTGCTGCACGGTGGAGTGGAGGAGTCCCTAGAGTTCTGCTATCGGACCCTGGGGGTCTAGCTGCATGTTAGGAAGTCAGATAGTCAGTGCATCATTATAGGTGTCAAAGCATTAAAAGCATTTGAGAAGTCTGGGTTTAGAAGTCATACCGGTTGTCAGGTGTCGCGGAACACCTGATCGCCGTATCTGCTAGCATAGGCCCTCAGGTAGGCCTCGTCGCTGTTGGCTCAGGCTCTCACCACCCGACCCCTCCTCGTCCAGTTTCGTACCTGGTCGACCACCCGGGTCACCCAGTCGATCTCCCCGCTCAGGCCTTTCGAGGGCCGTCCAACCCGCTCGTCGTCACGCGCCGAGAACTCCACATCCGGCTGATGTACGCCTCGCGTCCTCATAACCAAGCAATGGTGCAGTGGCTCAATGATGTTCATGCAATGAAGCCACACCTCTCGTCCCACGTATGCCTGGGTCACCTCGACCCAGGGCTGTCCCTCGTGCCCTTCATCCTGATATGGTGTCCAGCGCACCTGAAAAGTCATGCATTTGAGTCAGTCAGCATCTCATAAAAGCCTTTTAAGAGCATTTAGAAGTTTTAGAGTTTAGACGTTTACCGATGCATAAGGGAACGCGTCCATGGCTTCTTGGATCACCCGCGACAAGCGTCGTAGCGACCCTGTGTCTCAAACCACCATCCACCACCTCGCAATGAGTAACTGGTTCGGCTGTACCACCTTTCCCCACCCTAGGCTAGGGAGGTACATGTAGCTCCATACCTGAATTAGTCAAATGTCAGCATAGCATATCATAAGCATAAGCATAATCATAAGCATTTAGGGATAAGCATTTTACTTGGAGCAGAGGTGAGAAGCCGCCCAGCATCGTCTGCCGATCAGTGGTGCTCAAGGTGTCGAACAAGAACGCTAGCACTGCAGCTCCCCATGCGTACTCTCCTACTCCGTCCAGATCTCTCAGCAGTGGGAGGAGTCTGACGCTCACTCCATCTTCCCTCATCTCAAACAAGAGCTTCTCGAATAGTAATATCAAGAAGCGGCGGAGGGTAATGTCCCCCTCTGGTCTTGGTCCAGCTGACACTCTCTCTCAGGCTCTATCTATCAATCTCCCGAGATGCTCCTCAGGTAGCTCTCCCACGGCTATAGCTGCTCCCCTCAATCCTAAACTCTCCTGGAGTGTCGCCCGTCCCAGCATGGACGAGTGTCGTCCTGGTCTCAGTAACTCCAGCCTGAGTAGCTCCTGCGCCAACTCTTGGTAGTCGACGTATGTGGTCCCTGTCACCGGTGCTCCGTGCACTCTCAGTCCCGTGATCTTCGCGACGTCCTCAAGCGCCGGAATCATATGTCCCCATGGGAATAGGAATGCCCGGCTGATCGGATCCCATCTCTCGTGAAGTGCGTAGAGCAGTGCCGTGTCAATCCGCATCACCTCGATGCTGAGTAGCTCCCCAAATCCCATCACTGCCAGTCTGTCTCTCTGATAGTCGGGTAGTGCTAAGTAGACTGCCCGGACTTACAACCAAGAAATCATGGTCTTTCTCTTCCCATGCATCCATTTAAGAACAATCAAACATCAGTCATGCATATAGATCATAACCATTCATTACATTACATTAAAAAAATCAAAAAAAACACAAAAACAAAAAAATGCTCTGATCTCCTAGCGGTCACCCATTTGACCATCTGGACTCCTAGCGGTCACTGAAACGACTGCTAGGCACCCAGCGTAAGGGCATTGTTTGCCCCATTTCCTCAGTTCATGGAAATGGCCTAAATGACCTACAAATTATCTCAATGGGTCCCAGACCCATTTCCACTCCATTCCACAGACATGCATGCATTCAAAAAATTAGATAATTGCAAAAAATGTTTTTTGGGCCGTCGGCCTACCTCAGACGACCGCCATCCGGTCACCGTTGCCGGCCCTTCCTCGGCCGCAGTGGCGTCTTCATCTTCCTCCACTACCTCTGAAGGGCCCTCCTCCCCCGTGGGAGCTTCTCCTTCCTCCAGTTGGGCCGCCGGCCTTTCTCCCTCCGCTGGTGGGTTCATCACTGCCGCCAGCGGTGTCCCCTCCGCTTCTATCCGCCATTGGAGGCGTTTCACGGCCATTTTCTTTACCATTTTGATGGTGGGAGGCTCGGTCACGGTGGTCTCTGGTGGGGTGGATTGCCGGAGTAGCCGGAAGAGGATGGGTTGATTAGAAACGGGAACGGGCGTGTGGCGTGAATGGAGTGGCCGTTCTATTTTTGATATCGCACAAAGCTTAGCGGTCTATCGCCAGACCGTTAGGTCTTTCTTAGCGGTCCTCATCTAGACCATTTTCCATCTGGGTTAGCTCCTCGAAGAATGTGAACCGCCCTTGCTCTAGCGGTCTATCATTAGACCGTCAGGGGTAGCTTAGCGGTCCTTACCTAGACCATTTGGTCACGGTTGCACATGGTTGGTTTGAAATGGAATATTGGCCTGATTCTTGGCTCTATTTTGAATGGTTCATGTCTGATTATGCCTCATGCTTGTTATGCTTATGACTAATCCCCTTCTTGTCAAATCTTGAATGCCGTCATATTATGCCATCTCGCCAGACAGGTAAGTCAGGTAAGTATCTTGATTCCTTGGTCCCTTAATGTATTATTATATGGTATCTGTGATATATTACCTCGAGAATCGGCTAGTCATTCGTGTGTTCTGGGATCTGATGTTCCCCTTTAACAAAAATGATGATGATCAAGGTGCACATGTTTAATCGTTGGGTAAGCCGTTAGGTTGGAAGAGTTGGGGGACGATAGTTTTATCTTGCACACCATGGTTGCAGATAATATCTTGACCCTGATTTATCCGATCTATCAATATTATTCTCGAGTATCTTCCTATTTTTATCTTTCTTGGCATTTGTTTTAAATGATTTCTTTATTTTAGCCCAGCATGCATCATGCGCATCTTTGAGCATTCATGAGCCCTCGTCTATTTAAAATGTCTTAGTAATGGTCGATAGCTATGCATATATGGTCTTGAGTAAGGAGAATCATTCCACTCTGAGTTGGATGATTTCCTTCGATCTTTTTGCTCAGTTTGGTTAAGCTGAGGTTCATGTCTGGAGTTTTAGTTGCTCGTCTCTTGACTTTTCCGTTCGTTGCTCTGATCGGCTATCAGCTATGCGTTCTAGTGAGGAGGTTGGTCGTGACTTTAGTTCCTTTAGTCGTTAGTTTCTCCAGGCTTGCGTCATTCTGTTTGACCGTTCCTTGTGATTAGTTCAAAAATTTTCAAAAAATTCTTATCGCTCGTTGGTAGAGAACGGGTGTTGGTTTACCTTAACGCCCGCTTTTCAGTCTACTCCACTTCATTTCCGCTTCATCTCCATGTTCCATTTCGCTTTCGCTTCACCTCCGCTCGTTCCCCTGCAAAGAGGACGTTAAGGAGGGGCATCTGTTGACACCCATTTTATGATCAATGAGTTGGGTCATCTCCTTATCTATTTTTATGATGTCTCGAGTTGTTCACCGGTTATTGGGTCATTTTTAGTCATCTTTTTGGTATTATTTTATAGGTCATTCTCCCTGTTTGGGCCTAGCTCTGTTGATTTCTCGTCATTGAGCCTAGATATGGGCTGATGAGGATTTTATTGTGGATTAACTTGAAGATTTATCGGTCTTTATCTCTTTTTGCCACGTCCACTAGCCTGGCGGTCTATTGTAGGACCGTTAGGTGACCGTTGGCGATCTTTTGGTGGACCGCTAGGAGGCAGAGTGTCCTGTTGGGTCTCTTTGATCTTATCTTTCTCTGAACGACGGAGCCTAGCGGTCTATCGCTTGACCGTTTTCTTGTCCCTTGCGGTCTATCGCAAGACCGTTTGCGTAGGCCGAGAGTCCTGCTCCACTGTTCTTCCTCTGCTTCGCCGTGGACGAACTAGTGTCCTTGGTTTATCGATTTCTCTCTAGATAGAGGCTCTCAGAATCTTCTGTTTTTTTCTATGGACTCTTGGGAGGATTATCTTGAAGAATTATCCAGGTTCAGGCCTATTTTCGAGTCATTATCCCTCCAACTCGAACCTTGGATTTGAGGGCCTATAAATAGGACCTTTGACTTCATGGCTTGAGGAGGAGATTTCTAGAGTTCGCGATGAAGTACTGTCGCATTCTAGAGAGAGTACCAACCAAAGAGAAGTTGTTCCTGCATCCATAAGGCTTCTGGTTCAGGGAGTATCAAGTTTCATTAGTTATCTGTGTGTCTCCTTCTCTTAGTTTTGGTCTTTCCCTTTGCATCTTCATTGTATATTTCCTCTTCTTCTTTCCACGTTCTCTTCACTCACAACACATTTCAAAACATCCTCCTATCTTTTTCACGCCCCACAAGGGTTAAAAAAACACCAACCCCCAGGTATTTCACCCTTCCTTTTATGCACTTTAGCCTAATTGCATTATAGATACTACATTAGTCCCAAGGGCTTATTGGGTTGTTTTTCTTTGTGTCCACACTCTCTTGCAGGTTTACAGGATTCATTGCACGAGGACCAACTCTTCTGGCCGGCCAGGAGGGGTGAAGATTCAAGTTCCACTTCATTGTTCTGGGTGCTCTGGCGGTCATTCATCAGACCGTTTGCGGATTTCTGGCGGTCTATCGTAAGACCATTTGCTGTCTTCTAGCAGTCGTCGGCTAGACCGTTTGCCTCTACTGCACCTGGGTTTTCTCTCTCCCATGGCGGGTGGTCTCACTCGGCTCTTTCCAAGGTATTTATTGAAGTTTTACTATTTTATTTCCCTTGGTGGCGATCACATCATTCCTAATTCGAGCATTGTTTAGTCTCTTGCTTGATTGTCTTCTTTCACTTTAGTTGTTCCACACACACGGTGTGTATTTTTTTTCATCTTCTTTGCTCCACGCCCACGGCGTGTGTTTTTATTTACCCCTTTACATTTTTGCCATATTTGAGATGACATGCCCACATGCTCTGATTTCGTGTTGATTGCTTGAGTTACTGCATCACTTGCTCACATTCATCACCATCATATTCACTCTCATACAAAGGAAGGTGAACAAAAACATCAACAGTGCCGTACACCAACTGAAAAGGAGTCTCACCAGTGGCAATTCTTGGAGTGGTTCGGTGTCACCATAGTACGCTTGGCAATTCCTCGAGCCAACTACCCTTAGCCTTACCGAGCCTGGCCTTAATGCCTTTTAATATAATTTTGTTGGCATTTTCGACCAGTACGTTAGCCTGGGGTGGGCTACCGAAGTGAAGTGGTTGTGAATGTGTAGGTCGGCACATCTGTCTCTAAAGTAGTGAGAATCAAATTGCCGACCATTATCGCTCACAATCACTCAGGGGATACTGAAATGACAGATGATCGATTTCCAAACGAAGCTCCATACGACCGACTCGATAATTCTGGCGGTGGCTTCGGCTTCGATCCATTTAGTAAAATAATCGATAGCGACGATGATGAACTTCTTCTGGGCCTAGGCCGTTGGAAATGGCCCCAGGATGTCGATCTCCCACTGAGCGAAAGGGTACGGCTCGGTAAGGGTGACAAGCTCTAAGGCATGCTGATGGACCAGATGATCGAAATGCTTGGATCGTTCGCATTTTTGAACATAGGTCAGGCAGTCGCGTTGGAGAGTGGGCCACCAGTAACCTTGTGCAACAAGATCCTGGCTAGTGATCTTCCTCCTTGATGTGCGCCGCAGACACCTTCATGGACCTCTTGAATTGCTCGGCTGGCCTCCTCGGTACCGAGGCACTTGAGGAGGGGACCGGAAAAAGACCTCCAGTACAAAGCTTCGTCTAAAACGACGAAGCGCCGAGCTTGATACTTCAGTCTCCGTGCCTCTTGAGGGTCAGACGGCTCCTAAGAATGTCGGAGCCAGGATATCTATGGGGTCCCCCAGTCGCTTGATGACGCTTGATCAACGGTCATGAGCTCCGCTTCTATACTCAGACGCTCTAGCTCTTCAAGGGAAACCGATTGAGTTCCTTTTGGTGCGGCAGAGGAGGCCAGTAGAGAGAGGGCATCCACCCGGGAGTTCTCTTCCCGAGTTATCCGGATAATCTGAAAACTCTCGAATAGTGGGGCTATTCCTCTTACCAGTTGAAGGTATTTGATCATCGATGTTTCTGAGCTTCGTAGTCACCGTTGACCTGGCTGGCGACCAATTGAGAGTCAATATGGATCCTGACTCGTTCGGCCCCCAGTCATCGTGCCATATTGGCACTCGAGATGAGAGCCTCATACTCGGAGATGTTGTTGGATGCCAGAAAGTTGAACTTCAGGGCATATTGCAGTTCTGCTCCTTCGGGGGATCCGAGAAGAACGCCGGCGCCGCTGCTGGCCGAGTTGGAGGATCAATCGATGAAAAGATCCCAGGTGGGCCTGGGCGTCAGGGGATGGACTTCCTCGATCGGGACAGTGCTCTCTGCGATGAAGTCCGCGAGTGCCTGCCCTTTGATGGCCGAGCGGGGGTGATAGGAGATATTGTAAGCCCCGAGCATTATAGCCCACTTGACGAGGCAACCCGAAACTTCAGGGTGAGCAAGGATCCTTTTCAAGGGCTCATTGGTCAATACGACGATGGAGTGCCCTTGGAAGTAGGGCCGGAGGCACTTGGCCGAGGTTACCAACGCTAGCATGAGTTTCTCGGTTGCGGGGTGCCATCGTTCGGCCTCGTTGAGCACCTTACTTGTGTAGTACACCAGCCTCTGCACCCCTGCGTCGTCTCGAACCAGGACATAGCTCACCGTGGAAGGGGTCGACGAGAGGTAGAGGTGCAATAGTTCCCCGGGACCGATTTTTATACCACCGGGGGTGACGACAAAAACTCCTTCAGCTCTACAAAAGCCTTCTGACATTCCTCGTCCCAGGTGAATGTGGCGGATGCCATTTTAGGCCCTCTCAATAATTTGAAGAAGGGCAGGCATCGTTCGGCCGCTCGGGACAAGAACCGGTTGAGCGTAGAGATTCGTCCAGTTAAGCACTGGACATCCTTGACGTAGGAGGGCGGCCGCATGTTCAGGATGGCCTGAACTTTGTCAGGGTTGGCCTCGATCCCGCGCTGAGTGACCAAGAAGCCCAGGAATTTTCCGGATCGGACCCTAAAGGCACATTTAGCTGGGTTGAGCTTCATATTGTACCTTAGAAGGGTGTCGAAGGTTTCTACTAGGTCGGCGAGGTGGTCCTCGGCCTTAGGTGTCTTGACGAGCATGTCGTCAATGTAGGCTTCGACGTTTCGACCGATTTATCCTTCGAAAATGTGGTTGATCAGCCTCTGATATGTTGCTCCGGCGTTCTTCAGCCCGAAAGGCATTCGGGTGTAGCAGTATACGCCGAAGTCAGTGATGAAGGCTGTCTTCTTGATGTCTTCAAGATCTATTCGGATCTGATGATAGCCAGAGTAGGCGTCCAGAAAGCTGAGCAATTCGTTATCGAAGGTCGAGTCGACTAGCTGGTCGATGCTCGGTAGTGGGTAACAGTCTTTCGGAGTGACTTTGTTGAGGTCGGTGAACTCCACGCACATTCGCCATTGGCCTGAAGCTTTTACTACTAAGATGACATTAGCGAGCCATGTTGGGTAAAGGACCGGGTGAAATAGGCTGATTTTCTTCCCCTTAATAATCTACTCTTTGATGATCGCCTACTTCTCTGGGGCGTGCTTTCTTTTGGGTTGTTGGACGGGTTTCACCGACGGGTCAAGGTTGAGCTTGTGTACCACCATCTCCCCAGGGATCCCAGGAAGATGCTCATCAGACCATGCGAAGACTTGAATATACTCTGAAAGAAAATCTTTGTATTGCTTTGGTACATTAGGTGATAAATCAGCTCCAATTTTTACTCCTAGGGCCGGGTCATCTTTGAGGAAGACTGTCAACAATTCGCCACCAGACTCGGATGTTGTTGGTTCACCCTCGACTCTCTCACCCTTTTTATTTTTTCCCTCTGGCCTTATGGCTTCGACCGAGATTATGTAGCACCTTCTAGCTATTCCCTGGTTACCTCGGACTTCCCCGATACCGCATTTGGTGGAAAACTTCATTTTTTTGGTGATAGGTGGAGGGCACTGCCTTTGTCCGGCTGAGGATACCTCGGCCAAAGATGGCATTATAGTACGACATCCCCTTGATCACAATGAAGTCAACCATAACAGTGACGGTTTTGGGAGGGGTGCCAATGGTGACCGATAGGCTTAGGGCTCCCTCGAGATAGGTTGCCTGGCCATTGAACCCACAAAGGGGGGTTCGAATTGGGCGGAGCTTGGATGGGTTTTCGCCCATCTTAAGGAAGCATTCGTACGAGGGCACATCAGGGGCACTACCACTGTCAATCAGCATTCTATCTATGTTACAATGGTTTATAGTAGTCGATATCACAAGAGCGTCATCGTGCGGGGTAGATAACCCTTCCAGGTCTTGGTCAAAGAATACGAGGGCCTGCTGCTCGCTCACCGGCGGAGTTTTGGGGGGCTCGGAGGCCCTGCTCGCCCGCTCAGCATGAGGCTTCCTTCCTCGGCTACTGTCTCCTCCTGATGCCGTGCCACCAAAAATAACATTGATATGGACCCCGCGGGGGTGATTGTCAATTTCTTCTGGAATGCAACGGTCCTCCTTCTGGTGCTCAGACACGTACTGAGATAAGTCTCCCTGGCAGACAAGACGCTCGATCTCATCCTTGAGCTAGTGATAATCTCCTGTATGGTGCCCGTGGTCATTGTGGAACTGGCAATGCTTACGGCGGTTGCAGCGCTTGGCCTTCATAGGCTCGGGTTGGCGGAGAAGGCCCGAGCCCTTGATGTCTTCGTATATCTCATAGACAGGGGCGGATAAGGGAGTGTACCGCTCGTATTTTCGAGGCGGCTCGCTCCAGTCTCCGTCCTGATTTCACCTTTTTCCTTGGCTCGAGCCTCGCTCAGATGGTCGCTTCTTATCCCTCTCCCGACCTGAGCCCGTTGGGCCGCGGCAAGCGCTGAGGACTTCCTCGCACTCTGCGTGGCGCAGGGCTAAGGTCACCAGATCGGTGAGGGAGGTGAAGGGATGGAGGACTAGTTCTCGCCGGAGGTTCTCATCGCGGGTGCCTCCGGTCAGCGCGGTGATGGCTGAGGCAACGTCCAAGCGAGGGATGCGCAGGGCCTCCAATTTGAATCGGTTAATATAAGCCTGAAGCTTTTCCCATTGTGCCTGCTTTAGTGCCAACAACCCCACTATTGACCTTGGAGGGCCGCTGCCGGCGAAGCTTTCCTTGAATACCCGCCCGAACTATCGGAGGTCGCGGATACTGTCGGGGGTGAGTGCTCGAAACCAGGCTTGAGTGCCTTGGACCAAGGTGGTCACGAACGCTCGACATTTGATAGCGTCGGAAGTCCCGTGAAAGGTCATCAGGGCGTCGAAGTCATCGTAGTGGTCGGCTGGGTCTCCCTGGCAATCATACGACTTGAAGGTCGGCAGCGAGATTCTGTGGGAGATCTCGGCCTTCAAGATATGGTCAGAGAATGGGGATTGTTCCTCATCTTCCTTGGCGGAGGTCTTCTGCAGGGCGCGGAGGGCACGCTCTTGTTCCGTGAATCGTAGCTCGAAGTCCCGCAACTGGAGGGATAACTCCGGTTGGTGCTGAACCGAGGGGCTGTGGAGGCGTCCCTGCGGGCTGCCGTGTCGTCCCTCAGGGGGATCAGTTTCTGAGAACTGTCATCGTGTCCCAGTTCCTTCTCTCATCAGGGTGGAGGAGGCTTCTTGTTTTGGAGGAGGGGCGTGTGAAGGTCCTCCTGACCGATTACGTATAAGCCGCCGCCCTAGGAGGGTGAAGCGGCCTCCAGGGATTTGTTGGGAAGCTCCACCGCGGGGGGGGGGGGGGGGGGGCGCTTTCCTCGGGAAGTCATAACTTCTCTTCCTTAGCCACCTGGGTCCTCATTAATTCAACGAGGATGTCCAGTTTTGCATTGAGGGTTTGGAGAGCGTCCGAATTCCCATGGGGGGATTGCACCTCCGCGGGCGGTGGAGGCGGCTCATCAGGTTGATTGTTGTCGTCGAAGGGGAGGTTCTCCGTGGGGTGGGAAGGCACAGGTCCTCCATCTGCCACCACAGTCTTCCCCTTGTCACCGGTAGTTCTCCTATCGGAATTTCTTCGCACCATGATGGCTCTTTGCCCGCTTCCCACAGACGGCGCCAGATGAAGAGGGGTAATCTCGCACTGCTCCTTAGCCGTGAGACCCCGGAGGAGTCTTTGGTCACAGTCACCACGCGTGTATAATTTTTAAGAGGGGAAACATGTCAGAGGTGCCCAGGGATGGAACCCCGAGGAAAACCCTCCAATGCCTAAGTCAGCAATTGTGATAGAGCACGGATGCGAAGAGAGGTGGTAGGAGAAAGAAAGGGCGCGAGATTATTCTCCACCAAGAGGTGTGGTGGTTTTCTCTCAGGATGCTTGCTTACCTTTTCAGAGGATCTCCTTGGGATTTATATAGCAGTCTGTTTAACGTAAGAGTCCGGGGTACTGAGGGGATTTCGGGGAGGTTACGTCCTTGTAATGGGCTCTATATGGCATAGGGACTCTTGCTCTCCCTTATCCCTTGGAGTCCCCCGCTCCTGTTGGATGCGCAACGGATGCTCAGATAAGCTTCCAATAGTCGGTCCGAGCTCAAGACGCTCGCTCGGAGTTCTCTCTCGAGCGATAGGGCGTACCTCGGATGGCCTACGCTGGGTCCCAGTAGAGGCCTTCGTAACCAATTTGTCGCTCGGACTTCCGGACCTGAGGGTCACCTAGGAAGTGCTGATCCGAGTAAGTTTTGTGCTTAAAGTAAGTGGGCCCAGAATGGGGCTGTCACTTTGGGGAGCTGGGCCTAGTTTGGTCAGATTGGACCTAGTTGGGCCGTGCTCTTGGGTGGTAGATTCCCCCCCCCCCTCTACAACTAATCTGGCAAAAATAAACTTACATTTTATAACAACATAATATAACTATAGAGTCCAGTCAACAAGTACAGTCAACTAGAAAGGAAACGTACCCTGCTATGGGGCATACCCTGGCACTGGCAAGCTGGCTAGTAAAGGTCCTCCGACCGAGACGTGCCATCTCGAGGAGAAGCGCTGCACCTGAAAAGGTAGGGAGTGAGCCTTATTTCATTGGCTCAGTAGAGGTCCCGGGATCCCCACCACAATGAAAACGGTGAGTAGTAACTACTGTAGCAATAATAAACAACAGTAATAAAATAACAACAGTAAACAACAGCTGCTAGAGCAACAATAATGGTAAGTAGAGGAACTACAAACCCTCTACGCTACCCTACTTTCATGGTCGTAACAACCCATCTTCACTGACGGAACCTTTAACATGGCCACGCGGTCATACGTGAAACCTCCACCCTCGAGAGGACATCTAGACACAGGTAAACCTCGATCTCGAGCTAGGACCAGTGAGAGAACCATGTTGAACATGTGTGCAACATGATTAATTTTATGATTTTGATGATGTCTACCTCTGTAGTCATTAATGAACTATACCTGCATTTGATAATGTTAATATTCATACATTTCAGGTCGTCATACTTCCAGTACACAGATATCAAGGCATATGACAATACAATATTGGTGGTCATTATACTTCCAGTGTAAAAGATCAAGAATGGCACACAAATCTAGCCAACTAGATACACAGATATCAAGGCATATGACAATATTGGATGCACGAAAATCTAGCATGTTTCAAGTACAGAAATCAAGCTCAATAGCATCACACATAAGGTCATTGCATATTCTTCATATAGTCAGTGCATGTCTTGCCTTATGGATGGTTCAAGGTCGGTGCAACTTCTTGACAACATGCTACAAGATAATCCAAGGAATGGAGTGGAGATTGCAAATGTGAAAACTCAATGATTGCGCCCTCGCACGCGGATTGACCTGCGCGGTCAGGTCGCGGTGATCGACCTGCCTGGTCAGGTGGCGGGGGTCAAGGGGGCAGCGCCCCTTGCGGGGGTTTCCGGGGGTGGAGCCCCCGGAACAAAATTTTGATTATAGGAGCAATATAATTAATAGAAATCTTCAAGACAGTCAAGGTTGATGCTACAGACATGAACGGACAGCTAAAGAACTTAAGCGGCAGAGCTAAAGAAGTTAACGGACCGACCCGGGAAAACCCGGGTTCTACCCAGCTGGCAGTCGACCGCCAGCCCAGTAGCGGTCGACCGAAAATCCCAGGGAACATCCATCTACATCGTTTCTCAGTAGAGGTCGACCGCCAGAAGCCACAGGTTGACCGCCAGCCCCAAGCCAACCAATGTTGACTTTGTTTTCCACTTCGAGAAAGGCCATTCCCCATGGATTTCTTTAATCCAAAAGTCACCTAATCACCCAAAAAATGTGGATCTGGTCTGGGATGTATTTATTGACCATCCAAAGAGATACAAAACCAACACAAGAGGGTTAGAAACCCTAGTTGATCATTTGGAGCAAAGAGAGATGAAGAGAGGCTAGAGGAGCTCCAAGGAAGAAGAGGTACTGTAGCCGTGAATAGTACTCCGTGCAGAAGTTCTACATCCAATCCAAGGGATTCAAGCCTACATCTGAAGCCCTCAATCTCCAAGGAAGAAGAGAAGCAAGCAAGCTCACAAAGGAGATCAAAAGGAAGATCAAAGCTACATCCAAACCTCTTCATCAACTCAAGGGAAGATCAAACCTACATCCAAACCTCTTCATCAACTCAAGGAAAGATCAAGCTACATCCTATATCTTCTCCATCAACTCAGAGGGATCAAAGGAAGATCAAAGCAACAGATTCAAGATCCAACAATCTCAGACAAGATCTATTTCATTCTAGCATATCTTCATATCTTGTTTGAGCATTTTCATCTTGTTCTATTTTCATTTCATTCAATCTATTAAAACTGAAGATCGTCCCTACCGGTGGTTAGTAGGAAGGCAATCGGAAGTTCTCCGATCTGTGGTATAGCCGTCCCTGCCGGCTTTGTGTGTAGGAAGATAGAAAGATGGCTTTCTCTATTCTGTGGTTTGGGGCGTGTCCCCGGTCAAGCTGTGAGTCAGCAAGAAAGCCTCACTGGATTTTGGGTGAGGGGTGGACGTAGGTTGCGGGGTTGCAACCGAACCACCTTAAAAATCCATGTGTTATGAGTTGTTCATCGTGTGTGATTGCTCTATATCTTCTACCCCCATTCACAGGTTCGTGTGCTTCCATACTTTGTTATCTTGTTTACACACTCAAGCACTCAGATTTGCACTTTCGGTTTTATCTGTGGTTTAATTGAGCTTAGCACTTTGACTACATCCCTTGGGCGGCCTACTACACCCTTGCACACAGACGCCAAGGTGAAAGTATTGCTTAGTGTTTCCCTTGCTTAGACTCGCATGCACCTTGGTTGATCACCATTGCATTCACACACATATGCACTTTGAGTGATCAACATAGCACACACACACGCACGATTGTTGCAAGCTATTTCAAGCTCTAGTATTATGCTTAATGATCCTTGCACTACAAGGCTTGTATCTCTCAAGATCACTAATGTGCTTGAAGAAGTGTTGACGCTTCATCGCTTGTAATCCGAGTCTTTTCCATTAGAGCCACTCTACTTAATTCCGCTGTGCATTGTGCCTAGGTGATTCATTCACTTTATAGGAGTGGTTCATGCTTCTGATAGCTAAGAGTTTTTAAATAGGCCAAAGCTTTTGATAGGATCTATTCAACCCCCCCTTCTAGATCCATTTGCACCTCGCGGGATCCAAAAAACCATGCCCTACACACAAGGCGACACTAGCCCGTCTGTCGGAAGGGCCAACGACAACGTTGTCGGTAACTCAACCTTACTAGCAAAGGGTCTGCTACTCAAGTATACACAACAATGCCAGATGAGTCCACTGATATCTTATACTGCGCCAAGGTCTCATATGCGCGCACACTGCCCACACCCGATCTCGGGAGGAGTAGAGGAGACACATACACCACACCCAAGGACTAGCTAGCATCTGTGCTACTACATCCAACAGCACGGTCGTGTCCAGCTACCTAACATGGGGTACGCGCCACTACACCCGATAGCGACGTACACTTGTCTAACCAAGGTACATACACTCAGGCGGTCTCACCTCTGTACAAGGAGCGTCGTACACATTAGGCGGTCTTGCCTGGTCCGACCACGGTAGGCCACAAGGCTGTCCTCGCCTGGCCTAACATGAAATGCCCTCCAGGTAGTGTAACCACAAAACATGATCTTCTATAGTCTGGCGGAAATCCACCATATAACTCTATCATCCGTGGTCTCGCGGGAGTCTATAGAATGGTGTACATATGCACGCAAACGACCATAAACCATGCTATGACACCACGGGGTGCCAAGAAAACTACCCATGACCAGATGATGAAAACTAGTGGGTACCGTCCCACTAAACTCACACAAGGACTACTCACCGTGATCATAGAACTCACGGGGATATGACCCTCCGCTGTGACGACCAAAGATCTGGATACCGGGAGGAGTCCGATACCATTCGAATCCTGGCCCGTCGCCCACAAGTCGGGAGGGCTCGGAAGGGCTAAAATGAGTGTGGAGGTACAAAGAAATAGGAAAGAAAGTAGGATAATTCAACAATTAACAGAAATAAATAAACTACTACTACAATAGAGTCCAGTCCAACAGAAAGTACAGTCTAAAGTAGTAAAACATACCACATGGCAACTGAACACTCGGCCCGACAGCTGGCAACTGAGAACCTCCGCAACACTGCACCCTCGAACCTAGGGGAAGAACCGCCACACCTGAAAAGGCAGGGATGAGTCTTCAAACAGAGACTCGGCAGGGGTCCCGCGGAACCCCAACCAGAACCAACGGTGGTAGCGGAAAGGAAAGCTACAACTATAGCAGGAACAGCAAACCGGTGGCCAGTCAAAACTCGGCACTACAGCTACTCCTACTATACCATAAAAACACACCCTGATCTCACGGTCGGGGCTACAGAACCACACTAGTACTACTTACCGAAGTAAAAACTCACGGCAGCCCCGCCGTAGAGGCCTGTCTCCCAGGACACGGCCAACCTGGACACGCTGTCCAAGGTGCAACCTCGATCACCCGATCGCGAACACCGCACCAACAAGATGCAACCTCGGTAAAGCTACTAGCACCCTGGCCACTAACTCGAAAACACCAGCCGGTCCAGAAAACTATGTCTCGTATACGGGAAATGGAACTCAAAAATAGGAGAGTCACGTCTCATGTGATAGGAGTACCTGCCCACCTAAGGTAAGGTCGGATGCATCCACTGACGTCTTAGACCGGGCCTCAGGTGCCCCCCCTTGACCCCTGGTGGAACGGGGACACCGTACTAGTAACCACAAAGCAAGTGACTAGCTGGGGTCGCGCTCGTCAGCGCGAGTCCAACCGCCCCCAACCACGTGTGCACACACAGACCGCGCATCCTTGGTCTTGCCCTCTGACTGGTTTTCCCCTCAGCCGGACTCTGGCTGCAAGTCGTGGGGCCCAACGAAAACCAGTCTAAAAATCACCTCTCGGGGTAGCCTCGTCACCCCTCCCTGGTGGGACCACTTGCATGTCGGAAGGCTACGACTAGTGGGGAGTCACTAATGTGACCACTCTCCGAAGAGAAACTCCGAGAACCACACACGCACCCTGCGCAAAAGTCAAGAAGGACCAAGTGGCGACGAGCCACTAGACTCTGGACGATCCTCTAGACTCACTAAATCCAACGGTCCTTGAGTCACGACACTCGGGGTCAAGACCGTCGTACGCAACAGCACAAGGCCGTCAATATAGCCTGATCCCTAGGTCTAAAACCACTATGGCACAAATATCGAGGTAGCTCACGAGCCGTCGAGACCATTCCCCCTGGAAGGGAACTAAGAAGCCTTCCAACCCCAAGCTGGACGGCTGGACTCACAGTCCGAGGCCACACATATGGCCCACTCGGGAACCATCTTCCGTAGAAACCCACGACATGCGGGGGAACCCTACTGCACTCACACTGATACACGGTGACTCGATCGAGCGTAACACAAAGCCCGAAACACACACACCTACAGGCACACTAGTTGAGGTAACACGGCACCTCTAGACACCCCAGAAACATAGACACGGAACCTACGGGGTGTCCGAGACACTCACAAGGCCGACCGCAACTCACAGAAACCACGGTCGAAGAGAAACGGGACTGCAAACCACTTGGGGCAGCCCAGGGCCTAGCGGTCCAACCTTGGGCCACTACAGTCTCTAGCGGTCCAACTCTGGTCCGCCACAGAGACTCTAGCGGTCCAACATAGGAGCGCAAGACGAAGAAGCCACGCTAGCTCTGGCGCGCCTACATTAGGCCGCCACAGCGCTCTAGCGGTCCAACACCAGAGCGCTAGAGGACAGGTCATGTTAACTCTGGTGCCCCACTCTCAGGCCGCCACACACTCTAGCGGTCAAGCCTTGGCATGCTAGAAGCCTTCTGGCGCCCGTACATACGGCCGCTAGAGGCACGTGACTCCCGATGGTTAGAAAGCACGCGACTCGAGAAACGACGGTCAAAAATGAGGTAGTGGTCTAACCCTAGGCCGCCACACCATCTAGTGGTTTATCGTGTGGCTGCCAGGTCGACGGACGCCCTGCCGACAAAACAGTAACCTGTGGCTCACCCGCTTGGGCCGCCACAGCGTCTAGCGCACCTACCCGGGGCCGCCAGAGACTCTGGCGGTCTCTGGAAGGATCGCCACACCAGCCCAAGAACGGGTCGATAGGAAAAACCCAACAATCCAAATCACGCCCCTAAACATCCATGGATGAGGGGGAAAACAAGGGGGCAGCTCCCCTAGGACCCCTAGCATGCATCTAGACCCTCAAAACGCAAAATCGTGGCTTGAAACGGTAGATCGGGCGACCACTCCCCAAAACATGGATTTTTCCTAAAAAGCTCAAATAGGCCCTCTCGGCTCACCACAGCCTACAAAACTCCCGAGAAAGGAAGAGCACAAGCTGGGGGTCCATCTCCCTACCTCCACCGAAGATTCATGCCCCGAGGTCGCCGATCCGCGAAGAAATGCCGATTAAACCATCGCCGGCTCGCGATCCCACAAACTGCCTCCACCATCGCGATCCTCATCACGTGCCTGTCGCTCCACGCCCCACGAGCCACGCCGCCCCGCCCTCACCGCCTCCTTTGGTCGCCTGGAGTGAGAGGGGGAGAGGAGAGAATGTGAGAGAAGAGAGAGGGAGGGAAGAGAGAAATGAGAGATGGGGAGAGAGAAAAAAGGAGGTTATATATAGAAAATTTAGAAATTAGCAAAAATATGAAAAATAGGAAAAAAAATAACCTCCCTGATCCTCGAAATACGCACAACGCAGTGGTAACATCCCGGAGTCAGAGAACGCAACGGTCCACCCTATACGGGGTTCCGAAGGTCCGACAGACGGAAAACACGCGTAAAACCTAAAACGCAACCCGGGACCCACACAGGCGCTCCGAAAAATACAGAAAAATACAGGAGTGCTCCTCACAAAACCACAGACCCAAGAAAACTCACGGGCACACCACCATTGGGTCCGATAATCTGGTATAAAAATCTAAAACCCACTCGGACACAATCCGTAACCTGCGGAAAGACGATCCGAAACTTACGGATCCCGATCCGAAAAACCCGGGGCATTACAGCCCTCCCCCCTTAAAGGAATTTCATCCTCGAAATTCAGGACAAGCACCAAGACACAGGGGAAGAACACCTTAACCAACTGAAAACGCTGTCAGAGCCCCAGCACGAAAAACCTCGATTCTCACGAAAACATCGATCCTGAGGAACACAGCTAGACTAACACCACGAACGACACCTCGCTCCACATGCCGCACACACACAGGCCATTAGAGCAGGCACAACACAAAAGCACAAGTCTGGTATCACATCAGTCACAAGCAAAACCAATCATGGCACCACTGCCACCATCTCGCTCACCGAGGAAACGCAGTCCTCATCACGAGAAACAGCTACCGATCCATCCTATGGTCGGCGGACAAATCACACATCAGCTTCACAACCAGCTGACCGGTCGCACACCCTTCTCAAAGGAACAACCAATATAGAGCCTCCACCAGCTCACGCAGCCATCTCAACAGATCGCAACCAGAACATCGGCTCAGCACCAAGAATCACCTCACACATGGCAAGCTGAAAGCCAGACATATCATTGTGCCAACTCTGTCGGAAGGTAAATTCCGACAAAGCCCAGATCCCATCCGAAAAGGCACATCGCAGAGACGACCACCAAAGGCCTCACCTGCACACGGCTCTCACCGTCCACGATGCACCACCAACAGCATCTTTTGTCTGTGAAAAACCATCCACTGGTCGCCAGATACACGTCAACGGGAAACCTTCCACCGGCCCCGCAGGCATGATCCAATTCATGACAGGCCATCCGCTGACTCACACATGCAATTACCACATCTCGAGTTGAACTCCTCTCGGGCACCGCATCTGATCTCGATCATCGTGCCAACTCGACCCTCTCGGGGAGCACGATGAAGCCAAATGGCAAGATCCTGGTGTCTTCGGTCATCACCTCACTCGACTCAGACTTACAGGGGAACCATCCCATGCTGGTCACCAAACTAGGGATAACTGTTGCGACACCAACGTCCCACCAAGGACCTCCACGCACAGGCGTCACTCTTCCGTCTTGTCTCATCAAATCCCTCGTCTCAATTAATCCAAGTGGACACCTACCAATCCCGATTCCGCCCTCACCACAGAGCCACGGGACACCACCGGAAGAATTCATGGCACACGTCTCTAGGGGAGAAAAAGTTCCACCCAAAATTACGGCAACCTAGTCGCCAACACCATGACCAATGCACTCTGGGTCCCCAGTCGATTATATATCTCACCATCACAATCTGACACGACCATATAACCAACAAACGCTGCTGTCACGCCCCGTACTCTATACCGTCGAGGCATTGTCCGCTTTGGCCTACTAGCCTCACGGTTTTATCCCTTTCTAAGGGTGATCAGCTCCAGAATGGGGGACTTCCTGAGAGTCACCCATCCTAGTACTACTCCCCATTAAGCACGCTTAACTTCAGAGTTCTTTACAAGAACTGAGCCGATACTTCAAAAGGTGCCTCGGTGATATAGAGTACAACTTAGCTATATTTGAGGGTGTTACAATCTACCCCTCTTATATAGGCGACGTCCTCGTCGCTGGGCACATATAGCACGCAATCAAGCCCCCAGGCAAGTAGGACTCAAGAGGTGGCCCCTACAGGCTCAAGAGGTGGCTCCCATAACGTAGCACTTTGCCCTACATGGCACTTAGATCCCACACTTCCGGCTAGGGTATAGCTCTGATACCATTCTGTCACGCCCCGTACTCTATACCATCGAGGTATTGTCTGCTTTGGCCTACTGGCCTTACGATTTTATCCCTTTCTAACAGTGATCGACTCCAGAATGGGGGACTTCCCGGGGCAGGTCACCCATCCCAATACTACTCCCCATTAAGCACGCTTAACTTCGGAGTTCTTTTCAAGAACTGAGCCGATACTTGAAAAGGCGCCTCGGTGATATAGAGTACAACTTAGCTATATTTGAGGGTGTTACAGCTGTTGTGGTTGATCACACGGTTAGGCTCACCAACCACTCACAGCCGCCAACTGGGACCCAAAGTCTGCCAGAGATCACTTCTCCAAAGACGACCTCATCCGAGGACACAGTTAGCAACATAAGTCGGGCACCATGCCACCAACTCTGACCATCACGTCCTCAACCTCCGTCAAGCGACATCCTCAACAACCCCATCCGGGTAACACCGATGCCTGACACAGCTTCCATCACCGGAACAGGGTACTCATGCGGCACACTTGCTGTCACGCCCCGAACCGATAGCAGCGGAACGTGTCGTTTGCTCGGAACGTGGCAGTTACAGTCGTGAATGATCAAGAGCAATCGCATAAAACTAAAATAATTTTTAACAACAATAGAAATTTTATTTCTAATATAAATCTCTTACAAGAACTTGTTTTCCCCAACTTAAAGACTCCATCACAATGGAAAGGAAAGGAAACGACAAACTAACAGACTTTAGACAAGATAACTGAATAAGAAACACTAAGCTAGACTCAAGAAAGATAAAAGACATGGGTTCACTAGTTTCCGAAGCTCGCTTGCACACTTATCCCTCCTGTGTGAGTCTCGGTCTTGCTAGCCACTTGATTATCTGAAAAATGTTGGAATAAACTAGGTGAGCGAACGCTCAGTAGGAATTATATCTCAGGAACTAGCAATGGGTTTAAGTAATTATACTTTTTCACATGTAAATGCAATATGGCTATGCATGTAGAAATAACTGAGCAAGTGAAATAAAACTAGAATAACACGTCGTACAAAACATCCAAGCGAGTCTTAAACCAGAAATATTCATGAGAGGCTTTATATATTATTGACTATTTCACGCAAGTACTTTGCCCGTGTCGGGCCACGCTAGTAAAGTCACGCAAGTCGAGTCACGCACGCAAGAAAGAGAGAGAGTGTGGAATGCCAAAGATCAAGAGAAAGAGTACTTCGGTGCAATGCTAGACACCGTGATCATTACAACTCCCATGGGCACTAGTACTTTTGGGTGCTTCTCCCAGGACCAGATCGGGCCCTTATATGCACAGCATTAAAGATAGATCTAGACATCCACGATAATTTATAGCCAATAAGGAGTTTCAAGAACAAGCTTTAATAGGATGATAAGATAAGATTTTTATGGAATTCAAGGGCAAGACCCTTGAGAAAGGACATACTGGCGATAAAATTCACGCAAAGCATATAAACCATGACATGTCGATAAACTGGGTGGAATTTGTTCCCTAACTTGGGTACCATGACAATTAAGTGTCCATATATAGATGGTCACCTATTTGATATAGAATTGAGGTCTACAAGAACAGCCTATTAATGGCATGATGTTCTTATCCCATCAAGAATATTCTCATGATATCCATTAGCATATCATAAGGGCCGGTATACCATGTTTCTATAGAGTGACATGGCAAAATAGTGTGAAAAGTTTTTATGGTACAACCCGCTCAATCGGCCTTGAGGGAATCCAAGGCTACGAGGAGACTTACGGAGGTCCCAATGACTAACTTGCTAGTCCAAAGGAACGGAATGTCCGATGGAGAGCTTGTATGTCACCGAGAGTTAGTGGGAAATGCGATAAATCATCATGAAACATGGGACTATATTCACTGAATGAAAATATAGTGCCATACAATATACTTATATATATATATATATATATATAACCCTCGGTTTACAGAAGACAGTGAAAAATAATTATACAGGAAATTAGCGACTTAACCTAAGTCACCTTTAACAGAATTCACGCCCTTCACTGGGTCGTTTCTTTTCTATTTGACGACTTCTGGATCAGTCGTCCATTTTATATTTCTATTTTCCAGGAATTTCTATATTCTGGAATTTTAACAAAACGCGCCTTCGACAGGGGCGTTTCTTATCAATTAGCGCCCTTGTCTGGGGCGTCACTTTCATAAGAGACGACTTACAGCAGGTCGTTATTTCAGGCTTTATCGAGATTTCACATAAACAGTGAAATTTCCAGATAATAAAATTTCAGGAAAACAATTATATGCTCAGGATAAGAAAAATAGCAGGATTCTAGGGGTATAATCATGCATTAGATTAGATTCATGGTTTCCTAGATATAAAATTTTAAACGTGGGTAATTAATAATTAGGGGAAATTGACGACTCCTGGGCAGGGCGTCATTTGAAGAATTAGCGCCCTAGGCTGGGTCGCTTCTTTTTAAATTAGCGCCCTTGGTAGGGTCGCTTCTTTTAATATTTCACATAAACATTTGAAACCACAATAAAATTATATGCATGGATGACAGATGATATTATTAAGGATCTTAAGCTAGTTTGGGCTACAGTTCTTGAGAAAACCTACCTGATCTGAAGATTTTGGTGATGGTACGTGAAGAACTTGAAGAGAAAAAGAGGCTCTGTTCTATACGGATTCCTCCTACGAGCCCAATAATAGTAGCAGCTGAGGCAGGGATGACAAAGAGAAGGCTGATATGTGATGAGACTCCTATGCTCCGGATGTAGAGAAATCCCAGCTTGCTTCGAAGGAAGATGTAAGTTCAATGAAGAACCCTCGTTCTTCAGGAAGACAGGAGCTCCTTCACGTTGCAGGCAACCTGCAATTGAAGAAGAAGATGAAGAAGCATTAGAATCATCATGCTTCTGTGGTTGAAGGTAATAACAAGAAGAACAAAACCTATCCTTTACGTATTTCAGCAGCACGATAGATCAGATCGCCAAAATAGCGATCTGGGTCGATTAGGAGGGTATTTATAGAGTTTTAGGAACCCTAATAGAGTTAGAGTTCGGTTAAGGGTAGTATTTCCTTGATAGAGTCCTTACTATAATCTATCTAACACGTAGTAATCCATAAACTTACCCTGGATAATGTCCCGGGTCGAACGGAACTCAAATGTAATTAACGCCTTAGGCTAGGTCGTTAATTTTTAATTGACGCCTTGCATCTCGTCGTTTTTAAAGAAATAACGCCCTTCCGTCGGGCGCTATTCACGATTTCACGTTAACTTAAGCTAGTTACTATATTTGAGGATTTTTTTCTTTTTTATTTGATAAGGTCTAGTTACGAAAATTTATGGGTAATATTTTTCCATTTTTCTTGATTTTTCCATATAATTAGTTTTTAAAAATTCCTTTAAATCAAAAAGTGACACTATTCACTTTTTGAATTGACGACTTAGTTTAAGTCATCTTTTAGGAAATACACGCCCATGACCATGGCGTCATTTCCATTTGACATTTCTTTGAAGATGTAAAATTATGTTTATGCCCTAGAAATCCTTATCAATGTATCCTTTCTTATGCTATTTATACTTTATCTGATTTTTCTGATTAGAAGTAACGAATTGTTCAAAGTCGTTTCTTATAAAATGGACGACCATCCATGATGGCGTCAATTAAATTTTTGCTTTTCTTCATAACCTCCAAAAGACCGATATCGTATATATGTCTATTCTTTTCTCTTTTAATTTTTCTTAATTCATTTAAATCCTATTAATGTATATTTCTTCCTTCTAATAAAAGTATAATGTAATGAATGTGAATATTAAATTTTATAAATTATTAATAAAATACTAATTGATGTTTTCTTCGAGATTTATCGATTCTAAATTCAAATAAAATTATATTATGCATTAAATGCCTAGAAAAAATAACATGTTATTCTTAAATTTATTATAATACAATGGTAGGGTCCATGAGCTCTTTTTGTGAGATTTTCTTAGGATGTCAGGGGGTCGTGTACGTGTACCAAGTCTGGCCTTGATTATTTACGTTGTATTATATTTATTTATATTGCATTATATATATATAAACATATTTGTTATTTTCTAACCCTCATATACCTATTAATAATTTGTATGTATATAGGGATTTTATTTCTCATAATTTCTTTAACTTTTATTAGTCATTGTCCTAGGTATCAGAGGCAGGTTCGATCTGAGCAACCCTATAGGAATATCACTTGAACATTATATACCTATAAGAGTATGTATATCATTACGTATATTTTTATTCCTATTCCAAAATTACCGGGCGTTACACCCTCCCCCACTTAAAAGAATTTGGTCCCCAAATTCACATCATCTTCCACTCCTAACAGAGAACTTATTATGAGCTTATACAGAAGAAATCTTAAGTATGGAAAAAGAGCTAGCTTATGATTTCGGGTGAGGGGTACCTTCCTTCCCTTTGGCAAGTTTGGTTAAATCTTGAACTCCTCTTGGAGGCTTCTTGGTTAGAATAGGGCATTCTGCTATCTTATGATCTAAGCGCCCGCAACGTAGACACGCTCCCGAACTCCACCAACACTTCTTCGATTTGTGACCATATCTTCCACAAGATTTACACTTATCTTGCGAGCGATCTGCCGAAGCTTCCTTATTACACTTCTTACATTTCTGGCATTTCTTACACCTTTGTGAAATATCACCCTCGTTTATCCTTTTCTTTGTAACGGTGAACTTTTCAGAGTCATCTGTTTGATCCTTCCCTTCAACCAATTTCTCTAGCTCTTGAACTCTCTTGACAAGGTCCGCGTAAGCTTGGATATCCACTAAGATCATCTCATGAACAAAGTTTGGCTTAGATGCTTCCATTTTATCTAGGTTCCTGCAAAGATGATTGGGAAAATAATTTATTTACTCAAGAATTAATATTATTAAAATGTAAATATTTTATCTTTCTTTTATAACTTTAACCCCCAAGTTCTACCCATCTCTCACGAAATTCCTATAGGATGACTGACAAGGATACTCAACCTATAACTTGGTTTTAACAATCTAAGGATTTTGAAAGCCGAAACTCTAATATGACTGACAGGGATACTTGACCTATCACCGAAACCTAATAACTTGAGGATGTGAAAGCCGAAGCTCTAACTGACAAGGATGACCTATCCTTGGGACTTAATAACTGGAGGGTATGAAAGCCGAAGCTCTGATATGACTGACAAGGATGACCTATCCTTGGGCCCTAATAACTGGAGGATATGAAAGCCGAAGCTCTGATATGACTGACAAGGATGACCTATCCTTGGGACCTAATAACTGGAGGATATGAAAGTCGAAGCTCTGATACCACCTCTGTCACGCCCCGAACCAATAGCAGTGGAACGTGTCGTTTGCTCGGAACGTGGCAGTTAAAGTCGTGAATGATCAAGAGCAATCGCATAAGACTAAAATAATTTTGAACAACAATAGAATTTTTATTTCTAATATAAATCTCTTACAAGAACTTGTTTTCCCCAACTTAAAGACTCCATCACAATGGAAAGGAAAGGAAACGATAAACTAACAGACTTTAGACAAGATAACTGAATAAGAAACACTAAGCTAGACTCAAGAAAGATAAAAGACATGGGTTCACTAGTTTCCGAAGCTCGCTTGCACACTTGTCCCTCCTGTGTGAGTCTCGGTCTTGCTAGCCACTTGATTACCTGAAAAATGTTGGAATAAACTGGGTGAGCGAACGCTCAGTAGGAATTATATCTCAGGAACTAGCAATGGGTTTAAGTAATTACAATTTTTCACATGTAAATGCAATATGGCTATGCATGTAGAAATAACTGAGCAAGTGAAATAAAACTAGAATAACACGTCGTACAAAACATCCAAGCGAGTCTTAAATCAGAAATATTCATGAGAGGCTTTATAGATTATTGGCTATTTCACGCAAGTACTTTGCCCGTGTCGGGCCACGCTAGTAAAGTCACGCAAGTCGAGTCACGCACGCGAGAAAAAGAGAGAGTGTGGAATGCCAAAGATCAAGAGAAAGAGTACTTCGGTGCAATGCTAGACACCGTGATCATTACAACTCCCATGGGCACTAGTACTTTTGGGTGCTCCTCCCAGGACCAGATCGGGCCCTTATATGCACAGCATTAAAGATAGATCTAGACATCCACGATAATTTATAGCCAATAAGGAGTTTCAAGAACAAGCTTTAATAGGATGATAAGATAAGATTTTTATGGAATCCAAGGGTAAGGCCCTTGAGTAAGGACATACTGGCGATAAAATTCACGCAAAGCATATAAACCATGACATGTCGATAAACTGGGTGGAATTGGTTCCCTAACTTGGGTACCATGACAATTAAGTGTCCATATATAGATGGTCACCTATTTGATATAGAATTGAGGTCTACAAGAACAGCCTATTAATGGCATGATGTTCTTATCCCATCAAGAATATTCTCATGATATCCATTAGCATATCATAAGGGCCGGTATACCATGTTTCTATAGAGTGACATGACAAAATAGTGTAAAAGGTTTTTATGGTACAACCCGCTCAATCGGCCTTGAGGGAATCCAAGGCTACGAGGAGACTTACGGAGGTCCCAATGACTAACTTGCTAGTCCAAAGGAACGGAATGTCCAATGGAGAGCTTGTATGTCACCGAGAGTTAGTGGGTAATGCGATAAATCATCATGAAACATGGGACTATATTCACGGAATGGAAATATAGTGCCATACAATATACTTATATATATATATATATATATATATATATATATATATATATATAACCCTCGATTTACAGAAGACAGTGAAAAATAATTATACAGGAAATTAGCGACTTAACCTAAGTCACCTTTAACAGAATTCACGCCCTTCACTGGGTCGTTTCTTTTCTATTTGACGACTTCTGGATCAGTCGTCCATTTTATATTTCTATTTTCCAGGAATTTCTATATTCTGGAATTTTAACAAAACGCGCCTTCGACAGGGGCGTTTCTTATCAATTAGCGCCCTTGTCTGGGGCGTCACTTTCATAAGAGACGACTTACAGCAGGTCATTATTTCAGGCTTTATCGAGATTTCACATAAACAGTGAAATTTCCAGATAATAAAATTTCAGGGAAACAATTATATGCTCAGGACAAGAAAAATAGCAGGATTCTAGGGGTATAATCATGCATTAGATTAGATTAATGGTTTCCTAGATATAAAATTTTAAACGTGGGTAATTAATAATTAGGGGAAATTGACGACTCCTGGGCAGGGCATCATTTGAAGAATTAGCGCCCTAGGCTGGGTCGCTTCTTTTTAAATTAGCGCCCTTGGTAGGGTCGCTTCTTTTAATATTTCACAGAAACATTTGAAACCACAATAAAATTATATGCATGGATGACAGATGATATTATTAAGGATCTTAAGCTAGTTTGGGCTACAGTTCTTGAGAAAACCTACCTGATCTGAAGATTTTGGTGATGGTACGTGAAGAACTTGAAGAGAAAAAGAGGCTCTGTTCTATACGGATTCCTCCTACGAGCCCAATAATAGTAGCAGCTGAGGCAGGGATGACAAAGAGAAGGCTGATATGTGATGAGACTCCTATGCTCCGGATGTAGAGAAATCCCAGCTTGCTTCGAAGGAAGATGTAAGTTCAATGAAGAACCCTCGTTCTTCAGGAAGACAGGAGCTCCTTCACGTTACAGGCAACCTGCAATTGAAGAAGAAGATGAAGAAGTATTAGAATCATCATGCTTCTGTGGTTGAAGGTAATAACAAGAAGAACAAAACCTATCCTTTACGTATTTCAGCAGCACGATAGATCAGATCGCCAAAATAGCGATCTGGGTCGATTAGGAGGGTATTTATAGAGTTTTAGGAACCCTAATAGAGTTAGAGTTCGGTTAAGGGTAGTATTTCCTTGATAGAGTCCTTACTATAATCTATCTAACACGTAGTAATCCATAAACTTACCCTGGATAATGTCCCGGGTCGAACGGAACTCAAATGTAATTAACGCCTTAGGCTAGGTCGTTAATTTTTAATTGACGCCTTGCATCTCGTCGTTTTTAAAGAAATAACGCCCTTCCGTCGGGCGCTATTCACGATTTCACGTTAACTTAAGCTAGTTACTATATTTGAGGATTTTTTTCTTTTTTATTTGATAAGGTCTAGTTACGAAAATTTATGGGTAATATTTTTCCATTTTTCTTGATTTTTCCATATAATTAGTTTTTAAAAATTCCTTTAAATCAAAAAGTGACACTATTCACTTTTTGAATTGACGACTTAGTTTAAGTCATCTTTTAGGAAATACACGCCCATGACCATGGCGTCATTTCCATTTGACATTTCTTTGAAGATGTAAAATTATGTTTATGCTCTAGAAATCCTTATCAATGTATCCTTTCTTATGCTATTTATACTTTATCTGATTTTTCTGATTAGAAGTAACGAATTGTTCAAAGTCGTTTCTTATAAAATGGACGACCATCCATGATGGCGTCAATTAAATTTTTGCTTTTCTTCATAACCTCCAAAAGACCGATATCGTATATATGTCTATTCTTTTCTCTTTTAATTTTTCTTAATTCATTTAAATCCTATTAATGTATATTTCTTCCTTCTAATAAAAGTATAATGTAATGAATATGAATATTAAATTTTATAAATTATTAATAAAATACTAATTGATGTTTTCTTCGAGATTTATCGATTCTAAATTCAAATAAAATTATATTATGCATTAAATGCCTAGAAAAAATAACATGTTATTCTTAAATTTACTATAATACAATGGTAGGGTCCATGAGCTCTTTTTGTGAGATTTTCTTAGGATGTCAGGGGGTCGTGTACGTGTACCAAGTCTGGCCTTGATTATTTACGTTGTATTATATTTATTTATATTGCATTATATATATATAAACATATTTGTTATTTTCTAACCCTCATATACCTATTAATAATTTGTATGTATATAGGGATTTTATTTCTCATAATTTCTTTAACTTTTATTAGTCATTGTCCTAGGTATCAGAGGCAGGTTCGATCTGAGCAACCCTATAGGAATATCACTTGAACATTATATACCTATAAGAGTATGTATATCATTACGTATATTTTTATTCCTATTCCAAAATTACCGGGCGTTACACCATCCCCCACTTAAAAGAATTTGGTCCCCAAATTCACATCATCTTCCACTCCTAACAGAGAACTTATTATGAGCTTATACAGAAGAAATCTTAAGTATGGAAAAAGAGCTAGCTTATGATTTCGGGTGAGGGGTACCTTCCTTCCCTTTGGCAAGTTTGGTTAAATCTTGAACTCCTCTTGGAGGCTTCTTGGTTAGAATAGGGCATTCTGCTATCTTATGATCTAAGCGCCCGCAACGTAGACACGCTCCCGAACTCCACCAACACTTCTTCGATTTGTGACCATATCTTCCACAAGATTTACACTTATCTTGCGAGCGATCTGCCGAAGCTTCCTTATTACACTTCTTACATTTCTGGCATTTCTTACACCTTTGTGAAATATCACCCTCGTTTATCCTTTTCTTTGTAACGGTGAACTTTTCAGAGTCATCTGTTCGATCCTTCCCTTCAACCAATTTCTCTAGCTCTTGAACTCTCTTGACAAGGTCCGCGTAAGCTTGGATATCCACTAAGATCATCTCATGAACAAAGTTTGGCTTAGATGCTTCCATTTTATCTAGGTTCCTGCAAAGATGATTGGGAAAATAATTTATTTACTCAAGAATTAATATTATTGAAATGTAAATATTTTATCTTTCTTTTATAACTTTAACCCCAAGTTCTACCCATCTCTCACGAAATTCCTATAGGATGACTGACAAGGATACTCAACCTATAACTTGGTTTTAACAATCTAAGGATTTTGAAAGCCGAAACTCTAATATGACTGACAGGGATACTTGACCTATCACCGAAACCTAATAACTTGAGGATGTGAAAGCCGAAGCTCTAACTGACAAGGATGACCTATCCTTGGGACTTAATAACTGGAGGGTATGAAAGCCGAAGCTCTGATATGACTGACAAGGATGACCTATCCTTGGGCCCTAATAACTGGAGGATATGAAAGCCGAAGCTCTGATATGACTGACAAGGATGACCTATCCTTGGGACCTAATAACTGGAGGATATGAAAGTCGAAGCTCTGATACCACCTCTGTCACGCCCCGAACCAATAGCAGCGGAACGTGTCGTTTGCTCGGAACGTGGCAGTTAAAGTCGTGAATGATCAAGAGCAATCGCATAAGACTAAAATAATTTTGAACAACAATAGAAATTTTATTTCTAATAT
Source organism: Amorphophallus konjac (assembly GCA_022559845.1). NCBI lineage: Eukaryota > Viridiplantae > Streptophyta > Magnoliopsida > Alismatales > Araceae > Amorphophallus > Amorphophallus konjac. Next base: position 213,346,633 of record CM040127.1, read on the forward strand.
AAATCTCTTACAAGAACTTGTTTTCCCCAACTTAAAGACTCCATCACAATGGAAAGGAAAGGAAACGATAAACTAACAGACTTTAGACAAGATAACTGAATAAGAAACACTAAGCTAGACTCAAGAAAGATAAAAGACATGGGTTCACTAGTTTCCGAAGCTCGCTTGCACACTTGTCCCTCCTGTGTGAGTCTCGGTCTTGCTAGCCACTTGATTACCTGAAAATGTTGGAATAAACTGGGTGAGCGAACGCTCAGTAGGAATTATATCTCAGGAACTAGCAATGGGTTTAAGTAATTACAATTTTTCACATGTAAATGCAATATGGCTATGCATGTAGAAATAACTGAGCAAGTGAAATAAAACTAGAATAACACGTCGTACAAAACATCCAAGCGAGTCTTAAATCAGAAATATTCATGAGAGGCTTTATAGATTATTGGCTATTTCACGCAAGTACTTTGCCCGTGTCGGGCCACGCTAGTAAAGTCACGCAAGTCGAGTCACGCACGCGAGAAAAGAGAGAGTGTGGAATGCCAAAGATCAAGAGAAAGAGTACTTCGGTGCAATGCTAGACACCGTGATCATTACAACTCCCATGGGCACTAGTACTTTTGGGTGCTCCTCCCAGGACCAGATCGGGCCCTTATATGCACAGCATTAAAGATAGATCTAGACATCCACGATAATTTATAGCCAATAAGGAGTTTCAAGAACAAGCTTTAATAGGATGATAAGATAAGATTTTTATGGAATCAAGGGTAAGGCCCTTGAGTAAGGACATACTGGCGATAAAATTCACGCAAAGCATATAAACCATGACATGTCGATAAACTGGGTGGAATTGGTTCCCTAACTTGGGTACCATGACAATTAAGTGTCCATATATAGATGGTCACCTATTTGATATAGAATTGAGGTCTACAAGAACAGCCTATTAATGGCATGATGTTCTTATCCCATCAAGAATATTCTCATGATATCCATTAGCATATCATAAGGGCCGGTATACCATGTTTCTATAGAGTGACATGACAAAATAGTGTAAAAGGTTTTTATGGTACAACCCGCTCAATCGGCCTTGAGGGAATCCAAGGCTACGAGGAGACTTACGGAGGTCCCAATGACTAACTTGCTAGTCCAAAGGAACGGAATGTCCAATGGAGAGCTTGTATGTCACCGAGAGTTAGTGGGTAATGCGATAAATCATCATGAAACATGGGACTATATTCACGGAATGGAAATATAGTGCCATACAATATACTTATATATATATATATATATATATATATATATATATATATATATATATATATATATATATATATATATATATATATATATATATATATATAACCCTCGATTTACAGAAGACAGTGAAAAATAATTATACAGGAAATTAGCGACTTAACCTAAGTCACCTTTAACAGAATTCACGCCCTTCACTGGGTCGTTTCTTTTCTATTTGACGACTTCTGGATCAGTCGTCCATTTTATATTTCTATTTTTCAGGAATTTCTATATTCTGGAATTTTAACAAAACGCGCCTTCGACAGGGGCGTTTCTTATCAATTAGCGCCCTTGTCTGGGGCGTCACTTTCATAAGAGACGACTTACAGCAGGTCATTATTTCAGGCTTTATCGAGATTTCACATAAACAGTGAAATTTCCAGATAATAAAATTTCAGGGAAACAATTATATGCTCAGGACAAGAAAAATAGCAGGATTCTAGGGGTATAATCATGCATTAGACTAGATTAATGGTTTCCTAGATATAAAATTTTAAACGTGGGTAATTAATAATTAGGGGAAATTGACGACTCCTGGGCAGGGCATCATTTGAAGAATTAGCGCCCTAGGCTGGGTCGCTTCTTTTTAAATTAGCGCCCTTGGTAGGGTCGCTTCTTTTAATATTTCACAGAAACATTTGAAACCACAATAAAATTATATGCATGGATGACAGATGATATTATTAAGGATCTTAAGCTAGTTTGGGCTACAGTTCTTGAGAAAACCTACCTGATCTGAAGATTTTGGTGATGGTACGTGAAGAACTTGAAGAGAAAAAGAGGCTCTGTTCTATACGGATTCCTCCTACGAGCCCAATAATAGTAGCAGCTGAGGCAGGGATGACAAAGAGAAGGCTGATATGTGATGAGACTCCTATGCTCCGGATGTAGAGAAATCCCAGCTTGCTTCGAAGGAAGATGTAAGTTCAATGAAGAACCCTCGTTCTTCAGGAAGACAGGAGCTCCTTCACGTTACAGGCAACCTGCAATTGAAGAAGAAGATGAAGAAGCATTAGAATCATCATGCTTCTGTGGTTGAAGGTAATAACAAGAAGAACAAAACCTATCCTTTACGTATTTCAGCAGCACGATAGATCAGATCGCCAAAATAGCGATCTGGGTCGATTAGGAGGGTATTTATAGAGTTTTAGGAACCCTAATAGAGTTAGAGTTCGATTAAGGGTAGTATTTCCTTGATAGAGTCCTTACTATAATCTATCTAACACGTAGTAATCCAGAAACTTACCCTGGATAATGTCCCGGGTCGAACGGAACTCAAATGTAATTAACGCCTTAGGCTAGGTCGTTAATTTTTAATTGACGCCTTGCATCTCGTCGTTTTTAAAGAAATAACGCCCTTCCGTCGGGCGCTATTCACGATTTCACGTTAACTTAAGCTAGTTACTATATTTGAGGATTTTTTTCTTTTTTATTTGATAAGGTTTAGTTACGAAAATTTATGGGTAATATTTTTCCATTTTTCTTGATTTTTTCATATGATTAGTTTTTAAAAATTCCTTTAAATCAAAAGGTGGCACTATTCACTTTTTGAATTGACGACTTAGTTTAAGTCATCTTTTAGGAAATACACGCCCATGACCATGGCGTCATTTCCATTTGGCATTTCTTTGAAGATGTAAAATTATGTTTATGCCCTAGAAATCCTTATCAATGTATCCTTTCTTATGCTATTTATACTTTATCTGATTTTTCTGATTAGAAGTAACGACTTGTTCAAAGTCGTTTCTTATAAAATGGACGACCATCCATGATGGCGTCAATTAAATTTTTGCTTTTCTTCTTAACCTCCAAAAGACCGATATCGTATATATGTCTATTCTTTTCTCTTTTAATTTTTCTTAATTCATTTAAATCCTATTAATGTATATTTCTTCCTTCTAATAAAAGTATAATGTAATGAATGTGAATATTAAATTTTATAAATTATTAATAAAATACTAATTGATATTTTCTTCGAGATTTATCGATTCTAAAGTCAAATAAAATTATATTATGCATTAAATGCCTAGAAAAAAATAACTTGTTATTCTTAAATTTATTATAATACAATGGTAGGGTCCATGAGCTCTTTTTGTGAGATTTTCTTAGGATGTCAGGGGGTCGTGTACGTGTACCAAGCCTGGCCTTGATTATTTACGTTGTATTATATTTATTTATTTTACATTATATATATATATATAAACATATTTGTTATTTTCTAACCCTCATATACCTATTAATAATTTGTATGTATATAGGGATTTTATTCCTCATAATTTCTTTAACTTTTATTAGTCCTTGTCCTAGGTATCAGAGGCAGGTTCGATCTGAGCAACCCTATAGGAATATCACTTGAACATTATATACCTATAAGAGTATGTATATCATTATGTATATTTTTATTCCTATTCCAAAATTACCAGGCGTTACACTTGCCAACATTCCCCAACACTCTATCTTGCCAGTGCCAAGAACCATAAAACCTCGAGCAACGGCACGGCAACAACACGTCTCACCCAGAGGAACCAATCCTCCAATGCTCAATGCAATCTCAGGAATCCGCTCGTAGCAACCAACGCTACGATCCTGAACCAGTGGGTCACAGGCCCACCAGGCTTCCGCTGTGCACTCTGATCCACACGCACAGCCAACACGGCAACTCGGGACTCGCCATCCCAACAATCCACAACTCGGCCGGTCAACCTCAGGAAACAAGGTGAGGAAAACTCCATTACTTCCAACCCAAAGCACAGATTCACTCCCAAATCTGGCAACCCTCTGCAATTCAGCAGGCTCTGAACTGCCACGCATCAGAAAGTTCCAGCACCAGCCAAGAATTCGAACACCGCCAAGCCAGGACTCGTCCTTCTGAAACAGCGCCAGCACCCTTACGTAACCAGGGAAATGGGCATAGCTCTCATAGGCAACCACCTTGCCAAAATAGGGAACACGTCTCGCACGAACTTCATGGCACAGAGAGGCCAACCAATCCGAACACACAATGCAAGACGAAGAACCTTAGCCAAAACACAATCTCTCCAACCAATGGAGAAACCGACCACACCTCCGACCAATGGAAAATATCCGCGCTCGACCTGGCCTTAAACCTTGCGCATGCAGGGAACAACACCAATACCTCGTCAGGTCAACGCCTCCGACACACTCGACGAGTGTCACGTCGGACCACGATCACAACATCTCTTGATGCACCACCACGCAATTCCTCGAACTGCAACACACCACGCCAAGAGCCACAAAACGAGCCATAATCGACAACCGTCAACGCTCATCCTCGAGTCCCGAACTCGCCATGAAACCTTCATATCGCAAACCAAATCTAAGGCGAACACAACCCATTAGCACACAAGAGCGCAGGAGCAAGACTTACTGGGACAACATAGCCCAATCTAGCCTCGAAATCCGCAAAACTAATCAGGACCGACACGTCATTTCTGATGCCACAGAGCATGATAAGAACATCAGGATCGACGAAACAGCAGCTCACCGAGAAGATCCTCCGCTCACCCGAGCACACTTCTAGATCAGAACACCCGTTCTGCCATCTCAAACCACAACCTTAACACATCAGGGTTGGATAGCCTCAAGCTAAAGTGGCCAAACTCGACAACAGCTCCCTCAGAGCACGCTCAAGGCCACTTAACCACAACCAAGCCTCGCCAGCCACCTGACATCGCGGCAAAAACCTCGAACGCAGCACCGCAGTAACGCACCTACCGGCAACCCCTGCCCAACGCAGCGCAACCAAGATCACCACCGATGAGGGAGAAGCTCCCAACCTCGATCCTTAGATCCCACGCTGGCACGAAAGCCGCGAACAGCAACCACCGCAACAGCGTCGCGCAGTGCACTCAAGCTATCAAGCGAGAAATCCAGCGGAAAATAAACACAACCCTAGGCCAGCTGTCGACTGTACTGGACCTTATGGACTCTGATCACTGCAATATTTCAAATTCCTATGTAAGTCCACAACCACCGCTCTGATACTAACTGTGACGACCCAAGATCCGAATACCGGGAGGAGTCAGATACCATTCGAATCCTGGCCCGCCGCCCACGAGCCGAGAGCGCTCGGAAGGGCTAAAAGGAGTGTGGAGGTACAAAGATATAGGAAATAAAGCAGGACAAATCAATAATTAACAGAAATAAATAAACAACTACTACAACAGAGTCCAGTCTAACAAAAAGTATAATCTAAAGCAGTAAAATGCACCACATCCCAACTGAACACTCGGCCCGGTGAGCTGGCAACTGAGAACCTCTGCAACACTGCACCCTCAAATCTCGGGGAAGAACTGCCACACCTGAAAAGTATGGATGAGTCTCCAAATAGAGACTCAACAGGGGTCCCGCGGAACCCCAACCGGAACCAACGGCGGTAGCGGAAAGGAAAGCTACAACTACAGCAGGAAAGCAAACCGGTGGCCGGTCAAAACTCGGCACTACAGCTACTCCTACTGTACTAGAAAAATACACGCCGATCTCACGGTCGGGGCTACCGAATCACACTAGTACTACTTACCGAAGTAAAAACCCACGGCAACCCCGTCGTAGAGGCCTGTCTCCCAGGACATGGCCAACCTGGACACGCTATCCAAGGTGCAACCCCGACCACCCGGTCATGGACACCGTACCAATAAGACACAACCTCGGTAAAGCTACTAGCACCCTGGCCACTAACTCGGAAACACCAGCCGGTACATAAAACCACGTCTCGCAGACGGGAAATGAAACCCGGAAACAGGAGAGTCACGTCTCACGTGATAGGAGTACCTGCCCACCAAAAGTAAGGTCGGATGCATCCACAGACGTCTTAGACCGGACCTCAGGTGCCCCCCCTTGACCCCTGGTGGAACGGGGACACCATACAAGTAACCACAAAGCAAGTGACTAGCTGGGGTCGCACTCGTCAGCGCGGGTCCAACCGCCCCCAACCACGTGTGCACACACAGACCGCGCGTCCCTGGTCTAGCCCTCTGACTGGTTTTCCCCTTAGTCGGACTCTGGCTACAAGACGTCGGGCCCAACGGAAACAAATCTAAAAATCGTCTCTCGGGGAAGACTCGCCACCACTCCCTGGTGGGACCACTCGCGTGTCGGAAGGCTACGACTAGTGGCGAGTCACTAATGTGACCACTCTCCGAAGAGAAACTCCGAGAATCACACACACACCCTGCGCGAAAGTCAAGAAGGACCAAGTGGCGACGAGCCACTGGACTCTGGACGGTCCTCTAGACTCACTAAATCCAACGGTCCTTGAGTCACGAGACTCGGGGTCAAGACTATCGTACGCAACAGCACAAGGCCGTCAATCTAGCCTGATCCCTAGGTCTAAAACCACAGTAGCAAGAATACCGAGATAGCTCACTAGTCGTCGAAACCATTCCCTCGGGAAGGGAACTAAGAAGCCTTCCAGCCCCAGGCTGGACTGCTGGACTCACAGTCCGAGGCCACACATATGGCCCACTCGGGAACCATCTTTAGTAGAAATCCACGACATGCAGGGGAACCCCACCGCACTCACACCGATACACGGTGACTCGATCGAGCGTAACACAAAGCCCGGAACACACACACCTAAGGGCACGCTAGTCGAGGTAACACGGCACCTCCAGACACCTCAGAAACACGGACATGGAACCTACGGGGTGTCCAGGACACTCACGAGGCCGACCGCAACTCACAAAAACCACGGTCGAAGAGAAACGGGACTGCAAACCACTCGATGCAGCCAAGAGCCTGGCGGTCCAACCTTGGGCCGTTATAGTCACTAGCGGTCCAACTCTGGTCCGCCACAGGGACTCTAGCGGTCCAACATAGAAGCGCTAGACGAAGAAGCCACGCTAGCTCTGGCGCGCCTACATTGGGTCGCCACAGCGCTCTAGCAGTCCAACACCAGAGCGCTAGATGACAGGTCACGTTAACTCTAGTGCCCCGCTCTCAGGCCACCACACACTCTAGCGGTCAAGCCTTGGCGTGCTAGAAGCCTTCTGGCGCCCGTACATACGGCCGCTAGAGGCACGTGACTCTCGATGGTTAGAAAGCACGCGACTCGAGAAGCGACGGTCAAAAATGAGGTAGCAATCTAACCCTAGGCCGCCACACCGTCTGGCGGTTTATCGTGTGGCCACCAGGCCGACGGACGCCCTGCCGACAAAATAGTAACCTGTGGCGCACCCGCCTTGGGCCGCCACAGCGTCTGGCGCACCTACCCTGGGCCGCCAGAGACTCTCGCGGTCTCTGGAAGGATCGCCACACCAGCCCGAGAACGGGTCGACAGGAAAAACCCAAAAATCCAAACCACGCCCCTAAACATCCATGGATGAGGGGGGAAACAAGGGGGAAGCTCCCCTAGGACCCCTAGCATGCACCTAGACCCTCAAAACGTAAAATCGTGGCTTGAAACGGTAGATCGGGCGACCACTCCCCAAAACATGGATTTTCCCTAAAAAGCTCAAATAGGCGCTCTCGGCTCACCACGGCCTACAAAACTCCTGAGAAAGGAAGAGCACGAGCTGGGGATCCATCTTCCTACCTCCACCGAAGATTTCACGCCCCGAGGTCGCCGATCCGTGAAGAAATGCCGATTAAACCCTCGCCGGCTCGCGATCCCACGAACCGCCTCCACCATCGCGATCCTCATCCCGTGCCCGTCGCTCCACGCCCCACAAGCCACGCCGCCCCGCCCTCGCCGCCTCCGTCCGCCGCCCGGAGTGAGAGGGGGAGAGGAGAGAACGTGAGAGAAGAGAGAGGGAGGGAAGAGAGAAATGAGAGATGGGGAGAGAGAGAAAAAAGGAAGTTATATATAGAAAATCCAAAAATTACCAAAAATATAGAAAATAGGAAAAAAAGAACCTCCCTGATCCTCAAAAGACGCACAATGTAGTGGTAACGTCTCGGAGTCAGAGAACGCAACGGTCCACCCTGTACGGGGTTCCGAAGCTCCGACAGACGGAAAACACGCGTAAAACCCAAAACGTAACCCGAGACCCACACAGGTGATCCGGAAAATCCATAAAAATACCGGCGTGCTCCTCACAACACCACAGACCCAAGAAAACTCACGGGCACACCAACATTGGGTCCAAAAATCTGGTATAAAAATCTAAAACCCACTCGGACACAATCTGTAACCCGCGAAAAGACGATCCGAAACCCACAGATCCAGATCCGAAAAACCCGGGGCATTACAGCCCTCCCCCCTTAAAGGAATTTCATCCTCAAAATTCAGGACTAGCACCAAGACATAGGGGAAGAACACCTTAACCAACTGACAACGCTGTCAGAGCCCCAGCACAGAAAACCTCGATTCTCACGAAAACATCGATCCTGAGGGACACAGCCAGACTAACACCACGAATGACACCTCACTCCACATGCCGCATACACACTGGCCATTAGAGCAGGCACAACACAAAAGCACAAGTCTGGTATCACCTCAGTCACAACGAAAACCAATAATGGCACCGCTGCCACCATCTCGCTCACCGAGGAAACGCAGTCCTCATCACGAGAAATAGCTACCGATCCATCCTATGGTCGACGGACAAATCACACATCAGCTTCACAACCAACTGACCGGTCGCACACCCTTCTCAAGGGAACAACCAATATAGAGCCTCCACCAGCTCACGCAGTCAGCTCAACAGACCGCAACCAGAACATCGGCTCAGCACCAAGAATCACCTCACACATGGCAAGCTGAAAGCCAGACATATCATTGTGCCAACTCTGTCGGAAGGTAAATTCCGACAAAGCCCAGATCCCATCCGAAAAGGCACATCGCGGAGACGACCACCAAAGGCCTCACCTACACACGGCTCTCACCGTCCACGATGCACCACCAACAGCATCTTTTGTCTGTGAAAAACCATCCACTGGTCGCCAGATACACGTCAACAAGAAACCCTCCACCGGCCCAGTAGGCATGATCCAACTCACGACAGGCCATCCGCTGACTCACACATGCAATTACCACATCTCGAGTTGAACTCTTCTCGGACACCGCATCTGATCTCGATCATCGTGCCAACTCGACCCTCTCGGGGAGCACGATGAAGCCAAATGGCAAGATCTTGGTGTCTTCAGGCATCACCTCACTCGACTCAGACTTACAGGGGAACCATCCCATGCCGGTCACCAAACTAGGGATAACTATTGCGACACCAACGTCCCACCAAGGACCTCCACGCACAGGCGTCACTCTTCCGTCTTGTCTCATTAAATCCCTCGTCTCAATTAATACAAGTGGACACCTGCCAATCCCAATTCCGCCCTCACCACAGAGCCACGGGACACCACCGGAAGAATTCATGGCACACATCTCTAGGGGAGAAAAAGTGCCACCCAAAATTACGGCAACCTAGTCGCCACCACCATGACCAATGCACTCTAGGTCCCCAGTCGATTATATATCTCACCATCACAATCCGACACGACCATATAACCAACAAACGCTGTTGTGGTCGATCACACGGTTAGGCTCACCAACCACTCACAGCCGCCAACTGGGACCCAAAGTCTGCCAGAGATCATTTCTCCAAAGATGATCTCATCCGAGGACACGACTGGCAACATAAGTCGGGCACCAGGCCACCAACTCTGACCATCACGTCCTCGACCTCCGTCAAGCGACATCCTCAACAACCCCATCTGGGTAACACCGATGCCTGACACAGCTTCCATCACCGGAACAGGGTACTCATGCGGCACACTTGCCAACATTCCCCAACACTCCATCTTGCCAGTGCCAAGAACTATAAAACCTCGAGCAATGGCACGGCAACAACACGTCTCACACAGAGGAACCAATCCTCCAATGCTCAATGCAATCTCAGGAATCCGCTCGTAGCAACCAACGCTACGATCCTGAACCAGTGGGTCACATGCCCACCAGGCTTCCGCTACGCACTCTGATCCACACACACAGCCAACACGGCAACTCGGGACTCACCATCCCAACAATCCACAACTCGGCCGGTCAACCTCAGGAAACAAGGTGAGGAAAACTCCATTACCTCGAACCCAAAGCACAGATTGTCACGCCCCGAGCGCGGAAGATACCCGGAGATGCGCGACGTGTCTATATCAATCATGTCAATCAGAGTGGTCGTGTATTCGACACAAAGACAGAGATGCGCAAAATAGCAAGATAACCCAATCCTTTATTTCATAATGGATAGACTATTACAAATCCAATACTCTGTTAAATAAAAAGGAAAAGAATACATAGTTGACTCAAGAAACTATAGAAAAGACTAGACGACACTTGTAGAAGCTCTATCACTTTCACTCTTGACCATTCCCATCCGATTGACTTCCATCGTCGTCGGACTTACCTGAAAAGTAAAAAGGGACAAACGGAATGAGCGAACGCTCAGTAGGAAATTATATCTCAAGTACTAGCAAGTGGTTTAAGTAATTACATTTTCATGGATGCAATAAAGCTATGCATGCTCGCATGAAACGACAAGATAGAGAGAATGTAATATCAAAGAAATAAGATGAACTTTCATGAACAAGATACAAGTTATTCAAGATATTCAAGCAAGTACCATTATCGAGTCATGTCAAGAACTTTGGCTATCATGTATCAAGCAAGTAAATTACCCTTTTTCGGGCCACGCATTTCATTTCATGTCAAGTACGAGTCAAGTACAAGATGTGTGTGGAATGTCCAATCAAGCAAGTCAAGTACTCGGTATAATGCCAGATACCTTATCATTTTAACTCCCATGGGCACAAGTACTTTCGGGTGCTCCTCCCAGGACCAGATCGGGCCCTATATGCGCAGGCATTTATCATGTGTTTTGACATCCACTCTTGTTTATATAGCCAATATAGAATTTCAATAATCAAGCTTGTAGACACGTATGACAACTTTGATAGAATAGAGTCCAAAATATGACAAAGGACATAGAATGGCGATAATAACGGTATAATCACGATGTCGATAAAACTAGGTAGATTATGGTTCCCTTAACTTAGGTACCATGACAAATCAATATGGACATTCTTTATATAGAATTGAGGTCCACATGAATATTAGATCAAGCAAGATACCCTCATTCTTATCATAGAATTGGGGTTTACAAGAATGACACGATATGGCATGATATCATCATCCCATCAAGAATTTCTTATGATATGCTCTTTGTATAATCATAAGGGCCGGTATACCATGTTTCTTTTAGATTGACATGGCAAGGATCGTGTAATGGGTTTTTAGGGTACAACCAGCTCAGTCGGCCTTGAGGGAATCCAAGGCTACGAGGAGTCTTACGGAGGTCTCTATGACTAACTCGCTAGTCCAAAGGAACGGAATGTCCAATGGAGAGCTTGTATGTCAATGAGAGTTGAGTGTGGTCGGTAAATCAACATGAAAACATGGGACTATACTCACGGAGTGGAGAATAGTGCCGATATATATATATATATGTATAATATATAAACCATCGGTTAGCAAATCAGAGGAAAAATCAGTTTACAGTAAAATAACGACTTAGGTCAAGTCGTGTATTGAATAATTAACGCCTAACAGAAGGGCGTTTACATATATTGCCAATTTGCGGAATTTCCATTTATTTCATTAATTTATCAAAAACACGCCTTTCCTGGGGGCGTTTCTTCAAAGTGGACGACTGCAGGGGCAGGCATCTCATCATTTACATATTCGACAGGATATAATTATTCTCAGAAATTTATCAAAAACGCGCCCTTGGAAGGGGCGTTACTTTTTAATTCCATTTTACAGAATATGTGAGTTTCAGGATTTTAACAGATACACGCCCTAGTAAGGGGCGTTTATTTTTAATTCACGCCCTATGATGGGGCGTTTACATAGGGAAAACGACTTTGTCAAAGTCGTGAATTTCAAGATTTTAACATATACACGCCCTAGTAAGGGGCGTTACTTTTAAAGTCACGCCCTATGATAAGGCGTTAATACGTGGGAAAACGACCTTGTACAGGCCGTGAATACAAGAAATTGCAGGACATTAGATTTGGAGACAGGATCATGCATTAATAATCAAGGTTTCATATATAATCCGTTCTTAACATGCTTAAGTCATGATCTCGTAAAATTAACGCCTGTGTACAGGACGTTTCTTAATAAGTTGACGACCGCTGTTATGGTCGTTTATTTTAAAATAGCGCCCTATTCCAGGGCGTCTCTTTCAAACAATTCAGAAAACACACCGAAACCATATGTATATAGACCGTATGCATGCCATGCTTATATAATATCTTTCACTAATTTTATTTGGGCTACAGTATCTTGAGAAAACCTACCTTATGGTTTGACAATACTGATACTCTGTTTGGAACCTTCGTGGATGAAGAACCTTCGTTCTTCAGGAAGATATTGCCACCGCTACCTGATGGTGATGAAGACAATGATGATGAAGACCCTTTGTCTTCAAACACTAGAAGCAGCCACCTATAGCAAAGATGATGAAAGATGGTTAAAACCTCCTCATGTGTTTATCAAAAGCAAGGAAAGGAAGAAGAACTGTTTGTTCTTCACGTACCTAGCAGCAGACGCTCGATCAAATGGTTTTTAGGGTTCGATCGAACATGTTATTTATAGGATTTTGAAGTCCTAACAAGAGTAGTGTTTGATTGAGGGTAATATATCCTTAATAGAGTCCTTACTCTAATAGATACTTACTAGATTAGGTTAATCTTTCCCTGGATAAGCTCTGGGTTCGAACGAGTCACGAACTGAATTAACGCCTTAGGTCAGGGCGTGTATTCTTGAATTGACGCCTTGCATAAGGGCGTTTCTTAAAAAGCGCCTTGAAAAAGGGCGTTTCTTGTTTTAAAACACGCCTAAGATAGAGGCGTTTCTTTTACTTGCCTATTTGGTCGTGAGAGTTGACGACCGCACGTGTGGGCGTCCTTTCTTTAGTCACGCCTTTGATAGAGGCGTTTCTTTTTGAATTAACGCCCTAATAAGAGGCGTTATTTTTAATTTGTCTTATTTCGTCCAATTAACCCTATTCCTTTTATATATATTACTTCTGTAATATATATATGTTTTAATTTATTTTAATTATTCATTTATTAGGGTTGCTACACCCTCCCCCACTTAAAAAGAATTTGGTCCCCAAATTCAATATATATATAATTATACATGCGGAGAGTGTAGGACATATACCTCTTAGAATAACTCGGGAAATCGTTTCTTCATAGATTCCTCGGTCTCCCATGTCGCTTCGCGTTCAGGATTCTTATTCCATTGCACCTTGATCATGGGAATAACCTTATTCCTTAGAGCTCGTATTTCCCGATCTAATATCTTCAAGGGCCTTTGTTCATATGTGAGATCTTTCTGGATCACCAGATCTCCATGCTCAATAATATGTGACGGATCGTGCACATACTTCTTCAACATAGATATGTGAAATACATTGTGTACCTCGGACAACTGAGGAGGCAACGCGATGCGATAAGCAACCTCGCCAACTCTTTCGAGTACCTCAAATGGTCCGATAAATCTTGGCGTAAGCTTGCCCTTAACACCAAATCTTCGTATGCCACGTCCAGGGGATATTTTAAGAAATACATGATCTCCAACCTGAAATTCAAGATCTCTTCTCCTGGTATCAGCATAAGCCTTTTGCCTTGTCTGAGCAACTTGTAATCTTTCTCTGATTACTAGTATCTTCTCGGTTGTATCCCTTACCATGTCTGGACCTAATAGTTGTTTTTCTCCAACTTCGTTCCAACATATGGGAGATCGGCAACTCCTTCCGTATAAGGCTTCGAAAGGTGCCATTTGGATACTAGCTTGGTAGCTATTATTATATGCAAATTCAACTAAAGGTAAGTGGTCAAGCCAGCTTCCTCCAAAGTCAATAATGCATGCTCTCAGCATATCTTCAACAACTTGATTAGTTCGCTCGGTCTGACCATCCGTTTGTGGGTGAAAAGCAGTACTAAAGTTGAGCCTTGTCCCCAACGAATGTTGTAATCCCTTCCAAAAATGAGAAGTAAAACGGGGATCCCTATCAGACACGATTGAGACAGGAATTCCATGTATCCTGACTATTTCTTTAATGTATAGTGCAGCTAGTACATCAATCGACCATCGGCTTTTGATTGGCAAGAAATGTGCCGATTTAGTCAATCGATCAATGATAACCCAGATTCCATCATGTCCTCCTTTAGATTTAGACAAACCCATGATGAAGTCCATACCAATATCCTCCCATTTCCACTTAGGAATATCTAGAGGATGTAGCTTTCCCGCAGGCTTTTGGTGTTCCGCCTTGACCTGTTGGCATGTGAGACAGCGTGATACATAGTCCGCTATTTCTCTTTTCATATTGGGCCACCAAAAGTTCCTCTTTACATCTTGGTACATTTTAGTTGATCCAGGATGAATAGTGTATCTTGATCTGTGAGCTTCATCTAAGATCTTCTTCTTTAATTCCGGACAATCGGGTATACAAATTCTATCTTTGAACGATAACCTTCCATCAGAAGTTAGTTGAAAATCAGATTGTCCTTCTAATCTGCCTTTGATTTCTACTAACATGGGATCATCATCCTGAAGTGTTTGTATTTCAGATAACAAATCTGACTGTATGCTTACATGGGATAGTGTGACAAATTTGGATTCCATGTCCAAGCTTATATTGAGCTCAGAGAATTGTTCAAGTAACCTCCATTCTTGTATCATACAATTTGCTATTATTGCTCTCGGCTTTCGACTAAGGGCATCAGCAACATAATTACCCTTTCCGGGATGGTATTGTATATTGAAGTCGAAATCCTTGAGATATTCTAGCCAACGTCTTTGTCTCATGTTCAGCTCCTTTTGCGAAAATAGATATTTGAGACTTTTGTGATCGGAGTATACAGTAAACTGTACCCCATAGAGATAGTGTCTCCATATCTTTAGGGCAAATACTACCGCGGCCAATTCCAAGTCATGGACGGGGTAATTCTCCTCATGCTTCTTCAGTTGACGAGAAGAATATGCTATGACCTTCCCATGTTGCATTAGAACGCATCCGAGGCCAATGCCAGAAGCATCAGTGTAGACCTCGAATTCCTCTCCTTCAATTGGTAGGGCTAAGACCGGAGCTGTGGTGAGATGATCCTTGAGAGTTTGGAAACTGTTTTCACATTCCTCACTCCATTCATATCGGATCTCCTTACGAGTTAATCTTGTAAGTGGTACGGCGATCTTAGAGAAATCTTTGATAAATCGCCGATAATAGCCTGCAAGACCCAAGAAACTTCTGATCTCGCTTGCATTAGTGGGTCTCTCCCAGTTTCTCACAGCTTCAACTTTTGACGGATCCACAGATAAACCGTCCTTGGATATGACATGTCCGAGAAAAAGCCACTTCTTCAAGCCAGAACTCGCATTTGCTGAGTTTAGCATATAATTGATTTGTCCTCAAGACTTGCAATGCAATCCTCAAATGCTCTTCATGTTCTTCCTTAGTCTTAGAATATATCAATATATCATCGATGAAGACTACTATGAATTGATCCAAGTAAGGCCTGAATATGCTATTCATTAACTGCATAAAGGCAGCAGGGGCATTTGTTAGTCCAAAAGGCATAACAACAAATTCGTAATGGCCATACCTGCTTCTGAATGCGGTCTTGTGAATGTCATCATCCTTGATCCTTAGTTGATGATATCCCGACCGGAGATCAATCTTGGAGAAATATTTGGATCCTGAAATCTGATCAAACAATTCATCGATTCTCGGCAGTGGATACTTGTTCTTGATAGTAAGATGATTCAACTGTCGATAGTCAATACACAATCTCATGGATCCATCCTTCTTTTTTACAAATAAGACTGGTGCTCCTCACGGGGAAGTACTTGGTCTAATAAACCCTTTTCGGATTAGTTCCATCAACTGCTCCTTCAACTCCTTGAGTTCAGCAGGGGACATTCTATATGGTGCCTTTGAAACCGGACCAGCACCAGGGACTAAGTCGATGGTAAAGGCCACATCTCTTTGCGGGGGTAATCCCGGCAAATCTTCTGGAAATACGTCTGGGAATTCTCGTACTACTTGAACGTCTTCTATCTTGGTTTCCTTAGCTTCTTTAATAGTGACAAAAGCAAGGAAGGATACACATCCTTTCTTGACGAGCTTGCTTGCTCGAAGAGCCGAAATAAGAGGGGATTTGCTTCGACTCTTAGGACTAGTATAAGTCAGTTCCGGAAATTCCTTGAAAACAATCTTGCTATCACGGCAATCAACCGTTGCCTGGTATTTGGATAACCAATCTGCTCCTAGTATAACATCATATTCTTTTAGATCTAAGCAGATAAGATCAATAGGAAAATTCTTTCCTCGAACCAATACCTCACAATTTTGGTAATGATGTGTGATATCCGTCTCGTTTCCGAGAGGAGTAGACAATATTATCTTCATCCATTCTGGTTCTAGAGGTAATGGGTCAGCAAACTTCTTGGAAATAATGGAATGCGATGCACCCGTATCAAATAAGACATGTGCATATTTGGAACAAATTTTTAATGTACCTTCCACCAATCCGCCTTCTTCTTCTGGTTCGGTCTCTTGGATTGCATGAAGACGCGCGTTCCTCGTCACTGGGCGTTTACCCTCACCGTCTTGGTCATTCATTAATGGACAATCGGGAATCCGATGTTCACGACTCCCACAACGGAGACATGCTCCCAGTTTCCTCCAACATTCTTCTGTTTTGTGACCAGCCTTGTCACAATGCTTGCATACTACGTTTGAAGGGATAGTGGTGATAGAGAAAGGCTTGGATTTCTTGAACTTCTGATCTTGAGAGGAAGAACCTCCATTATTGGGCCTCTTCTTAAAGTTGGGTTTAAAAGAACCCGAACTTGTGACTTGCTCCTTTTTGTCTTTCCCACGGATCCTATCAGATAGTTCCGTGGCATCTTCAAGCAACTGAGCTCGGCGCACTATTTCAGTATAAACTTGAATATCCATAGGCGCCAGTTGAGTAATGTAGTGGGGCCTAAGCCCATTAAGAAATCTACGGGCTTTCATCTTTTCCGTGCCAATTAAATGCTTAGCATATCTAGACAGTCTAGAGAACTGTGCTTCATAATCAGCCACCGATAAAGATCTTTGCTTTAATGCGGCAAATTCGGCGGCCTTCTTTTCCTGGACCCTATCAGAGAAATATTTGGCGTTGAAATATTCAACGAATTCTCCCCATGTAACTTGAGTTGGGTCAATTGTAGCTTCAATCGACTCCCACCAGCATCTAGCATCCTTTTCTAACTGGAAAGTAGCTAATAAGACTTTGTCATGATCCGTGCATTGCATGACACGGAATATACGTTCAATCTCCCGAACCCAATGCTCGGCATCTTTTGGATCGGTCGATCCCATGAACTTCGGGGGATTCATATTCTTGAATGCTTGGTGTAAGCTTCCAGCTCGTGGAGCACCACCTTGTGCTACCTGTTGTAGCACTTGGGTCATCCCTTGAAGGGTACGCTGCATGTTGCGCCATTGAGCACGTTCGGCAGCCATTATCCTACAATTACAATAGCTATGTTAGTATTATATCACTATGATCTTATAAAGGACTCATTGATCATTTAACCCTTGGTTCTACCCACTCTCACTTGGTTAAAGGTTTTGAAACCTATCCTTGGACTTGGGTTTCCTAGGAATTGAATACCTTAGGCTCTGATACCACAAAGACTGTCACGCCCCGAGCGCGGAAGATACCCGGAGATGCGCGACGTGTCTATATCAATCATGTCAATCAGAGTGGTCGTGTATTCGACACAAAGACAGAGATGCGCAAAATAGCAAGATAACCCAATCCTTTATTTCATAATGGATAGACTATTACAAATCCAATACTCTGTTAAATAAAAAGGAAAAGAATACATAGTTGACTCAAGAAACTATAGAAAAGACTAGACGACACTTGTAGAAGCTCTATCACTTTCACTCTTGACCATTCCCATCCGATTGACTTCCATCGTCGTCGGACTTACCTGAAAAGTAAAAAGGGACAAACGGAATGAGCGAACGCTCAGTAGGAAATTATATCTCAAGTACTAGCAAGTGGTTTAAGTAATTACATTTTCATGGATGCAATAAAGCTATGCATGCTCGCATGAAACGACAAGATAGAGAGAATGTAATATCAAAGAAATAAGATGAACTTTCATGAACAAGATACAAGTTATTCAAGATATTCAAGCAAGTACCATTATCGAGTCATGTCAAGAACTTTGGCTATCATGTATCAAGCAAGTAAATTACCCTTTTTCGGGCCACGCATTTCATTTCATGTCAAGTACGAGTCAAGTACAAGATGTGTGTGGAATGTCCAATCAAGCAAGTCAAGTACTCGGTATAATGCCAGATACCTTATCATTTTAACTCCCATGGGCACAAGTACTTTCGGGTGCTCCTCCCAGGACCAGATCGGGCCCTATATGCGCAGGCATTTATCATGTGTTTTGACATCCACTCTTGTTTATATAGCCAATATAGAATTTCAATAATCAAGCTTGTAGACACGTATGACAACTTTGATAGAATAGAGTCCAAAATATGACAAAGGACATAGAATGGCGATAATAACGGTATAATCACGATGTCGATAAAACTAGGTAGATTATGGTTCCCTTAACTTAGGTACCATGACAAATCAATATGGACATTCTTTATATAGAATTGAGGTCCACATGAATATTAGATCAAGCAAGATACCCTCATTCTTATCATAGAATTGGGGTTTACAAGAATGACACGATATGGCATGATATCATCATCCCATCAAGAATTTCTTATGATATGCTCTTTGTATAATCATAAGGGCCGGTATACCATGTTTCTTTTAGATTGACATGGCAAGGATCGTGTAATGGGTTTTTAGGGTACAACCAGCTCAGTCGGCCTTGAGGGAATCCAAGGCTACGAGGAGTCTTACGGAGGTCTCTATGACTAACTCGCTAGTCCAAAGGAACGGAATGTCCAATGGAGAGCTTGTATGTCAATGAGAGTTGAGTGTGGTCGGTAAATCAACATGAAAACATGGGACTATACTCACGGAGTGGAGAATAGTGCCGATATATATATATATATGTATAATATATAAACCATCGGTTAGCAAATCAGAGGAAAAATCAGTTTACAGTAAAATAACGACTTAGGTCAAGTCGTGTATTGAATAATTAACGCCTAACAGAAGGGCGTTTACATATATTGCCAATTTGCGGAATTTCCATTTATTTCATTAATTTATCAAAAACACGCCTTTCCTGGGGGCGTTTCTTCAAAGTGGACGACTGCAGGGGCAGGCGTCTCATCATTTACATATTCGACAGGATATAATTATTCTCAGAAATTTATCAAAAACGCGCCCTTGGAAGGGGCGTTACTTTTTAATTCCATTTTACAGAATATGTGAGTTTCAGGATTTTAACAGATACACGCCCTAGTAAGGGGCGTTTATTTTTAATTCACGCCCTATGATGGGGCGTTTACATAGGGAAAACGACTTTGTCCAAGTCGTGAATTTCAAGATTTTAACATATACACGCCCTAGTAAGGGGCGTTACTTTTAAAGTCACGCCCTATGATAAGGCGTTAATACGTGGGAAAACGACCTTGTACAGGCCGTGAATACAAGAAATTGCAGGACATTAGATTTGGAGACAGGATCATGCATTAATAATCAAGGTTTCATATATAATCCGTTCTTAACATGCTTAAGTCATGATCTCGTAAAATTAACGCCTGTGTACAGGACGTTTCTTAATAAGTTGACGACCGCTGTTATGGTCGTTTATTTTAAAATAGCGCCCTATTCCAGGGCGTCTCTTTCAAACAATTCAGAAAACACACCGAAACCATATGTATATAGACCGTATGCATGCCATGCTTATATAATATCTTTCACTAATTTTATTTGGGCTACAGTATCTTGAGAAAACCTACCTTATGGTTTGACAATACTGATACTCTGTTTGGAACCTTCGTGGATGAAGAACCTTCGTTCTTCAGGAAGATATTGCCACCGCTACCTGATGGTGATGAAGACAATGATGATGAAGACCCTTTGTCTTCAAACACTAGAAGCAGCCACCTATAGCAAAGATGATGAAGGATGGTTAAAACCTCCTCATGTGTTTATCAAAAGCAAGGAAAGGAAGAAGAACTGTTTGTTCTTCACGTACCTAGCAGCAGACGCTCGATCAAATGGTTTTTAGGGTTCGATCGAACATGTTATTTATAGGATTTTGAAGTCCTAACAAGAGTAGTGTTTGATTGAGGGTAATATATCCTTAATAGAGTCCTTACTCTAATAGATACTTACTAGATTAGGTTAATCTTTCCCTGGATAAGCTCTGGGTTCGAACGAGTCACGAACTGAATTAACGCCTTAGGTCAGGGCGTGTATTCTTGAATTGACGCCTTGCATAAGGGCGTTTCTTAAAAAGCGCCTTGAAAAAGGGCGTTTCTTGTTTTAAAACACGCCTAAGATAGAGGCGTTTCTTTTACTTGCCTATTTGGTCGTGAGAGTTGACGACCGCACGTGTGGGCATCCTTTCTTTAGTCACGCCTTTGATAGAGGCGTTTCTTTTTGAATTAACGCCCTAATAAGAGGCGTTATTTTTAATTTGTCTTATTTCGTCCAATTAACCCTATTCCTTTTATATATATTACTTCTGTAATATATATATATTTTAATTTATTTCAATTATTCATTTATTAGGGTTGCTACACAGATTCACTCCCAAATCTGGAAATCCTCTGCAATTTTGCAGGCTCCGAACTGCCACGCATCGAAAAGTTACAGCACCAGCCAAGAATTTGCACACCGCCCAACTAGTACTTGTCCTTCCGAAATAGCGCCAGCACCCTTACGTAACCAGGGAAATGGGCACAACTCTCACAGGCAACCACCTTGCCAAAACAGGGAACACATCTCGCACGGACTCCATGGCACACAGAGGCCAACCAATCTGAACACACAATGCAAGATGAAGAACCTTAGCCAAAACACAATCTCTCCAACCAAAGGAGAAACCGATCATACCTCCGACCAACGGAAAATATCGGCGCTCGACCTGGCCTTAAACCTTGCGCATGCTGGGAACAACACCATTACCTCGTCAGGTCAACGCCTCCGACACACTCGACGAGTGTCACGTCGGACCACGATCACAACATCTCTTGATGCACCACCACGCAATTCCTCAAACTGAAACACACCACGCCAAGAGCCACAACACGAGCCATAATCGACAACAGTCAACGCTCATCCTCGAGTCCCGAACTCGCCACGAAACCTTCATATTGCAAACCAAATCTAAGGCAAACACAACCCATTCGCACACAAGAGCGCAGGAGGAAGACTTACTGGGACAACATAGCCCAATCCAACCTCAAAATCCGTAAAAATAATCGGGACAGACACGTCATTTCTGACGTCATAGAGCATGACAAGAACATCAGGCTCGACGAAACAGCAGCTCACCGAGAAGATCCTTCGCTCACCCGAGCACACTTCTAGATCAGAACACCCGTTCTGCCACCTCAAACCACAACCTTAACACATCAGGGCTGGATAGCCTCAAGCTAAAGTGGCCAAACTCGACAACAGCTCCCTCAGAGCGCCCTCACGGCCACTTAACCACAACCAATCCTTTCCAGCCACCTGACATCGCGGCTAAAATCTCGAACGCAGCACCGTAGCAACACACCTACCGGTAACCCCTGCCCAACGCAGCGTAACCAGGATCACCACCGATGAGGGAGAAGCTCTCAACCTCGATCCTTAGATCCCACGCCGGCACGAAAGCCGCGAACAGCAACCACCGCAACAGCGTCGCGCAGTGCACTCAAGCTATCAACCGAGAAATCCAGCAGAAAACAAACACAAAACCCCAAACCAGCTGCCGACTGTACTGGACCTTAAGGACTCTGATCACTGCAATATTTCAAATTCTTATGTACGTCCACAACCACCGATCTGATACCAGCTGTGACGACCCAAGATCCGGATACCGGGAGGAGCCCGATACCATTCGAATCATGGCCCGCCGCCCACGAGCTGGGAGGGCTCGGAAAGGCAAAAAGGAGTGTGGAGGTACAAAGAAATAGAAAAGAAAGTAGGACAATTCAATAATTAACAGAAATAAATAAACAACTACTACAACAGAGTCCAGTCCAATAAAAAGTATAATCTAAAGCAGTAAAATGTATCACATGCCAACTGAACACTCGGCCCGGCGAGCTGGCAACTGAGAACCTCCGTAACACTGCACCCTCGAACCTCGGGGAAGAACCGCCACACCTAAAAAGCATGGATGAGTCTCCAAACAGAGACTCAATAGGGGTCCCGCGGAACCCCAACCGGAACCAACGGCGGTAGCGGAAAGGAAAGCTACAACTACAGCAGGAACCGCGAACCGGTGGCCGGTCAAAACTCGGTACTACAGCTACTCCTACTTTATTAGAAAAATACTCCCCGATCTCACGGTCGGGGCTACCGAACCACACTAGTACTACTTACCGAAGTAAAAACCCACGGCAACCCCGTCGTAGAGGCCTGTCTCCCAGGACACGGCCAACCTGGACATGCTGTTCAAGGTGCAACCCCGACCACCCGATCATGGACACCGTACCAACAAGACACAACCTCGGTAAAGCTACTAGCACCCTGGCCACTAACTCAAAAACACCAGCCGGTCCAGAAAACCACGTCTCGCAGACGGGAAATGAAACTCGAAAATAGGAGAGTCACGTCTCATGTGACAGGAGTACCTGCCCACCAGAAGCAAGGCCGGATGCGTCCACTGACGTCTTAGACCGCGCCTCAGGTGCCCCCCCTCGACCCTTGGTGGAACGGGGACACTGTACTAGTAACCATAAAGCAAGTGACTAGCTGGGGTCACGCTCGTCAGTGCGGGTCCAACCGCCCCCAACCACACGTGCACACACAGACCGCGCATCCCTAGTCTAGCCCTCTGACTGGTTTCCCCCTCAGTCGGACTCTGGCTACAAGACGTGGGGCCCAACGGAAACCAATCTAAAAATCATCTCTCGGGGTAGACTCGCCATGATGGGGACATCACCTCCCATGCCCACGTTCACAGCTCGTCTCCGCGTCCCGGTTGCATCCGGCATGGTCTAGTTATTTAATTTTGAGTCTTATGTAATTTTTATTTGAGTCATTTGATGTATTTTCCCTTTTATTTGAGTCATGTTCCTAGGTCTTGTGTTCATTTCCCTAAGTTTGAGTGTCATTAGGTTGTCTAGTTAGCTATTGGGCCCAACTCATTGGGCTTGGCCCAAGGGCTCTCCCCTACCCCCTCGGTTATTTGTCATTAAGTCAATTGTCAGGGACTTTTGTAGAAATGTGGGTTTCCTATATATAGGACCCCATTCCCCCCATTTCAACTTAATGAATCAATGAATGAAAAACTTGCCATTTTGAGAGTTTACACTTCTTATCTAGTGGAGAGATTCCATTTTTTGGGTGAGAGACCCTAGGGGAGAGATTCCCCACCCTTCCCTCTCTTAATCTCTCTTTTTCACTCCACTTTCTCTCTCCTCCACACCCAATTTCAAAAATTTTCTCTCTCCTCCCTTCCCAACCACCACTCTCCCACCTACCCCCATTAAAGGCCACTCCCCTTCCCCACACACCCCATTACTCCACCCCCTAGTCCCAAGAGAGCTTCCACCAATCCTAGCTCCACCTCCCAACCCCCAACTACCCCACCCACTTCCCCAAGCACCCTTCCCACTACCCAAAGCAGCCCTCCACCTTCCCAAGGCATCTCTTCCCATCCCCAAGACCACCATTGATCACCCCACATTAAAGGAAATTCAAACTCACATGCCCTCCACCCACTTGTGCCCCCCCCACCTTCCTCCTTCTCCCTCCAAGCCCAAATTCGTAGCTCCTCCTCCCACCACCTGTTAGACCCCCTTCCAGACCCTATTCTTCCCCTCTCACACCTTGGAACATCCCCTCCTAGACCCCCTCACAGCCAGGGTTCTCCCCACACTCATCCACTTCCATTTCCCCTCCCATATACCCCATTTCCCCCCACCATCTTCAACCTTCAGTTTTCAGTTCGCTGGCAGCAGAAGAGTAGCAGTTTGCAGAGGTGACCCCGACCACATCCCAGAGAATCTGAAGGCTCAAGAGGCATCCACGGAAGCGTCTGCCTGTCCTCTTCGCAACGGTCATGGTTTCATCCCCATCGGAGATCGGTGCTGCTTTGGAGGTCCATTCTTCCCCGACTGCGCAGAGGTGTCCCTGCAGAGGTCCTGAGTCGGAGAGGAAGCTTCACCACGCCAAACCTCGGAGGAATCAGGCCAAGGGTTCTTCTAAAACGTTCTACCTCTCCCTGTCTACTTTCAGAATCAAAACGTAGAACCCCGTTTGGCATCCGGTAGCAGGAGTTACCAATTTTCTCCCTCAGCTTCGCAGTCCTGCTACCCACAGTCTGCTCCGACCAGTCAACAGTGTTCAGAGTTCCCTGGTCTTCTCCGGAATCGTCTGGCCTCTCCGTCCATTTTTCTGCAAAGAGGATTTGTCCACAATTCCAACGACTCCGACGGTGCTCGATTCCAAGTTCGGGAGCTGCCGGTACATCCTCTGTAACCTGCTGTTACTGCGCCGATCTGCCCCCTGCAGAGGTTCTGAGCCGGAGAAAAAGCTTCACCACAACGAACCCAGGAGGAACCAGGCCACGAGCTCTTCTACAAAGTTCTTCTCCTTCCTGTCTACTTTCTGAATCAAGAAGCGGAATCCAGTTCGGCATCCTTTAGCAGAAGTTATCAATTTTATTCCTCGGCAGTGCGACTCTACTTCCCCACAGTCTGCACCGACCTCCCCTCACTCTTCTGGATCCACTGTTCTTATCCGGATCGTTTGGCATCCCCATTTGTTTTGCTGCAAAGAGGACCCGTCTACGGTTCCAACGGTTCTGGCGGCACCTGATTTGGAGTTCGGGAGCGGCCGGGGAAACCTCTTCTTCCTGCTGTTAGTAACCAGTTGCTGTCAGTCCGGGAATCAGCGACCCTGTTCGAGCTCCTGCCCAGGCCAGCAGCGACCCCAGAAGAATTCGGAAAAATTCAGAGGCACTCCAGTTCTAGTAACGAAGATTTCCTCACTGGTCTCGCCCTCGGAAAAATTCCTGATCAAGTTCTACAGCCACAGTACCGACTGTCTATCCACAATTGCCGAGAGAAGGCAGATTCGACATCTTCACTTCATCATCGTTTTAGCCCTAGTTTTCCCCACCCCGCTTGGCCGGCTGAAGGCCCCTCCCTGCGTGGAGGTAGTTTGATTGTAATTCATTAAACCCCACCCCAAGATCCCCCTCCTGCGAGAGGTGTAGTGTTGTAATTTGGTTTGATCAGGTCAAGCTACCTCGGTGCGGCGTGTGGGGAACCCACGCTTCCCCGCTCACCCTCGTCTCCGAGCGGGACCGGTTTCTTCAAACCGGTTGAGTAAGTGCTCTATAACCTTGCTCTAATTCATGCTTGTTCTTTCAATATTAGTTCATAGTTCGCTGGCCGTGAGAGTGAGAGCTCGATCCTCAAGCCCCGTTGCTATGAGTGATCACCGTGGGAAGAGAGAGTAACCCGGTGCCTTTGGCACTTTGTCGGCCCCATTGAATTGGGCATCCACAACCTTTGGGATTCAAATCTTGGCCTTGCTGGCCCTCTACCAGCAAGGGCCCAACCCCTCAACCTCACCTTGGCATTGCCAAGTTACCCCGGGTCTTGGTGAGCAACGGGTGAGCAGTCGTCGACATCGGTCCGTTTGATTGCGATTGTGCTTGTTTGTTTAAGTCCTAGGTTGTGTCACATCAATTGGTATCAGAGCAAGTTCACAACTTGTCTCTCCACAAGTTGGTCCTAGGGCATGTTTATGTATTTAGAATCCTCGGTTGCATCTCCCATGTCCACTAGAATGGCCACTTCATACCCGTCATATCCATCCCCATCAACTTTCCCAATAAGCCCAAATCCTCATGGAAGCTCCATTGCCAACAAAGTGGGTAGCAACACCTCTATCATAGAAGCCCTACCTAATGTCCTTAATCGGCTTGAAGATATCATGTCTCGACTCGACCGACTTGAAGGAAATAGCCGTGTACCAAGAGTGAATGAGAGTGACCTTTGGGGAAATCTAGAAACCATATTTTTAGAACACTTGAAAATCAAAACCCCCGCCTTTGATGGATCCAACAGCCCAAGCCTTTACCTAGATTGGGAGATTTCCCTAGACCAATTCTTTAAAGGTTGCCCCTTGAACGAAGGAAGGAGAATGAGGCTAGCCAAGGCACACCTCTCCAAACAAGCTAAAACTCATTGGTTAGTTGTGGAAGGTTTGAGAAAGATCCGTAGGGAGGCTCCAATTAGCACTTGGGATGAGATGAAGACCGAGCTTAGAAAAACCTACACTCTCCAACCCTCTCCCTCCTACTCAAATCACCAAAGTCCAAGGAGCACTTCAACTCCATCATCCCCACCCAGTCAATCCAAGACCCCAATCACCCATTCCCCACCACTTCCCATCTCTCCTACCCCAACCACTACATTTACACCCCACCTCCAAGTCCACACCACAACCATAGGTCCCCATACCCAATTGGGCCCCATGACCAACTCTCCACCTAGGCCCATGGTAACCCTCACCACTACCTCTCCATCACCCCCAAAAGGGGACACTCCTCCCAAAACCAATCAACCCAAACCCCTTCAACCCACCCATCTTCCTCTCCCTACCCCAATCCAACTCCCACCAAAGCCTCCACTACTACCCTTACCTATCCTAACCCAAGTTTCCCACTACCTACCACCCCGGATACACCATGCCCCAATCATCACCACACCCTCAAAAGCCCCTCTCACCTCCTTGGAAGAAGAACCCATACCCGATCTAATAGTGGTGAACACCCCAAACCCACTCCCTACCTTGGAGGAAACCCATGACCAAGAAGAAGAAGAAGCATCACATGGTGACCTTCACGTTACACCACCCTCTCTAGTTAGGGCCAAACTCATCTTAGAGGAACCCCTTATTAGTTGGCTAAAGAAGAGCCCAATAAGAGAGATCACGGCCCACGATTGCCTTCCCATAAAGGAAAACCTTCCCATAGTGCACATCTCCTCCTATCACACCATAATCCAAACATCCTACCAAGTGGAAACCTTAGAGGACCTTCTCAAGGGCTTAGCTTGGCAATATGAGTTGACCGGCTTGTTGACCCCCATGGCCCACCAATCTAGGAGCCTTGACCTCCTACACCTTTGTGTCGGGTCTATCACCTCGGTTTGCACCATTGGATGCTACACTAGTGACCTCCTTCTATTCCTCCCCACACCCGAGGAGCCCGACCTTCTCCTCAATTTGGAGCTTCTTATATCGGGTGGAAAGTCAAGCCCTTCCCTCATGGTCGACCCACTCACAAAGAACTTCGGCCCAATTGTCTCATTAGAGGAGGATGACCCACCACCACTTGAGGATCTTGAGGACATAGGGCCCCTCCCCCTCGATAACCCTTTTTATGATCCCTTTGATCCCTTCCAATGGGGGTCAAAGAACCCATGGGACCCAACCACCTTATCCACCACCCACCTTTCCCTATCCCAACCCACCATGTTTGATCCAATCCACCCCATCCTAGACCCGGGTTACACCTTGGGAGCCATGACCTTGGGCCACATATCCCTAGGTAATAAGGTTGTGCCCCACCCCATGATGACCACCTTCTTAGATCCATTCGATCCTTTCCAATGGGAGTTCAAAGGTTGTCCCACACCTATACACATGGAAGTCACCTTTGGGAAAAGCATGCATGTGTCTAGGCTTACCATACCCCTTGGCATGAACACTATGTTGGGTCCATTCATTCATATCACCCACATGTCAAGTAGAAAGTATGAGTGGTCCATATTCGGATGTCATGGTCCACCTTCATTCATCATGGGTCTTAAGCATGTCAAAGGCATCTACGGATGTCCGGGTCCCCCAATATTTATCACCAATTTGCATGATAGGGCCACCTACGGGTGCCCCGGCCCACCTAGGCTAACCAAAGTCTACACTGCATCATTACACGATAGGTCTACTTTTGGTTGCCCAGGTCCACCCATCACCCCAGAATGTCTGCATACACAACATTGCATAAAGAGATCCGCAAGCACATTAGCAAGAAGAATGTGACTTATAAAAGGCAAGCCGACTCTCATCGACGTCACCAAGAATTCCATAAGGGTGACTTTGTGATGGTAAGGACGGAGAGGCTCTCCCCGGGAGCCATCTCCAAATTGAGGCCACGTGGGGCTGGTCCCTTCCAGGTCCTGAGGCGCATTGGTGCAAATGCCTATGAGTTAGATCTCCCTGAGGAATATGGGGTAAGTCCCACATTCAGTGTCGCCGACCTAGTGCCATACAAGGGACCCACGGTGGTACCTAGTGAGGATATTGAGCCTATTCCCTCCATTGAGAGAGCACCCACCCGTGAGGAGAGTCCACCAGCCTGGAGAGCCCAGCGTGAGCGCATTGAACGAATATTGGATGAACAGGTCACTACCACCAGGAGCAAGGTATACGAGCGCTATCTCGGCAGGTGGATGGATTGGTCTCGTTCGGAAGACTTGAGGGCAGTACCACTTCTACACCCTCCAAGGAGGGAAGGACACTTACTCGACAGAGTCGAGTTCTCCGCACCCCGGGAGTATGATGGGGACATCACCTCCCATGCCCACGTTCACAGCTCGTCTCCGCGTCCCGGTTGCATCCGGCATGGTCTAGTCATTTAATTTTGAGTCCTATGTAATTTTTATTTGAGTCATTTGATGTATTTTCCCTTTTATTTGAGTCATGTTCCTAGGTCTTGTGTTCATTTCCCTAAGTTTGAGTGTCATTAGGTTGTCTAGTTAGCTATTGGGCCCAACTCATTGGGCTTGGCCCAAGGGCACTCCCCTACCCCCTCGGTTATTTGTCATTAAGTCAATTGTCAGGGACTTTTGTAGAAATGTGGGTTTCCTATATATAGGACCCCATTCCCCCCATTTCAACTTAATGAATCAATGAATGAAAAACTTGCCATTTTGAGAGTTTACACTTCTTATCTAGTGGAGAGATTCCATTTTTTGGGTGAGAGACCCTAGGGGAGAGATTCCCCACCCTTCCCTCTCTTAATCTCTCTTTTTCACTCCACTTTCTCTCTCCTCCACACCCAATTTCAAAATTTTTACTCTCCTCCCTTCCCAACCACCACTCTCCCACCTACCCCCATTAAAGGCCACTCCCCTTCCCCACACACCCCATTACTCCACCCCCTAGTCCCAAGAGAGCTTCCACCAATCCTAGCTCCACCTCCCAACCCCCAACTACCCCACCCACTTCCCCAAGCACCCTTCCCACTACCCAAAGCAGCCCTCCACCTTCCCAAGGCATCTCTTCCCATCCCCAAGACCACCATTGATCACCCCACATTAAAGGAAATTCAAACTCACATGCCCTCCACCCACTTGTGCCCCCCCCACCTTCCTCCTTCTCCCTCCAAGCCCAAATTCGTAGCTCCTCCTCCCACCACCTGTTAGACCCCCTTCCAGACCCTATTCTTCCCCTCTCACACCTTGGAACATCCCCTCCTAGACCCCCTCACAGCCAGGGTTCTCCCCACACTCATCCACTTCCATTTCCCCTCCCATATACCCCATTTCCCCCCACCATCTTCAACCTTCAGTTTTCAGTTCGCTGGCAGCAGAAGAGTAGCAGTTTGCAGAGGCGACCCCGACCACATCCCAGAGAATCTGAAGGCTCAAGAGGCATCCACGGAAGCGTCTGCCTGTCCTCTTCGCAACAGTCGTGGTTTCATCCCCATCGGAGATTGATGCTGCTTTGGAGGTCCATTCTTCCCCGACTGCGCAGAGGTGTCCCTGCAGAGGTCCTGAGTCAGAGAGGAAGCTTCACCACGCCAAACCTCGGAGGAATCAGGCCAAGGGTTCTTCTACAAAGTTCTACCTCTCCCTGTCTACTTTCAGAATCAAAAAGTAGAACCCCGTTTGGCATCCGGTAGCAGGAGTTACCAATTTTCTCCCTCAGCTTCGCAGTCCTGCTACCCACAGTCTGCTCCGACCAGTCAACAGTGTTCAGAGTTCCTTGGTCTTCTCTAGAATTGTCTGGCCTCTCCGTCAGTTTTTCTGCGAAGAGGATTCGTCCACGATTCCAACGACTCCGACGGTGCTCGATTCCGAGTTCGGGAGCTGCCGGTACATCCTCTGCAACCTGCTGTTACTGCGCCGATCTGCCCCCTGCAGAGGTTCTGAGCCGGAGAAAAAGCTTCACCACGACGAACCCAGGAGGAACCAGGCCACGAGCTCTTCTACAAAGTTCTTCTCCTTCCTGTCTACTTTCGGAATCAACAAGCGGAATCCCGTTTGGCATCCGTTAGCAGAATTTATCAATTTTATTCCTTGGCAGTGCGACTCTACTTCCCTACAGTCTGCACCAACCTCCCCTCACTCTTCTGGATCCACTATTCTTCTCCGGCATCATTTGGCATCCCCGTTTGTTCTGCTGCAAAGAGAACCCATCCACGGTTCCAACGGTTCTGGCGGCACCTGATTTGGAGTTCGGGAGAGGCCGGGGCAACCTCTTCTTCCTGCTATTAGTAACCAGTTGCTGTCAGTCCGGGAATCAGCGACCCTGTTCGAGCTCCTGCCCAGGCCAGCAGCGACCCCAGAAGAATTCGAAAAAATTCAGAGGCACTCCAGTTCCAGTAACGAAGATTTCCTCACTGGTCTCGCCCTCGGAAAAATTCCTGATCAAGTTCTGCAGCCACAGTACCGACTGTCTATCCACAATTGCCGAGAGAAGGCAGATTCGGCATCTTCACTTCATCATCGTTTTAGCCCTAGTTTTCCCCACCCCGCTTGGCCGGCTGAAGGCCCCTCCCTGCGTGGAGGTAGTTTGATTGTAATCCATTAACCCCCACCCCAAGATCCCCCTCCTGCGAGAGGTGTAGTGTTGTAATTTGGTTTGATCAGGTCAAGCTACCCCGGCGCGGCGTGTGGGGAACCCACGCTTCCCCGCTCGCCCTCGTCTCCGAGCGGGACCGGTTTCTTCAAACCGGTCGAGTAAGTGCTCTATAACCTTGCTCTAATTCATGCTTGTTCTTTCAATATTAGTTCATAGTTCCGCTGGCCGTGAGAGTGAGAGCTCGATCCTCAAGCCCCGTTGCTTTGAGTGATCACCGTGGGAAGAGAGAGTAACCCGGTGCCTTTGGCACTTTGTCGGCCCCATTGAATTGGGCATCCACAACCTTTGGGATTCAAATCTTGGCCTTGCTGGCCCTCTACCAGCAAGGGCCCAACCCCTCAACCTCACCTTGGCATTGCCAAGTTACCCCGGGTCTTGGTGAGCAACGGGTGAGCAGTCGTCGACATCGGTCCGTTTGATTGCGATTGTGCTTGTTTGTTTAAGTCCTAGGTTGTGTCACATCACGCCACCACTCCCTGGTGGGACCACTCGCGTGTCGGAAGGCTACGACTAGTGGCGAGTCACTAATGTGACCACTCTCCGAAGAGAAACTCCGAGAATCACACACGCACCCTGCGCGAAAGTCAAGAAAGACCAAGTGGCGACGAGCCACTGGACTCTATACGGTCCTCTAGACTCACTAAATCCAACGATCCTTGAGTCACGAGACTCGGGGTCAAGACCGTCGTACGTAACAGCACAAGGCCGTCAATCTAGTCTGATCCGTAGGTCTAAAACCATGGTAGCATGAATACCGAGGTAGCTCACGAGTCGCCGAGACCATTCCCTCGAGAAGGGAACTGAGAAGCCTTCCAGCCCCAGGCTGGACAGCTGGACTCATAGTCCGAGGCCACACATATGGCCCACTCAGGAACCATCTTCCGTAGAAATTCACGACATGCAGGGGAACCCCACCGCACTCACACCAATACACGGTGACTCGATCAAGCGTAACATAAAGCCTGGAACACACACCTATGGGCACGCTAGTCGAGGTAACACGGCACCTCCAGACACCCCAGAAACACGGACATGGAACCTACGGGGTGTCCGGGACACTCACGAGACCGACCGCAACTCACGAAAACCACGATCGAAGAAAAACGGGACTGCAAACCACTCGATGCAGCCCAGAGCCTAGCGGTCCAACCTTGGGCCGCTACAGTCTCTAGCGGCCCAACTCTGGTCCGCCACAGGGACTCTAGCCGTCCAAGATAGGAGCGCTAGACGAAGAAGCCACGCTAACTCTGGCACGCCTACATTGGGCTGCCACAGCGCTCTAGCGGTCCAACACCGGAGCGCTAGAGGACAAGTCATGTTAACTCTGGCGCCACGCTCTCAGGCCGCCACACGCTCTAACGGTCAAGCCTTGGCGCTCTAGAAGCCCTCTGGTGCCCGTACCTACGGCCGTTAGAGGCACGTGACTCCCGACGGTCAGAAAGCACGCGACTCGAGAAGCGATGGTCAAAAATGAGGTAGCGGTCTAACCCTAGGCCTCCACACAGTCTGGCGGTTTATCGTGCGGCCGCCAGGCTGACGAAATCCCTGTCGACAAAACAGTAACCTGTGGCGCACCCGCCTTGGGCTGCCACAGCATCTGGCGCACCTACCCTGGGCCGCCAGAGACTCTGGCGGTCTCTGGAAGGACCGCCACACCAGCCCGAGAACGGGCCGGCGGGAAAAACCCAAAAATCCAAACCACGCCCCCAAACATCTATGGATGAGGGGAAAAACAAGGGGAAGCTCCCCTAGGACCCCTAGCATGCATCTAGACCCTCAAAACGAGAAATCATGGCTTGAAACGGTAGATCGGGCGACCACTCCCCAAAACATGGATTTTCCCCCAAAAAGCTCAAATTGGCCCTCTTGGCTCACCACGGCCTAAAAAACTCACGAGAAAGGAAGAACACGAGCTGGGGATCCATCTCCCTACCTCCACCGAAGATTTCGCGTCCCGAGGTCGCCGATCCGCGAAGAAATGCCGATTAAACCCTCGCCGGCTCGCAATCCCACGAACCGCCGGCACCATCGCGATCCTCGTCCCATGCCCGTCGCTCCACGCCCCACGAGCCACGCCGCCCCACCCTCGCCGCCTCCGTCTGCCGCCCGGAGTGAGAGGGGAAGATGAGAGAACGTGAGAGAAGAGAGAGGGAGGGAAGAGAGAAATGAGAGATGGGGAGAGAGAGAAAAAAGGAAGTTATATATAGAAAATCCAAAAAATTCACAAAAATATAGAAAATAGGGAAAAAAGCACCTCCCTGATCCTCGGAAGACGCACAATATAGTGGTAACGTCTCGGAGTCAGAGAACGCAACGGTCCACCCTGTACGGGGTTCCGAAGGTTCGACAGACGGAAAACACGCGTAAAACCCAAAACGCAACCCGGGACCCACACAGGCGCTCTGGAAAATCCAGAAAAATACTGGCGTGCTCCTCACAACACCACGGACCCAAGAAAACTCACGGGTACACCACCATTGGGTCCGACAATCCGATATAAAAATCTGAAACCCACTCGGACACAATCTGTAACCCGCGGAAAGACGATCCGAAACCCACGGATCCATATCCGAAAAACCCGGGGCATTACATCCACGGTCACAAGACTCATGCGGTTTATAACCCACCACGGGCACGCAAGCCATGTGGAAACTAAGCTACGGGTATACAACCAAACTTATCGTAGGGAATCCATTAACCTCGTATTACTTGAATCTATTCTCAGGCAACCGCCGCCCTCACAAGGCTAAAATGGCCCAATTTCTATGTGTTTGTGTGAATATATTATTAATTTCTATGTTCCAGGGTGAAAACCCATTCACGGGACTCAAACGGGCTGAAAAGCCGTCATCTCAGTCGACCTGGACCACAGGTCGGTTGACTTGCCAGGGATGGGTTAGTCGACCGGCCATCCCAGTCGGTCGACCAGCTGGGAATGCAGTTGGGGTAAGAATCGCGACTATCAAAGATGCAGTCGGTCATCTGACCGCGTCAATCCTGAACATGGTCGTCCTGACCACCGCGTTCAGGTTTATCGACTTAGCCCTCCTTTTCACCCTGGACACGGTCCCTATTCATGCTGCGACCATTATCCAGAAGCTAAACGCGGTTGGGCGACCGACCGCGTTCATGCTTCCGATTCGGGTGAGGGTGAACTATCCTAAACCTCATCCCACTCGACTCAAACGAGGGGAATAACGTACATAAACCCTGATTCATGCTTTCATACATCCAAATACACTCCTTTAAGCCCAAAAACCACATGAAACACATGTATTTTCCACATTCACATCAAAAACTATAAAGAACTCATATCACACCCATCCTTTTCTAGCGATTAAACCTTCTAGCATGCAATTAACAACACAAAACTATGGGGAATCACGATCAGAAGTGAGAGGATTCGATTCCCCTACCATTTTCGAAGAAATCTGGCAAGTTCGGGGTTGATCCACGCCGGTTCTTCACGAAAATGCGGAAACCCTTCGCCATGACACCCCTCCCGTTCCACACTCCGGTCCTTGCCACTCGTCGCCCGCGCTACCCTCCACCTCGCACGCCCGTCTTCCCCGTCAGCCGCCGGAGAAGAAGAGGGAGAGAGGAAGAGATGTGGGAGGGAGAGGGAGAGAACGGGAGAGAGAGGGGGAGATGAGTTATGAGAGAGAGGGAGAGAAATAAGGGGAGGGGGTTTAAAATAAATGAAATTTTTATTTCTTTTCCCCTTTTTTCATTTAGAAAATCCACATAAACTCTGAAAACTCCTAAATATATATATATTGACTCAAAAAAATCAAGAAAAAGTCAGACCGATCAACGCACCGCCATGGACCCGAAATAATTCACACAAATACCATCTAAGGGTCTGAAGATCCAATATTAAAGTCCAAAACCAATACAGACACGATCCGCAACCCACGGAAAAATGATCAGAAACTAGGGAACATTACACTCGACCTCTCAGTCAGGAAGACCATGACCTCATCATCGTGGAAACACTACCTCGGTCGTCGGGAGGAACACGACCACACAGTCGAAACCCATAGTCTCAACCTTGGGAGAAATTACGTCTCGAGTGACGAGAATTATCCATTAGAAGCAAGGCTAGATGCATCCACTGACGTTTTGTAATATGCCTCAGGTGTCTCTCACTCGCCTCAACGTGGTAACTGAGACACCGTATATAGTAACCACAAAATAAGGACTAGCTGGGGGCGTACTCGTCAGCACGCATCTGAGCCCCCAACCACGTATGCACGCACAGACTGACTGCTCGATGTTAGGCCCTCTAGCTGATTTTCCCCCTAGCATGGACTTATGTTACAACAGTGGGGAGCCATACGGAAACTAGCCTAACAACCGTCTCAACCAGGTATGCCCTCCACCACTCCCAGGTGGGTCAATGCCCGCATGCTGTAAGAGGGCTATGACTAGTGGGATGTCACTCAACGTAAGACCCACTTCCGACATAGAAACCATCGATCCACACACGGCAAGGAAACACGACGCAGCCCGAGGCTGCTTGGAGATTTCCATCAATGAGTAAGGACAAGAAACCATCCGTACACCCAGCCGGACCACAAAACCCTCTGCCACCGGCCACACACATAATACCCACACGGAAATAACCTTCAGTGAAACCAAAATCATGCGAGAATGATCCTCTGCGAAACATGGCAACCATGGACACCCAAAGACTCAAAATCGGGGTAGCAAGGCTGCCCGGACATTTCTCAAGTGAAAATCGAGTTTTCTGGCGAAAAAGGCCGATATGCTCTGAGGATCAGTTGACCTACCCTCTGGGTCAGTCGACTGGCCAGCCAGCCGCCCCCCTTTTTCTTTTGAACGCCTGATCGGTCTACGGACTGACTGGAACGGTTGACCGATTCCAATAGTACCCAAATGTGGCCCCCTCCATGGGGTCCCGTTCAACCCC
Source organism: Amorphophallus konjac (assembly GCA_022559845.1). Lineage (NCBI taxonomy): Eukaryota > Viridiplantae > Streptophyta > Magnoliopsida > Alismatales > Araceae > Amorphophallus > Amorphophallus konjac. Next base: position 213,382,907 of record CM040127.1, read on the forward strand.
CCACTCACCTCGAATGAGGGGGAAAACACCGAGGAAACTCTTCTCATCATCCAAACCACCAAAATCACACATTTAAACTAGAAAACGTCGCACTAATCGGCGGAAATCCTCACTCGTCCCAAAATATGTTTTTTTTTCAAAACATAAAAGAACCCACTCTCACTCGCCTGAATCGATACAAAATCGCGAGAACTTAACACGGGAAGGGTAGGAATCCACCCCCTACCTCTCACGGAGACTTCACGCGAAAAGGATGCCGATTCACGCTGAATCACTATTTTTCCTCAGTCAATTCTCCAAGAACGTGAACGATCGCACCACCATCACCGCCCTCGTTCTCGCTTCGATCATTGCCGTCGTCGCCGCCGTCGCCCTGGCCACCTCACCCGCCACGCGCTCTGTCGGCCACCGGAGGTAGGAGGGAGAGAGAGGAAGAGAGACGGAGGAGAGAGGGAGAGAATGAGAGAATGCGAGGGGGTTGGGGGTTTATGTGTTATATGTGTGTGTGTGTGTGTGTGTTTTATTTTGGGGTTTAAGATTCTAAAAAATAGAAAATCATTAAAAAATAACCCCACGATCTACGAAAAATGCATAACGCTCGCCCGTCACGTCACGGCGATAAAATAAATTATTATTTTATATTTGAGGATCCAAGGATCCAATATCTAAAAATTATATTTTATTTAGAAAATACAGTCCGAGACCCGCAGAAGCACTCCGAACCCCGTGGATTCCTGATCCAAAGACTCGGGATATATTACAGGTCCTTCACCAGCACCCTCGTTTAGAAGATCGAGGACTTTGTCTCTAGCCTCCTTCTCTCGTCTCGTCTCCCGAGCAACCTGTACGGAGAGAGAGAGAGAGGGAGATGCTAACTCAAAGATAAGTTAGTCTTTTTCTCTCTCTTAATTAGGAGGGCAACCGGGTTAAAATAACGCGGGTTACTGTGAGAGTGCAGATGCAACAAGACTACACATATTAGGAGTATTGTTGATAATATGTAAAAAAATAGGGGTTTATTTGTAAATTCGATATTTTACTAGAGTATATATGTAAAAAATCTCATGAATGTAAAGAGAGCTTTCAAAATACCCTAACAGAGACCAAGAGACGTCAACCTCTAGATAGAAGAAAGCGATTCGTAATCGATAGTCTGAATAATAAAGGGGAGTAGTTCTTAACACCTTTATACACGTACCTATAATAGAAATCAAGATTTCCTAAAAGTAAAACAAAACACTCCTATTAAAATTCAAAGTTTTCTCATTTGACCTTCTAAAGATACATACTACCTTCCAAAAGAAAACAAAAGGGGGGGGGGAGAAAAAGACCGAGGCTGAAGAGATGCGATGAGCACGTCTGGCTATAAACAATGGTTCTAATTAACAAATTTCGGTAAAAGCAACCCTAATAAGCTTGTGCAAAGGTACCGTTGCTCTTGATACGAAACGACCAAGAAATTATTGAAATACGTGGTTATGTTTACGACCAGATTATATTTTTCCGTTTAGGAGTTGAATCAATTATTGCAGTGCAACCAACGTAATTTATGTAGTTTCATCGTTGTCAAATACCATAAAAATCCATTTTACAAATAATGCAGTTGCTTGTTATTAATGCCCTGAACGGGAATGTCTCCTTGGCTGTTATTGTTGTAGATATATATTTCATCGAGGGATCTTCAGTTCACCGAGATATCATTTGGGGTAGTATTTAGTGCACACTCCGAAGTACTTTTCGCCCAGAGTTTGCACCAAGTAAACTCTTTTTTGAGAATCTTACTTACATAGAAGCTCAACGAGTCTCTCTCTCTCTCTCTCTCGCTCTCTCTCTCACCCACACACAAATATATATATATATATATATATATATAGTCATTCTGTCCGAATTAGTCTGCACATTATTCTCCAGATCTATTTCTCCCCACC